>OZ024932.1:38494886-39127682 GCA_964017235.1 Sabellastarte sp. h YS-2021
TTACTAGAGTTGATCTCATAAGAGGTTGTCTCACCTTGAAGGGGAGGTTGTAGCCTCCACTGAGACCCCCCTTGTATTTCACCCAGGGCTAGCTAGTCTTGCCAAAAGCTTTCTATTGGCCCTCCACTATTTGCAATGCTGAGGACCCCTGTGTCAGGATGGGTACAAATACAGTGCCCTACAAAAGAGACACCTTGACCTGCTTATTTGTTCAGACATACACTTAGGCTTGTAAGAGTTACAACATTAATCACACATTCATTTGAGAGTCTCGAGACAAAGGTTCGACTGACTCCTGGCTATTGGATTTATTAGCAATGTTTATGTGTCGTTTTATTGCTTAGTACCACAGGCCGAAGGGAAGAATGGACCCTATTTGCCACAACTGTCTCGACCCCTACCCTGTTTTTATGACATAAAATCTGCAGAGAAGTCCTGACGCCTGCGAGGAGTCTGACTTTCTAGAGGAACGCTGGTAAGAACCCAGACCAGCCACTGGAGCATCACCTACACTTTTGTACTTGATAATTCTGTGCAGTACTACTTAAATGAGGTCAGCCATGAAAATAAAGGTTCCCAGTTGGGCTTTAAGTGCTTGTTTAGACTTCTTGATAAAGTACTCTTTTGTGTTTCTGGATCTCGTATGAAACCTTGATAGAGAATCTGCAATAACATTAACTTGGCCTGATGAATCCTTCCAATAAACTAAAGTGTTAGGAATGTGACAGTGTCATCACACAACCAGCAGAAAATTTAATGGTTGTTGAAAAATCCCAAGGGGAATTCTATTAATTTACCATGCAGGGAGGAAGAGTACCCTATAATATAAAATCTTCTGTAGTAATGGTCGCCCTTTTTAAGGATTAACCCTGCTATTGTAGCTCAATTTTCCTGATTAGACCAGCATGTTGTATGCTTCCTCAATAAAATTGTTCATTTTTCTAAAGCGATGGGCAAGTTCAGTTGGAGAATGTACCTGCAAAGTTTTATAGCACTATAGTGCACAAGCATTTTTTTTTCAGAAATACAGTGAGGGGGTGTTTTTGCAGTTAAAGGTATCCAAAAAAAATTCCCATCCCTATAATTTGAAAGAAAGATGGAAAAAAAAGAAAATTTCAAAGCCAAGGAAGTTATTCAAGGAAAACTATAATCTTGCAAAGGTGGTGCTGATCAGTGGAACCTACATGAAAAAAAATTGGCACCTGTGACTGGCCGCTTAAAAACCAGACCTCACACTTTTTCACAGACAAATATCACATGTAGAAGTTATATCTAGTACAATTTGAGGTTGGTCAAGTTACAAAGCAAAATATGTAAAAAAACTTAGAAAAAAGTCCCCTGGGTGGGGTGTTTACAGGAGTCATTACAGGTGAAATGATGACCATGGTTGACCATTTTCGCCGTGGTTTTTGAAACGTGTTTGTCCATGGTCATCTTTTCATCATGGTTTTCTATCATGCAGCAATCATGGTTGTCTTTAGGGAACCATGGTCATAATTAACTAATTATCATACAATACCATATATACTATACCAACCAAATAATGGCTGTTTCAGACCATCTCAGAGGAGATCATGAAAAACAAAGAATAAGACCTCATATATTAAAACTGCATTCTTTGAACTTTAGTTTCAATAGCAATTACTATCTCCAAATAAGGGGCACTACAATGGGCATACCAGTAACACCAATATATGCAAACCTATTTATGGACAGATCTGAAACCAAGACACTAGACAATTGGCCAGATAACCATTACTCTGGCTCAGGTTCATAGAAGACATTTTTATGGTATGGACTCATGACCAATACAAATTGGGCCAATGTTTTAAAAACCTGAATGAAATACACTCCAATATTAAATTCACAGACGAATTTAGTCAAACAGAAAGTAACTTTCTGGAAACTACTATCAAAATAGATCATGATCACAAATTCCATACTACTTTATATGAGAAACCAACAGATACTCATCTCTGCCTACACTACAAATCCTCTCATCATGTGCCTGCCAAACAAAAATGATCATATGGACAATTTCTGAAATTAAAAAGAATCTACAGGTATGATGAAGATTTTAATGTAAACAATGTAAATTAATTGAATACTTCCAAAAGAGGGATTATCCTGTGAACGCTCCACACAAACATCCTCCAGTTAAACGCAGGATGACGTTCATCGTCCAAATGCTAATGGAATAAATACTTATGAAATAAAATGCCTTGTTTGGGAAATCTTTTATTTATTTGATGTCTATACACCTATACATGAAAGTGTATAGGAGTTAACTGCCTAAAACTGCCCCCACCCTTGGTAGATCAGCAGATAGACAATACTTGTTTTATACCCTCCCTCGCTCCCTCCCTCATTTTAGTATTTTATGGTAACGGTAGGGTAGTTTGTTTAGTGGATGTGTGAGGGTGGGGGCAGTTTTAGGCAGTTAACTCCTATACACTTCATGTAACACCATGCTGCAATCTGATTGGCTGATTCTATACATTGAGTAAAATTTTTACCGGTGGCTTGCCCACATTGGGCCAATGCGCTTCCGTCGGCCAAAAAGCTGTTGGGCCAACATTGTCTGCCAATGTCGGACCGACGGATGTAACAGAATGCCATCTGGGTACTGCCACTTTCTTTGATGCCACTGCCTTATTGGAAGGCTGTACACCAGATTAAGGAACATGAACTTGCACAGTACTTTTACAGCACAAATGTTGCATTTTATCCTACCATATATAGCACCCCAGACCAGACCAGACAAATTCCCAGATAGCATTCCGCCGTCAGACCGACGTTGGCTGTTGGTCGCATGGTCGGCAGATTTTGCCAACGTTGGCTATTGGTCGCATCATCAGCAGATTTTGCCAAAGTTGGGCCAATGTTGGCCCAATGGTGGCTTGCCGACCACTACTCAGGTTAGATATCGCTATATTTTGCCGACGTTGGGCCAACATTGGGCCAACGGTGGATTTTTATTCAAGATGGCGGCAAACAATAATAGGGGATTTTGTGAAATTTGCCCACAAATTTTAACTATTTAACAATTTTAGACATACAAATAATATTCTTATTATAAACTCACACTAAAAAAGTTGTTTGTGAACATTTTATCACTGCATTATGGACTATCGCCTTATAGCACTGTTCTAATTTTATCACGGGATTATGGACTATCACCTTATAACACTGTTCCACCATTGTTAATGTTTGGTCGGTGGCTTGCCGACATTGGGCCAACGTCGCCTCCGCCGGCCAAAAAGCTGTTGGCCAAACGTCAGAATGCTATCTGGGCTTAACTCTGTTGGCCACTTCATTCATCAGTGTGGAGACTGGTAGAATGTAGGAAAGGCAAGACTCAAGCCAAAATGTTCTCATACAGAATGCCCTTATCCTTTTTAATTAAGTCTTCACCTTAAGATAGCAGTATATTTTATTTCTGTGTCACTTGTTGAACAAAAAAAAAACAGAGATTATATATCACATCCAGCCTAACAAGCCTCATGAGACACAGTAGTAAACAAGTTTCAAAATTTGTGTTAATTTTACTAACTTCTTTCAGAACTAAGTTGTACACAAAACATTGTTATATGTTTCTTATCAACAGCACCACTGCCACATCTTTGACATTCCTGTATAATTATGTTTCGGTATATTTCTGTACCTCAGGCTATCCACTATCATTAAAGTGGAGCTTCATAATTGGGTAAGATAAGATAAAAGTGGGGAGACTTTTATGTAAACAGAAAATCACTTTCTAAACAATCATTTATCACCTGATTGATCTTAATACTGCCATCGATGAGGTAGAAACACAGTCATGTTACAAAGTTTCTGCCAAAAGTGGTCCAAAAGGTATACGCTGGGTCTCTGTGGTAATTTTAGAACTTTAATGTGACCTTAACTGAAAAGTACAGAGCTCTAATTTTCTAAAAAAGAAAGATCACATATACAAGCTATATCCAATACAGTTTCAGTCTGGTCAGATTTGCCACTTCCAAATTATAAGGCAAAATATATTATTAATGCAGTAAAAAGTCCTCCCAATAAATTGTTTATGGGCCTCATACACAGGTTAAATGTCTACTTAAAGCCTTGATTTTGGCACATGTAAAAAGAAATTATTTATATATTCGTAGATGACATTTCAGATTTATCAATAACATAGTATGGCAGCTATATGGGTTAAAAGTGGCAAAAAGTCAATAAACTGGGTCTTTGTGAGAATTTTAGAGACCTAAAGGTGACCTTAAAATTGAAGCTAGGCTTCAAATTTTCTGAAGACAAAGATTACATATAGAAGTTATATCTAATGCAGTTTGAGACTTTCCAACATTTCCAAGTTACAGGGTAAAATATGCAAACAATGTCGAAAAAGGGTCACTCGGGTGGGTGTTTATGGTTCTCATACACAGGCTAAATTGAAAATTTTAATTACTTAAATGTAGCTTTTATAAGCTACAAGCTTACCATGTGGAACTGAATGCTTACTCGGATGGCCACAAGGCAATGGCCAACGTCCAAGAAAAATGGACGAATAATGATTGGCCACTACCTTAATACTGTAGGTGAACCTCGTAGTGAAATACCGCATGTTCCCGGTCTTTTTCGAGTTGAAAATTAACCATACCCCCTCAGCTGTAATACAGCGGGGAGGAAGGGTGGGACTTTCTTCAGTTCCACATGGTAAGCTTGTAGCTTATAAAAGCTACATTTAAGTAATTAAAATTTTCAATTTTATTGCGCTACAATAGCTTACCATGTGGAACTGAATGCTGAATCCAACCGCTAGGTGGAGGGGTTACAGCTGAGACTGGAAGAATTTTGTCAATTTTTCTTGGATTTTGAACTAATATATATACCAAAGTATTTTCCAAATTACCAGTCTGAGTCCCGCTTACAGTGCCCCGGTTCGGAAACTGGGCCTGTAAGAAGCCAAAAACCAGAATTTTATCAAAGAACAGTACGGACACTGTCAGGATGTCTGGATTTTGAAGGGAAAAGTGCAGCCATGCTCACTTAAACTGTATGAATTGCCCCAAGGGTTTCACTACAACATTACAAGCCCTGGGCTTGAAATCTCAATCATTTGCCACCAAGATAAGATAGAAATGAAAATTGAGATTATGGGTTACCTAGTTAAACACATATTTGTACATTAATTAACATAAGTGGAAGATAAAAGACCTTACCCAAACATCCTGAAAAGGTATGCTTATACCTAGACCCTTAGACCCTGGGATTAGACTCCTGAAGACTTGGTTGTAGCGGATGTGCCCCCCCCCCTTCTTTTCTTTCCAAGGATACCTGGTCTGAGGGGAAGGGTCTAGGACTTGTGCCGCCACCACTGGTCCCAGATATATATTGTTGTCATTGTCTGACCAAGTAAGGTCTTTTAGGTAAAATGTTGTAAATGTGTTGTGAGCTTTCCAGTGACCGGTTTGCATGATTTGGTCCACCGATACCTCACTGTAAAAGGCCTAAGAGGCCGCAAAGGCCCTAATGTCATGCGCTTTAACTTGGAACAAGTCCAAGGCTTGTTGGTCTGCTTGTTTATAACAAAGTAGAATGGTTTGTTTCAACCAAGAAGAGAGTGTAGCGGGTCTGATGTCTGAGGTGTGTCCTTTCTTAAAGGAGATGAAAAGGAGGGATTGAGACCCTCTCAGGTCTTTGGTTCGATCCAAACAGTACCTCAGGGCCCGCACCGGACACAAGGTCCTGTCTTCTTTGAAATGTCTATCTACAATTGTAGTCAAAGCAGGAATAGTCACCGGAGACACACTTTGAGAACCTTCTCTTGCTAGTTGGTTTTTGGCTATGAAGTCAGAAAAAGGGAACAAGGCAACCTTTTCCCATTGGCCTAAATTAGATACTTTGTTTGCAACCCAGGCATGGATTTCGCTGCGGCGCTTGCCGGAGGCCAAAGCTAGCAATAAAGCAGTTTTGAGAGTAAGATGTTTGAGGTCTGTGTCTTTCATAGGCTCAAAGGGTGCTTTTGTGAGCTCATTGAGAACAACAGAAAGGTTCCATTTGGAAGATTTCTAGAACTTTTTGGACGATCCCTGTGAAAACTGGAGAGTAACCTGTGAAGGTCTGAACTTTGTGCAATATGGTGGCCCGCTAGACCCAACGTGTCAACAATGGCCGTCCTGTAACCATCAATGGTCGAGGGGCGCCTGTTAGGATCTTGGTACAGGTAAATGAAAAAATCTGAGATTTGTTTCACAGATGGAATGGAGAAATCCACCGAATTTTCTCTGCACCATTTCTCAAATAGAGCCCACTTTGACTTGTAGATGGTTCTTGTTGATGACCTCTGAGGGGAAGCAATTCTCTCTGCCACCTCTACAGAGAAGCCTTGTTCTTGGAGCTGTCTACTCCTAGACACCAGGCGTGGAGGTTGAGATGCTGTGGATTGTTGTGGAACACATAATTGTGGGACTGTTTGAGAAGAGTAGTTGACATTGGAAGTTGTAGTGGGATCTCTGTTGAGAGCTGCACTAGGTCCCAAAACCAGGGCATCCCTGGCCAGCCTGGGGCTATTACGATGATCAGGCAATAGCATTGTCTGATTTTTTGGATCACCCTGTGAAGGGTGATTACAGGGCCTAAACCCTAAGTGTTATTACAGGTGCCTTGATGAGGAACTCTTGTCCCTCCTAAACTAGTTGTGAATGGGGAGCTTTAAGATCTAAAGACCTGGTATCTTACCTGAATTCCCCATACCTCTTCTGACTACATATATGCACCATGAAATTGAGTTTAACCTGTCTGGTAGTCTTGCTACTGTCTTAACAGATAACCATAACCAGGTTGCATTCCGAAAAACCTAGTGAAGAGCAGCCTGAAGCTCAACTCTTGATGACCAGAAGAGAGAGGGGGCTTACCCAAAGAGGCCCCTAGGGAGATACAGATCTGAAAACTTGTAATTTGTCTTCAAAACAAGGTTGTCCCATTTAAAGGGAAATTAGCAGCCTAAGTCCCTGTTGGCCTGGTAAATCATTCAGAGTCCAGACTGTGGAGGATCTAGGCATAAATTCCCTGGGGACAGGGAGATTCCAAAAATGCCTAAGTTTCAATGTCCTCAGAAAATGGTTAGGGTTAAGTCAGGCAACCTACTTCCCTATAAAAATACAGAGTCAGGACTGAATGAAGGACCTTGTTTAGAAGAAGCCCTCTTGGGCCTGAGGACTTGGACTTGCACCGAAGCCTCCAATAAGTGATATTTACTGCCAGGCTTGTGTACTATTAGTCCAAGTGTGTGTTAGGATTGTTCAGAGTTCTGATCTGAAACCATCATCCGAACATCAGATTTAAGATCCAATCATCCGAGGATCAGATCTAGATACAATTATCTGATCATCGGATTTTAGATTAGATCATCCGAGCATTGGAATGTAGTGTAAACATCCGATCATCCGAGCATAGGATGGTAGCAGGAGACATCCGATCATCGGGTCTTATATCTGAGCATTGGATCTAAATGCAATGAAAAATCCGAGTATCAAAACCATACTCGGATGGGTAGAAGTTGGGAATAATGCATCCGATTCCCGGGTGGGTTAAAAACTTGGATGAACTAAGTTCGGATCTGGCTTCAGATTCAAGCAGGGATCTGATCCACCCTGGCTAGAAAGAAGTTGGATATATATATAAATTTTTTTTTTGTGTAAGCTTTCCTTAAACGGTTCTTTGAAAGAACTACACAACTGGATTTGCAGGTAGGGCTAGTTGTGAGATAAGGAAAGCAAAAAATTACACAGAATTTTTATTAAATAACATAGAACCTAAAAAGCAAAATATATTGTAATATTATAAAATTGGATGACTTAAAAATGACAAACCAAGGTTACCTTAGTTTAAAAACACGTATTGTCTAGACGATTGAGCAAGAATTCGTTTCCTGTTTTATTTTAAGTATTAACATTTTAAATGGTCAATAATGACAGGAAAGAAGGGGTAAAATATTTTATTTCATTTTATTTAATAGGGAAACCAGCTGAGTTCAAAATATGGGAAAGGGAAGAAGTTACTCATATCCAGAATTGCTGGATAATATCACACTTATTATAATTGACAAACATTATTATCTGCAATTACCTTTAAATATAGATTCTGGACAATTTTCCAACCCAATTAATCTTGGGACAGGGCAGTAATTTTGTCTGCCCTGTATCTCAGGAAGTGTAAGGTTGAGAGAGTTGATACTACAGAAGGACATAGGTTGAGGGATGTAAGTGTGCAATGTCATGATCGATGATACGACCTTGATTTGACCTTGCCATAAAGACCTTAACATTTTGTCAGGGCTGTGTCAGAAACCGTAAGGTGTGGACATTTCATAGTTTGTAGGGATATTAAACGGTTGGTGAAGGTGTGCAAGGTCAAGGTTTGACCTCAATTTGACATTTTATCTTACCTAGTGACCTTGAATTTTAAATCTAGTCACTGCTGTATCTCGGAAACCCTAAGGTGTGGAAAGTGGATAGTTTGTAGGGTTACAGTTAGGGCATGTAGTTGTAAAACATTTTGGTGTGACATTGGTGTAATGTTTGACTTAGGCTTTGCCAAAGTGTTTACTGCTGATATATTTGAGACAAATCTATCACAGATATATGGAGTGCTACAACTGATTAGTATATGTTCTTCTACCTAATTGTACTGTCTCCTTTGAAAGCTATACTTTAGTAAAGAAATTTTGCAGCTTCACAAAATTTTAATTCATCATTTAATGCCATCATCTTGCTGTTGAATTGCCTGGTCTTGATACTTTGTCTTTACATGCATGTTTCATCTCCTACATGTTATTTTCTCCTGCACCCTTACATGACTTACACCGTCTATTATGAAAAATAGCATCAGAGATGCCCGTACCCCACAGCCTGGGGAAATAGTTTTCAACACCATGAGATATAGAAGTAGTGAAACAGTACAAAGATCGGGATACTTTCAGAGCCTGGACAAAATTTTAAAGGTTAAGGTCACTACGGCAAGGTCAAATGTCACATCAAGGTCACACCATGACATTACACACCTACAACCCCCAACCAATGTCCCTACTGAGTATCAACTTCCTACACCTTACGCTTTCTGAGATATAACCCAGACAAGATTTTATAGGTCAAGGTCACTACGGCAAGCTCAAAGGTCAAATCAAGGTCATACCATAATGTTGCACACCTACATCCCCTAACCAATGTCCCTACCAAGTATCAACTTCCTACACCTTACTGTTTCTGAGAAATAGCCCAGACAAGCTTTTATAGGTTAAGATCACTACAGCAAGGTAAAAGGTCAAATTAATGTCACATCATGACGCTGCACACCTACAACCCCCAACCAATGTCCCTACCAAGTATCAACTTCCTACACCTTAGGTTTCCGAGATATAGCCCGGACAAGATTTTATTGGTCAAGGTCACTACGGCAAGGTCAAAGGTCAAATCAAGGTCGCACCATGACGTTGCACACCTACACCCCCTAACCAATGTCCCTACCAAGTATCAACTTCCTACACCTTACGGTTTCCGGGATATAGCCCGGACAAGATTTTATAGGTCAAGGTCACTATGGCAAGGTCAAATCAAGGTCACACCTTGACGTTGCACACCTACACCCCCTAACCAATGTCCCTACAAAGTATCAACTTTCGACACCTTACGGTTTCCGAGATATAGCCCGGACAAGATTTTCAAACTCAACGTCACTGCCGCAAGGTCAATCAAGGTCACACCATGACGTTGCACACCTACACCGCCTAACCAATGTCCCCACCAAGTATCAACTTCCTACACCTTACAGTTTCTGAGATACAGGCCAAACTTTTCCCACCGCCCGCCCGCCCATCCGGACACCATGTGTGAAAACAATACCCTGAGAGCCCTTAAGGGCTGTGGGGTAAAAACTCTTGGCCTATATACTTTTTGCCTCATCTATATCTAATGGTGATTAGTGCTATTTCCCCGGGCTGTGAGGTATGGGCATCTCTGAAGCTATTTTTATGTCCGTTTTCCAGTGCATATATGTGTGTATGATTATACCTATTAGGTCTTCAGCTGACAAAGAGACCTTCGACGAACAATACCAACAAGAGAAAAGATTCTGGAGACCTTGATTGTCAAAGGTCAAGCTTTTGCAAAAGGCAAATTTGGTAAAGCCATCTTTTATAGTTTCTGAGGAAAAGTATTATACTGGCGTTTCAAAAAATAAAAAGTTTTTCTGAGTAATGTGACCTCTTCAAGGATTTGAACAACTAACAAATGACATGATAGCCACATGAATAATGAAAAATTGATAACCACTTTGCTTTTGAGACCAAAAACACAACAAATTTTATTAAAAAACTTTTATTCTCTGAAGTTATCAAATGCTTCAGAAAGCAAAAGTATGATGCATCTAGAAAAATTCAGGACCAATGGTATATATCTATAAATTATAAAACAAAGTTTATTCATTTTCTGTTTTCACTCTCCGTTAAACTGAGACATGAAAAAAAACTAGAAAAAGGACGCATCTGTGGCCAGATGCTGGATGTATCCACCGACAAAGGCCAACTAACATAGTTTAGAAGATAAAAAGCATTTTTCGTTAATAAGCAAGCTGAAAGCACTTTTAAGTTTGGCTACCCTTATTTGACCCTGTACCAGGGGCCCAAGGTGAAGTCTGACCACATCAAAAGATTCGCAGCCCATGATTTCCTATAAGTCGTTTTCACATTGCAAACCTCTAGGACCAATAATAAGCAGGAGGGGCCCAAGGTCAAATCTGACCACATGAAAAGATTTGCAGCCCATGACTTCCTATAAGTTGTTTTCATATTAATGAGTTATTTGAGAAATACTGGCTATCTGCAATACTTGTAGAGATAATTCGCATTTACTCATTTTGAGTAGGTGAATAATTAGCTACGGGTCTGAAACTTCACCAAGTGAAAGCTCTCTCAAAAGTAGGCGAATGAGTTATTTGAGAAAAATTGGCTACCTACAATACTTTTAGAGATAATTCGAATTTACTCATTTTCAGTAGGTGAGTAATTACCTACGGGTGTGGAACTTCACCATGTGAAAGCTGTCCCAAAAGTAGATGAATGAGTTATTTGATAAACATTGGATATCTGCAATACTTTTAGAGATAATTAGTATTTACTCATTTTGAGTAGGTGAATAATTAGCTACTGGTCTGAAACTTTAGCAAGTGAAAGGTCTCCCAAAAGTAGGTGAAGGGGTTATTTGACAAAAATTGGCTATCTGGAATACTTTTAGAGATAATTTGCATTTACTCATTTTCAGTAGGTGAGTAATTACCTACGGGTCTGAAACTTCACCAAGTGAAAGCTCTCCCAAAAGTAGGTGAAGGAGTTATTTGACAAAAATTGGCTATCTGCAATACTTTTAGAGATAATTCGCATTTACTCATTTTGAGTAGGTGAATAATTAGCTACAGGTCTGAAACTTCACCAAGTGAAAGGTCTCCCCAAAGTAGGTGAAGGAGTTATTTGACAAAAATTGGCTATCTGGAATACTTTTAGAGATAATTTGCATTTACTCATTTTGAGTAGGTGAATAATTAGCTATGGGTCTGAAACTTCACCATGTGAAAGCTCTCCCAAAAGTAGATGAATGAGTTATTTGATAAAAATTGGATATCTGCAATACTTTTAGAGATAATTAGCATTTACTCATTTTGAGTAGGTGAATAATTAGCTACAGGTCTGAAACTTTAGCAAGTGAAAGCTCTCCCAAAAGTAGGTGAAGGAGTTATTTGACAAAAATTGGCTATCTGGAATACTTTTAGAGATAATTTGCATTTACTCATTTTCAGTAGGTGAGTAATTACCTACGGGTCTGAAACTTCACCAAGTGAAAGCTCTCCCAAAAGTAGGTGATTGAGTTATTTGAGAAAAATTGGCTATCTGCAATACTTTTAGAGATAATTCGCATTTACTCATTTTGAGTACGTGAGTAATTAGCTACAGGTCTGGAACTTCAGCATGTGAAAGCTCTCCCAAAAGTAGGTGAATGAGTTATTTAAGAAAAATTTGCCATCTGCAATACTTTTAGAGAAAATGCAGAATTACTCATTTTTAGTAGGCAAGTAATTTAGCCACAGGCCTAATTTAGACATAAAGCCTACCAATAGAATACTGTGGTGCACCCTCTAATATACCTTGCAAACTTGAGAAGGCTAGCTATAATATTTTTTTCGTTAGAGCGGTAATGGTGAAATCTCTGTACACACTGCGGCTATCCAGTGGATACAATGATTTACTCAACAGTGAGAACCTGAAAGTAGATATTGGTAAGCTATGCCATGACATAGAGGTCTGCAATTTCACTCTGTTATAGCTGACCAAAAATTATGTGAATAACATATTTAAACAAAATACTGTAAATGTAATAGTTTTCACGTTATAACTGATTTACTCAACAGTGATAACCTCAAAGTAGCTATTACTCAGCTATGCAATGAGCTACATGTCTGAATTTTTTCTATGTTATAGCTGACCCAAAATTAGGTGAACAACATATTTAAGCAAAATACTGTAAATGCAATAGTTTTCAAGTTACAACTGATTTACTCAATAGTGAGAACCTGAAAATAGCTATTGCTCAGCTATGCCATGAGCTATAAGTCTGTAATTTCACGACGTTATAGCTGACCCAAAAGTAGGTGAAGAACATATTTTAACAAAATACTCCAAATGCAATATTTTTCAAGTTACAAGTCATTTACTCAACAGTCAGTACCTGAAAATAGCTATTGCTCAGTTGTGCCATGAGCTACAGGTCTGTAATTTCACTATGTTATAGCTGACCCAAAAGTAGCTGAATAACATATTTACACAAATTTCTGTAAATGCAATAGTTTTCCAATTACAACTGATTTACTCAACAGTGTGAACTTCAAAGTAGCTATTACTCAGCTATGCAATGAGCCACAGGTCTGGAACTTCACTATGTTATAGCTGACTCCGAAATAGGTGAATAACATATTGAAACAAAATACTCTAAATGTAATACTTTTGAAGTTATAAGCAATTTACTCAACAGTGATAACTTAAAAGTAGCTATTACTCAGCTATGCCATGAGCTACAGGTCTGAAATTTTACTATGTTATAGCTGACCCAAAAATAGCTGAATAACATATTGAAACAAAATACTCTAAATGCAATAGTTTTCAAGTTACAAGTGATTTTACTCACGATGGAAGTTACTGAAAAGCCCAAAAGTAGCTATTACTCACTTAGCTATTGAGACAGACACCCAAGTTACTCACCATGTTGTAGCTATGAAAAAAGTATCTGAATAACATATTTTAACAAAATGCTCTAAATGCAACACTTTTCAAGTTACAAGCGATTTAGTGCATGATTTCATGAATTTTAATGCATTTTAGACATTTTTATGTACCAGAGGCCTAATTTAGACATAAAGCCTACCAAAAAGATAGGGTGGCGAGTCCTCTAGCATACCAAGCCACCTGCCAAATATGAAAGAAATCTGGAAAGAAATGTGGACTGTAGGTCGCTAACAAGCAATATTCCACATTTTAGACATTTTTGTCTACCACAGGCCTAATTTAGACATAAAGCCTACCAAAAAGATAGGGTGGTGAGTCCTCTACCATATCAAGCCACCTGCCAAATATGAAAGAAATCCGGAAAGAAATTTGGACTGTAGGTCGCTAACAAGAAATCTCTGCGGACGAGGGCGCGGACGACGACGATGATGAATCCATAGTATCCCCGCTTCGCGTCGGGGATACAATTACACACCTACACACAAAAAAAAAATTCTTGTGCAATATATATTATCTTTGTGATGCAGTAAATATTTTATGTACAATAATGCTTTTACAAAAGCTACTTGCTTATACAGGTTAAGCAGTGATCATACTATTGTAGTATACATTGTATTACCAAATACAGTAGCACCTCGATTATCGGATAGATGAAGGAAGCCAAAATTCACCGTCTGTGGGTTACTGAGGGGACGATAATTTAAGAAATGTCGTTTTTATGCAATAAACATAGACGTTGGTGGTCATTCTTTAAATAATGTAATATATTTGTGTCATATAATATAAGTAACCCTTCAGTTGTTGTTTATTTGCTCCATATCCATGGATATTATTATTTTTTATTTGGAATATTACGCGGACTTTAGCTGGCTGTGTTCGGTTGGTACTTGCATTGTTGACATTTTAATTTTAGATTAACAATGTCCCACATTTTGTCAATTGAAAAACTCCGGGAGATTATTTATTGTAAAACCCCAAGCGAACACGCCTTCAGTGATACGTGTGTTTGGTTGGTAATGCATTGTTGACGTCTTTTCTTTTATACACGTTGTCAGTCTGTGATTAGAAATACTCCGGGAGATTATAAATTGCGAAACCCAATCGAACACGCTTTCATGGATTGGCACATTATCAAAGAAGTTGTGTAGTGGGATCGTGTAACTGAATTAATCCCTCCCCTATTGTAACAATGGTGATAAAGATGAAAGAAGTTAGGCATTTCTGTGAATGGTATGTTTTATAAAGCACTACAATTAATCGTTTCTCAGACTGTGTATAATCGCGAATCCTGTATTATCGCTTACGCTACACAGTGCATTATATGTACTGCCAATAGGGAGACACAATTTTGGTTCGGTTAATCCGGAGATTCGGATAATAGAAGGCCGGATAATCGAGGTTCTACTGTAAATAACATTTCTGCTATGGCATACATAACCATTGAAAACTTTAAAGATTCAACAAGCATGATGCCGCTTTTAAATGCATAATGATTTTCAACAGATACATAAACCAAATGAAAAATAAAAAACACTGGTACAACAGGATTCAAAACAGAACTTCTGAGAGTATTCTTACACTTGTCTAATTCTAGATAATTATTACTGCTTCTTTACTATGAATGTCTTCAATTTAATTAGATCTTCTCATATCTAATGTAATCCCTTCCCTCAAGGGTAAATGCAGATTTTAACATACAGACAAGTTTACATACTTAAGTTTAACTGGTAAACTGCAGAACACAACATTAAAGTGAGTGTTTCAATTAGCAAACCTCTTCTATTTTCAGTAACCAGAAATACTGTAAAAGCAGAAATTCTTCATTTTGACTAACTTCACTGAATTTTAACAAATGGCTAGTATCTACTTGAGCTATTGATTCAGATTTAAAATTTTGCTAGGAATTAATTTTCACTATCCAAGCTCATTTGCTAACATGGCTAAATTAATATCTAGTGAAAATTTCAACCTATACACTACTGGTCACAGCATGGAGGCTACTGTAACCTTGTGACTTGAGTATCATCAACTACAAATAAGAATATATTTCTCTCATTTAAAAAAAAATTCAATGAATTAGAATAATTCTGACAACAAGAATGTTTATAAATATAGACAGAGTTAAATGGTTAACTTTCATCAATAATACGTATATTAACACTAATTTAAAATTTACAATTGTTTGCCTTCAAGTGATTTTAACAATTATAAATTACTGTTAATCATGGTGTCTGGTGTGGTTCTGGTAAACTACAAAGACCCTCTAATTTTGAAGTTTAATTTGTCTATGAAATATGCACACAATGTGTATGTTTGTGCCTTTCTTTTGAAACAATTTTATATGTCATATTACATAAAGTCAGATTCCATATTGCCTAAAGTGAAAATACTGTATTAAAGAGTCTATGGTTAAACTAATGATACATCAAAACCCTGTTATACACTTACTTGAAATTATTTTTTCAATAAAAGTTAATATCTTCTTTGCCTGTGGACTGTGCTTGAATTAAAACCTTGCTTTACAAGTATTATGCAATGTAGAGCAAGACATGAAAACTCACTAAGGTATGTGAAATTTGCAATAACAGAAGCCCTGACATTATAAATACATATATTATTTAATTAACAAAAAGTAACATAACACATATTATACAAACTTCAACAAAAATAACATATTTTTCACAAAACAATAAAACAAGTTTTATCCACAGTTTCTTGAAATGTTGACAGTTTCTTAACATATCTAAGATATGTTATGGTTTGCATACAAAATTAATAATTTAGTTACAGTTTTCAGGTACCCTTTACCTTTAGCCAAGTCAACTCAAATACACATCAATAAGTGTGTATTTAAATATGTGTGTATTTCCTTTTTAATATATACATTTTTAGAAACAATATGTTTTATCATCACAGTTGTATTTTGGAAGTGAAGCACCTAGAGATTAAATTATTTTCTGTTTGCTGATGTGTTCATATAGTCTACTTCTCCTTTTACAGCCTTCCCTCTCTTGGGCCCCAGGGATAAGACCCCATACGTGTGACTGTCTTCCTCTGATACTTCATTACTGACTGGTCGGATGTGTCCTCCTTTATCCACACTCTTTAATATATCCAGTGAATCGTAATCCTGGGAATACGTTGTGGAGTAGTCCTCCTGTTCCTTTCCTTGTTGGTTTTGGGTCTTGGCCTGTGCTAAAAGGTCTGACATTTTGAATGTTCTTGGGTCTGAATAGTCCTCTGTATTCATAGGGGATTTCTCCTCATCTATACTGGAGTAATGTCCATCATCTTCCACCGTGTCACCATAATAACCATCATCTAAAGAGCTAGTCATGGTTACCTGACTTTTGGCCCCTGCTGCTGAAGGCATCATTGGTGTGCCAGAGCTCAGCATATATTCTGATATGCCGCTGTCTTGCTGAGTCTTCTCTTCATACATGTCACCAACTGCTTGGTTTGAACTGTCATCATACAGCGAATACACGTGTTGCCTACCAGAATCAGTTCTACACACTTCTTTGTCATCTGGATTTTGATAAATGTTTTCTTCAGCTGTCTTCTTTAGAGGATGAGATTTCTTTTTATCTTTTTCTGATATATTGGACAACTTCCTATCACCTGTTGGTATAGCTGGAAGCCCTCTTGTAGCTATTTTTGGAGAAGGTGATGTTGTCCTCTCCACATTGGTTTTACTATCATTATTGTGTTCTACAGTGCCTGAGTTTTCTCTTTTATGAGTCTTTTTCACATTAGAGTTCTCATCTGCTGTGGTAGGTATTGGGGGAAGTCCTCTTTGTCTCATATTTGGAGAAGATGTATACTTTCCAACTGTGCCCACATCTCCTATAGAAGCATGAACGTCATCCTCCATGCTATTAATAGGACTGACATCTTCAGAACTTGCCCTGTGTTTATGCAGTGATTCCGAGATTTGATCACCAATAGTTTTCAGGGGCACTTTTAAAGCATCTTTGATATTGTGCAGCAGATCTGGCTTCTTTGGTTTCTCTCTCTCTGGCATCTTTGGGCTTTCTTTTTCCTCATGAGGTGGCTGTTTGCACTCATTCATGTCCCTGTAGTTTCTCTTTGGTACAGGAGGCAGCATAGCACTGTCTGGTGAAGATGGTGTTGTGGGTGGAGTTGTCATCACCAGCGTACTTGGGGTTGGAGGACTGGTAGACATGGAAGAGATGCTGCTTTTCCCTGTGTCAGTTGTTCTGCTTTTCATTGCCTTTGTACACAAATGCACTACAACACAAGAAAACATCAAACGCCATTCAGAAAAACTGTCTCACACAATATGACACAATCACAGAAGAAATCCTTGATGTTAAGGTACTAGAACTTTATTCAACAGAGTAATTCTTTTAATGGCCTTGATCTAGATTATACAAATTTGGTTTTGAAATTTATTTAAATAAGTACTACAGTTCATGGTTCAAATATTGCGCAGCAAACTAGTTACAATTTTTTTTGAGTATCAAGGCATAAAACATAGTGCTTATTAAAAATTTAAATTGTATTTTTGTGTAATAATCAGAACAACACCAAAAAGGTTTTTTTTTCAGTTATTTACTAATTACTGTTAATAATAGTTGTATTGAAGAAAGTCTATTTTTTCAGAAAAGACTTTTGACATTTCATCATCAACTTATAAAATTCTCTTTATAACTTCATTTTACAAAAATGATTGCATCTGTAGACATGAAATATATATTCCCACAGTTCATGTACTGGCATTGAAATTGTGAACAAAGTTTTCACATTGCTAGTTTTAAGAAAATGTGTTAATATCAATGATAATTTGACATACCTTCTCTGAAAACTTTTTCTCCATCCTCCACAGTGAAGTTAAAGAGGCCTTCTCCAGATTCACACTTTCTCCCTGCCTCAAAGGTAAAACTGTGTGTGCTGCGACCATAGCGGCGAATATATCTACAAAAACCAAGTATAAACTGTAAACAGATTACCACTTAGCTGTAACAAGTCAAAGAATAACAATTTATTATGTATTTTAAGCTAAATTTTGCAACTAAATTAACACTACTGATATTCCAACTAACACAGCTACATATATCATTAATTACTATAAACTAGAGACCAATCTTAGAGTGCACACCCCTGTCAAGGGAGCAAATTGTGTAGAATATGATCCAGACCTTTTCCTGAAATATAACGACTTTTTAATTTGCTCAGACTTAATGCACATTGAAAATTACAGAAAGATCTCGTCATTCTTTTTGGATTAATTTCAATCACAAAGCTACAACCATTGAAAACGGGATTGTACCATCAGTATGATATGGATAGTTCAAAACATTTAGTCAATTCTTCGTTTGGTCATATAACTCATATTAAATATTTATAAAGATGTGGTCATCAGTTTTTCAGTGACAGAACGCAAGCACTAAAAAAGTACACCCAAACAGATAATCTCCTTGGGGAGGTCATGACTCAATTATATACCAAACCAGTACTTAGTATTCTGCTAAATGCTCTTGTCACTAAAACAAGTACACCCAAACAGATAACCTCCTTGGTGGAGGTCATTATTCAATTATATACCAAACCAGTACTTCGTATTCTGTTAAATGCTCTTGTCAAATGACTTGACAATTTCCAATGCATCTCTACACAATTACTTTTGTGCGTGGCAAGGTCAGTATTGCTGTGCAAAATGTTCAATTTAATTCAATGATCAGCCCACTATCTATAAATGACTACTTACTTATATGGCCAGGCAAGAAGCTTTTTCCTGTTCCCATTGAGGATTTCCAGCAACAAGAGGTTAAGCGGCGTCACCTGCAGGATATAACTCTTTTCTGTTGACAGGCCGCATTTTTGTGCACCCTCTGAAGCCTGCACAGTCGCCAAGAAAATGTTGTGTTTTCCAACTGCACAATGCAATAAATCCATTGGTGAGTGTTTTTATATAATACACACTAGTAAAACAATAATATTTTTAAAATCATGTACCCATAATAATGTCACATGTAAAACTTAAAGACTTTGTAGTATAACTTCAACAGAATCCTTATATTATATGATGGAGTAGAGCTTGGTTTCGATTTTGAATTGCATAAACAAAATATAACAAAGCTGGAATTTCAATAATGTTTTAATAACATCCAGATTGGAAAAGAGTAGTGCTCTTTATTTCTTGTATCCAGTTTCAACAGGATCTAGGAGTTACTGACTTTTGCAGTGTTGTGGTTTCTAATCACTGTATGTAACACAAATCCATTTTATATGTAAGTTTCTGTGCCATGTAAATAGACCAGAAAATTAGTCTTCAAGTTCAAACTTAAGCTTTCTGATTTTGCAAAAAAAAAAAAAAAAATTGAATGAACTTATTACAAAAGGATCCATGCACAATATGACCAGAGTTCCAGTTATGCCTACAAAACCAAACAATTATGTCCAGTTTGGAATAGGTTACACACATGCATATCTCTATATAAATGTCCACATCCAGAATGATGAGAAGCAACAAATACAATGGTACTTGGAGTTCATTGTTTTATGGTTTTTGGCTTCCTTGTAAATACCAACACATTAATGTCAACACTCAGAAACCAGATACATGTACACAAAATATGTGCATCTGTTCTCTGAATATGCACCTAACTGTAACTCTGTGTATTGTAAGGCATAACCTAGGTTTGAACTACAAAGGTTATAAAACAATATGTTTCTGTAAGTTTACCAATAATATAGCCACAAAATTCACTTCTCTAACACTTTCAAATGAAATGTAAACTATATTGATAATATTTTTTGTGAATATTATCAGGATCGTGACAATGCACTTATTTCAATGGTCCTTATAATCTGTCTTTATCTGAACACACATCACATTGTGACACAAAATTATCATCACATAAATCTTTAAAACAAGAGGTTTTTACTGTTTAGCAGAGCAGAAAAGCTCAACCATGTTACTTTAACTCACAAGTAAATTCTATTTAAATTATATTTGTAAAATAATGATCAGTAAATATTAAACAATATAATTGCCCATAAAAAATGTCAAATCATGAAATCAGTGTTTGCTTTATCAACTAAATTAATGTCATTCAGGCCACAATAATTAAGAGGAAAAATATTTTTCCAATAATTGGATAATTATATAATTATTTTCTTATATTTTCAAGTATTTAAATATTACTTTTCAATACTGTCCTTTGCAATGTCCTTTGTTTAATGGCAATGTATAGTTGTATACCCTGACTTTTGTTGCTCAGAACTAAATATTTTCTTGCAAATTAAAGCTTAAGTTAGCCTTAAAATGGGTAATATGAAACCAGCTGCTTTGTTTATGCAGTACAATTATCTAACAGGAAGGTTATTCTGCAAAAACTAGTCAGATAATTTTGGACCATGGAAAACCCCTTGCATTATTTTTCACAAATAGTAACACACGAGTGCTGTTCTTACACGGCCATCATCCAGCACATTATACTAGTTTCACATCGGATTTGCACGATATGAAACAAAATTTTCTTCCTAAAAATTGTTGCCGTGCATATAATTTTTATAAAGTGGACATTTTTAATTCATTTCAAGAACATGTATTTTATCAGGAATTTTAAAATTAGCAAAGAAAACATGTACACCATTAGATAGATTGCCAAAACATATGAACCTATTCTGTTGTCCATCACAACATGCAAAAATGCTATATGTACTCGCAGGAATAATTTACATGCCACAATGGAAATTATTTACACAGTGATGTATGTCATGAACATGTACTTGTGCAAAAACACACACATGAAGTTGAAATGCAAGTTTACCAAAGCATGGGTGTCAAGCTTTGATTCAATTTATATTCTAAAAGTGTCCTCTACGCTCACAAACAAGTGTAATGTGAATAAATCTGGGTTGAAGTACAACTGTTACGAAATGAAACAACTCCAGGGTGATGAGTAAACATATTTCTCATGATGGTTCTATTTTCTGTGACAGTTGGCGACTCCCTTTTGGTTTTCTTATCTATTGTAATCTAGACTGTTTGACCTTTTGCAGAATCAGAATTATCATTTTTTTTTTTTTTTCAAATCATGAGCCATAGATGAGAAACATAAAAAATTTCATGAAAAATTCTTGTCTCTGGGTTTTACTTGTTCTCAAAGTTTAAAAGTTACGGCATGCTTGCCTCCAAACAAATAATGGCTACTGTTGAGGTATATCTTGTTTACGGGTGGATTATGTGAATACACTTGTATTGTTCTATATTGACCAATTACTGAGGTCATTTTTTATGGCTGAATACTATCATTCTTTTATTATCCAAGCCTTCTGTAAAATGGTTCAAATATTGTTCATGGAACATTTACATGTTTTTCAGAAGAATATAAAACTAGAAATAGGCCGCCCTGTTGATAGTAGATGCGAATAGAAACAGGATAGCATAGAAGAACACACATTATCATGTGTAATGTCCACCCATGAACCTTTTGCCCAAATTGTACAGTAGTCTTACAAGACCCTGTTTCATTTGTAAAATATATCAATGATGCTTAAATATTTGATAGTGTAGATGTAATTTATTTCAGCTTCATGCCTTTTTGCATTGGTTGGGTTGAAAATTTTGACGAAATCACTCTATCTTGCACGGTTAAGAAGATAGAAGCCAATTCCTGTTTTTCTATTTTTGGCAAAAATTTGAAAATTCAAAATGGCCGCCATTATTGGGAAAAGGAAATTTTTTTGAAAATTGCCAAGAGTACATTTCTTAGATACCCTATGGGTCGAAAATTTCAACAAAATAACTCTATTTTGCACGGTTAAGGCCAGTTTGTGTTTTTCCATTTTGGGCAAAAATTCGAAAATTCAAAATGGCTGCCATTTTTGGGGAGGGGAAAATTTTTTGAAAATTGCAAAGATTACATTCCTTAGATACCCTGTGGGTTGAAAATTTCGACGAAATCGCTCTATCTCGCATGGTTAAGGAGATAGAAGCAAATTTGTGTTTTGCCATTTTTGGCAAAAATTTGAAAATTCAAAATGGCCGCCATTTTAGGGGAGGGGAAAATTTTTTAGAAATTACCAAGAGTACAATGCTCAGATACCCTGTGGGTCGAAAATTTTGACGAAATCACTCTATCTGGCACGGTTAAGGAGATAGAAGCAAATTTGTGTTTTGCCATTTTTGGCAAAAATTCGAAAATTCAAAATGGCCGCCATTTTTGGGGAGGGGAAAATTTTTGGAAAATTGCAAAGATTGCATTCCTTAGATACCCTGTGGGTCGAAAATTTCGACGAAATCGCTCTATCTCGCACGGTTAAGGAGATAGAAGCAAATTTGTGTTTTTCCATTTTTGGCAAAAATTCGAAAATTCAAAATGGCCGCCATTTTTGGGGAGGGGAAAATTTTTTGAAAATTGCAAAGATTACATTCCTTAGATACCCTGTGGGTCGAAAATTTCGATGAAATCGCTCTATCTCGCACGGTTAAGGAGATAGAAGCAAATTTGTGTTTTGCCATTTTTGGCAAAAATTCGAAAATTCAAAATGGCCGCCATTTTTGGGGAGGGGAAAATTTTTGGAAAATTGCAAAGATTGCATTCCTTAGATACCCTGTGGGTCGAAAATTTCGACGAAATCGCTCTATCTCGCACGGTTAAGGAGATAGAAGCAAATTTGTGTTTTGCAATTTTTGGCAAAAATTCGAAAATTCAAAATGGCCGCCATTTTTGGGGAGGGGAAAATTTTTTGAAAATTGCAAAGATTGCATTCCTTAGATACCCTGTGGGTCGAAAATTTCGACGAAATCGCTCTATCTCGCACGGTTAAGGAGATAGAAGCAAATTTGTGTTTTGCCATTTTTGGCAAAAATTCGAAAATTCAAAATGGCCGCCATTTTTGGGGAGGGGAAAATATTTTGAAAATGGCAAAGATTGCATTGCTTAGATACCCTGTGCGTCGAAAATTTTGCCGAAATCGCTCTATCTCGCACGGTTAAGGAGATAGAAGCAAATTAGTGTTTTGCCATTTTTGGCAAAAATTCGAAAATTCAAAATGGCCGCCATTTTTGGGGAGGGGAAAATTTTTGGAAAATTGCAAAGATTGCATTCCTTAGATCCCCTGTGGGTCGAAAATTTTGCCGAAATCGCTCTATCTCGCACGGTTAAGGAGATAGAAGCAAATTTGTGTTTTGCCATTTTTGGCAAAAATTCGAAAATTCAAAATGGCCGCCATTTTTGGGGAGGGGAAATTTTTTTGAAAATTGCAAATATTACATTCCTTAGATACCCTGTGGGTCGAAAATTTCGACGAAATCGCTCTATCTCGCACGGTTAAGGAGATAGAAGCAAATTTGTGTTTTGCCATTTTTGGCAAAAATTCGAAAATTCAAAATGGCCGCCATTTTTGGGGAGGGGAAATTTTTTGGAAAATTGCAAAGATTGCATTCCTTAGATACCCTGTGGGTCGAAAATTTCGACGAAATCGCTCTATCTCGCACGGTTAAGGAGATAGAAGCAAATTTGTGTTTTGCCATTTTTGGCAAAAATTCGAAAATTCAAAATGGCCGCCATTTTTGGGGAGGGGAAAATTTTTTGAAAATTGCAAATATTACATTCCTTAGATACCCTGTGGGTCGAAAATTTCGACGAAATCGCTCTATCTCGCACGGTTAAGGAGATAGAAGCAAATTTGTGTTTTGCCATTTTTGGCAAAAATTCAAAAATTCAAAATGGCCGCCATTTTTGGGGAGGGGAAAATATTTTGAAAATTGCAAAGATTGCATTGGTTAGATACCCTGTGTGTCGAAAATTTTGCCGAAATCGCTCTATCTCGCACGGTTAAGGAGATAGAAGCAAATTTGTGTTTTGCCATTTTTGGCAAAAATTCGAAAATTCAAAATGGCCGCCATTTTTGGGGAGGGGAAATTTTTTTGGAAAATTGCAAAGATTGCATTCCTTAGATACCCTGTGGGTCGAAAATTTCGACGAAATCGCTCTATCTCGCACGGTTAAGGAGATAGAAGCAAATTTGTGTTTTGCCATTTTTGGCAAAAATTCGAAAATTCAAAATGGCCGCCATTTTTGGGGAGGGGAAAATATTTTGAAAATTGCAAAGATTGCATTGCTTAGATACCCTGTGCGTCTAAAATTTTGCCGAAATCGCTCTATCTCGCACGGTTAAGGAGATAGAAGCAAATTAGTGTTTTGCCATTTTTGGCAAAAATTCGAAAATTCAAAATGGCCGCCATTTTTGGGGAGGGGAAAATTTTTGGAAAATTGCAAAGATTGCATTCCTTAGATCCCCTGTGGGTCGAAAATTTTGCCGAAATCGCTCTATCTCGCACGGTTAAGGAGATAGAAGCAAATTTGTGTTTTGCCATTTTTGGCAAAAATTCGAAAATTCAAAATGGCCGCCATTTTTGGGGAGGGGAAATTTTTTTGAAAATTGCAAATATTACATTCCTTAGATACCCTGTGGGTCGAAAATTTCGACGAAATCGCTCTATCTCGCACGGTTAAGGAGATAGAAGCAAATTTGTGTTTTGCCATTTTTGGCAAAAATTCGAAAATTCAAAATGGCCGCCATTTTTGGGGAGGGGAAAATTTTTGGAAAATTGCAAATATTACATTCCTTAGATACCCTGTGGGTCGAAAATTTTGCCGAAATCGCTCTATCTCGCACGGTTAAGGAGATAGAAGCAAATTTGTGTTTTGCCATTTTTGGCAAAAATTCGAAAATTCAAAATGGCCGCCATTTTTGGGGAGGGGAAAATTTTTTGAATATTGCAAAGAGTACACTCCTCAGATACCCTGCGGGTCGAAAATTTTGCCGAAATCGCTCTATCTCGCACGGTTAAGGAGATAGAAGCAAATTACTCAAAAGTAGTACTGAAAATACACAATGAAGTACCTAAATGGCTATTACTCATGTACTGACAAAGCTATCAGTCCCAAATGCAATACCAAGCGAGCTATGGACATAACAATCTTGTATTCAAAATTGTAGTAAAATATCTTTAATTATTTTGGCTTAAATGCACGGAAACCAATGGGTACTGAAAATAGCTGTACTTAAGTATTACTCAGTAAGCAAAAGAGGTACAACAGCCAAAAGCAATCCCAAGCAAGCTACTGACCCAATAAGCCTGCATACCAAATTTGGTGACAATAGCTCTAATACTTTTCCTTTAAATGAGCGGAAACCATGCGTGACGCCGGACATCGGACGCCGGACGCCGGACATCGGACATCGGACATCGGACGGCGAAAAAAGCAAAAATAATATATCCACCCCCCAGGGGGGTGGACATAATTCAGAACAGTGTAATGGTGAAATTTGTTCACAGAGGCACCCACTCAAATAGACAAACAAGGAACAACAGTGAAATGCTGCAACATACCGGCATTACACAAATGGCTAAAAATTGTAAAAAAAAATTGCAATGTCCAAAAATAATTCAAAATTCATCAATGCAGGTTCCCTCTGACAAATTTCACACACTGATTATTTAAAGCACAATTTCACAACAGCAGAATCTGCTGTGATAAATTTCCAACCCTGAAACCGTTAACCACAGAAAAACTTTTACCTAAAATAACCCTTGTTTCCTGAATTTGTTTTCTGACCAGTTTATTTATTCATTAACAAATATTTTTAAGACAGACAATGTAGAAAATATAACCTACCCATGCAATTGGTGTCTGTAGACCCAGTCTGGCTATTTTCTGCCCTGTGTGTGGGTATGGCCAGTGTTGGAGGCATAGAGCTTTTAGGCAAAGAGGGAACTGTATTTAAAAGTTTTGTTATCTGTTCAATCCAATCATCAGCCTCTTGTTGACTAGCTGCAGCAAAGAGAGTGGAATCTATAGGCTTGTTCGACTCCACTTCACTTGTCACCTCAAAGACGTGAGCTTCTTCTTTTGTTTTATCAGATCCTGGAAGAAACAAAGTCTCGGGCTTAAATACCAGAAGGATAAAACATGATACAGTGGACTACTTTAGCTATACAGGGCCCAGCTAATTAACCGAGGTTAACTTACATAAGAGCAGAGTGGGTGATCAGTCCAAATATACGGTGTCCACAGAACTTCATTAGTGTGAAAAAGTGTAACACAAAAGGCAACTCTCCTGGTCCCTACCATATGGAATGTTTTTAATAAACTTGCTTCATGACCAAAAGAGGCTATTTTGACCTTCAATTATATATCATGGAGTATTTTAAGAAACACAGATGACAGTTGCTATTTATCCCTGCATAAGTGTGTGTAGACTGTTGGAAAATGTAGGAGTTTTACACAAAGGGCTATGAGGAAGTCCTCATTTGAAATCCCAAATACGATAACACTAAAATTTACATCACACAATATATCTAAAAACATAGTCCTGGATGTCTGGCTAAAAATGTTTGCAATTCATACTTCATTGGCATTAAAGAAAACTTCCAGATGAGTTGACTTTCAAAGAGTCTCCTTAATTAAAATGCATCAGTCACTGTACAAGTAAAAATACATCTTTTTGTACTAATATCCACATATTGATGCTGTAAATATGTTGTAACAAATACTGTACATTATTAGTACATGTGGTTACCCAATACTAAAACAGCAACAACAGTACTTCCCCCCCTCTATTTTGAATGTATGTCGTTGGTACCTCAGCTGTTGTAGATGAGAAGATTAAATGTGAAAAAGTTCACACATGGATTACAATGTATCTTCTGTAAGCTTTCTTTGATGCCTGCAATTCATTTAATGTGTGCGTAAATTTCAAGATAATTCACACTATATAATCCTGATGTACCAGGAAACAAGATCATGCAGTTTAAAATGATTTGTTAAATTTCCTACACGGAAATTACTAAGCAGTTATAAAAACCCCAACAATTACATCTGTCCAAATGCAATTTTTCCAGATAATTTACAACAGTACAACAGACCAAAAACAAAACCCAAGAAATCTGATAAATTTGACACTTTAGCTTTTCACACTAGGGTTTTCCAAAACTGGCTATATGAAGAAGCAAATATTAATAATTAATTTCCACACGATAATTTTAAGCAGATGACAAATCAAACCAAAAACTTGATGACAATTAAAACTGAAAGAAAAACCGAGATAAATTGAAAAAATAATACAGCTTTTTGTGATTATGTTCTTTAAAAAAATATGGCTAAAAATTTGAAAAAAAAACACAATTAGGATAAATTTGTTATACTTACAGCTATCTATGTTTTTTATCCAAATAATGTAAATCAGGGTTATCATCTAGCACAAGATATGGGGAGATATATTCCAATGAAATAAATGTACAGTAAAGTCAGTATTATACAGTATAATATCTGTATTTATGAGTTAACAGTTTGTCATGTGCATTTATGAATGTGTCTAGATCCTTCTCTGAATATATATATTCGCTTACACATTGTAGCATGTGTGGGTTCATGTGCAAGCAAGTCATATGAAAGAAAGAAATCTGAATAACGTCACTGGGACTTTTTTGGTGGTAACCACTCATTTACAAATAGTGACATAAGGAAAACAACCCAAACAGACACCCATACACATGGGGAGGGAAAGGAGTGGTGGGGGGAGGCAAAATTCTATTTCATAGCACATATTCAACCACGCCTGTAGCCTTTGCCACAGCCCTGTACACTATAGTTAAACATAAAAGTGGTTCACAATTGGGGCAATGGATCTAGATCTGGAAATACATATTGAATAAAAGGGAGTTCAGTTATTGTCCAATAAAGTAAAAGTTTGGTTTAATACTGTTTCCCTAATTAACATAAACATTAAGAACTGGGGACACTGGGGCAGATCCAGCTTTTAAGTAAGGTAGGGGTTGACATCAGACATACCATAACTAGGGGGGGTGGGTGGGTTGGGACAAAAATTAATTTTGGTAAAAATATAGTGCATTTCCTGTAAATTTTGTACATTGGGTTGAACCCCTTTACATTATTTTTCAAGGGGGCGGGGGAGGGGTTTGAACCACCTGACCCCCCCTGCATCCGCTTGTGGGACAGCATGCTCTACTGAATTGGATTTTAAAACAAAAATTTAAAAATATAGACAAATGCTGTTTTACTGCTTAGACAGAATGTCACCCAATGGAATATTTTTACCTGCCTTTTGACTAACCAGAAAAGGTTTTCATATTTAAACAAATGGCACAAGTACTTACAACAGTTATGTATAACTGTATAACTTTCATTATTGTCATAAAATACAAGTGTATAAACTTCACTCAGTGACAGTTTGCTGGCTAAACACTTCAATGCCAGTAGGAATACACAATACTCAAATTTATCTATAAGTTAGTAAGACATGCACAAACAAAGATATCTGAAGCACAGGGGCAGCAATATGTAATTCTAAGATCATTATGACAAAAATCTGTTCTTTATCTGTATATCTCTTTATGATATCCCAATATGCTTTTATCATATACATGTTTTGAAAGATGTGTATAGAAGTGACATCATTCCTTGATATGCAACATTCTCCGCTGTGAGAATCCCGTTGCTTTTCTTTGAAAACTTATTTGATTTTCTGTGAGAATTTTACACTATTAATACTGCAGAATTTTCACTAATTTTTATTGTTTCATGATTCTGAACAAGTTTCTAGTGGTGAATTTCACATTGATCAATTTCATGTTTCAAACTTTTCCAAACTTCTGATGTGAAATGCATTTTATGACCAA
Source organism: Sabellastarte sp. h YS-2021 (assembly GCA_964017235.1). NCBI lineage: Eukaryota > Metazoa > Annelida > Polychaeta > Sabellida > Sabellidae > Sabellastarte > Sabellastarte sp. h YS-2021. The sequence continues at coordinate 38,523,869 of OZ024932.1, forward strand.
TACAAACTTTTAAACTTCAAATATAATCTTTGCTAAAGTTTAAAGAAAGACTACTTTGTAAACTTCAGACAAACATATTTTGAATGACACAAGTGTTTACTGACATTACTGAGATTTTATTACAAGGTTTGGGTGTCAATGAACTAAGATTGGGCCCAGTTATTACATTCATTTACTGAGGCAAGTATCAACATTGAAGTTATTTGTTTTATGACACCCGCCCTGATGTGAAGGTAAAATGATACAAAAGATTTCAATGAACTTATAAAGAAGCTTAAAAAAACAGACTCACAAGGTGAAATTGAAGGCTACTTTATGACAAACTGTCTGGGTTAAAGTATGTATAACTTTAATTATGCACAACTAATTGATGGTCTGTTTAGTGTTTACTAACTAGGTGTGGCCATCTTAAAACATATTTGAAATATATCATTTATTTTTATCAAAATTATTGCACTATTTTAAGGGGAAAAAAACACGGTGAACAATCACAAAATTACGTTGGGATTCCATTTCCATGCATCAGCTCCTGTATTAGCCTTGTAATCATAAAATTTACACTTTTTTGACAAGAGCTTATTGCAAAATTTGTTGCTCTTTCAGCCTCATGAGCCCTATCCAGCAAAGTTCCAGAATATTTGGTATGACATATACTTTCTGGGAGTAACTGAGGGCAAACACATAACTCATCTAGGGCTGGCTTGTAAGCACTACTGGAGCTATGAGGGATTCTAGTAAGTACTTAAATGTTCTGCCATTCTGCGCTAAAACCGGGAGGGAATGTCCTCCCACTTTTCCCTTACGGATGTATACGATTTCTTCCCTAGTGATAGAAATATTCCCGCATGTGTCACTGGTGCCGAACATTCATATATTTATCTTACTGGACTTTGTATGTAAAAATCCTGGATTTTGGGGCCTTTATATACTATTACCCCAGTATATCTGCTAAGGCAATCATTTTCATGTGTACGCCAATAGGATAACAAAATGTTTGAGCATTTTCCGGAAATATCTTGTACAAGTATCAAGATGCCAGTGAAAAAGATGAAGAGAGGCGACAGTTAAAAGAAGCACAGGGAGAAGGAAACCTCTACACCCTCACCTAACCAAGAGGCGACATGAGAATACAGAGGAGGAAGAGGAGCACACAGACACACCCACAACCCAAGTGAAGAGGGATACTCTAGGGATTCCCGAGACTTAGATGCCAAAGCTTTTCACCCAAACCACAAAAGATTCTGGGGATAGCAGTGAGGACACTGACACGAGGACAGCCAAGAACTGAAGAAAGACAAGAGGAAGAAATCTACTGTCGTCAATATGTCATATGAATAGGAACAACAAATGGTGGACTGGCCTAAGGATGTAAATTATGACCTTTTGTACGGTGTAACAAAGACAGTGTCAAGAAGGAGATGGCCTGGCTTGAGCTATCAGAGTCCATGGGAGTCACAGTGAGGCTGCAGTATTATACCACTTCTTAAAACCTACTTTAATGTCAATTAAAGTCTTAATTTTTAATGTTCATTTATACCCCACAGCCCAGGGAAATAGTTTTCAACACCATTGACTGGCATTGAGATAGGAGAAGTGACACAGTACAAAGATCAGGAGATTTCAGAGCAAACAGTGTGAAATAATGTTGCATACCTACCGCCTTTCTGATGCCCCTACTAAGTATTAACTTTCTATATCTTACTGTTTCCGAGATATAGCCTGGACAAGATTTTAAAGGTCATGCTCACTAGACAAGGTCAAAGGTCAAATCAAGGTCATATGATGTTGCACACCTACACCCTTAACTAATGTCCCTGTTAAGTATAAACTTCCTTAACCTCAGAGTTTCCAAGTATAAACTTCCTTAACCTCAGAATTTCCAAGTGCACCCTCCAACCAATGTCCCTACCAACTATCAACATTCTACACCTTACAGTTTCCAAGAATTTCCAAGACAAAATGTTAAAGGTCAAGGACACTACAGCAAGGTCAAAGGTTAAATCAAGGTCACATCATGACATTGCACACCTACAACCCCAAACAAGTGCCCCTATAAGGTATCAAAAACTTACAGTTTCCGATATATAGCACAGAAAAGATTATACAGTAAAGTCAAAGGTCAAATCCGGAATATAACCCAAACAATATTTTCTAGTCAAGATCACTATGACAAGGTCAAATCAAATTACAGCATGATGTTGCACACCTACTGCCCCTTAGCAATGTTGATACAACGTATCTATTTCCTACACCTTACAATTTCTGAGATATACCCCGGACAAGATTTTCACACTCAAGATCACTACAGCAAGATCAAACTTCATATCAAGGTCTTATGGCATAACACTGCAGGTCTACGCCCCCTAACCAATGTACCAGCCAAATATCAACTTCCTACACATTCTGGTTTCTGCGATATACCACAGACAAGAATTTCACACTCAAGGTCATTAAGGCAAGGTCAAAGATCAAATCAAGGTCATACCATGAGATTACACACCAACCCCCGAACCAATATACCTATCAAGTATCAACACCTTACAACCTCGGGGTTTCTGAGATATAGCCTGGACAAACTTTTCCCACCACCCACCAACCTGCCAATCTGGACAACATGGGTGAAAACAATACCAAAAAATGTAAAAATCATTACTGAATTCATATTTAATATATTGGCATACTTTTGAGTCATTATGAAAAGGTTACCGAAATGATGGGGAAAAGAAGTCTGTATGATAATTGCAATTCTTTGGAAATATAGAAATAGAAACATACTATGCCTTTATATGAAAAAAATCCCAATGTTTTTTTCACCATACATACCTCGAAACAGACTGATTTTAAATTACTGTTGTAAAAAGTAGGGGTTACTCATGTACAGACTCTCACAGTACTTACTTAGAATAGAACAGAATATCGTTTATTTTAGTGTCCTGTTTGTAATTAACAATAACAGTAAATTTCACAAATTTTTTTTAAACAAACCCAGCCTCATTTGGGCTTATAAGACACTTTAATCATACACTGTTTCAAACAAAGTGACACTGAAGGTAAAAGAAAAATTACAACAACATACAAATTATTTGAATCGTACTACATTTATCCAAGACAATAAGAAACCAACTGGAAATACAGACATATCTGCTTTCAACAGGTAGAGAATTTTAATTATTCTTTCACAACTTTTAGAGATATAATTTGTTAATTTATTGTAAATAGTACACAAATACTCTTCTTTTATACCATGCATTACTAATATATGATGCCAAACAGTAAATCTTATTTGTAGTTATGATTTTTAAAAACAATTCATCAAGATATTCATTTTGAGTCTATATTTATTAAGTTCCCTGTAGAGTTACTAAGGAGACCTTAATTTTAAAAATATTGTGACAATGTGCATTTCATCACTTTTTTCCTCCTTTATAAAGTCATACAAGGCATTTTCCCACTTCTTGGGGTTAACCAGGTATCCAAGATATCTTAATCTGAACAGCAAACACTGTATCCTATATACACATGTAGTTTTGGTTTTCAGTGCATGTAACTTGATAAGTCCAACAAGTTCCTGCATCATTTCCCCCCCAGATCAATTAATGTTTCAATGATCCAATTGTTGTTTTAAAATGTCAATGTCCTGATATTAATCATGTTATGAATAATATACCATAATCTGTCAAGGATTTTAAGAAATACTGTCACAGTGTGTCACGTATGACTGATAGTTTTCTTCTTTAACTCTTGGAGTATTACAAAGTGTTTAAATATCTCACTCTGGCAACTACAATATCAATGTAATTATCATCAAATCCAAAACATTTTGTTTATATTTGGTCAATATTGAAAAACAATATGTTTTTATAGTAGGTTTTCTCTGTAAATTTTTGTGAAAATGGTAGCTGTTCGTAGCTTATTTCTAAACTGTGTACAAATACTTATTAATGCTGCACAAAAGCTAATGTTTAAAATTTCAAGTCATTTGATACAAATAACCTTAACTTGACTGATATTCAGTCATGCCTGTCCATAATATAAAGGTTAAAGGTTTAATTTTGACCAATTCATTCGCATGAACTGCCATATTTGCTTTACTGTTACTTCCAGTTGGTACATATTAAAACATGTCTACCCGGTATAAGGTTGGTTATCACAAAATATATGCATGGCCTTATTTTTTCATCCATAGTCCCACTCTTAATTCATATTATTATTATTATTTTTTTTTTTAATTTATTTATTTTTTTTTTTTTTTGGGGGGGGGGGGGGGGGGGGGGGGGGGGGGGGCGGGGGGGGGGGGATACCATCCTATAGGCAACCCCAAGCCTAATATGTTCCACTACATGCGTCCCACTAAAGACCGTAATCCCTTTTCTATCAAACCAACCTTCCTTGCATCTGATGAGTCTCCCTCACGAAACCATGAGAGGTCCCCAATCATACATGTGAACTCACATGTAGGAGCAGCATGCTTGTGACATCATAAAAATAGTGACCTCACTATGACCTCACAAAATGGGGATAGTGATTGCTTGTTCAAGTCATTCAAACATGGTCACACAAATGAAAGGACATATTTCAGAAGGCAGTCAATCTCACTAGCCTAGTAAAATTTAATCTATAATTTAATGATCTTAATAATCTCTGCTACTTAAGGTAGTGATGTCACAATGGAAATGGTGATTATCTCAAGTCATAACAGAGTACTAATTTAAGTCACAGACAAAGACACCACAGTAGTGACAGATCTCAAGTACCACCAGCAAAGTCTAGGTCTGGAGATGAGTCCTTGGCTCAACCAAAAACTGCATAAAATTCAGTTAAAATGTCTATGGATGAATTCCTAAACAGTCTGCTAATACACTTGTGAGACAATGTTACAGATGTTAAAGGCCAGTTTCTAAACATGGGTACATCAGGATGTCATCAGAAATTGTGAATGAACTACATATGTACAATAATGACTAATTTCATATTTACCAAAAGCCCTGGCCTCAGAGGTGGGAGGCGAGAGTGTTACCACTCTGCCACTGTGGCCCCCCTGAATAATTTACTAATAAAAATGTTAGATGATAAACATTATTAATAATAATAATTCATAATGCTCAAATGATTTCATTTTATAATTTCTATATTCCATTTGTACATTTTTGTCAATAAATTTTGCGTACAGAAGTGTGTGGGATTCATGTGTGGGTTTAATATATTAGTAATCTCAGTAGAATACTATTTTTAGTCCCTGAAGCTAATGACGTTAGCAATTCTCCTGGTGAAAAATTAAACTAGGATTTCCCTAGCAGAAATTCCAATTGAAATCTTCCCTAGTGAAGTTTGAAAATCCCCAAAAATAGGATTGCCACTGTGACATTTCCATGTACTATCCTTTGTTTATTATGCAGGAATATGAAGAATCTTATAGGGCTTTTCTACTGTGGCAATTAACCTCCCAATTGGGTTAGGATCATGAAAATTTGCAATTTTGGAGGCAATCAGAACATTCGCAAACCCAGTCAGAATGTTCCTAGATCATTTGAGCCCACGACTGGGAGTTTTGGATCGAGCACCAATCAGAACATTCAGGGAATGTTCCCTATAATTTCAAATGGCTTAATATTACTGTAAACTGCTTGCGATTCTTTCATTATCCTGCATATCTTACCATTCATAAAGTCATCTTCCTGCTTTTACAGTGATCTTAAAGCTATCAAACATTCGCAAAGCCATCTTTTCTATCTTAAGTCGATCTTTAATTTTCGTAAACCAATCAGGTGGATCAGAAAACTATCACAAACTTTTCAGGGGCCAATCAGAAGACTTCTTGAAGTAACAGGATGGTAGTTAACAATTGGATAGCCATATTACCCGGTACATTCCAAGAATAACATTATGTTAAGCCCAAAGTATGTAAGGTTAAAAGGTATTTAGAATTACTCATTGTCCTATATGATTCAAAAATTAACATACTAACTTGTATTCACATGATAAGTAGAGGTGTCATCATGACAGTCATAAGTGGTATCACAATCTCACCATAGTTTTGACAATGATATCTTGGTATATTATCACAGTTATAATACTAATATCAAATTTGTATGGCAGTGTCATGAAATTTTCATCACAACACTGTACTGATACTCTGTCACTTTGACTAGAGAACAATTATCAGTACCCCTTGTCGGTTATTTCCCGGAGGAAGTATAACAATAATGTCAATAAGTCAGATACAAGTAAATACCAATAAGAAAGATACAACAAAAAACCTTCAGTGGTGGAGATTTAGATTCTTTGGAAGAACTTTCACATCAAGTCTGTATTTTATGTATCTTGTATAAAGATACCTTCGCCAAACTGTAGCAAGAATATTCTAGTAATTCTACTACATTTGGAAACTCGGTTTTGTGAATAAACAAGAGGAGAGTGCCCGTGAACGGGCACTGTGTCAGCTGACTGAGTGTTTTTGATTTGTGAAGGTGATTAGAGGACAGAATAATTATCAGGAAAAGGGCTGTACAGAAATACAGTAAATGGTAACTGAACAGCAAGTTCGAAAGAAATTCCGAAGCTGACAGAAGAAAAGGATAAAAAAGTTGTGCCCTGTAAATGGTATTATGAAGGAAAATAACAAGGTAATTGTGTAAGTGTAAAAAATAGGTTAAAACATATTTAAAGAAATACTACAAATGCAATATCCTCGTTTGACCTTGAAGAAGGGGTCCAAGGTCAAATCTAACCACACAAATACATTCCCAGCCCATGATTTCCTATGGTTTACCATTCCAAACCTCTAGGACCAATTATAAATGAGTTATAAGCACTTTTAAGCTTGGCTGTCCTCATTAAGCGTCCCGCAAGGGACGCTTGTTTGTGTATGGGAGAGCTTCCGGCTCCGGCGGCTCCGCCGGCTCCGCATTTTGTTTTCCTTATAACTCTGTAACCGTTAGGCAGATTCTTTTCAAATTTGGCAGGTTTAGGCAGTAGCCTTGGGGAATTGTTTTGAATATGCTGCAGTGACATTTCAACCAATCAGAGAGGTCACATGACCAAAAATGTCTTTTTTCGATGGGGAAGCTTGTCCGGATGATAACTTGAAAGGAATTTTATCAATTCACCTGAAACTTGGCAAATACATTCATTCTATTAAAATCTGGAAATCATTAGATTTTGGCATTGATTGGTCAAGAAATGGCCGAGTAATTAATGATTAATTAATCATTACGAATTTTCCAAATAAGGAAAACACAAAAATGCTTATATCTCGAAAACCGTGCTAGATAGAGCGATTTCGACGAAATTTTTGACCCACAGGGTATCTCTGTGGGGTAGCTTTCCCAATTTTCAAAAAATTTTTGTCTCGCCCAAAATGGCGGCCATTTTGAATTTTCGAAATTTTCGCAAAAATTGCAAAACACAAAAATGCTTATATCTCAAAAACCGTGCTAGATAGAGCAATTTCGACAAAATTTTTGACCCGCAGGATATCTCTGCGGAGTACTTTTCCCAATTTTCAAAAAATTTTTGTCTCGCCAAAAATGGCGGCCATTTTGAATTTTCGAAATTTTTCGCAAAAATTGCAAAACACAAAAATGCTTATATCTCGAAAACCGTGCTAGATAGAGCGATTTCGACAAAATTTTTGACCCACAGGGTATCTCTGCAGAGTAGTTATCCCAATTTTGAAAAAAATTTTATCTCGCCAAAAATGGCGGCCATTTTGAATTTTCGAATTTTTCGCAAAAATTGCAAAACATAAAAATGCTTATATCTCGAAAACCCTGCTAGATAGAGCGATTTCGACGAAATTTTTGACCCACAGGGTATATCTGCAGAGTAGCCATGCCAATTTTCAAAAAAATTTTGTCTCGCCAAAACTGGCGGCCATTTTGAATTTTCGAATTTTTCGCAAAAATTGCAAAACATAAAAATGCTTATATCTCAAAAACCCTGCTAGATAGAGCGATTTCGACGAAATTTTTGACCCGCAGGGTATCTCTGCAGAGTAGCCATGCCAATTTTCAAACAAAAAATTTCTCGCAAAAAATGGCGGCCATTTTGAATTTTCGAATTTTTCGCAAAATTGCAAAACACAAAAATGCTTATATTTCGAAAACCGTGCTAGATAGAGCGATTTCGACGAAATTTTTGACCCACTGGGTATCTCTGCAGAGTAGCCATGCCAATTTTCAAAAAAATTTTATCTTGCCAAAAATGGCGGCCATTTTGAATTTTCGAATTTTTGTGCAAAAATTGCAAAACACAAAAATGCTAATATTTCGAAAACCGTGCTACATAGAGCAATTTCGACGAAATTTTTTATCTTCAGGGTATCTCTGCAGAGCAGCTATCCCAAAGAGCTTTCACTTGGTGAAGTTTCAGACCCATAGCTAATTGCTCACCTACTCAAAAAGAGTAAATGCGAATTACCTCTAAAAGTATTGCAGATGGCCAATTTTTCTCAAATAACTCATTCACCTACTTTTGGAAGAGCTTTCACATGGTGAAGTTTCAGACCCATAGCCAATTACTCACCTACTCAAAATGAGTAAATGCGAATTATCTCTAAAAGTATTGCAGATAGCCAATTTTTCTCAAATAACTCATTCATCTACTTGTGGGAGAGCTTTCACATGGTGAAGTTTCAGACCCATAGCTAATTATTTACCTACTTAAAATGAGTAAATGCTAATTATCTGTAAAAGTATTGCGGATACCCAATTTTTATCAAATAACTCATTCATCTACTTGTGGGAGAGCTTTCACTCAAAATGAGTAAATGTGAATTATCTCTTAATAGTATTGCAGATAGCCAATTTTTCTCAAATAACTCATTCACCTACTTTTGGAAGACCTTTCACACACGAAAATGAGAAATTGTGAATATCTCGGAAAAGCTATTTCTTCTGCTTTAATGCTCGGCGGGAGATACACACCACGGCAGTGGTCTTGACAAAAATTTTTGTCTCCCCAAAAATGGTTGCCATTTTGAATTTTCAAAGTTTTTGCAAAACACAAAAATGCTTATATCTCGAAAACCGTGCTAGATAGAGCAGACTGCGCTGACTTTGGTTGCCACAACAGTATAAGGCTAGAAACGAAGCATTTTCTTAATACTTTAGCACTCACCTTTATATCCTTTTCGGGACGCTTTGTTTTTGCTATGCAAAAACATTATCTTTTTTTTTTGCGAGCGATCCTCTAGTTTGACCTTGAAGGAGGGGTCCAAAGGTCAAATCTGACCATACCAAAAGATTCCGAGCCAATGATTTCCTATGGGATGGTTTACCATCCCAAATCTCTGTCACCAATAATAAGCGAGTTGTAGGCACTTTCAATTTTCGCTATCCTCATTTGACCTTGAAGGAGGGTTCCAAGGTCAAATCGGACCATATCAACAGATTCACAGCCCATGATTTCCTGTCTGTTTACCATCCCAAACCTCTGGGACCAATAATAAGCGAGTTATAAGCACTTTTAAGTTTGGCTATCCTTGTTTGACCTTGAAGGAGGGGTCATTGAAGGTCAAATCTGACCACACCAAAAGATTCCCACCCCATGATTTCCTACAGGTTGGTTTATCATCCCAAACCTCTAGGATCAACTAGATTGGGCCAACTCGGCGCCAACATATCCTCAGACAGGTCATCACTCACGCCACAGGTTTTGATCGGGAATTTTTTAAAACATAATTACCCATTATTATATGAACTTCAGCACATCAATCTACTCTGTTTATATCTTCCAAGGAAGATGGTGTATCCCCAGACGCCGAATACATAACTCAAATTATATTTTCAATCTTCCTGCAATGATAACTCTAAACCTATTTTCAAAGTATTTAAATGATTGATGATTGAATGTCCATTCTAAAATAATAATCCCAAAAGAGCATATCTGTTTCTATATTTGTTGACAAATAAAATATTATTTTTAACTCAACTCATCATACTTTTCAATCTTCCTTCAAAGTATTTAAATGATTGATGATTCAATGTCCATTCTAAAATTCATAATCCCAAAAGCGCATATCTGTTTCTATATTTGTTCACAAATAAAATATTATTTAAAAAAAAATTATTTATATTATTATTTTATTATATTATTTTTAGAATTTGCAAATTGTTTTCAGTTATTCATTTCCTCTATACCTATATATGTGGTCCATATATATGCAACCTAAATATGTGACACAATCTCAGTTCTGACTCCCCTTTGTGTTATATGTAATGAAGCCCACCACCTCCCACCCCCACCCCTCTCCCCTTCTCCACACCTCTCTCACTATTACACAAGATCTGCAACCCCACTGAGTTCTTTGTTTCTCATCTGATATCATTAAATACCTTTGTTTATTTAGTGTCACTCAATATAGCTGGAGGTCCCAGAGGTGGGTGGGGGGAATCCGGGTGGGGGATGCATAAATGGTAAACAAACAATCTATATAAAAGGGGTACTCAAATACAAAAAGAATTGAGAATTTTAAGTATGTGATTATCAACTGAAATGAGTTCATAACTGTAGGAGCTGTGTCAAAATTAACTGAGGCAAGTTGAATAAAACTGGGCTAGTTGAGGGTTAAAAATCCCCTACTTTTACTACATAAGGATATAATTTCATTAATATTGGGACTTAAAGCTCACTTAAAGTGTCCATTTTGTCTACTTGAATATGTTTAACCAGTTTCATTTTAAAAAGTTAAAAACTCAGCAAGCAGAGGTATAACACACAAAAATAAGTTCTTAAAAGACTAAGATAGCCATAACATTATTAATATTCAAAATTTAAATAGACAGGCATTTCCTTTTAAAAATTCAAAGATTTCAGCTCTATAACCCACATAGTTTGACAGTTACTGGGCTTTAAAGTGGCATAATGTCCATAAATTGGGTTTCTGTGGGCATTTTACAATTGTTAAAGAGACCTTAGCAATTAAACAACAGATCTGAAACTTTTTGGGGGACATACATAACAAACAAAAATTATATATAATACAGTTTAAGACTTGTCACACTAAGCATTTCCAAATAACAGGGCAAAATACGGAAAAAATGTCCAAAAAGGCACTTGGGCGAGTGTCTATGGCCCTCATACACAGGTTAAATGTCTACTAAAAACCTTGATTTTCGGCATATGTAAAAAGGACATAATAATGCATTCCCAGATGGGATTTCAGCTCCATCAATCACATAGTTTAACAGTCACAGGGCTTAAAGGTGGTTAAAAAGTCCAAATATTGGGTCTCTGTGGGCCTTTTAGAGATCTCGATGTGCCTTTCAAATTAAAGCTTCAGACTTAAAATTTGTTACATACTAAGATTACACATAAAATATGTATCTAATAAAGTTTGAAACTTCTCAGACTTACCATTTCCAAGTTACAGAGCAAAATATGTGAAAAATGTCTTAAAAGGGTCACTCAGGTGGGTGTTTAAGGTCCTCATACACAGGTTAAATGTCTACTTGAAGCCTTGATTTTTGGCACATGTAAAAAGAACATAATAATGTATTCCCAGATGAGATTTCAGCTCTATCAGTCACATAGTTTAACAGTCACAGGCCTTAAAATTGGCAAAAAGTCCAAATACTGGGTCTTTATGGGGCCTTCTAGAGACCTAAATGTGGCCTTCAAATTAAAGCCTCAGACTTAAAATTTGTCACATACTAAGATTACACATAGAATATGCATCTAATACAGTTTGAAACTTCTTAGACTTACCATTTCCAAGTTACAGGGCAAAATATGTGAAAAATGTCTAAAAATGGTCACTCGGGTGGGGATTTATGGTCCTCATACACAGGTTAAATGTCTTCTTAAAGCCTTAATTTTTGGCACATATATAAATAACATACTAATATCTTCCCAGATAGGATTTGAGCTCTATCAGTCACATAGTTTGACAGTCACAGGGCTTAAAAGTAGCAAAAAGTCCAAATATTGGGTCTTTGGGAGCCTTTTAGAGACCTCAATTTGACCTTCAAAATTAAAGCTTCAGACTTAAAATCTGTTACATACTAAGATTACACACAGAATATATATCTAATACAGTTTGAAACTTCTCAGACTTACCATTTCCAAGTTACAGGGAAAAAGATGTGAAAAATGTCTTATAAGGGTCACTCGGGTGGGTGTTTATGGTCCTGATACACAGGTTATTAAAGGCCTAAATGTTGGGGCACATATAAGAAAACACATAGATATATTCCCAGATGATATTTAACTTAGATGAGAGACATAGTTTGAAAGCTACAGTGCTTGAAAGTGGCAAAAAGTGCATAAATTGGGTCTCTGTGGGCACTTTTGAGACCTTAAGTCGACCCCTTTGGGTAAACCTACAGCCCTAAAATTTTCTACAGACAAGGATTACATATCAAAGTTATACCTAGCGCAGTTTGAGACTCATCAGAATTACCACTTCCAAATTATAGGGCAAAATATGTGAAAAGTATAGCAAAAAATCGCCAAGTGGGGGTATTTATGGGCCTCAAACACAATTTTCTCCTCAACTTAAAGTCGTGATTTTCGGCACATGTACTAAGAACATATTAATGTGTTGTCAGGTAAAATTTCAGCCACCTGAGCATCATAGTTTGTGACCTACAGGGCTCTAAGTGGCCAAAAGTCCAATTTCTGACCTTAAGGTGGCCATAAGTTCTTTTTTACTGGGAGTTTAAGGTCACCTTAAAATAGGGATCTTCCTTTGGGCACCCTTAACATGTGTACCAAGTTTGAAAAAAAAATATTAATTTGTTTTTGAGTTATCGCGTCCACAAGGAAATTTCTACGGCGGCGGCGGCGGCGGCGGCGCGACGGACCTGAATCCAATATATCCCCGACTTTCGTCTGGGGATATAATAATAAGGGAGATATAAGCACTTTTCATGACTGACAAAAACACCTGTGGCGGCCATCTTGTTTCTCAAAATGAGGCCAAAAATATTCCCAGACAACATTTTATGGTTATTAATATACACTGCAAACTTAAGAAAGCTAGCTATAATATTTTTTTTCATCAGAGCAGTAATGGTGAAATCTCTCTCTACACACTGCGGCTATCCAGTGGATACAATGATTTACTCAACAGTGAGAACCTGAAAGTAGCTATTGCTCAGCTATGCCATGACATAGAGGTCTGCAATTTCACTATGTTATAGCTGACCAAAAATTCTGTGAATAACATATTTAACAAATTACTCTAAATGTAATAGTTTTCAAGTTACAACTGATTTACTCAACAGTGAGAACCTCAAAGGAACTATTACTCAGCTATGCAATGAGCTACATGTCTGAAATTTTACTATGTTATAGCTAACCCAAAAGTAGGTGAACAACATATTTAAGCAAACTACTGTAAATGCAATAGTTTTCAAGCTACAACTGATTTACTCAATAGTGAGAACCTGAAAATAGCTATTGCTCCGCTATGCCATGAGCTATAGGTCTGTAATTTCACTATGTTATAGCTGACCCAAAAGTAGGTGAACAATATAACAAAATACTCCAAATGCAATATTTTTCAAGTTATAGCTGACTTACTCAACAGTCAGTACCTGAGAATAGCTATTGCTCAGTTGTACCATGAGCTATAGGTCTATAATTTCACTATGTTATAGCTGACCCAAAAGTAGCTGAATAACATATTTGCACAAATTTCTGTAAATGCAATAGTTTTCCAATTATAACTGATTTACTCAACAGTGAGAACTTCAAAGTAGCTATTACTCAGCTATGAAATGAGCCACAGGTCTGAAACTTCACTATGTTATAGCTGACCCCAAAATAGGTGAATAACATATTGAAACAAAATACTCTAAATGCAATAGTTTTCAAGTTATAAGTGATTTACTCCACAGTGATAACCTAAAAGTAGCTATTACTCAGCTATGCCATGAGCTACAGGTCTGAAATTTTACTATGTTATAGCTGGCCCAAAAGTAGCTGAATAACATATTTATACGAAATTCTCTAAATGCAATAGTTTTTAAGTTACAAGTGATTTTACTCATGATGGAAGTTACTGAAAAGCCCAAAAGTAGCTATTACTCACTTAGCTATTGAGACAGACACCCAACTTACTCACCATATTGTAGCTATGAAAAAAGTAGCTGAATAACATATTTTAACAAAATGCTCTAAATGCAACACTTTTCAAGTTATAAGTGATTTACTCAACAGTGATAACCCAAAAGTAGCTATTACTCAGCTATGCCATGAGCCACAGGTCTGAAATTTTACTATGTTATAGCTGACCCAAAAGTAGCTGAATAACATATTTATACGAAATTCTCTAAATGCAATAGTTTTCAAGTTATAAGCGATTTACTCAACAGTGATAACCTAAAAGTAGCTATTACTCAGCTATGCCATGAGCTACAGGTCTGAAATTTCACTATGTTATAGCTGGCCCAAAAGTAGCTGAATAACATATTTATACGAAATTCTCTAAATGCAATAGTTTTTAAGTTACAAGTGATTTTACTCATAATGGAAGTTACTGAAAAGCCCAAAAGTAGCTATTACTCACTTAGCTATTGAGACAGACACCCAACTTACTCACCATATTGTAGCTATGAAAAAAGTAGCTGAACAACATATTTTCACAAAATGCTGTAAATGCAACACTTTTGAAGTTATAAGTGATTTAGTGCATGATTTCATGAATTTTAATGCATTAAAAATTATTAAAAAAATTTATTTTAAAAAAAAGTAAGACAGATCCAGGTCTCATACTCACACAAGAGAATCTACCTCTGGCCTAGTACATATATGCAAGATATGAGAGAAATCCCTGCAATAGTCACTGAGAAAATTGTGATAAAAAGTTGAAATTTTCACACTTTTGGTGGGGGTACCCCCCTTGTAATGTCTCTAGCAAACAGACGAACAAACAGATTTGCATGCCTTGAACAATTTTTCATCCTCGATAGATAAGGTATCTTTTAAAAAAAACAGCATGTCTCTAGGCCTTGTAGTTTTGGAGAAGAAGTTGTTCACGCGGACGCCCACGCCGCAGAGTGATGACATAATGTCAGCTGACTGACAAGTCAGCTGACATAAAAACAGATATCACCTGAAAAACACTGACTCGATATCAACACAAAGGCCATCTCCCATGCCACAGGTGTTAATTGGGTCATTTCTGTGGTATCCACTTTTTGTAAGATACAATAATTCGGAAACATTTTGCACTATTTTATAATTAAACTTCTAAAAAAGATTTTATATTAGTTATCTTTCTTTTCATATATTAGCAGAGTGAGAGAAGAAAAATTGAATTTGGTTAAATTTCAAATACCACCAAACATGAACATGGTCAAAGTGTGACTATTGAAAACGTAATAATAAGTAAATGGGAAAACCTGGATAATATTAATTGTTTGTATCCAGACGGTGATCAAGATCACTCTCCAAATTTAATGGGATCTAAAATGGACCACAACCCATCAGATTTTTTTGTAGGAAGATCCGACTAGTAATATTTGCTTAATTCTGCTAACAAATGAACAAACGGTCATGAAAATAATACACCCTTTTTGGAGGTTACACGGTTAATTGTGCATTCAATTAAAATTTTAAACATTAATCTATTTGGCTCTACTTTAGTTAGTTGGTCCTGAGTAGTTTTGCAGAGAGCAGGAGAAAAATAGAAAATATTCCAGAGCAGTTTTTGAAAAGGCTAACTCAAAGGGAATATACACCCGGTAGTAGTACATTTGACTTTTTATGGGATTAAGTATTCCAAGTCAGTGGTTTAGGTGAAACAGGCAATAGAAATTTCCAAAACTGACTTTGAAAAGTCAAATAGCATGGAGACTTGGATCTGGTGTTATGTGAATCAGCCACTGAGTATCCCTTTTGATGGCAGTTAATTTGACAAAAATGAATCTCTAGGGTGTAGCTGTCTATAAAGTAGAAGTAACAGATCTTCTCATTATAACTGTATCCACTGGAGGCATACGATGGATACTTTGGTTTAGCGTTCGCTACGCCGACCACCGCTGCACATAGAGAGATTTTTGGCATTAACGCTCTAAGAGGAAAACTACATCAGCTAGGTTCACCAAATTTGCAGGATATTTTCATTGGGGGGTAAGATTCTCTGGGAAGGAAATTTAGCCTCATTCTGAAAAACAAGATGGCCGCCGCGGGCATTTCTTTGAAAATTATCTACATTTTTCTACTGGCTGTTTCTCATAGGTAGAAGGTTGAATGTCTTCATAGGTGATATGTATAACAGATATATATGTCCTCTACAACCTTGCAGACATTTGACCTTGAAGCTCTTAATTCAAAGTCATCCACGGAGTGCCAAAGTAACCCACATAGCGGACTTTAAATGTGCTTATATCTCCCTTATTATTGGTCCTAGAGGTTTGCAATGTGAAACCAACCTATAGGAAATCATGTACCGTGAATCTTCTGATGTGGTCAGACTTGACTTTGGGCCCTCCTTCAAGGTCAAACGAGGATAGCCAAACTTAAAAGTGCTTATAACTCGCTTATTATTGGTCCTAGAGGTTTGGGACGGTAAACCAACCTATAGGAAATCATGGGCTGGGAATCCTCTGGTGTGGCCGGATTTGACCTTGGGCCCCTTCTTCAAGGTCAAACGAGGATAGCCAAATTTAAAAGTGCTTATAACTCGCTTATTATTGGTCCAAGAGGTTTGGGATGGTAAACCAACCTATATGAAATCATGGACTGGGAATCTTGTGGTGTGGTTAGATTTGACCTTGGGCCCCTCCAAGGTCAAACAAGGATAGCCAAAGCTAAAAGAGCTTATAACTCGCTTATTATTGGTCCAAGAGATTTGGGATGGTAAACCAACCTATAGTAAATCATAAACTGGGAATCCTCTGATGTGGTTAGATTTGACCTTGGACCCCTCCTTCGAGGTCAAACGAGGATAGCCAAACTTAAAAGTGCTTATAACTCGCTTATTATTGGTCCAAGAGGTTTGGGATGGCAAATCAACCTATATGAAATCATGGGCTGGGAATCTTATGGTGTGGTCGGATGTGACCTTGGGCCCCTCCTTCATGGTCCAACAGAGGATAGCCAAATCTAAAAGTGCTTATAACTCGCTTATTATTGGTCCAAGAGATTTGGGATGGTAAACCAACCTATAGGAAATCATGAACCGGGAATCCTCTGGTGTGTTCGGATTTGACCTTGGGCCCCTTCTTCAAGGTCAAACGAGGATAGCCAAACTTAAAAGTGGTTATAACTCGCTTATTATTGGTCCAAGAGGTTTGGGATGGTAAACCAACCTATATGAAATCATGGACTGGGAATCCTCTGGTGTATGCGGATTTGACCTTGGGCCCCTCCTTCAAGGTCAAACAAGGATAGCCAAACTAAAAGTGCTTATAACTCGCTTATTATTGGTCCAAGAGATTTGGGATGGCAAAGCAACTTATCGGAAGTCATGGGCTGGGAATCTTTTGATGTGGTCAGATTTGATCTTGGACCTCTCCTTCAAGGTCAAACGAGGATAGCCAAACTAAAAGTGCTTATAACTCCCTTATTATTGGTCCTGGAGGTTTGGGATGGTAAACCAACCTGTAGGAAATCATGGCCTGGGAATCTTCTGGTGTGGTTGGATTTGACCTTGGGTCACCCCTTCAAGGTCAAATGAGGATAGCCAAACTTAAAAGTGCTTATAACTCGCTTATTATTGGTCCAAGAGGTTTGGGATGGTAAACCAACCAACCTAAATGAGGATAGCCAAACTTAAAAGTGCTTCTAACTTGCTTATTATTGGTCCTAGAGGTTTGGCATGGCAAAGCAACTTATCGGAAGTCATGGGCTGGGAATCTTTTGATGTGGTCAGATTTGATCTTGGACCTCTCCTTCAAGGTCATACGAGGATAGCCAAACTTAAAAGTGCTTATAACTCGCTTATTATTGGTCAATGACACTTGGGATGGTAAACCAACCTATAGGAATTCATGAACTGGGAATCTTCTGGAGTGGTCGGATTTGACCTTGGGCCCCTCCTTCAAGGTCAAATGAGGATAGCCCAACTTAAAAGTGCTTATAACTCGCTTATTATTGGTCCTAGAGGTTTGGGATGGTAAACCAACCTATAGGAAATCATGGGCTGGGAATCTTTTGGTGTGGTCGGATTTGACCTTGGGCCCCTTCTGCAAGGTCAAACGAGGATAGCCAAACTTAAAAGTGCTTATAACTCGCTTATTATTGGTCCTAGAGGTTTGGGATGGTAAAGCAACCTATAGGAAATCATGGGCTGGGAATCCTCTGGTGTGGTTGGATTTGACCTTGGGCCCCTTCTTCAAGGTTAAATGAGGATAGCCAAACTTAAAAGTGCTTATAACTCTGCAATTCAAATATGTTATAGCTGACTGAAAAGTAGGTGAATAAGATATTTAAACAAAATACTCTAAATGCAATAGCTTTCAAGTTACAACTGATTTACTCAATAGTGAACTTCAAAGTAGCTATTGTTTAGCTTTCCAATTAGCTACATATCTGCAATTTCACTATGTTATAGCTGACCCAAAAGTAGATGAATAACATATATAAAGAAAATTATGTAAATGCAATAGCTTTCAAGTTGCAAGCGATTTACACAGCAGTGATAAGCTGAAAGTATCTATTGCTGAGCTATGCTATGAGCTACAGGTCTGCAATTCAACTATGTTATAGCTGACTGAAAAGTAGGTGAATAACATATTTAAACAAAATACTGTAAATGCAATAGATTTCGAGTTACAACTGATTTACTCAACAGTGATAACCTAAAAGTAGCTATTACTCATCCATGGAATGAGCTACAGCCTACAGGTCTGAAATTTTACTATGATATAGCTGACCTAAAAGTAGCTGAATAACAGATGTATACAAAATTGTCTAACTCTAATACTTTTCAAGTTACAAGTGATTTTACTCATTATGGAAGGTACTGAAAAGTCAGAAAGTAGCTATTACTCACCCAGCTATTGGGATAGACACCCAAGTTACTCACCACGTTGTAGCTATGGAAAAAGTAGATGAATAACATATTTTAACAAAATGCTCTAAATGCAATACTTTTCAAGTTATAAGTAATTTAGTGCATGATTTCATGAATTTTAATGCATTAAAAATTATTTAAACATTTCATAAAAAAAAATTGAGAAAGATCCAGGACTGATACTCACACAAGGGAATCTACTAGTGGCCTAGTACATATATGCAAGATAAGAGAAAAATCCCTTCAATAGTGAATGAGAAAATTGTGATCAAGTGTTGAAATTTTCACACTTTGGGTGGGGGTACCTCACTTGTAATGGCTCTGGGGAACAGACGAACACACAGATCTGCATGAATTTTACAATTTATCATCCTCGATAGTTAAGGTATCTTTTAAAAAAACAGCATGTCTCTGACCTTACAGTTTTGGAGAAGAAGTTGTTCACGCAGATGCGGATGCCGCAGAGTGATGCCATAATGTCAGCTGACTGACAAGTCAGCTGACATCAAAAATAAACTCTCAAGTCCAGTGGCAATGGGCAATAATGGACACTTACAGCCTTGATCTCACTTGCCAGCATGTATAATGGTGGGAAAGCCTAAAATATTAGAAGTAAACCTTAAATCTGAAGAACTTATAAACTTTTATCTTGTACTTTTGCAGATTTTAAGTACTTAAAATGCATCTTTTTTTGGAATCCCAGAATCGCAAAGGTGCTGGCTGTTGAGAGGGATGTAAAACCCCGAAATTATGAACTTTGCAGAGGTTGAGAGGAGGAGGGGGGGGGGGGCAATTAATAGGGAGGGGTGGTTTACACGGATAAATATGGTACATCTGGGGGTATAATGATATTTTACTGTTGTAAAACAAAACTTCATTGTCACACCGATCATCTGCATTTCTTCAACAGGCAGTTTATTGAGTTGGCATTGTATTTATTGTGGATAAACATATACCAAAAGTGGAATTTAATTTTCCTTTTCGGACAAAAGCAAAGTCTGAAGTTGGAGGCACTGGAAGTCTGGAAGCTGTTCACATTTTACAAAAAAAATATGGGTAATAGTTTTGAAACAAACATGTCAATTACTCAATTTTCAGGGTATGAACAAAATATTTTTGTACAGTATTTTGTAATATTGAATATCTTTACATTTTCCCTGTACAACATTTTGAATTGAAACTAAATGGTTTTTATAAACAAACACTTGAAATATATTGCTGGCAGTTTATGAAGCAGTGCAGTTGACTCATAAGTGTTCCTGTGGTCTCACAATAAGAGCCACATACACCTATCTACTAATAAAAACCTAAAGGGTACTAGACCTAGCCACAAAGTAAACACTTGTAAACAAATCTACCAAGATACAGTAAATATTTATGTGCAGTGCAAGCATAATAATTACAGAGAGCAGCAAATGGAATTTCACTCTCCCAGTGTGGCGGAAATAGAAAACAAACATTGTATGATCAACTTGTACTTTTTTTTTAAAAAAAAAAAAGCAGATTGGATGATTAGATCATTTGAAATGTAGACCTGGTACAAGAGTAACAAGACTATAAAATCCTGTTCCTGATGAATTACATGCTAAAAAATAAAGTTCCAAATCCTGTCTGCCTTAAAAATGTGGCAGAAGAGTATTCATTGAATGCAGACCTCCACCCTGTGAATCTTTCCAAAATACTTTCATCCAGAAATGAGTGGAGTAGGTGTGCAGAGTGGTGCACCCTAGAGGCAGAAGACGATATAATCCAAATTTTTGTGTCAATTTTGGATCAGGGGTGGGATTCACAAAAGGTCTTAGACAAAAAATTGTCTTAACTTTAAGAGAAAAGTCTTAACTGTGCAAGAATTTTGTCATAAAGTTAAGACTTCTTTTTTTTTTGCTAAGACAAAATGGGATTCACAAAAAGATCTTAGACAAAAAATTGTCAGATTTTGTTATAACTTTAAGACCACTGCAGGGCAGACTTAAGTCATTTTTAAAATATTCCATTGCATGTATTTACATTTTACCCTATGTTACGCCAACAAAAATATACTATGGGGATCTATACTTCCTATAAAAGTAATTTCTGTGGATTGTAATAGAAATTTACATAATTTAATTAACTATAAATTTCCACATTTTACCTTCTTGTGGTAAAAATATTGTCATAAAAATTGCTGACTCACAATAAAACACAAAGACTACTATTTTTACATAATTTTACAAAAAATAAGTAACAAATCTGTTTTATAATTTTGAAGAGCATGTTTGGTGTATTTGTCGATGAAAAATGTTTTTGTTTTACTAAAATTTGTTAATTTGAATTCAAAGTGGTTAAGACTTTTTGCACAAATTTTGTCTCAGCTAAGATTTTGCTAAGCACTTTTGGTGAATCCCAATTTAAGAGAAATCTTAGCTAAGACAAAAAGTCATAACTTTAAGACTGGTCTAAGCAAAGAAATTGTCTAAGACTTAAGACCTTTTGTGAATCTCGGCCCAGGGCAGATTGGAGGCCTAATATGATCAGGAAAGTCACAGATATGTGAAGATTTTCCAACAGGTCAATGACACATATGGGCATTTCCTCAATTGTGAATTTCCCATACTGTAGTGAATTTTGCATTTCTTAAAACCTTCACCAAAGGGTGTTGTTTGCTATAAAGATGTTGATTGATATTGTCACTAATTTTTGCATAACCTTTTTGGGACAGTTTTTAACATCTAAAATTTCACAAACTGAAGTGTGAACATGTTAGTCAGGATAATAACTAAAATCTCCCAAGTCCACTGCTCTCATCTTTCCTATTTTGTGAAACCTACACTATCATACTAAGGGAAAGCATTACACTCATCCAGTATTTTAAAAGAGCAAGAAAATTATAATAAATATTGGTTTGGATCACACCAATAACCAAAATCCAATTCTGTGGCTCCCTTCATTTTGTACTCAGAAATTTCCAAACTCAGGACACTTGGCAGTCAGGGCATTTTTTTACAACCAGGACTGAAAGTTCCGAAACATTGGCTGTCCGCTTGTAAATATGATAAAAATACCAAAACCCTGATGATCCATCATATAAGTTGTGTTTGAAATTGGCCAGTGAAGTCTGGGCACATTAAAACCCACTTCTTCAACTCAAGCTTCTCAACTTAGTACCTTCTGCTACTTCATGCCCACAAGCTCAGATTACTTACCCAGAAAAAATCCCCTGACTATCACTTAAGTGTGATGCCTCTTATCTGACAGAATTTCCTATTTCTTCAATGATGACATTGTTTGGACATTTTTAAAGTGAGGCAGTCCCTTGAAATGGAGTAGTTGGTACATGTAATGCACTTGAAGTAGACATACTTGTTTTCAGTTTTAATTTTTTGGCCAATTAGAGTACACACTAACTAATATTATACACATATATTTTAGGGACATTTATCCTGAAAATTGCACGTTCTGACAACCATCAAATATTTACAGTAGTTATAACAAAAAAATTGTGTCTCTGTAACTACTCAACTTACTTTTATCAAATGAAGAGGAACTACAAGAATGTTTTACTCACAAAAATAAATGTCCTTACCACTAAGAAGCAGAAAATGCAATGATGGAGTTGAGAATTATTTACAAGAGAAACAGTAGACATAACAAAGTATTTAAATGGTTGACTGTGCAATGTTACACAGAATGCCTAAAACCAATTTATCTCTCTTCTATTTATTTAATATACTACAAAACATAAAACATAATAAAACAATGTGAGGACATCCAAACAAACCAACATATTATTGTTTACAATATTGATTTTTCCATGAGCTAAATAAATGTACATATTTGCCCTTTAGGTTTAGAAGGAACAAAATTAGTAAAAAATAGCAACAGAGATGCCTTTACCCCACAGCATGAGAAAACAGCACTGGAACCATGAGTTATAATAGTCGAGGTGAAAGATTACAAAGATCAGAAGACTTTCAGAACAGAGTATACAGGGGAAATAACTAAAGAGAGAGAAATGTATGTAAAGATAAAATATCATAACAAGGCAATTCAAAAGCAAGATAACAGCATTAATTAGTAACCTGAATGTTAAGAAGCTGTAAAACAAATTAGTGGAGTATAGCTGTCAATGGAGATATCAAAAAGATTTTTCTTTTGGGGGAGGTACACATGCTCATCATCACCACTGAGCAAAAACTATTTGCTGCAGTCAGTTGTGACTTTTACATGCACATTAATACCTGTCAATCTAAATCTCGAGCTAATTCCCCTGAACCCAACCCTATTACAGAGGTGGACAGTCTTACAGGTAGGCCAGTACAACAGACAGATGGTAAAACTGTCTGTCCTGGCACTGCCCTGTCTGTAAGACTGCCCACCCCTGTATCTACTTATCTATTGCATTTAGAGTGCAGTCAGGGTTCAACTGAGGTTCAAATAGATGTCTGGTAAACTAGTGCATAGGCTAACTAGAAAAATGTTTTTGCTTACAAAAACAAAGCGTCTCCAAACATTGAATGCAATATAATATAAAGTAGAAAAAGGTTTTTGAAAATAAAAACATGCAGCACTGAGAGAAGAAGTGAAAGTTAAGCAGACAGTGTGGAGGTTTATGCATTAACATGAAAGAAAAATTTAAGCTTTATTTTGTTTTCTATGGTCACAATTGCAAAAAGTTAATTAAACTAGAATATTGCTTCGCAAGAGAAAAAGAAATTGTTTTTTGCCAAAGCGTCCCAATGAGTATTAACGAGTTTGTAGAAATGACCATCTTCCTGTGTTTAAGATGTTTTTCCATTTATGACAAAATGCAAGGTTTCATAGATGAATCTGGTTGTTTATTTATTTATTTATTTATTTTGCGTTTTATGCAGAAATTCAAGATGGCAGCTAAAAGTGGCGGGAAAACAATTTTTGCGAAAAGTTGCCAGTAGACTCTATTGATACCCTGCGGGTGAAAATTCTGTCGAGATAAACGCATTTTTGTGTTTAACACAGAAATTCAAGATGGCCACTAAAAGTGGTGGGAAAACATTTTTTTTGCAAAATAATGCCAGTAGACTCTGCAGATACCCCGTGGGTCAAAAAATTTGTCGAAATCGCTCTATCTCACTCCGTTTCCGAGATAAACATGTTTTTGCATTTTACGCAGAAATTCAAGATGGCCACCAAAAGTGGCGGGAAAACATTTTCCGAGAAAAGTCGCCAGTAGACATTGCAAATACCCTGCGGGTGAAAAATTCCGTCGAAATCGCTCTATCTCGCTCCGTTTCCGAGATAAACGCATTTTTGTGTTTAACACAGAAATTCAAGATGGCCACTAAAAGTGGTGGGAAAACATTTTTTTGCAAAATAATGCCAGTAGACTCTGCAGATACCCCGTGGGTCAAAAAATTTGTCAAAATCGCTCTATCTCACTCCGTTTCCAAGATAAACATATTTTTGCATTTTACGCAGAAATTCAAGATGTCCATCAAAAGTGGCGGGAAAACAATTTCCGAGAAAAGTCGCCAGTAGACATTGCAAATACCCTGCGGGTGAAAAATTCCGTCAAAATCGCTGATCTATCTCGCTCCGTTTCCGAGATAAACGCGTTATGGCGTTTAAGGCAGAAATTCAAGATGGCCACCAAAAGAAGCGGGAAAACAATTTTGGGGAAAAGTTGCCAGCAGACTCTGCAGATACCCTATGGGTCAAAAATTTCGTTGAAATCGTTCTATCTCGCTCCATTTCCGAGATAAACTCGTTTTTGCGTTTAACGCAGAAATTCAAGATGGCCGCCAAAAGTGGCGGGAAAACGATTTTTGCAAAAAGTCACCAGTAGACTCTAAACATTCCCTGTGGATCAAAAATTTTGTCGAAATTGCTCTATCTCGCTCCGTTTCCAAGATAAATGCATTTTTGCATTTTTAGCGTTAAGAAAAATCATGACGTTTAGTTAATCATTAATAAGTCGGCAATTTTGTATTGGATCACTTCCAAAAGTTAATCATTTCCAGACATCTATATAATGACCCTACTTGCCAACTTTCATGTGAATAGCTGAAACACTTTTTAAGTTATCATTCGGACAAGCACACCCTTTTGAAAAACATGTTTTTGGTCATGTGACTTCTCTAATTGGTTGAAATGTCATGACACCATATTCAGAAATTTTTCCCAGGGCTACATCATACACCTACCAAATATGAAGAGAATCCGCCTTATGCCTGCGAAGCTATTGCGAAAAGAAAATGCGGATCCAGCGGAGTCGCTTCTCCCATATACAAACAAGCGTCCCTCGTGGGACGCTTAATAAATGCTATAGTTTGGAAGAAGAGTAGTTTTAAAGGAGATACAAGGCAAAAACAGAAAGTCTGCTCTTCTATGACCCCAGTTTAACCAATAAGAGGAGGTTAGGGGGTAAATCTGACCGGCTATCTAGACTCTCCTTATATGGAATCCATTCTAAAGCGGTAAAAACAATAATAACTAGAGGATCGCTCGCAAAAAAAAAGATAATGTTTTTGCTATGCAAAAACAAAGCGTCCCGAAAAGGATATAAAGGTGAGTGCTAAAGTATTAAGGAAATGCTTCGTTTCTAGCCTTATACTGTTGTGGCAACCAAAGTCAGCGCAGTCTGCTCTATCTAGCACGGTTTTCAAGATATAAGCATTTTTGTGTTTTGCAAAAAATTTGAAAATTCAAAATGTCCGTTATATTTGGCGAGACAAAAATATTTTGAAAATTGGCATGGATACTCTGCAGAGATGCCCAGCAGGTCAAAAATTTTGTTGAGTTCGCTCCATCTAGCACGGTTTTCGAGATATAAGCATTTTTGTGTTTTGCAAAAATTTTGAAAATTCAAAATGGCCACCGTTTTTGGGGAGACAAAAATTTTTGACAAGACCACTGCCACGGTGTGTATCTCCTGCCGAGCATTAAAGGAGAAGAAATAGCTTTTCCGAGATATTCACAATTTTTCATTTTCGTGTGTGAAAGCTCTTCCAAGAGTAGGTGAATGAGTTATTTGAGGAAAATTGGCTATCTGCAATACTATTAAGAGATAATTCACATTTACTCCTTTTGAGTAGGTGAGTAATTACCTACGGGTCTGGAACCTCACCAAGTGAAAGTTCTCCCAAAAGTAGATGAATGAGTTATTTGATAAAAATTGGGTATCCGCAATACTTTTAGAGATAATTCGTATTTACTCATTTTGAGTAGGTGAATAATTAGCTATGGGTCTGAAACTTCACCAAGTGAAAGCTCTCCCAAAAGTAGGTGAATGAGTTATTTGAGAAAAATTGGCTATCTGCAATACTTTTAGAGATAATTCGCATTTACTCATTTTGAGTAGGTGAATAATTAGCTATGGGTCTGAAACTTCACCAAGTGAAAGCTCTCCCAAAAGTAGGTGAATGATTTATTTGAGAAAAACTGGCTATCTGCAATACTTTTAGAGATAATTCGTATTTACTCATTTTGAGTAGGTGAGTAATTAGCTATGGGTCTGAAACTTCACCATGTGAAAGCTCTCCCACAAGTAGATGAATGAGTTATTTGAAAAAAATTGGCTATCTGCAATATTTTTAAGAGATAATTCGCATTTACTCATTTTGAGTAGGTGAGTAATTATCTACGGCTCTGAAACTTCACCATGTGAAAGCTCTCTCAAAAGTACATGAATGAGTTATTTGATAAAAATTGGGTATCCGCAATAGTTTTTGAGATAATTAGCATGTACTCATTTTGAGTAGGTGAGTAATTAGCTACGGGTCTGAAACTTCACCGAGTGAAAGCTCTCTCAAAAGTAGGTGAATGAGTTATTTGAGAAAAATTGGCTATCTGCAATACTTTTAGAGGTAATTCGCATTTACTCATTTTGAGTAGGTGAGTAATTAGCTATGGGTCTGAAACTGCACCATGTGAAAGCTCTTCCAAAAGTAGATGAATGAGTTATTTGAGAAAAATTGGCTATCTGCAATACTTTTAAGAGATAATTCACATTTACTCATTTTGAGTAGGTGAGTAATTATCTACGGGTCTGAAACTTCACCATGTGAAAGCTCTTCCAAAAGTAGATGAATGAGTTATTTGATAAAAATTGGGTATCCGCAATAGTTTTAGAGATAATTAGCATTTACTCATTTTGAGTAGGTGAATAATTAGCTACGGGTCTGAAACATCACCGAGTGAAAGCTCTTTGGGATAGTTGCTCTGCAGAGATACCCTGAAGATCAAAAATTTCATGGAAATCGTTCTATGTAGCACGGTTTTCGAGATATTAGCATTTTTGTGTTTTGCAATTTTTGCGAAAAATTCGAAAATTCAAAATGGCCGCCATTTTGGCAAGACAAAATTTTTTTGAAAATTGGCATGGCTACTCTGCAGAGATACCCTGTAGGTCAAAAATTTCGTCGAAATAGCTCTATCTAGCAGGGTTTTCGAGATATAAGCATTTTTATGTTTTGCATTTTTTGCGAAAAATTCGAAAATTCAAAATGGCCGCCATTTTTGGCGAGACAAAATTTTTTTGAAAATTGGGATAACTACTCTGCAGAGATACCCTGTGGGTCAAAAATTTCTTCGAAATCGCTCCATCTACCACGGTTTACGAGATATAAGCATTTTTGTGTTTTCCTTATTTGGAAAATTCATAATGATTAATTAATCATTAATTACTCAGCCATTTCTTAACCAATCAATGCCAAAATCTAATGATTTCCAGATTTTAATAGAATGAATGTATTTGCCAAGTTTCAGGTGAATTGATAAAATTCCTTTCAAGTTATCATCCGGACAAGCTTCCCCATCGAAAAAAGACATTTTTGGTCATGTGACTTCTCTGATTGGTTGAAATGTCACTGCAGCATATTCAAAAAAATTCCCCAAGGCTACTGCCTAAACCTGCCAAATTTGAAAAGAATCCGCCTAACAGTTACAGAGTTATAAGGCAAACAAAATGCGGAGCCTGAAGGTCTCCCATACATAAACAAGCGTCCCTTGCGGGACGCTTAATAAAAGAGATATAAGGCAAAAGGATCAAATCTGCTATTTTATGACCCCAGTTTGACCCATAAGGGGAGGTCAGGGAGTAAATCTGACCGGCTAATTAGACTCTCCACATGTGGTTTCCCAATACCTCTTAACACATTCTAAAACTCTAAAAGCAATAATAAAGGAGATATAAGGCAAAATGTCAAAATCCGCTATTTTATGACCCCAGTTTAACCCCTACATGGGGGTCAGGGGTGGGGGTGGGGGGAATTTGACTTGCTTTCTAGACTTTCCACATATGGTTTCCTACTTAACCTCCCAATACATTTTATGGCTCTAAATGCAATACTTAAGAAGATAATAGGGGGTTTACATGAATTTTAAGCTTTCTGGTTGGTACCTGTGAGAAAATCACTCATATTTTATATCAGTCAATTTTTATCAGATCGCTCCCAGAATATAATCAGCTCACGTTTTTGATAGTATGAACATGTTTGTCATGCAGTCAGTAGATTTTGCTGAGCGGCAGTGATGGGTGGGTGTACCCAGAAAAACTATTTTTTGATCCTTTGACCTTGATAAAGATCAAAGGTCAAATTTAAGCATGTGGAAAAATTTTCCCACACCTAAGGTATATAACTGCCAAATATGGTTAGAAAGCTTCCAATAATAGGGCAGATATTCAAGGGAGACCATACTGCAGGAAACTGAAGCGAAAACAAATAAGCGTTCTTTTCAGGGACACTTATTTAATGCCTGGACCATATTTTGGGAAAACATAGTACACTTGGCCATCACTGTAAGCATATTTTTACACAATATGTTTAATCAGTTTAATCTTTGAGAAACTTTTGCGTTTTTGGAATACAGTAGGACCATTAGTTTACAACCTTATTAATTATCATTTCATTTTATGACCTCACTACAACTGTTTTAAATTTATATTTTCCTATCGTTTTATATTAAATGATTTTATGGTATTTTATTCAACCAAGATATTGCTGTCCGAACATGGACATATATTTATTTATTTATTTGGGGTTTTACGTCGCTTTCAACACTGTACAGGTCATATCACAACGGGTAGTTGGAAGGGCAGAGGAAACCAGTACATACAGTTCGTCAGGGTTCTGTACTGTAAACTGCCGACCAACGGCAAGCAACTACCAGCTTTCCCAATTGAGGCCATGCCGGGAACCGAACCCCGGCCTCAGAGGTCGGAGGCGAGTGTTACCACTCTGCCACCATGGCCCCTAACATGGACATATAATAAGAGTTCTAGTGTGCTAACCAGAAACTACAAAAACCTACGGAAAATGGTCACATTATAAAGCTTATAGTACATACTTATAATTTATGATATACACCTTAAGAATGAATGAATGGTTTATAAATATCCCAAACGCCTTTTATACCACACTCTCTTCCATACAAACAAGTACAAATGAACAAACATGTTATTTATAGTTCAGATCCTAACAGAATTAATATGCTCACACCTTCAGACTGCGATTACTGCAATTCCATCAATGAATAAAAACAGGCCAACAAGGAAAATCCATTAACCATAACGAAGGACATACATCAGATCATTTCAAATATTTTCAAAGAATCTATGAGGTAAAACGAGGTATAAATTGGAATTTAGGAAATTATATATGTATGACGTCAAGTGTCTGATATACACAGAACTGATAGTAAAATATACCACCACAAACAAACACCACTCCAAGTCTCTGCCCTACTTTGGACCAAATAACTTGCATGCATCAAACATTTAGACTGGCCATGTGATGACTGGTATAGTTAATAAAAGCCACCTACAAAATAAGCATTGCGTCAAACATAACCTCATCTAGTGATTTCATTATTTATAGTGTGTGATGCAATGTCCTTTCTTTGTTTTTATTTTTATAATTCAGGTATCTAAACAATTTTAAAACTATTTTCAACATTCTAGTCATGAAAAGATGAGGAATGTTAGAATATGCTGTACTTTTCATGCTGTGCAATGAGTTTTCTTTGCCTCTTTCCTCCACTTTATGGCATTTACCAAAAAATCGAAAAAACGACATTTTGAGCTCTTTAAAGTGAACTCTATTTTCTAGTTTCCTGTGTTAGTTGAAATACGTATCAGATCCTAGGTGTTTTCCATAAAAGTGACCTTTATCTGGAAATTCTGGTTAAGTAAAATAGTTTTTATGCTTTCTGCAAATATAATGTGTTATACAAAAGATAATGTATTTTGTCTTGATCAAAGTACCAAAAAACTGATTAACCTTTTGGTTTTGGAAAAATGTTAATTTTTGACAGTCAACTGACCTATGATAAATTGTAGACACAAGGGAGGTAAAAAAACTGAAGAAAAAAGTGAGAATTTGAACAAAATGCCTGATAATATTGAAGGAAGAAGAAGGGGTGCTTTGAAGATATAAAATAAATACAACCACTTGAGGAGAAGTTAGCAGTTTAACTTTCAGATACAGAAGTTGGTCAATAAAAACAAAAAATATTTGAAAATCAACCTTCAGGTCTGGCAAGACTCCCCATTCCCTTAAAACATGAAGATATTGTACCTACTGTACCTACTGGTCAATTAAATCACCCTAAAGTCAAACCTACCAATATCCAATTAAAACTGAAGTATTCCCTTGTGTCTCTTAATCCTTATTCACACGTGTTATTTTTTTTTATTTTTTGTTTTTATTTATTTTTTTTGTGGGTGCATTATTTAAAATGAAATGTGATCATAATTGTGTGTTTAAGTATCAGAACACAAAAGAACAGGAGTAGTGCAAACAGGACATAACAAGCCATCCGTGTCCGTGTCCCATAGACCACATAACATGAATGATCTGAAAGGAAATACAGTTTTTGGTAGATTGACTATGTGAAGAATATTTTCTGAACAAAATGGAACAGGAAGCCCTCATTCACATATGAACCCACATATTCTAACGATTTTCAAGTTATATCAATCGTTATGTCAGGTATAACTAAAATACTTAACATACCCGGTATACCATTTTAAAGGCCAATTACTGTAGTTTCTGATGAAGAAATATGACCACGTATTTGTCAAGAGTTTTAACTATATGTTGGATGAAAATAGAGATAATAGCATTTAAATACAACAATACCACTCCTGTGGCAATTATTCCTCACTGTTTACAATATATCAAGAGGTAAAACAACACGTATGTAGAAAAAGAAATATCTGCAGGTTGAGGTTTGCACTCTTTGAAGAAATCTTCTGATCAAATTTTGTATTTTTCATTAATTCCATAAAACAAAGTAGCAGAACAACATATGCCATGAATAAGCTCAATTCCTGTTTCTTTTTGATTTAGTTCTTAAGTTTTAAATGAAGCACTGATGTTTGTAACCCAGTACTCTAAAAGTACAGTTGTCATAAAACTGTGTTTGGCCAGCCATATAAATATGTATGAAATGTTATTTAGTGCAACTGTTTGATTTTTTTTTTTAGTTTCTTGTTCAATTTTCATTTTAATCACCCGCTCACAAAGCTCAGATAAAGGATATCTTCTTCAGTAAAATGACACATTCAAAACATTAAAAACAGTATTGCCAATGGACAATAACACAACATCCTTGATAATACTGCAAATACAAGAGAATTAAACATTCTACACACTTGAATGTTCTTAAAGAAATATCAAGAAAGTTCAACAACTATAAGGAAACTGTCATTTGGTCTACTGATAAAGCTTGTTAATTATGCTGTGATAAGTCATACGTGTTCCATGTGAATGCTATAAAACAGAAATAAAATTCATGTAAGTCTTCTCTTGGAAAAGCCAATGCATAATGCAGTCATCAGTGACAAGAGTGAATTGAATGATTACACTATGATACACAAGTAAATACATTAAAGTCTTTGAAACAATTTGGGGATATTGTGGTATGAAAAGGAAATCAATCAATAGAAGTCACCAATATTATGAAACTGTACATTAACTAAAATTTTTCTCTTCTACATTAGGTAAACTTCACACTTTTATAAGTTCTGGTGATGAATATAAAAACAAGGTTAACAAATATGTTGATCTCAGGACAACGAATGAAAACGAAAGCTCTTAACTATCACAGTTGGTAAAGTCAATTCAAAGTCCCATTTGGAAGGCAGTGACTGTGAGCCATAAAAACATTAACTGGAAACCAGGTGTCTTTCACTTCAACAAAAATTCCAGGTGTCTTTCACTTCAACAAAAATTCAAGGTGAAAATCATGTCTCTGCCTACAGTTGGAAAGTAATTCTGGCTAAACTTAAATCTGCTTTAGATCTCTCAACCGAGCAAATATTTAACAAAATAATCTGGTGAAATCTATCAAGGATTGCTTACATTTGTGAAGTCATTTCTACCAGTAGGATGTCATTTCCTGAAGCATACAATATAATTGTCCACCTCCTGGTGGACTTTTATAAACCCTGTAAACTGTGTAGCAAATACATGTTACATGCTATAACATCCATGTTTTGAGTGACAATTGAAAGTAATGTTTACCTTAACAATAAACATGAATTTCACAAAATTATACAAGACATGCAGTGCCATTTTACCCAGCATGTAATCTTATGCGTAGGATAAGATACTAACCTCTTCTTACAGCTTTTATGTCCTGTAGAAAAATGGTTTTACTTCGACCATTGCTCTTCCACAAATCCTCATTAATGAATGTGTCCAACTTTGGAATTGTTCCTCCCCCAAGGACACAAAACCTACTTTGCCATGCCCTTCCCTAAAATTACAAATTAAAGTCACAAATGAAGATCATGACTCCATTAAACTAGCACAGCATTCGAAGAGAAATTCTTGACATTTCCTGAATTTATTTTTATTTATTTATTTGGGGTTTAACGTCGCTTTTAACACTGTACAGGTCATATCACGACGGGTAGTTGGAAGGGCAGAAGAAACCAGTACATAGAGTTCGCTAGGGTTGTGTACTGTAAACTGCCGACCAACGGCAAGCAACTACCAGCTTTCCCACTTGAGCCCGTGCGGGGATCGAACCCCGCCCTCAGAGGTGGGAGGCGAGAGTGTTACCACTCTGCCACCATGGCCCCTTTGATATTTCCTGAAATCCATCAACATTTGTTTTAGTTATTTTGCTAACAAACAGTCATACAGATAAAATGGATGCTGTGAATTACATAAACCCTTGTTAGAGGTTAATACAATTCGAATTGGTATACCTTGTCTATAAGTGTGGACTACAATAGGACAGAATTTTCATTTTAACTGAATTCTCCAATCTTTAACAGGTTAGACTATTCAATATTTTCAGTTTAAAGAGGGTTTGTATTAGATTGGATTGGTGTGATGTTTATGTTCCTTTTAGTCAAAGCCTGGGCGGTATTTTAAAAAAATATATATATTACAATACTTCTATCATCTGTTGTAGAGATAGCATTGCAGAGTGACGACATAATTATGGCACTGTAAAATTTATTAATAGGAAAATAGGCGTCAATGAAAATAGCACAACTGTGTAAAAGTATATAAGATAATCAGTAGCAGTAATCAATATGTCTTTGTAATATGAGAAAGCCGAAACCAATGTCCTACCAAGTATCAACGTCCTACACCCTACGGTGTCCGAGATATAGCCTGGACAAGATTTTATAGGTCACTACAGCAAGGTCAAAGTTCAAATCAAGGTCATACCATGTCGTTGCAAACCTACTTCTCCCAACCACTGTCCCTACTAAGAATCAACTTCCTACACCTTACTGCTTCTGAGATATAGCCCGGACAACATTTTATAGGTCAAGGTCACTACACCAAGGTCAAATCAAGGCCACACCATGACATTCCACACCTACAACCTACAACCAATGTCCTTGCCAAGTATCAACTTCCTACACCTTATGGTTTCCAAGATATAGTCCAGACAAGATTTTATAGGTCAAAGTCACTACAGCAAGGTCAAAGGTTAAATGAAGATCACATCATGACATTGCACACCTACAACCCCCAATCAATGTCCCTACCAAGTATCAACTTCCGACACCTTATGGTTTCCAAGATTTACCCAGGACAAGATTTTATAGGTCAAGGTGATTATGACAAGGTCAATCAAGGTCACACCACGACGTGTCACACCTACACACCCTATCCAATGTCCCCACCAAGTATCAACTTCCTACACCTTAGAGTTCCTGAGATACAGCCTGGACGAGATTTTATAGGTCAAGGTCACTATGGCAAGGTCAAAGGTTAAGTCAAGGTCACACCATGACGTTGCATACCTACACGCCCTGACCAATGTCCCTGGCAAGTATCAACTTCCTACACCTTATGGTTTCCGTGACATAGCCCAGACAACATTTTATACGTCAAGATCACTACAGCAAGGTCAAAGATCAAATCAAGGTCACATCATGACGCTGCACACCTACACACCTCCTGACCAATGTTCCCACCAAGTATCAACTTCCTACACCTAAATGGTTTCTGAGATACAGGCTGGACAAACTTTTTCCCCCGCCTGCCCGCCCGCCCATCTGGACACCATGGGTGAAAGTAATACCCGGGCTGTGGGATAAAAAAGGGCATATCATAGGACATAGGAGAAGTTGTTCACGCTGACAAGTCACCTGACATAAAAACAACGAATGTACAAAGCTTTACCCCCAATCTCCCTCACCCCATCCCTCCACCACTGCTCTTTTCTGGGCATGTGGGCACTTGTGTTGAGACAGTGTCAGATTGAAACAGTTGAAAAGTAGATACTCATCTCTACATGTATGAATATGTGAAATCTTTCTGAAACGCTCACTATTGCCAACCCCACCCTTTCCAATCAAGTGAAGAAGGCTACATTTTGTGAAAAGGAAAATGGTATCTTACAGGTAATACAGTTTGAGGCTAGTTAGACATATAATTTCTAAAATACACTTGAAAATGTGTAGAAGTATAGAAAAAGGTCCCTGGATGGAGTCTTTGTTGGCCTCATACAGTTAAAAATCAACTTAAAGCCTTGAATTTTGACATTTGTCAATAGAAGCTATTAATATAGACATCAACATTCCAGACAAAGACTATGTATAGATGTTATACTTAATACAGTTTGCGGTTGGTCAGACTTAACATTTACAAATTACAGAGAAAAATATGTCCCTAAAATGTTAATATTGTTCCTGGACCTTACAGTTTCCGAGATATAGCCCGGACAGGATTTTCAAACTCAAGGTCACTATGGCAAGGTTAAAGGTCAAATCAAGGTCACACCACGATGTTGCACACCTACACCCGCAACCAATGTCCCTACCAAGTTTCACCTTCCTGGTCAAAGGTAAAAGTCAGCAACTGGAAAAGTCTCAGGCCATGACTTCCTACAAGTTGTTTTCACATTTGGAACACCTAGTACCAATGATAAGGGAGATATAAGGCCTTTTTAATAGGATAATCCCATTTAACATTAAACGTGATACGACGGCCATTTTGTTTTTGAACTAGGCCAAATTACTATCAGGCTAACTTTCCTAGCCATATATCTTTTGTGCAAATTTGATGAAGCTAGCTGGAATATTTCAAGATTTAGAGCACCTTTATGATTTTCAAACAATTAGCTATGGTGGCCATTTATTTTCCAAAATGAGCCCAAAATTTAGCACAGACAGGTTTCATAGCTATAAACATTCCCTGCAAATTTGGTGAAGATATCGTTATAAATGAATGAGATATTAAGGTTTATGTAAAAACGTGACAAACGGACGCACGGACGGACACACATGCGGAACACGTTTTATAATCTCCTGAGCATGGCCTTCAGCCGCTGGCAGGAGATAATAATCAGTTATAGCAGTCCATGGATATTTGTAATAAGAGAAATATGTCTCAATTATGGCAGGTGAACACACTTTGGCAGAACCAAGGTTAAAGATCATACCACGACTTAGCATATCTGCACCCCAAATTAATGACGCATCCAAGAATAACTTTTTACACCTTTCTACAACTTTCTCTTATTACACTCTCTGACAAGATTTTAAAGGTCAAGGTCACTACAACAAGCTTACATCAAGCTCATTGTCACCTACACCTACTAAACAATGTCCCTAACAAATATCAACTTCCTACACGTTACAGTTGCACACCTAAACCCCTTAACCAATGTACCTATTGAGTTTCATCATCCTACACCTTATGGTTTCTGTGATACAGCCCAGACAAAACTTTTCCTGCCGCCCACTTGCTTGCCCATCCAGATGCTATGGATAAAAATACCTGCACAGCCCTTAAAGGCCGTAAGGTAATAAAACCGAATTCATTATTCTGATTTAAAGATGCAACATGGAAGACTCAACAAATCTTTCTCAGTCTACATACTTGGTGATGTTGTCTCTCCAATGAGCAAGTTAGGAACCTTAGTGTGTCGTTCTGACTTGGATTTCTCTTTCTGGAGGCATATTGTAAACATTGTAATTCTTGTTTTGCTCAATTCCAGGATCTTTAGCATCTCGGACGTTATTTCATGTGATGCTGCTCTTATGGATGAGAATGGTTTAGTTAGTAGTTAACTCGACTGCTGTCATTCCTTGTTTAGGAATTTCTCTGCTTTTGATCTTCGCAAGCTGCAACGAGTCCGGACAGTCTTACCAGAATCTTTAACAATACCTCCAAGTACTCACACGTCACCCCTGCTAGACTTTTCATTGGTTGCATATTGAACATAATTCTGTATTTAAGAATGCCTTAGCAGCGCACAAGTTCCTACAAAGTGATTACCCTAAATATTTTGAACCTTTTCTTATAACTGGCCAAAGTGTGTACAATACTCACAGGCGTCAAGCCAATAGTGTGCTGCTTGGAGTCCCACACTTTGTCTCATTAGGATAGAAGTCTTTAAAGCACTTTGGCATCAGCTTTGCATAAGATGATCCAAAGATTTCAAATGATCTACCTGATAATGTACATTCTGCCACTTCTCTCTTTTTGTTCTAAAAGAAGCTGAAAACCTATATCTTACAAACCATACCCACCCTAGATTTTGTTTTTTCCCCAGAATTTCTTTGTGTATTAAATATTCACATTCATTGCATCCATCTGAGAAAAAATACTCAGATTCTGTACCACTATAGACTGTGGGCTAGGTCAGCGAAATTTGTGATTGTTGTAGGTTTTCCTTTTGTCCATTTTGTGTTGGTTTTGTTGCTTTGTAGACTTGGTTTTGGCTGATGCCTTTTCTTTGATGTCATCTCTTACAACAGTCAGAAGTTTGCCCATACAAGATTTCCCAGGCCAAATCGTTTTCTTCACTTTCACTACTTGTTCTTTGTTGAAACCAAAAGATCAATAAACATCACCTTCAACCTCTATTACAATGACATTAGATCCAGTATTTATAAGGCCTTCATTCGAGACTTGCCTTTGCTTTTGTCTTCAAGACTTGTAACACTTGGTCCTCCGTAGCAAGCTCTCATGGTAAGTGTACCCAAACATAACTCTGGATGACTGTCTTTCAAAGAAATTCTCCAAATCATTTGTATAATGAGATCCATAACTGCCTCGCAGACTATAAACTCTTTCACCGCTTTAATGCTGAGGATTCCTTTTGCGCTGATGAAAACTGCTTCCACTGTTGGTAATTCCATCATGCTAGGTATAAAGTGTTCACCACCAGAAAAATAAAAGACCACCACATGTAATTATTTAAAACACACCCTGTACCTGTCTTCTAAATAATTAAAGTTCACACAGGGCACTTTCGTTGACACAATCAATTAAATTAGGTATGATCAAGTCAATTAGGTGCTAATCAGGTTGAGAATCTCGCTGTGTTTGTTAACACTCCCGATACCAAAAAAGTTTGCATCATTGATACACTATAATGGTATAATTCCAGAAGTGGTTTCAAAAGAAAGTAACTACGTAGATATATATCACATTTTTCACAAAAACTTTTTATCCATATTCAAATGATTCGGTTCATTCCAATCTATATCTTAAGTTCTTTATAATACAGTCAAATTCTTATTAAGAAAACCGAAAGACGTTAAACTGCTTTCTGAAAAAAGCATATGGATTGACAGGATTGTCTCCTGGTGGTCTCAAGACAGTAGCAGAAGGTTGAGTAGAAATCCTTTGTTCAGGACATTAGTGAGAGGCCGTGAACTGATGCAACACATCCATCATCTGCTGAATTAACCCAATTTTTTATCTTATTTTCTATTTTCTTCTTCAGTGCAGATCCCAGAGTCTTGGGAAATCGAACTAGACTTGTTAATGAAAGGGTCTGCCTACTGCCTCTACATCATGTTAGAATCCTGAAAACTGATCTTCAAGCCTGGGAGCACTGAGCAATTCATCTTCTGTTCATGTAAGAGTATTAGGTTAGGGTTATACCTTTTTCTATATGCAATTTTATATTTTGGACCAGGTCATCACCCTTTCCACTTTCCCAACAGGAAGGGTGATGCCCATACATATCACAATTTGCACAGAAATGCTTGAATTTATCAGCACATCTTTACATCTTGCCCTCCCCCTTCCCCAAGGTGTAAAACTGGGTTCCAAACCTAGTTGGGAAGGTAAACCCACAACAGGCTGGCATTCTGTTCAGGGGAGTAAAAATACCTGGGAGTCACACATACCTTAAGTTTTCTAAATAAGCACTGGCAATATGGGTTAGTAGGCTACCTTAGCTTTGTCAAAGTCAGTTTTACTGCTATGCTTGCTTGGAGCACCTTCTGGCTTCAAATCATCCCTGGTATTTCCAATGCCATCTATCAACTGTAGGTAACCATCAGAGCTACTATTATTCACCTGAAACATGTAACAAAATCAGAGAGCTATGTCACTGGGTTAAATAGCATACAGTGTATGCTTTGTTTTCAAAAATTGTGTATAATGAAGCATTTGCCTTAGAAAAAAAAGATACAACATTTTACATAAAACATGTGCTACTGTTCACTCAATAGATCTACATATATTTTATCAACCAAAGTAGCTCCAAGGGAAGTAACAAATGATTTAGCATCTGTACAAAGGCCTTACAGCCACAATGATAGGAGTAGGTTTCACAATGCATACACTTAGGACCAACTAGATTGCCCCAACTTGACACTATAACATATCCCAAGACAAGCCATCAGTCCTTAAAGTTACAGACCTCAAATTTTCTAAAATTATACCTGGTACCTATTGAGGCTAGTTAGTTTAGCCATTTCCAAGTTAACAGGTAAAATGTGTGAAAAATGTAGGGTCTTCATGGGCCTAAAATACAGATTAACCATAAACTTAAAACCTTGATGTTGCCATGTGTAACAAGACCATAATAATGAGTTCTCGGGTGAAATTTTAACATAGTTTGAGACCTGTGCGAGTTAAAGTGGCAAAAAAACCATTAAAATGGGTCCATACAAATGGAGCCCTCAACATCACCTTAAAGTTAAACTTACAGCCCTCAAATTTTTGATAAAAATTACACATAGAAGTTATACCTGGTACAGTTTCAGGCTACTCAGGATAACTATTTCCAATTTACAGGTAAAATATATGAAAAATGTAGGAACAATTCTGAGAAGGGTCTTTATGGGCCTTACATACAGTTTGAACTCAAACTT
Source organism: Sabellastarte sp. h YS-2021 (assembly GCA_964017235.1). Classification (NCBI taxonomy): domain Eukaryota; kingdom Metazoa; phylum Annelida; class Polychaeta; order Sabellida; family Sabellidae; genus Sabellastarte; species Sabellastarte sp. h YS-2021. Next base: position 38,563,381 of record OZ024932.1, read on the forward strand.
AAACTCTTAATGTTGACATATGGGAGAAGAACATGTGTTCTCAGGTGAAATTTTAGCTGGATGAGTAACATAGTTTGAGAGATATATGGCTTAACATGGCCCAAAAGTTCTTTTTGGAGCCCACAGGCACCATAAGTTTTTTAATATTGTGAGTTTAAGGTAACCTTAAAATAGGCTCTCTAGGTCTGTTCTTACAAAAATAGCAGAACAAAAGACTTCTGACAAGTATGCTTGTAGGCAAAATTTAAACACTGGATGATTTTCCAGTTAGTCATTGGAGAGGAGGGTCACCTGAAGTAGACTACTGCTGATCTTTGGCAATCAGGCTGGTTATATCTGGTATCAATTGAGACGCAGACGACCCCTTCCTCACATATGTGACAGCCACCTTGTGTTGACACTGTACAGTCAATGGTAGATTTTAGCTTGGTGGCTGGTCTGGGAGTTTGTCCTGTTATTGCTGTCGACCTGTGCTGCTGTTGTTGCCGTTGTTGATTCTGTTGCTCTGGGTCTGTTTACAGAAGACATTGAAGGTGTGGCTGTTGATTCTGTTGTGAATGCCACAGTGTGGTGCGACATACTCGTTATCATTTTCCTTTCCATTTTGTTCCTCTTGTTCCAAGGAGTTTAAATGTATCGGCACTTTTCGGGCCACCCATATTTTCCAAAAAACATCAAGCATAGGTTTTCGAAAACAAAATTTAACAGGTAAATTAAATTGTTATAAGTTAAGTTACCTTACCTAATAGACATTAGCTATGTTGCCACAGCAAGCCAGACCCACCCAATGCCAGAAAGACATTTTGTGTCTCCACCGGTAGGATCTGCTAGGTTGCCACCATTCGCCACGTGGCCTGCAGTATTTCTTTCCTGGCTGGAGAATGTGATGTCATAGCATCTTTTTCATTCTTCTAACTTTAGATGACCCGATTGGGAGGGCCTCTCTTGTCCATTAGGCATTAGGTAAGGTATTAACTTATAAAAATTTTGTTTACTCATTAAATTTGCAATGTTATTGCATTTATACATCTTACCTAATGGGCAATTAGCTAAAACTAGAAATAGGCCGCTCACTTTATTGCCAGCTGGCGGTGTATCCCCAAACATAGCAAACCTGTAGAAGCAATAAAAAACGAGATTGCAGCACTTAAGGATATTACTAATGTTGTTTCACCTTGAATGAGGAGTCTATGGCAAAATCTGAGATCCTGAAAAGATCCACAGCTTATGATTTCACATAGGTTGGTTTTACAAAAAAAAAAAAAAATTTTAACACCATGAGATATAGAAGTACTGTATCAGTACAAAGTTCAGGATACTTTCAGAGCACTGTCAGTTATATAAAGGTCCAAACAATGTTTAAATAGAGAAAATAATGTCTAAGAGAAAGATAATGCATGTACTCTTTATCTACATCTGGTATGGCTGAATTATGGTTTAGATGTTTTGAATATTACCATGCATACTTAATCTGCTTAATCTGCATCAAAAGACAGACCCAAAGGTGCAACAAGATTTTAAAGGTCAAGGTCACTACGACAAGGTCAAAGGTCATATCAAGGTCACACCATGATGCTGCTCACCTACAACCCCTAACCAATGTCCCTAGCAAGCATCAACTTCCTACACCTTACGGTTTCCGAGATATAGCCCGGACAAGATTTTATAGGTCAAGATCACTACGGCAAGGTCAAAGGTCAAATCAAGGTCAGACCATGACGTTGCACACCTACACCCCCTAACCAATGTCCCTAGCAAGTATCAACTTCCTACACCTTACGGTTTCCGAGATATAGCCCAGACAAGATTTTCAAACTCAAGGTCTCTGCGGCAAGGTCAAAGGTCAAATCAAGGTCACAACATGACGTTGCACACCTACACCCCCTAACCAATGTCCCTACCAAGTATCGACTTCCTTACGATTTCTGAGATACAGCCCGGACAAACCTTTTCCCACCTCCTGCCCGCCCATCCAGACACCATGGTTGAAAACAATACCCCGACAGCCCTTCAGGGCTATGAGATAACAAAATTCTCTAAATGCAATAGTTTTCAAGTTACAAGTCAAAAGTTTTTATGTTTTTGCCTCCTCAGTGCATAATTTTGACTCCTGGGCTTAAAATAGCTATTACTCTGATTGACCCAAGGGCTCCAAAAAAAGACATCATACCCACCAATTCATGCACGAAATATAATATAAATCTGAAAGAAATTGTGCCCTATAGCTTGAACACAAGCAATAGTCAAAATTTTTGCCATTTTTGACTCCCCAGAACATAATTTTGACTCCTGGGCTACCAAAAGAATAGGGTGGCCAAATCTCTGCCATAGCAAGCCACTTGCAAAGTTTAAAAGAAATCCAAAAAGAAATATGCCTTGTAGGTTGACCACAAGAAAATTTTTGCAGACACGGATGCATACGATGACTGTGCATGATCTATAGTATCCCTGATGTTAGGGGATACAATAATTACCGCTTGGAAGGTGGGTAGCTTACTAAGGACTTAAGATTGAACAGGCAGAGACATCAGTGGTCCCATAAAAGGGACATCAGCTGGTCCCCTTGGTCAGTTGCTGGTTAATAGGTTACCGGAACCAACCGACCTTGCACCCACACTTTTTTACAGACCTCCTCTGAGGTGGGGGAAGAGAGGTATGACCCAAGTCCCGGGAGAGGCCCTCTTTGGAAGGAAGAGGAGTCTAGTTAGTAGTCCTTGGGCAGCACACTCCCACCTTGAAGACCCTGCTAGGCAACGTGGCAGGGAGCTTGTTTATGTATGGGTTGGTGATGGATCTGCTGGGCAGCCACCAACGGGCTCAGATGAAAGAGCTCTAAATCAACCCAGCCCACATCCTTCAAGTAAAACTGTTGTGGATTTCCTGTGACAGGCTGATAACTGCTCTAAGTAGACTCCTGACTGGAAGGCCTTAGAAGCAGCAAAGGCCCTAACACCATGGGCTTTTACCTATGTAGAGTAAGGGCCTCTTGATCAGAGAGGTCATAGCAATGATACTATAGGATCACAGTGTGCTTGATCCATAAAGAGATAGTGGTAGGAGACATGTCTTTGTCAAAACCTTTCTTGAAGGAGACAAAGAACAGTTCTTTGTTCTGCCTGAGGTCTGCTGTTATGTGCACATAGTAGCGAAAGGAGGAAGTCGGCTACAGATTTGAAGTCCACCTGATTAGTGATTACTGTGGCACCATTTGGTGAAAATGGTCCACTTCAATTCAAAGACTGATCTCGTTGAAACTTTTTGAGGGACCTCAATTCGTGCTGCCATTGCCTCTGACAAACCTTGCTCCTTGATCGCTGAGGTTCTAGGAGCCAGGCATGGAGATTTAGGTTCGACAGACTCTTGTGTGGAACCTGATTGAATGGCTAAGTGTGAAGACTGAGCAGGTTGAACATACACAGAGGGATCTGCCTTGACATGCAATGTGTCGGGCCTTGAAGGTCACCTGATTCCTGGAGCGCCAGGTCTGGATACGCAACAGTAGGGTACACAGTGCGCCTGACCTCATGCCTCCTTCCTTGTGTGTGTAAGCAACAACTGCGGTGCTGTGCTATGAGTACGATCTTGTTTGAACAGAGGTCTTGGAACTCTTTTAGGACCAGAAAGACCACTTTTAGTTCCAGGTAGTTTACATACAACTTGCTTCCTGGCAAGGATCACATCCCTCTTGCCATGAGATCTTCTAAGTTAGTATCCCAGCCTTCTCTTGAGGTGTCTGTAAAGATCAGAAGAGCATGGCTGCGTGGGTGTAGTGTCTGACCTTGATAGACATTTACGTCTTGGAGCCACCAATTTAAATGTAGGTGGAGAGATCTTGGGATCGGGATCACCTTTTCTACTGATTGTGGGATCCTCCAGTAATTTTTCAGGTACCACTGGATCAGCCTCATGTGGAGCAAACCAGGGTAGACTTGCTTTTCTCTAGCTGTTAACAGGCCTATGAGTGACATGAGCTGTCTGACCTTACAGTAAGAGTAGGTGAGAAGCTTCTGAATTTTTTAAGTTTAAGGTCTGCTAACATTACAAAGTGGGTCAGACCTTGCCCTCTCTGAGGTCATTCTGATAACCTATGGATTTGAAAATCTGCTTTGATTTCTGGTTCTGACATGAAGTCAGTGACTTCTCCATATTTACTATCCAACCTAATTGTTGACACAGAGCTACTAGGGTCTGAGTATAATGGAGGTAAGTTTGGTGAGATGTGGCTCTGACTAACCAATCGTCTAGGTACTGGTGGATTCTCATACCTTTGTTTTGAGCCATCAGTCTGACTTCCTTGACTACTGTTGTGAATTACATTGCAGCAGTGAACAGACCAAATGGTAGAGCTTTGAATTGGTAACATTGATCCTGGACATGTAAATGCAGGTACTTCCTGGACTGTGTGTCTATTGGGACATGGAAGTAAGTGTCCTTGAAATCTGTGGATGTTACCTATTCGCCTTTCTGCAAGAAAATCGTTATACTTTTCTGGTGTCTCCATTTGGAATTTCTCTAATTTCAGATATTTGTTCACTGAGCTCAGATATAGGATAGGTTTCCACTTATTGTTGGATTTTGGAACCAAGAAAAGCCTGTTGGAGAAAGCCAAAGATGTCTGATTTTGGACCTTTTCTACTACATTCTTTTGTATAAGTGCATGTAATGCCCCCATCAGACAGCTGTGTCTGAGATGATGTACATAGCCACTCCATTATTATTGGAGACGTGGTCAAAGTTGGTCAGTTCCAGAAGGGGAGGGTGTAGCCTTCCTTAAGGATTATTATGCCCTAGGGGCTTGCCCCTAGTGTGGCCCAAGTTTTCCAAAAATGGTCCAGTCTTGTTAAACAAGCAATGGGTGCCTGTGAACGGGCTCTGTGTCAACTGACTGTGTTTTGAATTTCACAGTAGAAGTTAAAGAAGAAATTGACACAAAAGTTGTGCCCTGTAAATGGCATTCACAAGTAAAATACCAAGTTAACTGTTAAGGTGTAAAAAGTAGGTGGAAAACATATTTCAACAAAATACTCTAAATGCAATAGTTTTCAAGCTACAACTAATTTACTAAACAGTGAGAATCTCAAAGTAGCTTTTGGTCAGCTATGCAATGACCTACAGGTCTGCAATTTCACCATGTTATAGCTGACCCAAAAGTAGCTGAATAACATATTTAAAGAAAATACTCTAAATCCAATAGTTTTAATGTTGCAACTCATTTACTCAACAATGAGAACCTCAAAGTATCTATTGCTCTGCTATGCAATGACCTACAGGTCTACAATTTCACTATGTTATAGCTTACCATAAGTAGGTGAATAACATATTTAAACAAAATTCTCTAAATCCAATAGCTTTCGAGTTACAACTGATTTATTCAACAGTGAGAACCTCAAAGTGGCTATTGCTCAGCTGTGCAATGCGCTTCAATTTCACTGTTTTGCTGACCCATAAGTATGTGAACAACACATTTAAACAGAATACTCTAAATGCAACAGTTTTCAAGTTACAATGTATTTACTCAACAGTGAGAACCAGAAAGTAGCTATTACTCAGCTATGCCATGAGCGCGTGTCTGTAATTTTACTATGTTATAGCTAATTCAAAAGTAGATGAATAAGATATGTAAACAAAATTCTCTAAATGCAATGGTTTTCAAGTTACAACAGAGAAAACCTCAAAGTAGCTATTCCTCAGTTATGCAATAATTAAGCAGCAGGTATGCAACTTCAATATGTTATAGCTGACCCAAAAGTAGGTGAATGACATATTTAAAGAAAATACTCCAAATGCAATATTAGTTTTCAAGTTGCAACTGATTTACTGAACAGAGAGAACCTGAAAGTAGCTATTGCTCAGCTATGCCATATCTGCAATTTTACAATGTTATAGCTGACCCAAAAGTAAATGAACAACATATTTCAACAAAATACTCTAAATGCAATCGTTTCCAAGTTACAACTGATTTACTCAACAGTGAGAAACTGAAAGTAGCTATTACTCAGCTATGCCACGACATACAGGTCTGCAATTTCACTGTTATAACTGACCCGAAAGTAGGTGGACAGCATATTTATAGAAAATACTTTACATGCAATAGTTACAACTGATTTACTCAACAGTGAGAACTCGAGAATAGCTATTACTCAGCTATGCCATGAGTCTATGTCTGCAATTTTACTATGTTATAGCCAATTCAAAAGTAAATGAATAACATACTGAAACAAAATTCTCTAAATGTAATAGTTTCCAAGTTACAACTGATTGACTCAACAGAGAAAACCTCAAAGTAGCTATTGCTCAGCTATGAAATGAGCTACAGGGCTGTAACTTTACTATGTTATAGCTAAAATAAAAGTAGGTGAATAACATATTTATACAAAATTCTCTATATGCAATAGTTTTCAAGTTACAAGTGTTTTACTCAAGAGAGATAACCTCAAAATAGCTATTGCACAGCTATGAAATAAGCTATATGTCTGCAATTTTACTATGTTATAGCTGACCCAAAACCAAAAGTAGGTGAACAACATATTTAAACAAAATACTCTAACAGCAATAGTCTTCAAGTTACAACTGATTTACTCAACAGTGAGAATCTGAGAATAGCTATTACTCAATTATGCCATGAGCTACACATCTGCAATTTTACTATGTTATAGCTAATTCAAAAGTAGATGAATCAGATATTTTAACAAAATTCTCTAAATGCAATAGTTTTCAAGTTACAAGTGATTCACTCAACAGTGAGAACCTGAAAATAGCTATTGCTCAGCTATGCAATGAGCTATATGTCTGCAATTTTACTATGTTATAGCTGATCCAAAAGTACATGAAAAACATACGAAAACTAAATACTCTAAATGCAATAGTTTTGATGTTACAAGCAATTTACTCAACAGTGATAACCTCAAAGTAGCTATTACTCAGCTATGCAATGAGCTACTGGTCTGCAATTTTACCATGCTATGGCTGACCCAAAAGTAGCTGAATAATATATTTATACAAAATTCTTTAAATGCAATAGTTTTCGAGTTACAAGTGATTTTACTCGTTGTGGAAGGTACTGAAAAAATCAGAAAGTAGCCATGCTATGGCTGACCCAAAAGTAGCTGAATAATATATTTATACAAAATTCTTTAAATGCAATAGTTTTCGAGTTACAAGTGATTTTACTCGTTGTGGAAGGTACTGAAAAAATCAGAAAGTAGCCATTACTCACTTAGCTATAGGGATAGACACCCAAATTACTCACCATGTTGTTGCTATGAAAAAATTAGCTGAATAACATATTTTAACAAAATGCTCTAAATACAATACTTTTCAAGTTATAGGGGATTTAGTGCATGGTTTCTTGAATTTTAATGCATTAAAACTTATTTTAAAAATTCATCAAAATAATTTTAAAAAATAACTTAAAAAGATTTGTGTCTGATACTCACACAAGAGAATCTACTAGTGGCTTAGTACATATTAAGCAAGATAAGAGAGAAATCCCTGCAATAGTCAATGAAAAAATAAGTGATTTAGTGCATGATTTCATGAATTTTAATGCATTAAAAACTAGATTGGGCCAACTCGGCGCCAACATATCCCCAGACAGGTCATCACTCACGCCACAGGTTTTGATCGGGAATTTTTTAAAACATAATTACCCATTATTATATGAACTTCAGCACATCAATCTACTCTGTTTATATCTTCCAAGGAAGATGGTGTATCCCCAGACGCCGAATACATAACTCAAATTATATTTTCAATCTTCCTGCAATGATAACTCTAAACCTATTTTCAAAGTATTTAAATGATTGATGATTGAATGTCCATTCTAAAATAATAATCCCAAAAGAGCATATCTGTTTCTATATTTGTTGACAAATAAAATATTATTTTTAACTCAACTCATCATACTTTTCAATCTTCCTTCAAAGTATTTAAATGATTGATGATTCAATGTCCATTCTAAAATTCATAATCCCAAAAGCGCATATCTGTTTCTATATTTGTTCACAAATAAAATATTATTTAAAAAAAAATTATTTATATTATTATTTTATTATATTATTTTTAGAATTTGCAAATTGTTTTCAGTTATTCATTTCCTCTATACCTATATATGTGGTCCATATATATGCAACCTAAATATGTGACACAATCTCAGTTCTGACTCCCCTTTGTGTTATATGTAATGAAGCCCACCACCTCCCACCGCCACCCCTCTCCCCTTCTCCAGACCTCTCTCACTATTACACAAGATCTGCAACCCCATTGAGTTCTTTGTTTCTCATCTGATATCATTAAATACCTTTGTTTATTTAGTGTCACTCAATATAGCTGGAGGTCCCAGAGGTGGGTGGGGGGAATCTGGGTGGGGGATGCATAAATGGTAAACAAACAATCTATATAAAAGGGGTACTCAAATACAAAAAGAATTGAGAATTTTAAGTATGTGATTATCAACTGAAATGAGTTCATAACTGTAGGAGCTGTGTCAAAATTAACTGAGGCAAGTTGAATAAAACTGGGCTAGTTGAGGGTTAAAAATCCCCTACTTTTACTACATAAGGATATAATTTCATTAATATTGGGACTTAAAGCTCACTTAAAGTGTCCATTTTGTCTACTTGAATATGTTTAACCAGTTTCATTTTAAAAAGTTAAAAACTCAGCAAGCAGAGGTATAACACACAAAAATAAGTTCTTAAAAGACTAAGATAGCCATAACATTATTAATATTCAAAATTTAAATAGACAGGCATTTCCTTTTAAAAATTCAAAGATTTCAGCTCTATAACCCACATAGTTTGACAGTTACTGGGCTTTAAAGTGGCATAATGTCCATAAATTGGGTTTCTGTGGGCATTTTACAATTGTTAAAGAGACCTTAGCAATTAAACAACAGATCTGAAACTTTTTGGGGGACATACATAACAAACAAAAATTATATATAATACAGTTTAAGACTTGTCACACTAAGCATTTCCAAATAACAGGGCAAAATACGGAAAAAATGTCCAAAAAGGCACTTGGGCGAGTGTCTATGGCCCTCATACACAGGTTAAATGTCTACTAAAAACCTTGATTTTCGGCATATGTAAAAAGGACATAATAATGCATTCCCAGATGGGATTTCAGCTCCATCAATCACATAGTTTAACAGTCACAGGGCTTAAAGGTGGTTAAAAAGTCCAAATATTGGGTCTCTGTGGGCCTTTTAGAGATCTCGATGTGGCTTTCAAATTAAAGCTTCAGACTTAAAATTTGTTACATACTAAGATTACACATAGAATATGTATCTAATAAAGTTTGAAACTTCTCAGACTTACCATTTCCAAGTTACAGAGCAAAATATGTGAAAAATGTCTTAAAAGGGTCACTCAGGTGGGTGTTTAAGGTCCTCATACACAGGTTAAATGTCTACTTGAAGCCTTGATTTTTGGCACATGTAAAAAGAACATAATAATGTATTCCCAGATGAGATTTCAGCTCTATCAGTCACATAGTTTAACAGTCACAGGCCTTAAAATTGGCAAAAAGTCCAAATACTGGGTCTTTATGGGGCCTTCTAGAGACCTAAATGTGGCCTTCAAATTAAAGCCTCAGACTTAAAATTTGTCACATACTAAGATTACACATAGAATATGCATCTAATACAGTTTGAAACTTCTTAGACTTACCATTTCCAAGTTACAGGGCAAAATATGTGAAAAATGTCTAAAAATGGTCACTCGGGTGGGGATTTATGGTCCTCATACACAGGTTAAATGTCTTCTTAAAGCCTTAATTTTTGGCACATATATAAATAACATACTAATATCTTCCCAGATAGGATTTGAGCTCTATCAGTCACATAGTTTGACAGTCACAGGGCTTAAAAGTAGCAAAAAGTCCAAATATTGGGTCTTTGGGAGCCTTTTAGAGACCTCAATTTGACCTTCAAAATTAAAGCTTCAGACTTAAAATCTGTTACATACTAAGATTACACACAGAATATATATCTAATACAGTTTGAAACTTCTCAGACTTACCATTTCCAAGTTACAGGGAAAAAGATGTGAAAAATGTCTTATAAGGGTCACTCGGGTGGGTGTTTATGGTCCTGATACACAGGTTAACTGTCTATTAAAGGCCTAAATGTTGGGGCACATATAAGAAAACACATAGATATATTCCCAGATGATATTTAACTTAGATGAGAGACATAGTTTGAAAGCTACAGTGCTTGAAAGTGGCAAAAAGTGCATAAATTGGGTCTCTGTGGGCACTTTTGAGACCTTAAGTCGACCCCTTTGGGTAAACCTACAGCCCTAAAATTTTCTACAGACAAGGATTACATATCAAAGTTATACCTAGCGCAGTTTGAGACTCATCAGAATTACCACTTCCAAATTATAGGGCAAAATATGTGAAAAGTATAGCAAAAAATCCCCAAGTGGGGGTATTTATGGGCCTCAAACACAATTTTCTCCTGAACTTAAAGTCGTGATTTTCGGCACATGTACTAAGAACATATTAATGTGTTGTCAGGTAAAATTTCAGCCAGCTGAGCATCATAGTTTGTGACCTACAGGGCTCTAAGTGGCCAAAAGTCCAATTTCTGACCTTAAGGTGGCCATAAGTTCTTTTTTACTGGGAGTTTAAGGTCACCTTAAAATAGGGATCTTCCTTTGGGCACCCTTAACATGTGTACCAAGTTTGAAAAAAAAATATTAATTTGTTTTTGAGTTATCGCGTCCACAAGGAAATTTCTACGGCGGCGGCGGCGGCGGCGGCGGCGGCGGCGGCGGCGGCGGCGGCGGCGCGACGGACCTGAATCCAATATATCCCCGACTTTCGTCTGGGGATATAATTATTTTAAAAATTCATAAAAAAATTAAGACAGATCTGGGTCTGATGCTCACTCAAGGGAATCTATTTGTGGTCTAGAACATATATAAGCAAGATATGAGAGAAATCCCTGCAATAGTCAATGAGAAAATTTTGATAGATAAAGTGCTGAAAGTTTTACACTTTTGATTGGGGAACCTCCCTTGTTATGGCTCTAGCAAACAGATTCGCAGATTTGCATGTCTTGAACATTTTTTCATCCTCAATAGATAAGGTATCTTTAAAAAAAAGCATGTCTACAAGCCTTGTAGTTTTGGAGAAGTTGTTCACATGGATGGGGATGCCAACACTGCATAGTGGAAACATAATGTCAGCTGACTTGTTAGTCAGCTGACATAAAAATGAAGTGAACTGAACAATGTTATGCTTGTTTTTAGGATACATTATGTTGTTGTCACATTTCAATCTAATTACCCTATTGTAGGGAACTGTATGCATTAATGTTATGTCACCTTTTTATGTTGTATTCACTTTAATAAATAAATAATAAAATACTGTATAAAATATGGGCATGTCTGCAGTATGGATTGCCGCACTCCAGAGCTTTGTCTCGAGTGAGGTTTCAGTAAAAATTATTTTCATTGGTTAATTTTCATTAAGCTGTTTAATTAATGACGTTTGCAGACGAAAAGTAGACTGGATCATCTGTTTGTAAAATATGGCTAGAAACCCCATTGTGGCCTCATATTTGCTTAAGTCTGTGTGTGCAAGTATTAGCTTTTGACATTCTATTTGTAGAATATTGCTGGAAAACTTCAACAGAAGGTGCAGTAAGAATAACATATTGCAAGACTTCTGTTGTAAAATATTGCTAGACAATCCACCGTGGCCTCATATTTTCTGCATGTGTACAAATACTAGCGCTATTCAATATTTTATTTGTAAAATATTGCTAGATTTTCTTTTTTTTCTTTTTTTTTTTCGAAGTGGATAGGCATCAGGTGCCTGATGTTTAACATTTATAATATACATCGGGTCCTCGGTGTTCTGAGACCTTATAAATATTAATAAGATGGTCCATTCGTGAATTTGGAGTGTTCAGCAGCCTTTTTATTAATAAATTGTTTGGAAACCACTCTCACTTCCGAGACCTTTTATATTTCATCCTTTTTTAAGCAGTATTTTTATTGAAAGATTGTTAGAAAGTCTGTGGCCCCACTATTGGCTGTCTTTTTGAAATCTACTGTATAGTGCTTTGATAGGGTGGGAATTTATTTTATTTATAAAATATTGCTAGGAAACCCGTCAGAATTCCAAGACTTCAGATGTCTTCTCATTTGCATATTACATTGTAAAATATTGCTAGGAAACCTGTAGAATTCCAAGACTTCATATGTCTTGCTCATTTGCTAGGAAACCCCACAGCACACCATGACATCATATTTTCTTATTTGCATATTTTAATTTAAAATACTGCAAGGAAATCCCAAGGAATTCCATGACATCAAATTTTCACATTTGCATATTTCATTCAACAATATTGCCCATTTATCTGGAATCTGACATCACACAAAAAAGATCTAACATTTAGTATACTCATCAGGGACCCGACATATAACCTTTAAGATAAACACCAGGAACCTGATGTGTAACCCCTTGCTTTTTTTGGGGGGCGTGGCTGCGGTACGGTAAAACCGTTCCCTAGAAAATAAACTGCAGTACGGATTGCCGAACTCCAGAAGTTTGTCTTGAGTGCGGTTTCAGTAACAATTGTTTTCATTGGTTAATTGAATGGATTTATCACGTTTGCAGACGAGAATTAGATTGGTTGGCTATATATATAGATATATATATATCCCCCTATTTGTAAAATATGGCTAGAAATACCCATCTTAACCTCATATTTCTTTAAGTCTGTGTGTGCAAGTACTACGTAGAATTTGATATTCTATTTGTAAAACATTGCTAGAAAACTTCAACAGTAGTTGTGGTAAGAATAAAATATTTGTCTGGAGTGAAGTTTCAGCAACAATTGTTTTCATTGGTCAATTAAATTAATCACGTTTGCAGACGAAAAGTAGACTGGTTACCTAGATCCTCTGTAAAATATGGCTGGAAGCACAATCGTGGCCAGATATTGCCTTAAGTCTGTGTGTGCAAGAAATAGCATTTGATATTCTGTTTGTCAAATAATGTTGAACACTATCAATAGAAGGTGCGGTAAGAGTAAAATATTGCTAGACTTCTGTTTGTAAAATGGTCGATGTGTACATGTGTACTAGTACGTAGCCTCATATTTCCTTCACTCCATGGGATATATACGTTACCAGCTTGAACCGCACTCAAGTCAATTTGCTGGAATACGGCAAATGAATGCTACCGTACTGTAGAATTTCTTCTCGAGTGCGTAGACGTGGTTACCTTGGCTCTACTTACTTGCATGTAGAGCCGTGGCACTACCCCACATAAAACTAGAGATTTGCATAAAACACAAATACCATAAAAATTATACACACAACTGTTCCCACAACTATTTTGTTACATTGACCTCAACAGTCAGTCAACATGCAAACATATTTGACAAAAAAATAAATTATACTTCCTCATTGTCAATACTTTTTGGACCATTTCTCCAAAAATTTGAAAATGCTCTTTTGTTATAAAAACTGTATAAAATAGCATATATGTTATACACATATTGCATTTGTTGTGCCCTGGCTTAATATCAACTACTTTTAAATATATCAAACCATTTTGAGTCATTTTATCAAGTTTTATTCAACAGAAAATGATTTTTTTGCAAATCTCTAGTTTTATGTGGGGTAGTGCCACGGCTCTACATTCAAGTAAGTTGAGCCGAGGTAACCACGTCTACTCGAGTGCGGTGATTTACCGTACTCCAGCCACTTCGGTTTTTTTTACAGAAACCCCCATCGATCGTGGCCTCATATTTGCTTCACTCCATGAGCTTGAAACGGTACTGCTCAGCCAGTGAATTTCGTCACCCCAGCGAAGTTCGTCGCCTGCTATAAAAGCATTCAAGGACTAGCAATATTCACATTTTAAAAAGTGGAATACTTGCCTTCGAGAGCAAGGTATAATTGTTTGCAGGAAGATCACAGTAAAGAAGTTTTAATACTGTCATAAAATACGAGTGACGAACTTCACTGGGGTGACGAAATTCACTGGCTGAGCAGTATCCTTGAAACGGCTAGCCTGTGCCCTATGCCATTGAGATACTACGCAATCTACACCAAAATCATACCTCATCTCCTATTTTAACCAAAACCTTCAAAGCTGATTTCTTTACTACTTCCTGCATGGTGTATCACGCTTTTAAATTCAACATTTAACAGCTATCTTCAAACCAGGAAGTTAATGCAGAAAAGTTTCAAGTTTTGACGGAAAGGTATAACATAAATAAAAATTTACCGTCGAATAAAGTATATTATTACAAAGAATTACCAAGTTTTTACTTGAATTTGTAATGGTTTTTGCTCTGTCACTTAAGTCATATAGGCAAAAAATAAAAATGGTTTATGTTTTCAGTGGTAGATTACATTCAGAAATATATGAATATAAAATAACAAAACAACACAGCTTATCAATTGTGTTGATAATTAATCCCAGCAGGCACGCAACTTTGAAATCAGGTTGAATCCAACGGTGAAATCTGGTTGAAATATGTGTAGATTTTGCAAACCGTTTTTAGTTGGATCCAACCGGTGAAATCATGTTGAAACCAACTGTTGAAATCTGGTTGAATTCAATGGGTGAAATCAGGTTGAAATACGTGTAGATTTTGCAAACCGTTTTTGGTTGGATCCAACTAGTGAAATCATGTTGAAACCAACTGTTGAAATCTGGTTGTATTTATGTGTGAAATCTGGTTGAAATACATGTAGATTTTGCAAACAGGTTTTGGTTGGATCCAATGTATGAAATAGGGTTGAGTTGAATGGGTAAAATCAGGTTATTTACATTGTCTTCTTTATTTGAATCATTGTAGCTTGTGTGTCATAATTATAGCTTCTTAATAATATTATACAATAACTATCCATATGCATATTTTACACTTTGGATACAACTCAAAGTAATTAATTCTTTCCAAGATGGCATGTATTCATGAATCATTGTATATTCAATATTCTATTTCTGATTACATTGTAATGATACATAATTTTGCATCAAATATAATTATAATTGCTCAAGATATGTAAATCCATATTATCCAACTAGACATCCAATTTTATGTTTTTAATAGGACCAGTATTATTCAATGTCTTCAATTGAAATTCTTTTTGTGAAATTTTAAAATATTTTTTTCTTTGTGAAAAACAAACAATTGTGACATTATTTATATCTTCAGCATTTTATCCAATCAGTTTCTGTTAAATGTTTTATTAAGTTGGCTATAATTATATTGTAATTATAAAGAAGCTATAATCATGTAGCAAAGCCACAATGCTCAGTTCAGATGCTTGTGTCTCATACAACTTTGACATATAAACTGAGAAAAAAACACAAGAATAGCCACATTATTAGAACTCCACCCATTACTCCCCACCTTAATTAGTTGTCAGTGCTGACCACAAAAAACAGACTTAAAGAAGTAAACACCATGCATGCAATTGAGCAAGGGTAAACCCCCACCTCCACCCCTGCTGTGTTATCTAATTACTTTAGTCACAGGTCCAGTGTTCTGTGTAGCAGGGTACAGATAAGAAAAACCAGGAACCCCCCAACCTCACTGTTGTGTGATAAAATGTTATAGTTTAGGTTCTCTGTATAGAGAAGTTTTCAGTGTAAACTTGCAAACTGAAAACTAGTTCTTTGTGTATGGGAGAATTTTGAGAAACAAATTCTAATTACTAAGTTTTGATGAATAAGTTTGAATTTATCTTTTTTTTTATTTAAGATAAGTTTGACTTCAAAATATTTTTTTTTAATTATCAGGAATTGTATTAATTAAGATATAATTATAAATTATAAAAATTATATTTGGATGCATCAGTTAATTAATAAGGAGAATGGATAAAAATGTACAAGTACATGCACACATAATCTTTATCATCTTTATAATCTTTAAAAATTAGTCCTTGCTTTACAAATACCTACAAATTCAAAAACAATTGCAATAATAGTTCTTTCAAAAAGTTAGACTTAATCACTATATCACCCTCTAGAAAATGAATTTTCAATCAACCAGTCATTCATTTCCCAACATTCAACCTGTTTTCTGTTCAATAACATGACTAAGATTTCATGTCGAAAAACCTAACTTGATTTAGTGGTGATTTTTTATGAAGTATCACTACTTTTTCCAGTCAGAAATCCAGCTTTGAAATAGTGTTGAAATTGTGTCAGTTTTTCAACCAAAAATCACCATGATTTCTGGTCAAAATATCACTACTTTTTCATGTCTGAAAACTAACTTAGATTTAGTAGTTGGTAATGTGCATTTCAACGTCAGGACCTGTTTTCAACTCTAAATCAACGGCATTTCAAGGCGTGTGCCTGCTGGGATAGATCTATTTTTATCTTATGAATTGTGAATTCTACTCTCATTTATTTTGACCTGTGTGAAGCTTAATTTCTATTTAGTCATATAATAAATACCTACGAAGTCACAAAGTTATATTACTAGTATATGGCTATATGCACATAGCAATTGTTTACAGATACAGACATTATTTTAACACATATCTAATAGGTAAGTGAACATTTATAATCTAATTTAGTAATAGTATATTTAAACTGAAATGGCACATTAGTCATTCGGATTGCAAATTTGATTTTAAAAGGCATGTATATAACATTAAACATAACTTGATGATCATTTTCTAGCATAGTCTAGGAAAGATAGCACTATTTAAATGAGGGATATATTCATAAAATATTATGGTCATACAGCCATCTAAGATCACATTATTTAGAGTCACTGAAAGGCTACCACAATATATGTTCACAGCCATATATGATCATAGAGTCACAGCCTATAATGGTTTCACCAAGAATTGAACTGTATGTACTGGTTTCCTCTGCCCGTAAAACTACCCGTCGTGATATGATCTGTACAGTGTTGAAAGTGATGTAAACCCCAAATAAATAAATAAATTCACCAAGAATTGTTTACATTCACACAAATAAAAAGTTTACTTTAATGGTCACAACTTACTTATGTATGGACAGATTTTAATGAAACACACACCAAATTAATGGCCTTTTTATGCCCTGTAATACGAAATTATTAGTCTCTGTTCAGACTGGAAAAGTCTAAAAGTATACCATTGTAGAATTCGAGACTGTAACTACTGTAGGATGCTTATAGGGTGCAAATGGACTGCAGATCAATACTTGAGGGGGGGGGGGGGTAAAATGGGGGTGAATTTATAGGTTGCAGATCAATGGGGAGGGGGATTTGAGGGGGAAGTATGGTGACACATGTATTGGGTTATGTGGCTGAGGGGTTTTCTAATTTATAGGTTGCAGATTAATGGGGAGGGGGTTTGGGGGGAACAAGTGAGGTGACATATGTGTTTTGACTGAGAGGTTTAAATTTTATAGCTTGCAAAAATTGGGGAGGAGGAAATTGTGAGGCTGAGGAATTGCTTCTCCTCCCATTTCTAAAACACATTGCGAGTCACTCTGTTTTCCCTGAATTACTTGTCTGTTCTTTTTTCTACCCTTTTATTACTTTAACCAAGTCATTTCACAATTATAAAAAATGAGGTTCATCTCTCTCTGGCATGCGGTGAACCCAGAGCTCTAGTACTTCTTGACTTATCAGCCGCATTTGACACTATAGACCATAATATTCTCCTTGGTTACCTTAAATCCTGGTTTGGTCTTGGTGGAACAGTTCTAAGGTGGTTTGCTTCCTACTTAAGAAATTGTTGCCAGGCCATTAAGATAGGCTCTACACTATCTGAATTAAGCAATCTCATCTATGGTGTTCCACAAGGTTCTGTTCTGGGTCCGTTACTGTTTTCACTCTATACAACACCACTTAGTAAAATTTTTCGCCTCCACCCGCATATTAAATTCCATTTTTATGCGGATGATACTCGGTTATACATCCATCTCTCCCATAAGAATGCTTCTTCGGCTCTCGCCAAGCTAAATGCCTGCCTTCATGATGTCCAAGAATGGATGTCTCAGTAAATTGAAGCTCAACCCTGAAAAAACTGAGTTTATTGTCTTTGGTTCCAAGGCTCAACGTCAGAAGATTTCCTCTCACTTTCCTGTTAGCATTCTTGGTAGCCTTCTTCATCCAGTTGATTCTGTCAGAAATCTAGGTGTGTGGTTTGATGCAGATTTTTCATTCTTGGAGCATATCAAGAGGACTTGCAAAGTGTGCTTCCTTCAGATGAGTGACCTCCGTAGAATTAGAAAGTATCTCACTCCTGAAGTGGCAGTCCTTGCTGCAAATGCCTTGGTTAGTAGTCGTCTGGACTATTGTAACTCTCTGTTCAGAGGTTTGTCCGGTTTCAATCAGCACAAATTGCAAAGTATTCAGAACACCCTTGCTCGTATTGTTACAAATCACAGAAAGTATGCTCATGTTACACCCATTCTACAGAAACTCCACTGGTTGCCTGTTAAGTACTGATGTATTTTCAAAACTGCAACAATTGTGTATAAATTTTTGCATAGTGGTTCTCCTTCTTATTTCGAACCGTTCTTGTCTTTTAGTAGTTGTCCCTATAGTACTAGGCATAGTCACCCAGATCATCAATACCTTACAGTTCCTCCTTTCCATTCATCAGTCTTTAAGTCAGCCAAACATTTTGGCTATAGTTTTGCCTTTGATGCTCCGAAGATCTGGAATGACCTCCCTCAAGATGGTCGCAGTGCAACATCAGTTGCCTCCTTCAGAAAGAAGCTTAAAACATACCTGTTTGCAAAAGCCTACCCACCATAGCCTCCCCCATCACATCTGTGTCTCCTTGGTACGACCTGGCTATGTCCCTTGATTAACACTAACTGCCTTGCTTTATGTTTAGATACGCCTTAGAGTCCATCAGTGATGGAGATTAAGCGCTATAAAAGTCCACATTAGATTAGATTACAATAGAATATTTTATATTTAATAAAAACATGACAAGGATAGAACAATTATTTTAAGTCTAAATATTTGGGTAAAATTTGTCAAGTTGTATTACACCAAAAACGTTAACAAAACAAAATTATTGTTTATGTCAGGATTTGTTCATTTATTTTACTATATCTCCATAATAAATGTTAGACAAGATTAGTGTTTAATCTCACCACAATTATGTAACATATATAGAAAATTGTTAATGAATATTGTCTTTGTTGGAAACAAAAATTGAAAATAAGTACTAAACCTATATGTTGTTATTTTTCAGTAGAAACACTTTCAAAGTCTTAGAAATTATGATAAATATGACCCATGAACTTTTTTTGTGTACAAATATTTGGAATTGTGTATTGACATTCTGTGGTTATGAAACATTTTGGTGTTTAGAATTATCCCTGGTGCGATTTATATTAATTTCTTATGATATTAATGACTTTATGCTTTCCACTTCTGACACAAAAATCAAAAGCTATAATATTTTAGATGTCTAATTGAAAGCAAAGGTAAAATTTTAATGCTTATATCTTGAGCTTTTGAGTGCATATGGTTGGGTGTACGTTGATTTTGCCACCATTGGTTTTGCCACCATAGATTTGGCCTCTAATTTCACCGGTAGCCTATTTTGCCACCAGTGGTGGGTGATTTTGCCACCATTAAAAAAAAAATTATGAATAATTAAACTTTATTCATAGGTGATACATTTTGAGATTAAACTGGGCCAATGAAACTTGTGTCATAGGTAATAGATTAGAATAGAATCATTTATATAGCGCAAAATTGATGCAACATCCTCTAATGCGCTTGAGGTAGCATTAATAAGCATTAATATTTATTTTTTTTAAATGTATGAACAATTGAAATTGCTTCAGGAGAGACTGATTGACTAATTGTAATTTGCAGTTACATATCTCTTTGGGGGGGTGTTGCCAAAGCGGGTGTTATGGTCATTTAACTTCTTTGAAGTTAACACACTTTAAAGAGTAACTAACCTGAGTAGGTAAGCCTGAGCAGTAATCTAAGAAACTACAAAAGCAACAAAATGTTTGATAATTATTTAATGAAATTTTAATGGATTATAATTAGCTTATTATATCTGATTAATTAGTTTTGTAAATGCAAGGTAACCTCTTTGAAGTTGACACAATTTAAAGAACAAATTACCTGATTAGATAAGCCTAGGTAATTATCTAAGAAAATAATAAGGAATGATGACTCAGGAAATATTACAATAAATACAAATATGTCTTCCCAGATATCTCCCCACCTTTTAAGTGTAACTTGGAGCAGAAAAGGAGATTTAATACAGAAGAGTAATTAACCGTAAATCCATGGTATTATTAGAAGCCACAACTTTATCTGTTTAGTGTACAGATATTTAGTGTACCAGATGCAGAAGGAAGCCATGTTCAATTTTCAAGAAAAATTGGATTTAATGGAGAAGTACAAACTGGCTATAGATTATAAAACTTTCAAGGGAAACACACATGGTGTAACAATATACACATACATTGATGTATATGAATTTTAAATAACATAAAAATTAACCTACATCTAGAAAAATATCAAAGGTGGCCAAATCATCTCTTTGTGGTGGCGAAACCACTGCTCTTGTGAAAAAAGTGGTGCGATCTATTGGTGGCGAAATCAATGATGGTGAAATCATGTACAATCATACGTTTGTAGGTCTCTGTGATTACTCCAAAATAATGAACAGGTCTTTACATTATTCCAATAAAAAACCCTAATTTTTAGAAATTCTCCTCCACTGTGACAGAGGTATGTACTCTACTGGTGCTTTCATTTTTTGTCATTGCTTTTAGCTGAGGTGTTGATTCTAGTGAGCAACATGATAATATTATGTCAAATAGTACTTTAGATGTAGTGACTTGAAATAATTTGGTCAATCATGCAAAAGAAATATCCTGGAATAGTGCATTATGTAGATTTTATTGCAAATGATATATTTATTAAATATTTTAGGAAATGAATAAAACATTAACCATCAATGATTTTCTTTCTTTTTTAATAGTGAATGTTTACAACCAGTGACAATAACAATAGCTATTTAAGACCTGTTAGTAGCTCAATACACACACCCATCAACATGCAAGTGTAAACATATGTTAATAATGTGAGTATGCATAAAAATTTGTATATTAAATAAACTCTGCAAAGTATTGTCCAATTTTAAAAGGTTTTTTAATTTCCTTCAGTTCTTTCATCCTCTGTATGCGAATCTGATTCCCCATCCGTACTTTCTGAATCAAAACTGCTATTGTCATCCCCTTCTTCACTGTCGATAAATTCATCAAACAATGGTGAGTTTCATTGTAAAATTAATTTTAAAGCCTTTGCAAATTAGTAATGTTTTTCATCCATTAATATTTGGATATCTTGCATCACATCCCAGTGAATCATACTCTTTTTCAAATTATGCACTCTTGTCAAAATATCAGCACACTGTTTCATAATACTCTTTCTATACTTCCAAAATAAGTCTTCTATAGCCTTTTCTCTTGATTCTAGGTTAACCTTCATTTTCATATGAGTCAACCTTTTAAACATATTGGTCATCATATTTTTTACAAACTTGTTGCACTATGTTATGCCAACCAGATTCATCAGGTTCATCTGTATTTTCAACACACAGCCTTTTCACAGGGGGCTCATTATTTTCAGGACACCCTGTTTTTACATGTTTCTGTAAGTCCATTGGAGAGGCAAAAATAATACCACAATCAGTGCATGGACAACGGCTCTTCTCCATTTTATATTCCACCTCAACTCCCTTTTTCACAGTTTTCCTGTTCACTGCCAGTTATTAACCGAAACATTTTACAGTTTCCAGCTCCTTTTATAATACTAGTTTACTAGTTCTTAACCTGTCTTTATCAGCTCTATCTTGTTTGAGGTCAATCAGTAAATATCCTTATGGTTCCCGTATAGCATCACAAAATGCATCTAAAATCATGTGTGAATTATTTGGGTACATCTACCTTCCCCAATGTGCCACCTGTTGCTGGTCCCATGGATTTTTAAAAAGCACAATATATTGTGTATTTAAACATTTTTAATTTATTTTATTTAGCCTCAAAATTACAATGATTCAATTGATACTTCCATTAACTATATTAATGTCAATAACATACAATAACCAACAATATTTGGCATAGTCTCAATTTTTTTATACACTGAAAACCTCTGACAAATATTAACTGAGAAACTTTTGGCAAGAAAATGACCCTGATAGTCCAATTAATTTGTTGTTTTAGGCACCTGTTATTGCTCACAGTCTTGTGAAATTAATTTTAAGCTCACTAATTTGCTTGTCATAACTTTTCAATTAATTTGACCAATAAGTTATGAACATTTGACTATCATTCAACAAGAAAATGGCATTTGAATTTGCGATTTAGGAAACTTGTTGTTTTAGGCACCATTTTGACAAATTAATAATTTTCAGTGTACTCATGAATAATATCTATAAATCTATAATCAGAGTTCTTGATACAATGGTCCAAAAAACTTGAAAAATAATTTCCTCTTTCATTTAAGGTGCAAGTCAATTTTATACTTTCTAATTTTTCTTTAAGCAGATTTATAAATTCAGTTAAAATTATTCTTCTATTATTAATTTTTGTGGAGTTAATATACCATATACCCAAGAGTAGAATATAATTAACTGAGTGACTCACATTGTTATCAATATTCATGATTCCAAAGATTACTTCACAGATAGTGAATGAATATTTAAACTTAATTTTTGATTCCAGCCAAAGTTCTATTCTTTTCCAGAAATCTCTACTCTTATCACAATGATAAAGGTGATGTTCAATGGTGTCAATATTTAAATTACAATAATCACAAGAACTATGGTTTATTATTTACCACTTGAACAAATTATAGTTACAATTAAGGGTCCTGTTAATTATTTTACACTGGAAAGACTGTAAATATGGTTCTGATGTTATTTTATATACAAAGCTAAACAAAGACTTTTCATTTGACATGTCATTCAAATATAATCTGGAAATTGTTTTAAAAGTTGATTGGTTTTGTGTTAAATAAATAATTCTTAATAAATGCTACATTTACTTGAATATCAACTGCAAACATTTATATAATACATGAACATGTCATGATGGAATTGAAACTCTGATGACAGAATTTAAAATTCTTTTGACAGAATTTCCATTTCTTGTATTCAATGGTTTTGAACAATATTAAGTTCGGTCAATAGAATTTAGACAGAATTAATCATTCTATTGACAAAACTTGATTAATTCAAACTTTACTCACAGTATTCAAAATTTCGTAATAATCATTCAGAATTTTAATAATGACAGAACAATCTTCAACAAAATCAAATTGGGGATCAAGATTATAAATTACTTTGAAGAACTATATTTATCCCCTCTTTTATCTACCTTCTGACACTTTTCTTTCAAACAAGTCAATTAAGGTAGTTAAGCTAAAGACAGGATAAATACAAGCTGTTTTATCAAATGGGGTATGTAAAACTTTACATGGAAAAAACCAGCAAAACTAAACTTTTTTATTGTAAATAGCTAAGGTTCCATCTCTTAATTACTATTTTGCTAAACTATACTGAGTAAACCAATACAATTTTAAAAACTTGTATATACAAACCCTGACTGACTATGGTTTGAAATCATTAGACCAGTATATCATATTGTATAGATAGCATCAAAATAGTCGTGTGTTAGATAGAACCTCCATGACTTCAGTATCAGAGAAGAAGAACTTAAACAAGTTGTGAAAAAGAACTGTATTCCAGATGAAATGTTGTATTTGTTCCAAGAAATGTTACCGTAGAACTTTAAAGGTCATAGGAAACATTTTTCATGAAAACTGTGAATTGGTCTTAATTAGATAGATAAACACTTCATTAAGTTGAAAAAGTGGTTTATTTTCAGAAATATATGGTATGAGGGCCAAAATAACAATATAAAATGTAGGAAAACCCGAGTGAAGCTGAAAAGCTGACATGTTGTTTTTCTTACAGATAATGATTGATAACGTCATAGGTTCATAACGAAACTTTGTTTATGTTGGAGATAAACATATAAATTGAAACTGAGGGGAGATTGTCCAAGTGTTTTTCATATATTTGATTTACTTAGAAGTAAAAAACAGCCCTTCATGTCTTGTGATATTTACAGGGTGCTTTTTTTTGTCTACTTTCATCTCATTTTACTGATTGTTAAGCCGTCACACATTGTTTAAACAAGTAATGAGGAAAGTCCACTAGCGCAAAATGTGTGTACATGTAGAAGGCAGAAATATTTAAGTAAACATATATATACCTCTTCCTATGTGCCTTAGTCTAAACACATTTTAACAGTCTTGCCAAAGACTCAAATTATTAATAACGTGTTGTCCATATATCAGTTCAAAATTTTAATTACTTTACAATATAAGTAAGAAAGTTATTAAACATGTACTAAACAAGTAAGTGCTTTATTAAAACATGAACTGAGACTATATCAAGAGTTAAAACTGTGAACTCCTTTTGGAACAATTTCAAAAATCAGATCTGGCCAATTCAGCACACACAATTTTCATAAATGTAAGTTAAGTGAGTTTATTACGATTTTATTTAATATACTCATACTATTTCATATGAGATCAGACAAGGTAAAACTAGCACCCAGTACTCTTTAATTAAATCTTTTGAATTTTATTTTATTTATTTATTTGAGGTTTTACATCGCTCTCAACACTGTACAGGTCATATCACGATGGGTAGTTGGAAGGGCAGAGGAAACCAGTACATATAGTTCGTTAGGGTTCTGTACTGTAAACTGCCGACCAACAGCAAGCAACTACCAGCTTTCCCACTTGAGGCTGTGCCGGGAATTGAACCCCGGCCTCAGAGGTGGGAGGCAAGAGTGTTACCACTCTGCCACCATGGCCCCCTTAAATCTTTTGCAGCATGTGTTCAGTAAATTTAAGTTTATTTTGATAATCAGCTTATGTAAGGCTAATTTATTACATACAGTAAGTTTATTACATTGCCAAAAAATCCAGGCACCGTCAACACAGTCCACATATTTATAGGCTTGGTGGGAAAGTCTTGAAATGGTTCCAGTTACATATGTGAGCATTATCCTTGAAGGAGGCCCAATATCATTTATATTTCTTCACTATTTCTTCAGTAATTATCTGCTGGTAAGATAAATTAAAATGGGGAAAATCCATTCAAATTCAACAGGGAAAAAATCCCTTCATATTCATCTCAAATTTGGGCCAGAATATATGTATGTTATTATTGGAACTCGCTGCCAACTCCCTAAACATAATTTTTAGATAGAGAATAATATACAAGGTATTTTTCTACTATTTTAGAAATTTAAAGAGAAAGATTGAATTCGAGAATTTTTTTATTAAAAAGTAATCCAAATTCTTCTGATGATTTACTAGAAGAGTGGGAGAGAGTTTTCTCATATATGGTTTCAATACTTTAATGCTTTTTAAAAGATAAATGTAATGCAAAGTTACTAGTGTTAGAGGTTCGCATAATTGATTGTAACCTTTTCTGTTTTATTTTTTGTCCTACTTCTGTATGTATCTATGACTGAAATCTTGATGTAAAATAAAATGCTACAATAAAATTGTTAAAAACAAAAACAAATATACAAGGTCTTTGTGAAGTTCACTATGCACACACTGATATAACACAACAAATAAATTGCATTCAAAAACACACAAAAAACTTGTGAAAATGAGCTAAGATAAAATGCATGCAGGCAAAGTCAGTTTGTTTATATTGTCACTTCAAACCTATATATTTGTGTATTTCTTGTCTTGAAAAATATCCAAGACTTTCTCAAGGTTATTTTTCTTTTACTGAGCATAATGATATGTTATAGACAAACAAATGTAGTCAAAAATAAAGAAAACAAATACTTTAAACATAAAAAGCTTATATCGGCAACAGTTTGTTTACAAAGTAATGAACCTGTTATGTCAAGGCTAGTACTTTTTACGAAAGTTATCGAGTGTAAAATAATGGCGACAGTTGTAGAAGGCTTGAAAAAACTGGCAGAAAATGGGTGAATATAGCATGTAACCTTGACCAGCCACAACTTATTTTCACAAAAATTAAAGTTTCATATCAATATGTGACTATTGGTAATAGTTCTCAAAATGCTTCCATTGACCTTTAAACTTAATAATTTGTACATAATTGTATTTACATTGTAATGCATCACCCTTGCTTGAAATTAGAATACACATATTTTAAGTCATTTGTTTTTGCCTTTGATTATGGCTTTCCTGGTACCCAGATTCATCTATGAATTTTATTATCCACTTGCAGGTAGGGGTGTCATGATGGAAGTCCAACTTACTCTCATTGTCGCCTTGATGACAATTTTCCCATTTTAAAAGAAATTCTGACATTGATTAAATTATTTAAATTGTCCAAAAGACAAACCCGCATAGCACATTCATCAAAATTGGAGTAACTACATTTACTAGGTTAACATTTGACACATGTGAATTTTGGTTCTTTCTTCGCCTGAAAACAAATTTTTTTTCCACTTTTATCAAATTTTTATTTCCAAAAGAGTTGGATTAAGAATATCCTTTTGTATCTTTTGGCTTTAAATTCCAGTAATCACAACCTTAGCTTTCCCGATTTATACACAATAAAATAAAGGTAACTGGCCTGATATCAGGGGCATGATATTTTTCAGGTTCAAACACAACTGGAAGTTCTGCTATATTCAGTACACTTCATAACATTTTGTAGCTGATACACAGTAGACTGTGCAATAATCTTCACTTTGGCGAATCGAACGGGATATCCTTATTTCTGTGATTTCCTGGTATACTGCCTAAGATGAGAATTATTAGTTTGACATTTTACCAGTTCTATGCAACAAAGACATCAAATCTTTTGTAATGCGAAGTCAAGACATCCAATGGAACTTTTTTCAACATCTTTACTGCATAATGCCATTCTCATCAAATGAGCATTTGAATTCACATGACATATATTTAAAAATTACATAACATAATTCTTGTTGGTACAGAAAAGATTTTTATTGTATGTATTATGATACACTTGTTGAAATACTTATATTTAAAATGACAAAAAAGACAAAAAAAGAAAAAAACTTTTATAAAAATTGGAAAAATCACTTCTATTTAGACAGTAAACTTGATTTAAGTATTTAAAGTAACAATATTTACTTTTACAATGTAAAACATCTTCTTTGTCTTGATGCAAAACACATTTTTAACCTTTGTTAAAAACCTAAATCTGAAATGTTAAAAATATTTAATATTTAGAAATATAATAAAATTTGAAAATATACTTTTTGAAGATTTTTAGGAGGAAAGTTTTGTATTAATACCAAAGCTATCCAAAGCAGTTGTAACTTATTTATTTAAATTTATGTGTTTTTTTGGGGTTTTTTTTTAATTGACAATAGTGACAGTCAGTTTGTAATGTGTTAGTATGTGTATCTAGACAGAATCTCCAGTTAAATGATCATATGTTGTCTTACCTGTCCAATAGTATATTTCATGTGTTCTTATGCATTTCTGGTTAATTTTATATGTTCTTACTTGTGCAGATTATCTTTTACAAAAATTGGAAAATTTACTTCTATTTAGACATTAAACTTTATTTGAATATTACAAGAAACAATATTTACATTCATAATGATTAAAAGCTTCTCCTGTGTCTTGTTGAAAGACACATGTTGAACCTTTGTTAAAATTCAAATCTGAAGTAAAACTTGAAAATTTCTAGGTGAAAAGTTGTATACTAACATCATGACTATTAAAAGCAATTATAAACTTAACTATTTCTTTTAAATTGCCAAGTGACAGTACGTTTGTAATGTGTTGGCATGTGGACAGAATTTTTCAGTTGGTGGCGTGTGTCCGTTAGGGAAGTCTTGTTTTTTCTAAATGATTTACCGTTAAGCTAATATCTACAATTAAACTCCCTTTACGTCCACCTAATTCTAGTGTTCAATCCACAAACTACTTTTCATCTTAAATAGTCCCTTTTGGATAAAATTGTTTGATAATTACACATAAAAACTGCCCACTTTATCGTGTCATCCCCTTTTACGCTCACATTCCCTGTTATCGAGGACCATCAACCTCGCAATACACACCTACTAATCACACAATTCCCCAATTAACTAACCCAATTAATTAGCTCAATCATTCACTCTCACAGTAGTATTAACCACCATTTCTATACCGATGACACTCAGTTATACATAACACTCTCACCAACAAATTTCTCTCACTCTATACAAAAACTAAAAAACTGCCTGAACGACATTTAAAATTTCATGTTCCCAAACAAATTAAAACTTAACCCTGAGAAAACTGAGTCTATTCTGATAGGCTCCAAAAATAAACGTAAACAACTCCTTCCTCACTTTCCGATCAATATTCTCGGTAATCAGGTCTCACCAGCACAAAGTGTTAAGAACCTCGGAGTGGTGTTCGACTCCAATTTCTCATTGTCAGACCATGTGTCACAGGTCATAAAGTCCACCAGAGTTCATGCGAGAGACCTCTATAGAATTTGTCCCCTTCTAGACCTTAATCTAGACATTAATACATCAGTTCTATTAGCAAATGCTTTGGTGAGCAGCAAATTGGACTACTGCAATTCTCTGTTCTTATCACTTACAGATTTTGAGTTAAAGGATGACATCAGCGTTTTTTACATACCCATTTTTTAGTTTAAATTCAAGCTTTATATATAATAAATGTACTGACAAACTTTTATGTGTCAAAGTTGGCTGTATCTGCTGTAATTTGCATTTAAAAGTAGAGAAGCATTGCCTTAGTTGGTTAGTCACATGTTCCCTCCTGAAATTACCAAGAACACATGAAGTAAATAAACATGCGTGTGTGATGTCATATGTGTTGACTTGCCTTGGTTTGAACTTAGAACTGTTCTGATATACACTGCTGTTTACATTACTTTATCTGTTATAAAATGGAGTATTTGAATGACATAGTAAAAGTAACAATGTTCTAACTGTATAAACCTATTAGTTTGAGCCAATAAAACTTACAAAATGTGTGAGTTTAGCACAAAAGATAAATGTAACAAGATCCTTTATGGTGGTGCATTGCCTACACTAATACTGAGAACAAGGACTGTTTATATTCTTTGCTCTGAACAGTGTATGTTTATAACACTTCCTTCTTTTATCAACTATTCCATGTGAAATGAGATGAGTTTCTGGTAAATGTTTCACTGTGAAAGCATACACTGCAGTATCAAGTATTATCTGGGCCAGCTATCCTTTTTGTGTGTAGTAAGGTATCAGTTCAGAAAAGCTTATTTTACTGTACAAAATGTACAATGATTAACTTTGGAAATCTGGAATTTAGTACATTTATGTGAATATTTAATTTTAGCATATTATTTAACTATTCAAATAACATATAAAGAAATAGTTCAGAAGGCAAATAACTATTATATTATTTGCTGGTATTTACAGATATAATCTCAAGCTTTGAACAGGAGTGTATTTTGTAATTGCTGAATGATACACTACAAGCTTAAGGTGTTTTGGGGGTTTTAATGTTGCTTTCAACACTATATAGGTCATATCATGACAGGTAGTTTATAGGAGGAAACCAGTACATCCAGTTGGTCACGGTTCTGTCCTGTAAACTGCCGACCATTAGTAAGAAACTACCAACTTTCCCACATAGGGTTCTGGGTTTGAACAGCTGACATCAGAGATGTAACTATTATAATTAAGGTAATTCAACTACAGACTATTGACTATTATTATGTTCTATTCCCCTCTACCCTTGCAATTTTCTATCTATATTTAAATTTAATAATTTTAAAATATTAATTTACAGTAATAGATTAATTATGTGCACTTTAATGAAGTTTTTTGCAACACCAGTACTGTCCACCAGTTCATTCCTAAACAAGTGTGTCTAGGGGTTTCAATGAATGATCCAACATATAATCTATCTTCTGTGAAACTGTGTGACCAGAACAAAGAAGATGATCATTCACAATAGTATGTATACAGTTGGTTACAATTTAGTTGTTACTAAAAGTACATAAGTTTTATCTGAGTTTTCAAAAGCACTTCTAAAATCATATGAAAATATTAACTTGACTCTTATTGGATATGTTAACTTTATTTTTAAAAATTTGCTTAACTCTAGTTTTATTATTTATTTATTATTACTATTTTTGAACAGCATCATTATCTAAATTTACTAGCTTCAATATCTAGAAATTCAAATTTGGCTGAAATCATGTACAGATGACCTTAGTGTCTGAGATAATTGTGGATAAATTGAAGAGAAGATAATAGTATGAGAGAAAAACTATAGGTTATGTTTTGATCATTTTGAAAATTCAGAGAAAAAATCTTTTCTAGTTTCCTTTTGCTACTAATATAATTCTTAATTTTACCCACCAATAATTATGTACACTTTACCATTTTAAACTGACAAGTGCAACAATAGATTGAGGAGACAAAAAGTAAGTACAAATATGCTGTACACATAGCACTGTTTTTATCCCTGCTTACACAGCCCATCAACACATCTGATGCAAACACACCATGTGACTGGTGAAAAGAGCTGAAGGAGGCAGTTGTAAATTTGAAATTTATCTCCTGTTATAAAAGCTTGTTTATGACGTAAACAGAGTACTTTGGGTACTAAAAGTACCAGATATATGTTTTAAATATGCAGGAGTATCTAATCCTGCAATTAACTCAGAAGTGAAAAAAACACTGAAGTCATCCTTTAAGAAGATTGCAGTTAGTCCAAAACTCACTCTGTATCGTTGTCACCGGTTCCTCTAAATACTCTCACATTACCCCTCAACTGAAAAAAACTCCCTGTCAAAAATAGGACACAATTCAAAATAGGTCCCATTACATACAAAATTCTCGACCAGGATCAACCAGAATTAAGTCATCCCTACACCTCTTCCAGGAATACAAGGCAAAACACCCCTAAACTCAAGTTCCTTCACACCCCCACTTTCGACCGTAAGGTTCATAAATCAGTCAAACATTTTTTCAATTCTTTTAGTCACTATGCCCCGGTTCTTTAGAACGCCTTCCCCTTCCAAATAAGAAATAGCCCCTCTGTCGCATCTTTCAGGAAACACCTCAAAACCCACCTCTTTAATTCCAGTTTCCCAACGCCCCTCGACTCTGCTTACGATAATGATTTTTGTTAAGTTAGTGCACTGAGTTCCCCTTTGTGGGGAAGATATTGCGCCTGCAAAGCAGTAAATTAGATTAGATTAGATGAATGCATTATATACTGTCCTCACCAGTGTAATAGTCTATTTCATGTGGTCCTATGTATTTCTTGTTAATTTTATGTGTTCGTATTTGTGTAGATTGTACTACAGCAGGTTTAACCTTTATTACAAATTCTTATCTAAAATGCTAAACACATTTAAATGTTTAGAAACATAATCCCATTTGCAGACTATGCTTCTTGAAGGGCCCTGGAGTAAAGATTTATACTAATATCATGACTATTCAAAGCTATTATAAATTTAACTGTGTGTAATGTATAGGCATGAGTATTGGGGCGGAGTTTTCAGTTGAATGCAGTATATACTGTGTTAACTGGTGTAATAGTCTATTTTATGTGTTCTCATGTGCTTCTTGTAAATTTTAGGGGGTCTCACTTCTGTCGATTTTTAAAAAAATATTAAGATATTCAAAGCTCATCAATAAGTTCATTTTCAGAAAAGAGACTTCTATTCAAATTGTAAAAGAGTCCCATTAGATGAGCAGATATTTAATTCACTAGTTAAAAGGAGTAATATTTTACCAAACTGCAGCTTTTATATTTTAATTCAGTTCTAAGGTTTATTAATATTATCAACTATCTGCTGGTTTTCATCCAGCTAAATATATTATGACAGTAACCCTTTGCCTTGAAACAATCTGAGGATTTATTTGTGTATGAACTATCTAGTTTATTAAAAATGGATTGAGAATGAATGAAGAATTACCATTTGACTTAACTGTAGTACTTAGTTAGTGGAAAGACTTTTCAAAGTATGTCTACTTTCTAAATAGTTATTTTTCATCTTTTTATACACCAATAAAATGTTTCAACAACTAGAAATAACAAGTGCATAAAATTGCTATAATAATGTGATAAAATATTAATTGACAATAAAATATTATTTATGTTGTAGAATTATAATCTTATTATATGGCTCTGTGAATAGCCTTTATTAATAATTGTTTCTTATACCAATCTTTTTTCCTTTACTAGCCACTGAAAAATTCCTGTGATTGTTTTTCTTTCCTTATGTCATTGTTAGTCTTTATGTATTGGTATCATAACTCTTTCCATTAAATCGCCAGAAATATCTTTCTTATCTATTGCAGTGTACAAATAATTTGGATTTGAAAAAAAATTGATTTCTGTCTACGGATGGCTGCTCTTTAATATTATTTTTTCATTATTTTTGTTATGCATTTAATTTTTTCTAATTTCTTTTATTTGCTTGATCTTTTGTGCATATTACATGTGATATATTTTTAAATCTAACAATGGTTTTTGATACACTATTCTTTTGTTACATCTACAACATTCAAAACAAATCTATTCAAAACAACATTCAAATCTACAACATTAAAAGCTTATTTTTCAGCTTCTTTTATGTAGTGAGGTCCTCAGTAGCTGAAATATCAGTGATGCAAATCTTCACTTCATTGAGCTTTACTAGTGTAATTTGTGTTCAAAGAATTCTGACTTATTATGGACTCAGTGCTTATGAATAATAAATCAAATATACTATTGCCGGACAAAATCACTGTGTTATCTGCAAACTGTCAGGGGCTTCAAAGTTATGAGAAAAGAATTGACATATTGAGTTACCTTAAGGATTCTACAGATACTCACCTGTCAGGTAAATTTGGCCGGAATGCTCTCTAAACGGTTGTAAAACAAACTCTCATGGTGTAATAACCCTTATTAATATAATTTTGAATATGACATATTAGAAACTTTCAAGGATGAAGATGGGAATATACTTCAACTATTGATTAACTTTCACACTTTTAAACTTAATCTTATCAACATCTATGCGCCAAACAGAGATAGTCCAAACTTCTTTGACAAAATTTTGCAATTATCACAGAATGAAACTGCTGACTATCTTATGATATGCGATGATTTCAACCTTGTCCTTAACCCTTCTATTGACTGTCATAATTATACAAACATCAATAACCCATGACAAGATCAAAGGTTATTCAAATGATGAATGACTTAGATTTAACTGATTCATTCCACTATCTGAATAATAATGTTAGACGTTTTTAATGGAGAGAAAAATGTGTTAAAGCAAGCTAAGCTTGATTATTTTCTCACTTCATGTACATTTATTTATTTATTTGGGGTTTTACGTCGCTTTCAACACTGTACAGGTCATATCACGACAGGTAGTTGGAAGGGCAGAGGAAACCAGTACATACAGTTCGCTAGGGTTCTGTACTGTAAACTGCCGACCAACGGCAAGCAACTACCAGCTTTCCCACTTGAGGCCGTGCCGGGGATCGAACCCCGGCCTCAGAGGTGGGAGGTGAGAGTGTTACCACTCTGCCACCGTGGCCCCTCACTTCATGTACAATGACGGCTATGATTCATTCATGTGATATTAAACTGAGTAACTGGTCTGATCATTTAATAATTGAAATAAAGGTGTATATAAGTAATTTTGTCTCTGGCAGAAGGACAATGAAAATGAATAATAGCTTACTCAAAAATAAACACTATCTAAATCTAATCAATAAAATTATTGATGAAGAAAAGGAAAAGTATTGTCTGCCAATATTTAATGTAAATTAAATTAAAGAAAACTTTAAAGATCTCACATTTTCTATAGATGATGATATGTTCCTACAGGCATTATTTTTGAGATATCGAGGTGAAACAATAAAATTTGCATCCACATTGAAAAAGCACAACATTTACAGGAAAAGAGATACTACAAGATATAATTAACCTTGAAACTGCAGGTATTGGTCAGTCAAATTCAACTTTATTGGCAGATAAAAAATAAAACTAAGATAAAAAAGGCAAAAGGACATATGACCCATGCACAATTAGCTTGGTTAAATGAGGGTGAGAAACCAACTTCATATTTTTAAAGTAAGTTGCAAAGTAAATATTATACTGAAAAAACAATGAAAAAAGTTCAAGACCAATTTGGCGTGGTAATATCTGATCAAAAAAGTATTCTAAAAGAAATCCAAAATTTTTACGACAATCTGTGCAAATCAAGAGATTGCAATATTGAAATCTATAATTCAAAAGAAGAGTTTGCTCATGCAAACTTAAAACACACCCCCAACATTCAGTTGGGACACAAAATGTCTGCTACAGAGCTTGATGCTGCTGTTAAGAAAATGAAAAATAATAGATGGCATCTCAGCTGATTTTTTGAAAGTATTCTGGAGAAAATTAATTTTATTGTCAATGCCATAAACAGTTGTTATTCTAAGGCAATTTTAAGTACTTGAATGCATCAAGCCATTACTACCTTTATACCTAAAAGCAATAAGGACTGTAAGCTTATTAAAACTTGGAGGCGTATATGACTTCTTAGTGTCATTTTTAAATTAACATCTTCAGCTATTGCAGAAAGAATAAAAACCATTTTTGGAAAAATATTATCAGTGAACACTAATCTGATTTCATACCTGGCAGGCATATTGGTGATTGTAAACAAGTGATGTACGATTTAATGTTTTAGACTTAGAAGTACAATATCCCTGGGCTAATCATGCAAATAGACTTTGAGGAAGCTTTTGACTTGGTATCCTGGAAATTCTTGTATAATGTGCTACAAGCATTTGGTTTTGACAACTTTATTCATTTAATAATAAGATTATTCAATACCGATATTAAGGCATGTGTAACCCAATGTGTTTTTTGTCTGACCCTATTATGTTGAGCATGGTTGCAGACAGGGTGACCAAATTGCTCCATACTTGTGTTTGCTCATAGCAGAAGTTTTACGTTGTCTTATTAACAGATCTCCAGATATTTAAGGATTAAAAATTGGTACACCATGTTGAAGCTCTCACAATTTACAGATGACACTACTATTATTTTACATGGCAGTCCAAATTCTTTGCAAGCAGCTTTGAACATTATAGAGATATTCGGTGAGATTTCAGGGCTCAAAATACATAGTGAAAAGACCAGCTTATTTGGATTGGAAGTGAGGTAACCTCAAAAAGAATGCTAAAAGTATCACATAAATTATGTTGGGGAGATACTCAGTTTAATTTATTAGGAATACATTTCTGAAGTAACCTGACTAAGCCAAGTTTAAAGTCTTTTAGGAAAGGCCAAGAAAACCATAAATACCTGGAAATTTAGTCATTTAACACCTATTGGTAAAATTACAGTTTTAAAAACACTCATCTTCTCTATATTTACTCATTTATTTATGGCAATACCAACCCCTGTAGAAATATTAGATGAAATAAATTGTTGTTTAGCCATATGTGGGATGGAAAACCACCCAGTTGAATGGGGGGGGGGGGGGTTAAAATGATAAATGTACACAAATTTGAAAAGTTTATGAGGTGGTTAAAGCAAATATATATTGAAAATAAAAAGAGTTGGGTTGACCTGCTCTTGAATGATATTAACCTTTCTTCTTTTTCATATTTTGGAAGCCAAACTTTTTATCAAAGTTATCAAAACTGAACCCATTTTGGAAAATGGTATTTATAAACTATAACTATTTTTGTCACCAAGTAAAGTTTAAAACAAATTATGACATCTTAAGCTCAAGGAACAGAAAAAATTATTTTGCTGATTGATTTCACAATGGGATGGATGTTATCGGGAACATTATAAATCCTGATGGTGTAATTCTGACATTTGAGGAAATAAAAGCTCAATTTAGATTTATAGTAAATTACTTGATCTACTTTGCTATAAAGGGCCTTGTCAAAAAGTTCATTGAAAAAAATTGTTTTTGCACCGACTCTGAGTTTCAAAGACCATACAAGCCACTGTGCATCAAAGTTCTACTGGGTTCTGGTGCTGGTAGTAAAAATATCTGACTGGTATTTCAACAAAGTCATATTACTGAATCAAAAAATGAATTTAAGTAGAATTTAAATTTATCTTTAGAATGTAGTCATATCCCATGGAGGACTATGTATAAAATTTGTTTCTATTTAATAGAAGATAATGAGTACATATGGTTTCAATACCGTATTTTACATAGAATTCTTGGTGTTTGTGATTTGTTATCTAAAATGAAGATACCAGATACAGACAATTGTAGACTGTGTGGTGATCACTCAGAAACGATTACCCATTTATTATCTGAATGTACAAAATCAATCAGTCTGTGGGAAAATGTTTTATCTTGGATCCAGTCAAGTATAAATATCAGAATTGATTTAAACAAAGTTCATAAAATCTTTACAGAACAAGACCAAACGTTTTGGCCTTTGAATTTTATAAGGTTCTATATTTTCACCAGTGCAAAGAAATCTGGTCAACTAAATATTTATTACCTTCAAAATTTAGTTTAAAAACATATGCTGAACAAGAAATGCTACCAAAGCTAAATAATGAAAGCATTTCTTTCAGGAGAAAATGATCAGTTTGGAAAAATATCACTATAAAGCTGTAAAATCACCTCAAACATTTGTAATATTGGTATTAAAGCTGAACTGTGTTGTAACTTTAACTTCAAAGTTGTAACATTACTGTAATATAAACCTAACTATTTTTTAGACTCAAAAATCTTAATTTATACAATTGTAGAAACCCTGTATTGTTTATTGCTAAAGAATTTTTCCCTTTTCTCCTGCTGTTAATTTACTGTATAAGTTTCCTTATATTCATGTTTGTATATATCTTTCAAAAATATCAATAAAAAATAATACCCAAAACGTTTTTGTGACGGATATCTATAGCACATGAGGCAAGTTTGTAAACAAAACAAGTTAGAGTGAAATCAGCCTCCAGCTTCCTACCAAACTTCTATCCTTTTTTTCCTTTTGGGATACAAATAATAATGCATTGTTTAAGAGAAGTAAAACGTATTCCAGTTTTAAAACAAATATTGATAGCATTTGTTATGAAATGTTTGAGTCTATACCAGAAGACCTTTAAAAATTTTGTTGTAAAACCATCCATACTAGGTGATTTGTTGTTCTTCATAGTTTTTGATGTCTCCCCTTGTTCTTTAGTAGTCATGAGGTCACCTAATTCAATATTCAGTACTTCGGATACTGTTTGGTTCCAAAATTTCTGTTAGTTTATTTTTTTAAGTTTACTTTTCTTTGTTCTCAAAAAGATGTCCATAGTAAGACCTCACAAAAAAGAATCTTGACTTGATCAGTGACAAAGTGACCATAATTTTTATTGTCTTATTGAAGAATTTTTTATTTTCAAGGTTGAAATAGAACTGGGAAGGTTCTTCATCCGTTAACCACTGAGTCCTTGCACGCACCAATTGACCATTGAGTTTATACTCTCAAATACGTTTTAATTCAAGCTTTTTGTAAGATAATAAGTGCAAATTTTCGAAAAATTTGTCTTTATTTGTTCTATGTCTTATATTAGTTCTTCCTTTATATTAATCTCCTTTTTCTTCAGAAATGTAGCCAACTTTATGGTTTTCCCTCTCATTCTAAGCAAAAGTATTCTAGAAAGCAATCATCATCAATAGTAAGTGAAATGTTTTAATAGATCCCCTGCAAAAATTCAGGCTGATAGATTGGTATAGCATATTACAATATTTCATCATCAATGGAACTGTTAATAGTTTTAAGTAGTCTTTCTTTTTAAAAAAATATTATTAAATTTCCATAAACCCTTCCCTACAGTCAACCTATTTCGAATAATTTCTAAATTATATGATTGAGTGATCAGATCTATAAGATGCTTCAATATCACATTCGTGTACAATGTCTATCATGAAATTTGAGACAAGAAAGAAATCTAATTGTGCTTGTTTGATGGGATTAGCTATTCTCCAGGTATATTTGCAGGTTTCAGGATGAAAAGCTATGATAGACATTTATTAAATCTTACTTTTCTAGCATACTGTCTCCACAGATTACATAGTAATTGGGATTATTTTCTTCGACTACACCTTTAACATCTGTAAAAAATTGAGTATCATCAGAGTTAGGCCTGTATGGAGCTAAAAAAGTCATAGAGGTAGTCTTTATAGTCAAGCAAGTAAAATTTCCATCTTTATCTTTTATACAGCATATGACTTCGTATTCAATATTAGAATAAGTTCGATTATCATTAGTATAGCATTTATTACCCATATTTTATTAATGATGCCTCATCTTTTTCAACCCAGTGTTGGTCTTGGATGCACACAATACTGGCATTTATTTGAAGTAGTTCAGAGTTTTGTGGACAACACAGTAATACTATTATTCACCAGGGCACTCATTGATTTCTGTACAAAGATTCACTCAGAAGGATGAACATATCAGTAGTAGTACTGGTTATATCCTTTGTTATGCATTGCATTCCAACTGTGCTAGTCTTATAATAAATGCTTTGTCACAGAAGAAAAACTGTCAGAGTAAAATGTACAAGCATTTAACAACAAAGAAATTAAAAACAAAATACAGTTGAATAATAAAATAAGAGAAAGATAAAAATTAAAAACTAACAGACAACATTAGCTAGATTAACTAGATACTGAACCACACCATTTTTCAATGTATAGAAAAGGAAAAGGGGCAGTGTCGTATCAACCAGGAATTTTTTTTTATATTATAAAGAGGACAATAATATCCATGTGAGGCCTCAACTCGCAATTGGAAACATCTCACGGTTGTCCTTGCACAAACTCTTGGCAAAGAAATCAATCTATTATATCAATTAAATGCAAAGAGCATATCTAGTCTATGCATATACTACCTGTATAAATTCTAACAAAAATAGAGATAGAGATGTAAGGAAATTATGGTTATAAAAGTATTTTAAGTGATGTCACTAATGTTTTAACTAACTGCCTTTTTGACACAGGAGCCCGGAGTCTAATATAAACCAATTTAGTACAAATAATCCATCTTATCCATATACAGATGATTATATTTATTCCTATAGATACTGAAAAGTTAACTGTTATGCCTTACGTTGTATCACTGATGTTTTAACTAGGATATAAATAAAAGTTCTGAACTCTATAGTGATTTAAAATCTAATCTTTAGCTATTGGAATTGTCCAACAACTCTGTTACCACTTTTCTGATAAGATTGAAACGTTGCTGTCCCAGATGATTACCAATCTTGCTATTTTTTCCCACTAGACCAAAGAGAATTGCAATTTCAAGCTGGTTATATAAGAATGAAATACAATTTATTCAATTCTTTTAAATGGAATTTAGCACAATTTTATCCCAAAATTGATGTTTTTGCTTCCTTTTTTCTAAAGTAAGTTATTTTATTACAAGAAACTTGGTTTGTAAACCCCAAAATGCGGGTTGTGCAATTAGTATTAGGGATGATAACACATACTAGTGCTTGCTATGTCTACAGGATGGATTTATGCCTGATGTATGCAACATGGTGTCCTGTACATGTCAAAATAGTGCTGGGTTCTGTCCTTCCACTTTGTCAGTGTTTGAATAGCCGAAGTGTCTTCTAGTTAGAGTCCGGAAACGGAATTTCAAGACCCATCAATCTAATAGGTGGGTTACTTACACACAACCCACCCAGAAACATGCATCTACACTAACACAAGGATATATGTGTTTTATGCCAAATAGCATAAATTAACCTTTTTAACATTTTCTCCAGGGATAATATAATTTCTTCATTCAAAAAAAAAGAATAAATGTTTGTTACAGGGATCATATTACAAGGACATACATCAGTGTTTAATTTTAAATATATTTACATAGCACCAAATCAAGATTCCTCTATGTTACAGTCATGGGGCAAGTGGGTAGCAATTACTGGTTTCATTTAAGTTTACTTGAATAGCAAGTGAAGTCTACAATATATTCTATGGTCAGGCTTACAGCACTTATAATCTCCTTACTTCTATAGCAATACATTTTAGCCAACCTCCCTATTTGTCCTCTCTGATTAGACAGAATGATCTCACACGTGGCAATCACCTGTCAATTTCCTCACCTAAACCGAATAAATGCTCAGGGTTGTGCAGCTTCACAGTAGCTGCTCCCAAAGAGTGGAACAAGCTTCTTCAATCCATTAGAACCATGGGAAGTATCTCTGGATTCATAAAACAGTTGAAAACATACCTTTTCAGATTAGCCTATCCTCCACCTTAGTCTATCTCCCCTATCAGACGCTAGTATGGATACTGGCCTCTTTTTTGGAACTGGACTATCCCTTTTTAGACATCAGTGCCTTAGAGGATGTTTACATCAATTTTGGCGCTTTATAAGTGTTTCTTACTTACTACTTACTTATTTATATACAGCTGGAAAAATGTCCAGAAGGTTCCAGAAATCATTTGATGATAAATACTGTTATAAGAACTACTGGGGATGTTCTAGAAACCTAGAGGGTGAAATAGATGACTCTAGCAGATTGAAGAAATGTAAGTAGTAACTTGACCAGTTCTGTAATGATCTTATGACCTTACAATCAGTAGTAACTTGACCAGTTCTGCAATGACCTTATTGCCAACACACATATGCACAATATTTTCCTCAGACTAAATCATGCATTGGCACAGTACCCATTTATGTAGCACCTCCCCCATTAAAGAAAAGCTTTGGAAGCCAAGGGGATACAAAATTTTGCAAATTTTCTTTCCCAGAAGCAGTATAGCAGCTTTAAGGCACAATTAACTTTCCTTACAGCAAGTGAAAGGAATAATATATTTTGTGGTCAGGCTTACGACACTTATATACAGCTGGAGAAATGTTAATTCTAATTCTAATTGGACATCTATAGCGCTTAATCTCCCCATACAAGAGGACTCTAAGGCACAACAAAACCAAAAGAGCAGTAGAAAAAATTTCAGTATCCAGAGGCAGAAGAGGGGTCAAGCACCACGGAGAACACCAGGGGATGATCTAGGCTAAGGTGGGTATGCTTTTGGCTTATGCTTAAGCTGCTCTCTGAAAATGTCCAAGGGTGGAGAGGCACGAATCCAATCTGGAAGAACATTCCAAACAGTGGGAGCATCAAACGCAAAACTATTACCAAACTGCTTGACAGGTTTATGAACAGAAGGATAGAACTTTGGAATGACAAGGAAATTGCCACCACTTTGGCTGAGCCTGGTACTATAAGAGCTGTTGTAGGAAGAAAGATATGGAGCAAAATACTTAGGAAAACCTGTGTGAAGAAACTTGTAAACAAGTGTGTCTGTCTTAAACACCATGCACTGTTCAACAGGAAGCCAATGCAGTTTCTTAAGCACAGGAGTTATACTGGTGTATCGACTGGTGTTAGATACAATTCTGGCGGCACTATTTTGGATGCACTGTAATTTGTTTAGATTGAACTTGGAGAGGTTCCTGAAAAGTGAGGTGCAATAATCCAACGTACTACTAACAAGAGCATTAGCCACAATTACAGAAACATCATCAGTAAGAAACCACCTGACATGTCTAAAATTGCGGAGTTTCAGAAAACAACTTTTGCAGACATTCTGAACATGCTTGGACAAAGAGAAATCTGAATCGAACCACACATCCAAATTATTAACTGAGTCAACATGGAAAAGTGGACTACCCATGATATTAATTGGAAAACAAGCTTTCAACTTGTCCCTCTGTCTGTTCGAACCAAAGATGATAAACGCAGTCTTGTCAGGATTCAGTTTGAGCTTGCTAGTAGACATCCACTCTTTAACATCATTTAGGCACCTGTTCAGTTGTTCAAAGGCAGCAGATGCATTCTTCTGGGATAAATGCACATAAACTTGGCTGTCATCTGCATAAAAATAAAACTTTATTCCTTTATGTTATCCGATAATAAAACTGAGGGGGGTGGTATACAATGAGAACAACAAACAGCCCAGAACAGAACCTTGGGGTATGCCAAATAGGAGTTTACAAACATCTGACAAAGTAGAACCAATTTTTGCCAGACTGATACCAGTCTGTTAGGTAGGAAGTGAACCATTTCAGAACAGAGCCACCGACGCCAAACCAAATACGGAGGCAACTGAGAAGAGTGGAATGATCTATGGTATCGACGGCGGCAGATAAGTCTAGCAATACTAAGGCAATGGGTTCACCTCTTGACAAAGATAAGTGAACTTCATTTTTTATGGAGAGAAGAGCTGTCTCTGTTGAGTGACCTGCTTTATATGCCAACTGGTACGGGTTGTCTAAGTTATTGACATGGATATGTTCTAACAGCTGCCTAGCAACTACACGTTCTACCAATTTAGATATAAAACTGAGACCAGATACAGGGCAATAATTCTTGAGGTCGTCTGAAGGAAGATTTGCCTTTTTAATAAGAGGAGTGACTACAGCAGTTTTGAAAGCATCAGGGAGTGTCCCTCCATGAGCGAGCAATTGACCAACTTAGTAAGAGATGGTAGCAATATATCAATGCACTCCTTGATAAGAAATGTTGGCCAAGGATCTAACAGGCAGGATTTTGTTGGTGAGGTTTTAATTATTTTACCAATAGCATCTTCAGAAACTTGCCTAAAGACAGTAATTTTAGGAGGATCTAATGGAGGGTGAACCTCATTTTTAGTGTCACAGGAAGCAAAAGTATCTCTAATTTTCTTGATTTTGTTCAAAAAAGGAGGCAAACTGGTCAGCCAATGACTTTTCAGACTCATGTGATGGAAGTGTAGCATCAGAGACCCTGTTCAAGGTTTTATGCAGCGCACGCCATAGTTTTCTAGAGTCATGACTATTGTCTGAAATTAGTTTGCTGTAATAGTCTGACTTATCATTGTTTGCAAGTGCATTGCACCAAGCAATCTGACGATGAAGCCGACTTCTGTTCAGTGGATATTTGGCCCTACGCCAAGTTCTCTCAAATTGCCACCTGAGGGACTTTGCATGTCGATAAGCATCAGACATCCAATCCACAGATTCTTTCTCTTTAAAGGATGCATGCCTGTCAAGAACATTGCCTAAATCGTGTACATACTGTTCATAAAGATCAACTACAGCATCAGCAGGGGACTTGATGAAGGAAGTATTTTTGAGATCTGAGTGGAAATTGGACATGTTGATAATGTGGTACCTTCTATATTGAACTTTACTTAGAATGTGAGCAAGCTCGCATGATCAGATACAAAGTCACAAATTTTGACATCAACAATAGTATCCTGATCACTGGGAGATAGAATGAGGTCCAGTATGTGACCGTGCAGGTGAGTAGGTTGATTGACTAACTGTTTCAGGTCACATGAATCAAGAAAGGTCATAAATTTATATCCATCACCAACTGGAACATCAAGGTTGCTCATTAATGAAAATATTATTTTTATGTCTAAAACTGTAAGATAGTGGCTCAGAAATTGTGCCAACATTCAATTCTTAGTTTTAGTCCTCTAAAATCCCTCATTATTGCTCACCGCCATCTTTGTTTGGACATGTTTAAAGGTGAAGGTTTAATAAGCATTCAGAAAATATGGGTTTAAAAATGTTTTAAACAATGTGTTTTAAGCATTTTATGTATAATGAATGTTTGAAAAACACTTCCAGCATAACCTTCTTTCCTTTAGCTATTTTATAAATGTTTAAAAAACGCTTCCAGTAAAACCTAGGTTCTTGAGTTATTTTATAAACGTTTAATAAATGTATTCAGTAAATACACTTGTAAATAAAATGTTTATAAAACGTTTTTTAAACATTACAGCAAAACCTTTTTCTTGGTAATGTTTGGAAAACCATAAAATAGAGTTTAAATCAGTTTTAAAAACGTTTTGCAAATGTTTAAACCATTTCAAATGTTTACTGGGTAGTCATCACTCTGTGGCACAATTCTTGAAAGTCTGATGCAAGAAGGACATATGTATGGGGAAAAGGCAAAAGGACATGTGTCCGTTTAACTATTAGAGAGCAAGAGAGGGAAATTCAGAATGCACAGGCGTTATCAATGTCTTGTC
Source organism: Sabellastarte sp. h YS-2021 (assembly GCA_964017235.1). Classification (NCBI taxonomy): domain Eukaryota; kingdom Metazoa; phylum Annelida; class Polychaeta; order Sabellida; family Sabellidae; genus Sabellastarte; species Sabellastarte sp. h YS-2021. The sequence goes on from OZ024932.1 coordinate 38,607,405, forward strand.
AATGTCTGGAGATAAAAGGACATATGTATGGGCAAAAGCAAAAGGAACATGTGTCTTTTTAGCTATTGAAGTGTTGTCAATGTCATCAAAGTCCGGAGAAAAAAGGACATATGTATGCGAAAAAGGCCAAAGGCCACGTGTCCTTTTAGGCATTGGAGAGCAAGAGAGGGAAATTCAGACTGCACAGGTAAATTTCGTTAAAGTCTGGAGACAAAAAAAAAGTGATCTGTAGAAGCGCTTAAAAACATGATGAAGATGGTTGAATCCTGATATTGAATTGTGAGATTGAAAATATATCTTTAATGCTGGGAAATATGTATGATTTGGTATTTATACTTATTAATCTCCAAATACAATCTATAGAAGAGGAATATCTTGTTAATCACATAATAATTGGAGGAGATTTCAATATTTTATAAGTAATACTCTTGATGAGGAGGATGGCTCAACCGCAGCAACATCTCAATACACAAAGAAGTTTTATAGTTAACGCTCGACGATAGGAGAGGGTTATTGTGATCAGTTTGTTTCTGTCTGTCCGTCTGTCTGTCTGTCTGTCTGTGCACCGTTTCGCCCTTATAACTCAAAAACTATAACACCAATCAAGCTCAAATTTGGTGGGCAGATATTTCATGGGGTACAGACGGATTCTTGAAAATTTGGTGTAATTTGTATGAAAATTAAAGCCAGGAGAGAGTTTTTCTTATTTGTAATTGGGCTTTTACAGTGAAATCTGCTTCCCTGTCTGTGCACCGTTTTTCCCTTATAACTCAAAAACTACAACATCAATCAATCTCAAATTTGGTGGCAAGGTATTTCATGGGGCACAGACAGATTCTGCCAAATTTGGTGTAATTTGCTTGAAAATTAAAGCCAGGAGAGAGTTTTTCTTATTTTTAATAGGGAATTCACAGTGAAACTGCTTCTCTTCATCACATACGTCAAAAATCAATATTTTACTTTCTGATGATGTCATCACTCAGTGATGTCACAATGCAACTGTCATTGTGAGGTCACAAACCTAGCTTGTGATACTTGCTGACTTTAAGTAAAAATATTTCTTCTCATTTTATGGCTTGAAATTGACATAAACATAATAAAGAGGGAGGTGATATATTCATTATTTTTATTAATTATTATTTCTGTTTTATTTTCTCTTTTTTCTTTCAATACCTTGACAGTCCATCACAAAAAATTACCATGCGAGATTTTCACCAGGAAGTGATCTTTAAGCAATATTTTTACCTCCACCAGCAGTTTATATTTTTGTGTGCTAATTGTTTAGTTGTCTCTTTGTTTTGTTTTTTTTTTTGTGTGTGTGTGTGTGTTTACATTACTCTAGAACTAATGAACAGATCTTGACAAGATCCATATATTAAATGACTTTGACAAATGACGGTGTGCAGATAATTTTTCAAATATCTCTAAAAAGCATTAAAGGAACTAAAAAAATGACAAAATTGCTGGTAATGATTGCTTCAACACATATTTCTATAACTTTTTACCAGATATCAATATTTTTAAGTGTGAGTTCTAGTGAGGCTCATGCTTCTAGAGATCACTTTTTTCGCTTTTTTTGTCTCAGGACTTTCATGAATTGTGGTGCAGCGTGATGAGTATCTGTCTCTTCACTGAAATTAAGTGGCAATGGGCTACATTATTGGGATGGGTGACCGCTTCAGTGCACTACTCAGTGTCACTGACGGCTTTGCGGTTAGTGCAAAATTTATCAAATTTTGTAATTGGCATGATACCATGCCTTTCCTATGCCATGTCACAAAATCAGCTTCTTTTTCTATTATTTTAAAAGATTTTAAAAGTGTTCTGGTCTGAGGCTGAATATATCAAAAATAAAATTATACCAATTGGAAAAAATAGATGAAAAAGTATAAGACGAGAGAAATCAACAAATTAGCTATCACCACTGATGCAAACACTAGGTATGTAGTTTTCATGATTACAGTTATGCAGGTAAACTGAATTTTTACGTCAGACTTAAGTCAATAAAAAATAACTTTTTTTTTTGTTGTTTTTTTTTTGTGTGTGTACAGTACATACATACATCTATTAAGACATTTACAGTAAGTATAAATCTTTCTATCAGGAAAACTATTATCAACAGAAGTAGAAAATTACAAAAACATAGGTCATATATTGACAAGAGGTAAATTACCCTAAATGACACTAAATTTTAATTTAAACTCAGCAAAGAGGAATAAGCTCGCAAAAGTTATGTAACCCTTGTATCTATAAATACGCATAAAATATACACCACATCAATTTTTAGAATTACAACTATATCACAAGCTTTAAGAGCTCTTAATTTAGGACATCAAATACAAAGAATTAGATAATACTTACTTTAATTATGGTACATACATAGCCATAATATCACCATTTCAGCAAGTATTTACACTTGTAATTTCAAGTATAGAACACCATACATGTCATTAAAGACTGACAAGCTATCCTTAGAGGAATATATGTTCTTTTCTATATTAAGAAAATATCGTAAAGTTTGTAAGAACACAGAAAGAAACATGTCATTTTGGTTTTGTTTACAAGTTTTATAAAGTATTTCCCAATCAATATTACACTGTTTATAATATAGAAAAAATATTTGTTGCAATTTATACACCCCAAAAGCACTTCCAAAACCGTAAAGCTGTATGTATAATCAATATTTTCTGATAACCATTTTTCAACTTGGGTCCAGAAAAACATAGATTGGTCACAATAAAAAAAGAAGTGTTTAATGTTGTCAATTTTAGTGGAAAATAACTTAAATATATGGATATCTAGATGTTTACACTTAAAAGGAAAGTTTGAAATAATAAAAAAAACTTGTAATACCTCAAATTGTCATCTATTATAAATTATGTTGCTGTCCAGAAAATATGCTTTAAAACTGACATAGTACCATTTAACTTCTTGTGGAAAAAAGGCCTGTTAAAAAGAGAAACAAGTGTATCAAATTATGTTTATGATGATAATCATTAGAATACTAGATACTTGTGGTGTGTATGTTGGTGCCAAAATAAGATGTACAACAAGATTGATTAAGCTGTTACTCTGTATACCAAACAAATGTTGTGTTTCAAGTGGGGGAATATATATCAGAATATTGTACAATAATGGGAAGCAAGTGGGAGTTCTTTCCCCTCTGTGTATATTAATTGAACTTTTTGTTAGACTTAAATTGCGTGGTTACTATGTTATAACATATACATGGGATGATACATGTTATGAAAGTTACAGCTCCATTGATACAAAGAAAACAAATTGCAGTGGCAAACCTGTCAAAACCTGTCAAAACTTAAACAATTACATTTACCTACAGATGTCTTAAACTAATTTCAATTGTGGTGTAGCTTCACACAAGACTAATGTGGGTGTTCCACCACACGACTAAGGCTCCCGATTAAGGGTTTTTGAGGGTCAGTTTCAGAAATATGCTTAGTCCCAGGCGTCCTGTAAGGGTCGGTTGTGGTCGGTTGGGGCCGTGTGAAATATCAAACATGTTTGATATTTCTCCCGACCCCAACCGATTATTTTTTCCCGCCATAAACAAAATGTACAGTCCCAGGCTTCCTCAGGCCTCCTCAGACCAAATTTACACAGTCCTATGCTGTCCCAGGCCGCCTGCGACCCTTAGTCCCCGACCCTTACTCCCAGACCTCTATCACTTAGTCCCAGGCTTCCTGCGACCCTTAGTCCCATTGCCAAACAAAAATCGGCGATCCTGGTCTGGAGACGCCTCAGGACACCTTGTGGGGTCGGGACTTAATCCTGGGTTAGTCGGGGCTTAGTCCCAGGAGGCCTGAGGCGTCCTGGGACCCAGTCGGTTTGTCTACGACTAGAAAAATGGCTTAATCGGTTCTTAGTCCCAGACCAGTTGGGGACAGTCTGGGGCCTCCTGGGGCGTCCTGAGGCCGATCTGTAGTTAATCCCAGACCTTCATACCGATTCTGTCTTCCACCCCATTGGTCAATTTTTTTTCCATTTTTTCCAAGACTACCCACGATTAAGGGTCCCAGACAGGATCGGGGCTTAATCCTTTGGTGGAACAGGGGCATAAATATTAAATGAAATGTACAATATAGTAATCAATATTTTAATTTGTTCTGGTTATGAATATATTCCTTTATATTGCAAGAGACATAGGAAAAGTAAACCAGGTTGGAATATGTTTTGTGAAGAACCTATTCAAAAGTCTATATTTTGGCATAAAATTTGGTGTGATAGTGGAAAACCTAGAAGTGGTATTGTGGCCGAACTAATGAGGAAATCAAGAGCCAGGTATCATCTGTCTGTAAAATATATTAGAAAACATGAAAAGCAAATACCTGCTGAAAAAATGGCTGCAGGTTTGTTAAGTAAAAATGGTGTTGATTTCTGGAAAGAATTTAAAAAGCATAAACCCTCCAACTGTAAAATCCCGAGCAAATTGACCATGTGGTTGATGGAAATGCAATTTGTGATTTGTTCTGTTAAAAGTACCAAATGTTAAACAACAGTGTATCATACAGACAGGATGATTTGGATGAAATCAAGAGTAAGATGGGTGCATTAGTCAACAAATATGTTCTAAGAGTCATTGTTACAACAATCATTTAATAAATGTTTCTATGATTACCTCAGCTGTTAAGATGCTAAAACATAATAAAAGTGATGGCAAAGTTACTAGCATGTCTAATTTCATTATAAATTCACCTCATATGTTGAGCGTCTATTTATCTTTATTATTTAACAGTTTTGTTATTCATGACTTTGCCCCTGATGAAATGCCTACTGGTGTTATTATACCAATTCCTAAGAATGAACGCAAGTCAATACATGACTCCAGTGATTATAGAGGCATAGCTCTAAGTAGCATATTTGGAAAACTAGTTGATGACATCATACTGAAAAATAATTCTGAAGTGTTTAAGTGTTGTAATCTACAGTTTGGATGCAGAAATAATCATTCTACTGCACAGTGTACATTTTTTTTTCTAAAAGAGGTGGTTCAGTATTACAGAAATAAAGAAAGTAATGCATTTTGTATGCTTCTAGATGCCTCAAATGCATTTGATCATGTTCATTACATAAAATTATTTCAGCTATTATTCAAGAAGGGAATATGCACTGTAACAGCCAGATTTTTATTATTATTATTAAATATGTACACAGATCAAACACTAAGTATTATATGGGGTGTCACAGTGTCTCCTACATTTAGTGTCACTAATGGGGTAAAACAAGGGGGTGTGCTGTCACCCATTTTATTTTGTGTTTATATTGATGAATTACTGTATAGATTAAAATCATCTGGATTTGGAGGTCAGGTAGGTAATGTGCCTATTCCTGCTATTAGCTATACTGATTATATTGCTTTAATCCTTTGGTAATGAATACATTGTTAAAGTCAACCCAGATACAAGTAAGTTGCTTGTCTTTGGTAAGTCTTACACTAACAACCTTAACATAACCTTTAATGATTGTAATGTATCGTCTGTATCATATACTAATACTCTTGGACATGTTGTCGGCCTTGATACTGGCCATGAAGACATAGATAGAATGTGTAATGACTTTGTGATGAGGGTAAACTTTCTCTTGAGTGATTTTAACAGATGCAGTTATGATGTAAAGTACAGGCTGGTTAAGAGCTATTGCATGGCATTTTATGGTTATGTGTTGCTTGATTTAACTAGTAAGAATATCAATAAACTGTATGTTACATGGAGAAAGTGTATTCGTAAATTTGTTGGCATTCATTATCAAACTCATTCAGAATATGTCTTCAATATTTGATTATATACCTATTGAGGCACAATTACATAAAAGATGTGCGAAGTTCTTGAGAAATATATTGTAAAGTAAAAATCATGTGGTACAACTGTGTGGAAAACTTATGGTAAGGGGAAGCCAGTCTGCAGTGTCTAAGTTTTGCTTATTTATTACATCATTATTAATTGTCTGACAGTCAGATCTGTGATTATGAAAATGTTGCAAAGAAAATTAAAATAATTAGTAATGTATGTGCAGAGAAGGACATTGTAAATATTGAACATATCAAAGAATTACTCTGTATGATGGATTTGAGGTATTTTGTGTACCCTTCAAGAGATAACTTTACAATGGAAGATTTAAACGATATGCTTTATATTTTTTTGTTCTAAATTAATTTGATTAAAGTGTAGTTAAAATGTAATTAAAGTGTAATTTTTGTTACCAGTGTCTGTATATAATGTTTATTTTTCTAACTTGTATTGGTGTTGTTTTTTACCCTTCTTTTTACTTTTCTTTGTAAAAATTACGAGAAATAAACTATAATAATAATAATTGATTATGCTGATGACTGTCTGTTATTGTCTTCAACTATTACCTCTATGACTCATTAATTGAAGATCTGTGAAAACTTCATTCAAGAATTTAATATTAGGTTTAATGTTGAAAAATATCAGCTTCTTCATTATATAAAACCACCAAATCACATTGATGGGATTACTGACAATGGTTCATAGAAAGCATCTAATGTTGTTGAGCATCTAGGTAACAAGTTATCTAAGACCTTATGATCCAGTGAAAATATAAACCATGCTTGCATCAATTTTTTTGTTAGTGTTAACTCTGTTTCTGCTGTTTTTTCAATGCTCACTCTAATGCTAGATATGTATTATTGTCAATTTTGTACCTCACTGTATAGTTGCCCACTGTGGCACTTGACATCTGATCATATTAACAAATTTTGCACACTATGGAGTAAAGGCTGTAAGGCAAATTTGGAAACTACTATACAATACTCCCTGTGGCTATCTTTCTCTAATAAGTAATACCCTGCCTATTGAATTACAGATAGCAAAAAGGTTCTGTAATTTTCTGTAGACACAAGGCGACAAGTAATGATCATGCAGTATCAGTTTTATGTGGCAAATTGGCTTAGCTTGGCTTGGCTGGCAGTACCTCAGCAGGTTGTAACAATATCAATCATATTTCAAACATTTAAAATTCAAAAGGCACGATCTGGGAACATAACAAGTGGTTATGAGTCTGCACACCAAAAAAGAACTGAAAATGAAATCATTTGTGGTGTGATAAAGGACTGCATTTTAATGCGGGATGAAAAGTCATGCATATTTACATATAGAGAATTGCAATATATAATAAAAAAACTCTGTACTGAATGGAGAATCTGTAAATAGTGAACCATTGAACTACAATATTAGAGTTTAGGACCTTTACTGTCATTTACTGTTCTTCTTTTTATGTTCTAAATCTTCTCTTTTTGTGTATGCCATGATATAAAAGATGTCATAGGATGGATAAAATAATAAGTGGCAAAGTGCTGTGTGGTACATGCTGAACTTTGAAAAAAAGTTGTACCAGTGCCAGTTGTTTATCTGTTTTACACAGACAATTACTAGAATGCTAGCAATCTATTAAGAATAGTCTTCCAGTTACAGTGTACTATTAAAAGAAGTTTTAAATTAATGTGTCTTTGATAATGTATAAATATGTTCATATAATTTTCCACAAAGTGCCAAAGATTCAAACTATCCAAACTTAGCACAAAAATATAAAATTAAAAGATTTAATCAACCTACATTGTTTAAAAAGATAAAACAAAACGGAATATTTGTATACTTAATTACAACATCCATCACAGTGGAATTTCAAACTCATGGGTAAGAAAAATAAGAAATATTTCCAGTCATGTTAATATCAAAATGAAGTAACAATAAGAGTTTAACATATGTTAATGAATATAAGTCACATTAAAAATAAGCATTAAATGGGAAATTATTCCCAATAACGAACATGAACCAACAGCCTTAAATACATGGTTTGATTTATACCCATTCTTGGATTCAGTGCAATACAATAAGATCTTTAAATCAAAACACCAGAGAGCATTACAATTTTCCAAGCCATCCAATATAATTTGTACACTGTACATTTAACTGGAACTTCAATTTGTATTAATGGGAACGAAGAAACACCATTTTGTAACTAATGTAACCATATTGATACACTTGAACATCACCTCTACCTTTGTACACATAGTAAAAGCTTTTGGGAACTCTTTGTCACCTGGGTAATCATTAATTTAACCCCACACTTAAATTTAACTAGTTTTGAAGTTCTGTTGGTAAAATATATTCATAAAGGCCAAAATCTGCTACGATTAATCTCCTAATATGGTAAAAGGTTCATCACTGTGGGTCGAATAAATGAAGTAGTTATATCCTTCCCAAATATATTATTGCAATTGCTTTTTGTAATGTGCACTGAGTATTGTAATTTATAACTGTAACTGTCTATTAATATATATTTCTACTAGTAACAGTTTTGTACTCTTGTTGACTGTTACGGTCTATATATATATAAAAAAATAACATTCTTAAAACAAACAAATATTTAAAAACAAGTTCCATGCATTTAAGATTTATTTGCCATAAGAGGTAGATGACATAATGGCATTGTTCATAATTCTTTACCAGTGCAAGGACAACAATGACTACATGGCCCCAAATACGCACATAGATCACTACAATCTATGGACCTCTGGTCAGCTGCAACATCCAAACCAAATTCCCCTGTTACTCCACTAGTCTGTTGTTTTGGCATTTCTCGGTAATTTGGGTCACTCCTATCTTCTGCATAATGCACTACAACATAATACAAGAGTATATACTTACAGATAAAGTTTTGAAATTTGTAATAAAATACAGCTTCTAGAAATTACTGGGGCTCATAAAAAGCATTTTATTCTATAAATTGAAGAAATATAGTCATATACATGTATATGAGTTTTAGACAGTGTTCAGTTTACATTCAGTAAAAGTCTGACATTAACATATTAAAACAAATATTTTCTTAGATTTCTGAATGATGCCATTTTTGAACTCTGTATTATAACTCTTTAATCTGATATACAGTGTGCATGCTGACCACCAAGGTGCCAATAGGATCATACCTTGAGGGCCACTATAAACAGATAAGACAGTAGATTGAACATCTGCCACTAATTTGGTCTGTTAGAGGCTTTTCATTGATCCTTTGATCATTTGACCATTAGGAAAGGGTAATAACTCTATTTGCAATTTAATACTAGAGGAAGCAACATCAAAAAATTTTTGCTCTGATTTGACTGACTTGAGTTTACCATTTTAGGTTTTTATGAAACAGACTGGAGCATCTTTACAGATGATCAGTGGTGAGAAGTCTTCTAAGTAAAATGTAAGACACATAACATCTACATTTTTGTAAGGATGCCAACTTTATGTCTCAGTTTATTGATGCCAGTGACCCTTCTTCTGCTCAATGAAGAAAACTGTATTTGCAAATAATTGGTAAATGACTTGCTTGAAAGTGGTTAGTTTTAAAAGAATATGGTCAGAAGCAAATTTAAAGTTAATCAAAAGCACAATTAAAGTTCTGAACCATGTTGTGCTAGTACGTCTGAAACAAAGTTTACATAACTAATAGTTTTTCAACTTCTGTCACACATGTAAGTGGTGACTTAACACAACCTCTAATTGGAAACACATTGACATGTTTTAAACTACAAGACAAGTGTTAAACTATAAGACACACTGCAAGCATTCAGGGACAAATTTAGGGACTTTGAGAAATGTCTCAATATGTAAAACAGGTAGGCAGAAAAATTGAACCCCAAACTATTGTGTTAGATGCCTCATTTTTGGTGCATGTTTTGAAAATTTCTGTTTCTGTTTCTGGTATCTGTAGGAAAATAAACAAATAGGAATTTGTTCTGATAAGATGGTAGTGGTCAAAATATTCACTTCCAGGAGAACCAAGGATACTTTCTAATGCATTTAAACAACACTTATTAATTTAATATTTCTTTGTGATTTGTAAATTTTTTTAACTTTACTTCTGGAAATATACTGAAAACACAACAAGTCATACTTACGTTTCAGGGGTTGCTCACCCCTGGCAGACTTGCATGCAATTTTTATGAAATTTTTAGTAATTCTCTTCCATGTCCAAAGCTTTCTTGCTATTTACCATTTCAATTGATTCTCTTAATTAAAATTTCTAAACTTATAAGTAAATTTGTGCTTTCTACACTTCATATATGTATAAAATTTGACTGAATGGTCTTTGGTTTGGTTGCAATTATATAACAAAGAGATTACAATAAGCTGAGAGAGTGCTGTTGGACCACAAAACGTAAAGTGCTGCAAAATGTAAAGTGGGGGAGGAAAATGTAAAGGTGCAAAACATAAAGTGCTGCAAAATGTAAAGTGGGGTTGCAAAATGTAAAGTTACAAAACGTAAAGTGCTGCATAATGTAAAGTGTGTTTGCAAAGTGTAAATGGATAAGTTAAACACTAAAGTTGAACATGTCATCAAACTGTAAAATTGGGGTGCTTAAATTGTAAAGTTGGAGTTCATAAAATGGAAGAGTAAACCACTGTATAACTGAAATCAGACTAGCCTTTTAAGTAGAAGCAATTTTATTTTACATAAAAATTATTGAAGGACATTTCGTTTTGCACACAGCAAACTAAAAATATAAAAACTGTAACAGAATTACACTGGGTTGAGCTTACCATGAAATAAAAGGTGTTGCAACATTCAAAGAAATCTTTGATTATTTCTCCAGCCTGCATTAAAACACACTGATTACACAGAATTAAATTTATGACTGAATAAAAATTCACAAATTATTATAAAATTACAAAAAGAGGGCTCCATTACAAGTAAACTCCTCTGGTAATAACACTGAATAAAACTCATCCATATTACAATAAACTACACCTACACAAAAAATTAAGCTATGCTAAAAACTAAAGGTCATTTTCAACTCCTAGCTTAAAGTAATGATGTTTTTTTTGTTGTTAAAATGTCCAAAGGGTGACTGTCCTTTCTAGCACCTAACTTACTTTTTTGTTCTCCAGTTAACATGAATGAACCACCCAGGTAACATACTCTTGAGAACTACAATCCATGCTTTGTTCCAGGTTGGGGTTTTCAGGAATGATTTCAATCAAACAGCCAATCTTTTGTGTGTATCAGCATTACTTAACATTTTTGAGACTGATACTGAAGCAGTAACCAAATCATCAGGAATGAAAATACTGGCCAAGATATCTGATGAAAAATACAAACTTGGGGAAGGAAGTGTTCTCTCAACAAGATTCAGCATCCTTCAAGTGTTTGCATACACATTGCAACCGCTGTTGGAAACTGATATCAACTAATGCAACATACATTAGAATTGATACAGTTACTTCAAAGAGGAGTTTCTGCATAAGGAACATCAATGCTTTCCTGATCATCCATGTCACTGTCAGGGAGGCCTCCTGTACACTCAGTGTCAGAATTAATGTCATTTCCAACACCATGTTGCATGTACCTATCACAGAAGTCACTTTCAGCCTAAAGACCAGTACCCTGACCCTTATTCTGAGGTTTGAATATATTGTGAACACCTTATGTATTGCAGCACTTTGCACTTTGCAACTTTATATTTTGCAGCACTTTGCAACCCCACTTTACATTTTGTAGCACTTTACACTTTGCAACTTTACATTTTGCAACCCACTTTACATTTTGCAACTTTACACTTTGCAACCCCACTTTACATTTTGCAGCACTTTACATTTTGGAACTTTATACTTTGCAACCCCACTTTACATTTTGCAACCCTACTTTACATTTTGCAGTACTTTACATTTTGTGGTCCAACAGTGCCAGTTTAAATGTAGATCTTATATAGGATACAAAATATAGATGATAATGTAATAAAGTATGTTTCAAAAGTGTTTCAGTAAAAATAAATGAGATATATATATTCCCAATCACAGTGTCTCATTGCTTTGAGGAATAAAAGTTTTTTACATCCAAGAAATAACAACAATTCTTTTGTTTTGTTTTTATGGTTGCTACACATGTCATTGCATTTAGGCATCAAAGTTTTACATTGAATAGAGCAAAATATACAATGCAATATAAGATTTGAAGTAATAAAATACTGGTACTCTGCCGTGACTACATACATGTACTGAAGTGATGTTTTTCTTGGTGCAAGCAATCCATTTATTACATGGTTCATAATATAACAATGGAATTTTAACACAATTGATTTTTGTTTGGTACATTATTTGAAATAAAACAAACAGTTTCAACAGTGTTTCTCAATTTTAGAAAAATATGTGTTCCTTATTCATATCCTTGTACGCTAACAGTTCATTTTCAAATACAATATTCAGCTTTTGATTTAGCTGTATAAAATGTGGAGTAATATCTCTGAAATCACAATAGAAAATTTAACTATTTGTAACGTAAATAATAAAAGTAATTGGATTGGAAAATTCTGTTTCTGATAACTGAATAAAAATTATATATTTGGTAGTGAGTGTATAACATAGATTTATTGCAGCTTTAAAAAAAATATTTTTTAATCACACTGATATGTATACAAGTAACAAATAAGTGTATTAATGTTTCCATGGTAAATATCAGTTTTGGGCTTCCTGAAATGCAATTCAAAATTTTATACAAGAACCACACAAGATTATTTCTAGAATTAATTTCAAACATCTATAGATTATTTGTCTTCATGTAATTGTGTGATTAGTGAATCTGATTAAGAATTTCGTTTATATTGCATTAAAAGTGGTTATTTATTTTATTGTAGATACGCTTAAGTTTCTTATTCATTCAAAAACTGACTCTTAATGGAAAGGAAGAAAAGTTCATACCAAAGGACCTTTATCCTACACTTCTGGACCTTTAGTAAGCCCAGTGACATCTTATTTTAACTGATAATAATCAAGAAGGTTGACATATGGCATTCCATAAAAACTTCTAGTTCCTCCCTGTTTAGAAAATTACCTTGTGCAAAATATTCTCTTTGACAAGCATATCCTTTTTATACATATTTGGCTTAAACATGATTGCAGCTCATATTAAGGTCTTCAGTGGCCTGGCGAGTTAGAAGGTTTGCCATTTAATCACAGACTGTTACCTCTGTATGTTCGGCTCCAACAAGTTCCAAAGCTGAAGATCTGTCCCGGTAGGACCCTGGGTGTTGAAGGGGGTGTAAAACCCAAACTTTGACTTTAGCAGCTTACATTTCAATTATACAATAAAAGAACTGATAGCAGATCTTGGTAATTACCAACATTAATTTCAATCAACTATTGTTCGCTCAATTCAAAAAGTTCTTTCCAAAATGTATTTTTGGTTTTCTCACCTATTTTTTGCAAACAATTTGGGTTGTAATATAGGTAATTTACTTAACCTAGAATGAGTACTTTCAAAGAGTTTGGAATGTAAATAATTTTGTTCTGAGATAAACCTTCTTAGCCAAGTGATTTTAATGCCATCACAAAATTTTAAATATTTGTATGTTATGTTCACCATTTATATTAATTTCTAATAAATGTACTCAGTTTATTTTCTCTGTCTTTCATTTCCAGAGAAAATCATGCAGTATTTTTTTCAGGAGTTTATAAGAAAACATTTACTTGGAAGAGGTATCAACATGAACACATGATACAATTTTGATTAAAATTCGATTTTATTACTGTTACTTTTCCTATAGGGTGACATTTTCTTCCACAAAGCTATACTACCTCTGATTTTTCCACTCTATTTTGATAATTAATTTCAGGCATTATATTTAGCTTAACCCAAACCTAACAGATTAATACACTGTCTACTCTAGTCAAGATGTTTCATACTTTTTATTTTTTTTCTTTACAGTGCTTATGTTTTTCAAATCAAAATCATTTTTATTTTGATGTGTTCATTTTTGATCTAGAAACTACACCAAATATTTCCAAAATATTTAAAGTTTCTGTTAAGGAGTTCTGACTACCACCCAGAATCAAAAATTGTATCATCAGCAAATAAATATAATTTAAATTATGTATCTGCAATGGTTATACCTTTGATAGTTCCATTTTGTTTAATTAATATGTATACACAGAATTTGCCCAAACAAAAGAAACAGATGTGGAGAAAGAGGATTTGGTTGTTTACAATCTCTCTGAATATCATAAATTCCAAGCTTAAGGATACTAGCTTTCATGGCTGTATTAAAAAGCTTTATCCCTTTGGTGAAATTGTGAGTGAATCCAAATTTGTATAAAAACACATAAATTTCCAAGATATTTAATCAAATGTTTTGACAAAATTCCTGCAAACCATAAATATTCTTATTTACTGTTTTAGTTTGATGTCATATATTAACCAGGTACTTTCAGCATTAAATCTACCCTCAAGAAAACCCTGCCTGTTTTTGGAACACAGAAGCTTAGACACTGGATTCCATTTATACAGAACATTTGCAAGAGAAATTGGGCACAAGCTTTTCACTGAAGCTAATTTTTTCTTCTTTTTCACTAAATGGGTTAATTAATTATAATTTGTGTCATAGTGAGGCGTAAGCATCAGTTGCTGAAGCTTTCATTACACCTCTTGGTAAAAGGACTTTGAAATGAAGCAAAAAGGCATTGAAAACAAGAAAGTAAAAGAATGTGAACTAACTTCTATTTAATATGGCTCCCCCTTCCTCTGCTTTTAACAAGAGTAGCACAATGCAAAAGAGACACACTGCAGTACTGGATAGTTTCATGTCTGAAATTGTTGAAAACAACAAATACACTCATATTGATAATTTTAGCAGTACCCTAAATTTTCTTTCATATTGACATTAATGCATTAATATGAAAGTTAATAAATATACATTGATGTTCAAATTCAAAATTACTTGACATATGATAGAGCAATTGTTCACAATGAAACACTATATAAATGCTTTTGGGTAAAATTTTGAATATAAATTTCTCGCTACTTGTAATGAATTTGAACTTGAGCAGTATTTATGTCAAATTTGGCATTTGGGTGACACCCAGTTCATTCTTGGAGTCTAGATTCAAATTCGGATCTGACCTATAATCTAAATGTCGGAGGAAAAATAAAACAGGGCAGTAATATACTCACAAGAAGCCACAGATTCGAGGTTCACCTTAAGATCATAATTTTGTTTTGAAAAAAAAAACCCAGGAAATTGATAATCCTGATAATGAAGATAATATATCTAAGAACATAGCGCAGGAGGATATTATTTCTTCAGCAACCTCTTGTAAGAATGTACGTAGGACCGCTGCAAGTAAGTGACTAAACATGATTCTAAGGTGAATGATAAGGTCACATTTGAGACACAATTTCTAGCAAAAAAATATTGCCTTGGAAAGTAATGATCACGTAATACAAACACCTATGGATGAACATAGTGAAGATATTCCACTTCATATCCTTCATCAAAAACAAAATTGTTCTGAATTCATTATGTGTAAAGAACAAAATGTTCAGAAATTTGTTTTCTTTCCTTTAAATCGGCTTAAAAACTATATGGGTCCTTCTTCTCAGAACTTGAAAGTTTGGGATATTGTAGCCTTGCATCACATGGTCAAGAACAGTGGCTTGCCTAACATTTTGGGTTGCGTATTTCAATCCATATTTTAACTAATTATTCCTGCATGGAGAAATTACTTGCAGGATTAGTTGGATCAGCAACTACTACACTTCTTGGAATTTGGCTTCCCTCTGGATTTTCACCGTTCCAAACATTTACAACATACTGAAACAAACCACCCTTCCATTTTACAATTTCCCGATCATATTGACCAATATCTTCAAGAAGAAATAGCTTTTACGGCAACTTTTTGTTCCTTTTTGATGAGAACCCTTTCACCATGCACATTTCACCACTCACGATTTGTGAGAAGGTTGGGTCTGACAAGCGCCATTGTAGATCTCAGTTATCAACAAACATTTGTCTGTTAATGGAGGGGTATTATTTCCTTCAGTATTTAGGAACTTATTTCCAGCTTAAGTACCCCTCAATTGACAATATGGTCTCAGCAGTTTAAAAGTTTGACCCTAAATTTTCAAGGTTGATATAAGTCGTGCATTTAAGCACCTTAAAATTGACCCTGGTGAGCTAGATCTCTTGGGAATTAAGCACAAAAAGTATTTAATTGATTGATATCTACCTTACAACTATGTAGATGATTAATCTATATTGGCACTCCTGAAATATATCAAGCTTATGCTGCTTTGCTCAGTATTTTGGCGGTTAGGTCTCGACATTAGTGAGAAAAAGCTAGTTGATTCTTCTGCTTCAGTCATACGCTTAGACCTTAAGGAAATCCCTTCCAAGAGGCAATTACAGTCCTTCTTAGGGTCCCTTTGTATATAACTAAATGCATTAGGCCGGCCAGATTTTTCTTAAATTGCATGTTTGCCCTATTGCGAGCAAATACCCATAGAGAAGTCTTTAAACTAACACAGGAGTTGTTTCGAGATCTTAACTGGTGTTCTACTTTTCTTTCTCAGTACAATGGGTCACTTTTTATGATAACACAAACCTCAAATATACAGTACATCTTGATGCATCTCTTACTGCATTAGGTGGTTCATTTGCAGATACGTTGTCTACCCTAGTAATTCCAGACCAATTTAATAATTATTCTATCGTTTGCCTTGGACGTTTAAATATCATGGTGGCATTAAAAATTTGGAGTCACTGTTTGAAGGATCAGTACATTGAAATTCTTTGTGATAAGCAGGCAGTTGTGCAAGTTTTTCAGACAGGCAATAAAAGAGATGGAAACTGGCCACCTTTGATAGAAATATATGGTTGTTGTATGGTCCTTCTATCTTTAATATACATTTATTTGTTAACCATATACCAGGGAAAATTAATACATTAACTGATTTGTTGTACAGCTGGAGCTATACTGAAGCTCATTAAATTAAATTACACGTGCTTAAACCAGACAACAGATGGGTTCCAAGTTTCCACTCATATAGATCTTATTCTTATATATATGACTGCATATAATAGTCCTTTAGTTTTATATAATACCTCTGTGCTTGGCCAGCTCGTCACCACTGTAAAATCTAGATTAGCTTCAGGTTTCAGACCTGCAACTTTGAAGAAGTACATGTGCATGTTCAAAGATTTTCTTATCATCCTGGTGACGACTGGCCTTGTAAACTTCCAGGCAATAACCCTTATTCTATTGTGTTTCATTGAGTTCCTGGTCAACAACCAGTTTCACCTTCTAATGTGGCCAATTGTATAATGCCTATCAGATTATGTTTATACTTTATTCTCTACCCACACAACCTTTTAGAAATTAGCAGATTCCTGTTTTTAAAGTCATTTTGAATCAATTCTCCATTCACCCCATCTGTTACAAGTATATTGAATATTCAAACATTGGAAAAAAATTACCTAACTTTTTCTAAATGCCCTTCCAAAACTGTATATCAGGGTCTATACTTATTTGCCTTCTTTTCTGGGCTACCCTTATCCAATATCTTACCAGATGCTATAGATACCTTTGACCCCACCAGGCTATTGTGTAGAGGTGATGTCATTTTTTAGATCAGCATGCAACAGTGATTGTTAAAGGTCAAAGACAATTCAAAATAGGAACCAACATACTACTACTGCGATACCACTCCTAGGTCATTCCATTTTATGCCCAGTAAAAGCTTTAAAGAAAATGTTGCACATTATTCCTAGAAATAATGATGATACTTTATTTCAGATCATATCTACTGGCCGAATCCCTCTTACAGGCATGTTTCGTAAGGGCTGGTACTGCATGGGGTTTCCAGCACGGGGATTGTTTGCAGGATTTGATAAGGGATTTTAGAAAAAGTATATATTAATCCAATTTTCTATCATTCTGTCTTGTGGGACTCAGGGGAATGAACATTTATGTCCAATCTCCAAACAATGACTCTCCCAATTTTTAAGGTAGTAACCAAAATTAACTTGTTGCAAAACTAACATTATATCATTGCATTTATTAAATTTATCAGCCAAACAAGCAAATTTGCAACAAAATTGACAAAACAATTTGACAAACGGTAAAGGAATTTAATCTATGATACTAAATCTTCAGGGACGTCTGAAAAATCCCTCTTTAACTCTGCTTTATTCTCAAGTTAGTCTCATTCCCTTTGTTTACACCCATATCTACAGACTACTGACCTTGACCCCCTCGACTATCCTAATGATCAATATGATTTCCCCAATGTGGGGAAGATATTGCACCTTCAAACCAGTATATTAGATCGGATTAGATTAGAATCCTGTGAAAAATATGCGAGCCTCTGGTATGACCAAAGGATTTCACAAATTTCTCTTTTTGAACCTTGACTATTATAAAAAAGATATCATCTCCCCTGTTATCTTGTTTACAAAAATGAAAATGTGCTAACCCTGACAGAAATTTGTTCAATGTCTTTATTACACCATACTTTAATTATTCAGCCTTAAAATATTTTTAAAAATTACTTTAATGTAGAGTTCATAAATACACCCTTTATGTTACTTCAGATCAAAGTCTTCACAAAATAAATAGAGGAGGTAAGGATTTTTAAATATCTTAGAGGGCAGAAATAATAATTATACCTCTGCAAGTATTGTGAGGTGCACAAGGTAGTTAGCAATACTTCTTGGCAAAAACCACTGGACTATGGTATATAAAATCTGATTCTGCACTATCTTTAGTGATACCTTCAGATGGTGTTTATATCACAGACTCCATGAAAACATCTTTGGCTATATATTCAAATATGGTTGAACAATGATGTAGAAGTTAAATCCAATTAAAATTCTACTTGGAAGTAAGGAAAAAATAAACGCCATATATATTTTATAAATAGTGCAGTCAGAAATTATTAATTTAGATAATAAAATTAAGTAATTTCATTATTATAAATTAGAGATCTGGTTTAAACATATACTGTTTAACTTATTAGGTTTACAAACTAAGTTCAACAAAGGCTGTAACCTACAGTTTAATTGTGAACATAAATCCCAATTTGGTAAACCCACACCAGTGCATAATCTCCTTTGACATTGTGTCAGATTGACAATAACATAGACTTCATAGCTGTATTCTTTAAAAAAAAGATATATGTTACTCTAGTAGGGGAGAGCAGAGGTAGATACAGGGGACATCAAACATGAGTAAACAAGACATTATTCCCATGACAAACTTTTCACTTTTTGACAGGGGGTATGCACCCTTAACACCTCCCAGATCTTGCTCTGAAAATGTACAATCCATAACATCCAGAAAATCTACTCCCCACTTGCTTGATACAACAAACATAATTTTTCAGTATCGTGAACCATTTGATATTAACACTGTTATCAAGATTGGAAAGTATAATAAACATTTATGTTATAACTCATCAATAAAATTGAAAACTAGTTCATGTAAAATACAACAATAACACGTAAAAAGCATTTTGCTCATAATTTGGAGAAATTACAAGACCCAATTGTATTGTTAAAAGACCTACCGTATTGTTACTAGACATGTATTATTTTCTTACCTTTCATAACTCTCACACCTGTTGTTTGTCTATAAATTCATAAATAAAGCTTCAGCGTCTATCTGGTCTATTTTATAACCTATAGAATCATATATCGGATCAATATCATCTATTCAGCAGCAACAAAGACTTTAATGATTGAGTAGGACGTGTGCCTTGATATATGCTCTTTGGGGACATTTATGCTCGATAGTGATCAGGTATTCAAATTAAAACATTAACCAAAAACACAAGAGCACTCAAAGAGGGGTATATCTCTGTCAAGGACCCGACTCCTCCAATATTTCTTATGAGTGGAATCATTAAAAAAATCTGTTACAAAGCTATGGATCCAGGGGGTTGTTCTGAATCACCACCAAAATTTAATAATCTGTTCCTTGTGCCAATGTTGACATTTCCTGGATATGCATCTACAATTTTTGAGTTATTTTGTAAATAAACAGACAAACAAAATCATGCCAGCAAAAAGATATACCTCCTTGGTGGACAGATATAGTGAAAATTTTTTTTTTTGCTTAACATTAATAACATATACAATAATTTTGCACAAAAAGTACCACCAACTTACACAAATTTGCAATGCTTGATATAAATCCAGGATAAAGTGCAATTAAACAAAATGCTAGCTGACGAATTGACATTGGAAATTGCAAGGATAGACGAATACTATCAAGTCATTTGTTGAACCAAACAACAGTCATGTCAATATACACAAAATAATATCATGCCATAGCTCAGTAAGGTCAATTTTTACCCATTATTTATACTTTATCTGAATAAAATGAAAAGTAATGCTATTACATATCCTGGGTTACACTCACTTGGCGAAAATGTGACACGGGGTGAATTTACACATTTTACATGTACTGTTAGAACAAAGGACCAACTGGAACTGTTCCAATGCTTTGTAGTAATTCTTATTTTTTTAACTATACATTTATAATAGATGTATTCATGTATTAACAGAAAGAAATATATAACAAAAAGTGGAAGCATACAAACTTATGTTCTGAAGATATCTTTGAATATTTCCCAATTCTTATTGAAATTTTCTTCTTCAAGCTGTAAATTATGTACATACTTTTCTTCTTCAAAGAAACTTCGCCCAGTTTTATTCAATTCTCTACAAATCAATAGATTAGAGTGTTTTGCCTTGTATGTATTTTCTTCTTTGTCAAAATTATCATTACATTGAATGGAAGGAAATTTAGGTATCTAATGATAATTTTACAATGGGTAAAATTAATAGGAAAGGTTGTTTTACTTGTAACCTAGTCTTCAACCAGAGTCCAAAAGTTCACTACTTTTGGACATTGACAAATTTAATGAAGAGGTGTTGCTGGGGTATTTCCACAGAACAAGTTGTTGGATGAAGGAATATTTTTCATATTATACAATAATTTATCCATATCTAGAATTCTGTGTAAAATTCGATATTAAAACCATATCAAATAATTGTCTTTTACTGATTTTTTTTTTTTTTTTTTTTTTTTGTTTTTTTTTTTTTTTTGTTTTTAGAATATGAATATATTTGTACCAGCCATATCCAAATTTGCTAATTTTGAAAACTGGCAATCCGACCTATATAAAAAACTATTAGGAGGGTTTCGTTGGTCATCCATGTTAATTTAGCAGACTGAATGTGAGAACAAAGATTGATCATTTGGATTTATTTATTTTATTTATTTGGGGTTTTACGTCGCTTTCTACACTGTACAGGTCATATCACGACGGGTAGTTGGAAGGGCAGAGGAAACCAGTACATAGAGTTCCCTAGGGTTCTGTACTGTAAACTGCCGACCAACGGCAAGCAACTACCAGCTTTCCCACATAAGGCCTTGACGGGAATCGAACCCCGGCCCCAGAGGTGGGAGGCGAGAGTGTTACCACTCTGCCACCGTGGCCCCTCTTGATCATTTGGAGACCACCATTCTAGTAGTCTAAGGTCACAGGGGAATGCTTTATTATGTCAGGTTTACCCTCTCAAAGATAAAAGAAAAGCATCTTTTTGACAAGGATGTCAGCTGGTAAGGGCAAACACATGAAAAAATGGTTTAACTTAGATCAGAAAAAAAGTTTTTATGATATTATGAAACATTTCTTTGCATACAACATTAATGACACATATGTAATAAAACATTCATTCTGTGTGATTAGTTTCAATTATTTGTGTGTGATTAGTTTTCATCATTTGATTCTGTGTGATTAACTTTAATAATTTAACTGAGTGATTTTCTAATATTTTAAAACTGATATTTATTGATAAATTCATTATATTTAAGCTACATTACAAATAAATTATAGATTTGATTTAGTATAAGGTTGACTTTTTATCTCAGGTGTATTTGAGATAAATAACACGTTATCTCTTTGAAGTAGTATCTAAACTTGAATCAGTGGATATTCATTTTACAATTATTTTAATGAATTTACATAGGCTTAGAAACTTGTGCTATATAACACTTACAAAAGCATTTATCGGGCTGTTTCCTGGTAAGGATAATCCACAGTGGCAACACAATAAGACTAAAGAAGTGTCCACAATCACTCTGACCAGACTGATAAATTGTTGCAGTCAGTATTGTCCATAAAGTTTCCGTGCAGAGGGAGATGTGCTTTTGGCCACATCTCATGTAATAATACTAACCCTCTGGCTTCTTCTTCGCTTTTATACTCCAAATTCGGACCTCTGGGAAAGACAACTTCAACAGTTTATCCATGTGAGCAATTTACACATTGATGCCAAATAAATCCTAGCCTCTGGGAAATACCCAATTGTGGACATAAAGGTAGAATATACAATAAAGACTAAGTGATATGTTTCACTGTCCTTGATCTAGTTTTATCAGGTGACAATTTTTGATTGGTCAAAACTTGTCGGAAATTGTTATGTTAGAAAAGGCTGAGAATTTGATTATTATGTGAAAAAAAAACACATTTTTTTCAGGTTTCTTAATATTTACAGCACACCCATAAACCCTGTTTACCTAGTTAGCCTAGGAATTTTGATCACTTACACTGTTTTCTCCCTTATTTACATAATTAATTGTCATTTTTTTTACCTGACACTGTACTGAAACTGAACTACAAATGAGCAGGATAACAGTAAAGTTAAAGGATAAGCCAGTTTTATGGTAGGATAAGATGTGAAGGATTGATCAGGAAGTGACTAGGATAAAATATGAAGTGATTAGGACATTAACTAGTTCCTTGTTGCCAGAACCACAGTCAGGGTGATGAGTTGGGGTTGGTAGGTGAAATATCAAGTATGCTTGATATTTTGACGATCCTCTGTGTAAAGCCAGGAACCGCTAATCGACCCTAGACGACCTGTAAAGAAAGCACACTAACCCTTGAGTTGGCAAAAGTAGGCTCCAGTGGTACACCCCCATTAGTTCACCTTCCTTTGACAACAGAATATTCCTTGAAAGTTATTCACTATAGCAGCATCAAATTTAATTAATTTATTGTTTAATTTGCTATAGTGTTGTTGGGTAGAACAACATGCTCAATGTTCCAAGAGATTCTTTAATTGACTCAAACGTTTAACAATGAACAACAAGAGCAATTCTACAATCTGCTCCCCTGTTCTACTGAGAATTTTGAATTTTGTGGTACAAACTCACTGAAGTCCCCAAACAGAAGAATTGAGAGTTGTTATCAGGACTGAGCTCCTGACTGAACTGCGGAATACAATCCTCTTACTGGCTGCAGTGTAACCCTATTTGCAGATTTGCTTTGTATGAAAAATAATACTAATTAACCTTTTTAATGACTTTTTATTTATACTTTTCTACACAAAACCACTCCAACAGTAGATCAGAATAAAAGACAACAGGAAAAGGACTGATTGTTATGTAACGTTAGGCAGTACACAATGACAAAAAACATATATATATATAGAGTGTGACATGATAAAGAATGTTTATCTTTTAGTTTTGAGGCATATTCCTGGTTTATATAAATTTACTTTAAATAGTCACCAAAGGTGTGTTGCAAAAGTGGTCCATTTGATTTTTTTTTAGTATGTAATTTTCTTTACCCTTTTTTGACAACAAAACAGGTGCACCCTGGGAGGGCGAGGGTAGCCCACCTTCCATCAAGGTACTTACAACATACTGCATACACTGTATGATTTTTTTTTCATTTTATACTATAGCTAACTTTCTATTAAGGTGCTTATATCATACTTTATACACAGTATTTTTTTCATTTTACACTATACAACACCAATAATTTATAGTCTGACTGTTCACAGGGTTGGTATTTATATATTCAACTTTACAATTTGAGTAAGTTTTACATATTCTTTACACCATCCTTTTTATGAGAAAATAAAGAAAAAATATTTGAGTAGTGTTCCAAATATGTTTTCACACTTTTCACAAGCTATTATATTTATAGTGTTTTTTTTTAGTCATGACCCATTTTGTTCAATTTTCAGTATTATTTCTTCAGGAAAAGGTAGTAGCATGCAATTATAAATCAATTTTTGAGTGGAATGCAATTATAAATCAGTTTTGAGAAACACAAAATATTTACTACCGTGACTTTACCAAATACAGTTATGTTTTCCCCATAATTTGAGAACAGTTTCCATTTTATTAATTTTATTGTTCCAGTTTAGCTTTTCACACTTTTCATTGTCATATCCAACATATATACCCAAACACTTTACTGGACTTTTGCCGAATTTCACACTGCAAGAGCTTTTAATATGGTTACCTCGTAGTGGCCCCTATAAATCTTGATTTAAAGTAGGCACTTTGATTATGTGATTTTATTTTATGTATTACCCTTTGAAGCCTGCTTTTTAAAACAAAGGCTATTATCTTTTAATCATAGTTTGTCAAGGTTATTGGTCTACAATTTTTTAAACATATCTTTTACATCTTTTTTGTGTAGTAATGTTACAACCACTGTTTTTAAGGACACTGGCAAAGTAGCCAGTAACCATATCACAAAAAGGGTGTTTTAAATTTTGCCAAAAATGCTTATAAAATTCAGGAGTCAATCGATCTAATCCTAGAGATTTACATGTTTTTAAAAAGCCATAAAAGTTTTGTCACAAAAAGTTTGATCAGTATTTGTCAATTTATTTGGAATGTTTACAGAGGATAAATAATCACTAACGCTACTATTGGCAACATTTCATCTAGCAAAAAGCTGTTCAATTTCTTTTAAGTTTTGGTTACCAGTATGAACAAGTGTTTCTTCCTTGTTCTTTAACATTTTAATCACATTATTACTTTGTTTTTGGAATTCTAGATTAAAAAAACATGTTATTACATTTTTCTCCCTTTTCACACCATTCAGCTTTTGATCTAACAAAAGATCCATTTGTCACATTTTCTAATAACTCATTGAGCCTTTTTGTTTAAGTCAGGCAATTTTAACAATGTTTCTGTATTATCTTTGTTTGCACCTGATTATAAACTGTTAATTACTTCCTGTAGCTGTTGAATTTCATATTTTTGGATTTCATTGAAGCAAAAGATATGGTATATTCTTTAATTCTGAATTTAAAAACTTCCCAAAACTGGTGACAAGTCATTATTTGTGAATATATCATCTCTGTTTCATAGATCAGTTCCTTTATATTTTGACAATATACGTCATTTAACAGATACTGTGAGTTAAACTTCCAGTAATTTTGTCCTTTTGCATGAGATTGACATTTAACCTCAGTTATAACTAGTTTATGATCAATTCTATGTGTGTCAAATGGAATGACAACGTTTGAGTTATGTACTTCAATATTGTTACTAACAAATACATAATTAAGTCTACTTTTGGTATTACAATGTTTGTCTATATATGTTTACCTGTCATCCAGGTCAATTGAGGAATTCCATGAGTCATATAGTTTAAGGCCTTGAACAGAGTTTTGCAATACTTTTTGACTAATGTCTCTTAAATGAGTTTATGGTTCTCTATCAATGTCTAAGAGGCAAGAATTAAAATCTTTAGCAACGATTCATCCTGAATCATTATATTCATTAACAAAATGTTTTCATAAGCACAATAATCTTGAACTTCCAGTTTTAATCCATCTCTTAATAACACACATACACCTCTACTGTGTGAAGAATCAGAAACAGCGGGAAGAACTTAACTTTTCCAGGAATTATTAAACATATTTACCAAAAATTACTTGTACATGCAAAACATATAATATCGAGCCTATATGTTCTGTGAGCCAATGAAATGTCTTTCTCCTAGTTTTGTGATTACATAATCCTGTCACATTCAAACTTCCTATTTCAAGATACCTAATGTAGTTACTACTCATTACAACTATTTTTAAACTTAATGATCAAACAATGAACAATGAGCCTAAGTAATTTCCTCAGAAAAATGCTTGAGAGCACAGTTAAAAGTTAAAGATCTTCATTCAGTATCACTGCTTTCAGCATCTAAAGTTACATGCTTTGGTTTTACGATGGTTGGGAAAAGTTTCTGTATTTTGCTAATCATCCATTTGATCTTGAAGTTTTGAAAAGAGAAGTTTTTTTCAGCTAGAAGTGTTAGATTGATAAAACTCTTTTATTGTTGAAGCCAAAGATTCCAAAAATAATATCTGATTGGTTGATATTCAAATCCAGTCCTGAACTATATTGCACATATCTTTTCAGATCTGTCCAGAATCGTTTGACAATATTAAACTCTATGAAAAGACGAGTAATATTTTCAGTCTCTTTTGAGCAAAAATTGCAATTTGCATTTTCCTTTTGTTTTATCTTTACAAGGTATTTGCTTGTCCACAGGATTATATTTAATAGTCTGTATGTAAATGTTGAAACTACACCAGCTTATTTTCATTAATAGTATCAATAGCTTTAAAGCAGTTTCAATAGTTTTAGAATAGAAAGCTTTAGATTTCTTTTGGGACCTCAGTAGTATTTGAGTCTGACTAGGATAAATTGGTTTTATTTGAGCTCCATCATTGATTTTATTACAAAACGTTTTTATATACCTTATAACCCTATAGTATTCAAGAAATTAGTTTTAACTTTATATATTATGTTCAAATCTGTTTCTTTCAAAATCTCAAAAATTGTAAATAAATCAGCTATTGAAATAATACCTGTTTTATACGATTTGGAGCATTAGAGAATATGGTTTGATAATTCAGTATTATACCAGATGGATACTAATAAGTCTCTAGAGTGATCACCTAGTCCCTCTACAGCTGTTTGAAGTTTTTACTCCAAAATTTATTGTCCATTATTTTAGCAATTATTTTTGAATAATTTGATCCAAGTAAAATTATCTTGTCATAGGGGCCAATGAAAGCTGTTGCAAGCTTAGCCCATGGATCATGTGGATTATGACTGAAGTGACATAACCAAGTTATTGTGAGAGCAGGGACCAAATTGTGTAAACTGACAATGTTCAGTCCACTTTTATTGTCCGGTTTACCATTCCAGATGAACCTAAATCTTATACTTTCAATAGCTTTTAAGATTAACTTTCCAGGAGAAAGTAGAGAGAAAATTAGATATTTTAATTATAGTTATGCTTCCTAATGGAGTCAAATACCTTTTCTTCCAAGCATGAAATAAGTGTTATTTTTCATAATAAGAGAAAAATTAATAGGTATCATTTCTTTGAGATTGACTGAAAAGTAAAACCCTAAAAGATTGGAGCTGGTTTCTCCCTGTGATAATGATTTTCCAACATCAATTTCGTCTTTTGGGTTATATTTCTTACCAGTCTAAAATAAGCTTTGTTTTGTCAGTGTTTATATTCAATCCAGGCATTGGTCCAAAAGTATATAGGCTTTTCAGTCCCCAATTCCAACAAACAACACCAGAGGATTAAAAATTTTATTTTATATATATGTAAATTTTCTTCAACAATTATTGTATAAGCTGACAACTAATGTATATATACACTTCAGATTATAAGATATACAACATCGAATAATGACACTGTAATTACCGTTACAATAAAATACATATAAAATTAATGAACAAGAATGATATACACATTATACTGTGACCTTCACAAGGTCATAATTACCGTTACACTAAAAGACGTAAAATGAACAGACTAGAATTATATGAACATCATGCTGTGATCTTGTCAAGGTCACCCCTGTTTAACCCCAAAGGTCACCCCCCCCCCTCCAATTTACGCTTACCCCTGGTATCATGACCCTTTGAGGTCCAGTTATGACCCTAGAGGTCAAAGTGAGGTCAATTTGGGGTGACCTTGAGATTAGGTCATCCACTGACCTTGAAGCCAAACTTAAATGTCAATTTGGTGTTATATAAGGGGTTGAAGTTGAAATTACTGATTATTCTTGATAATATACAGAAACTACTTGTTGTGATATGGGTTTTCTATAAAGCCACATTTTTACATTACAAAAACTACCCCACCTACACACCTGTGGTCATCAGGGTGAAACCAAGAGTATAAATTTAATGTTTATGTGATGAGAGAGAATGGCCTGGAGGCCAGGGGAAGGCAGCCTGTAACCTAACAAGAGTGCAAGCCCGTGAACACCATTTTTGACCAGCCTTGGTGCACGCTGCTACACACCACCCCCCTCCTGCGCTAAAGGGGTGTGAAGTTAGAGGAACACACCACCTTAAAGTGAACACTCCATGTAGGGTAGGGAGGGGGGGATAAAAAAAGTCCTTCTTGACTGTTCAGATTCTTGTCACATAATGACTCTGTCCCTAGAATTTTGGAGGGAAATGCCAGGAACCAGTGTATCAGCCAATGAATTCAAAACCTCCCTGCCTTAGAGGCTTAGGGCCTTGATGACCCCTATGCTAGCAACTCCTGGTCTGGTACCCAGCCCTGTTTATTTAAGGTTGGAGGAGGACTGACTGGTCCAATGCCTACACAATGCCCCCAACAGTCCCCAACTCCAACAAACAACACCAGAGGATTAAAAATTTTATTTTATATATATGTAAATTTTCTTCAACAATTATTGTATAAACTGACAACTAATGTATATATACACTACAGATTATAAGATACACAACATTGAATAATGACACTGTCATTACCGTTACAATAAAATACATATAAAATTAATGAACTAGAATGATATACACATTATACTGTGACCTTCACAAGGTCATAATTACCGTTGCACTAAAAGACATGTAAAATGAACAGACTAGAATGATATGAACATCATGCTGTGACCTTGTCAAGGTTACCCCTGTTTAACCCCAAAGGTCACCCCCCAATTTACGCTTACCCCTGGTATCATGACCCTTTGAGGAGTCTAAAATATGATTTGTTTTGTCAGTGTTTATGTTCAATCCAGGCATTGGTCCAACAGTATATAGGCTTTTAAAGCTAGCAAAAGGAATTCCTTACTTCAATTTAAGATCAGGGTAGTATCATTCACGTATTGAGAAATTTTATATTCTGTTTTATTGCTAAAAATACAAAACACTGGAATATATATGTGCCAATCACTTCTACATGGATGTAGATTTACAATTTATATATTTTATCTGATGTACTATAATGACTTTGTTTTATTCCAGAATTGCAGCTCTTCACAAGCCTCATAATTTCCCTTTTTGTGACCATAACAGCTTTTTAAGAGAGAAATATGTCAGTATTGCATGTTTAACAATCCAGAGACTCTGTGTTCATGGTATATGCAAGACATAAAATTAATATTATGCACATGATAACAGTTGCATTAAATCTATGTCAGTCATATAGGGTTTTTATAACAGTTTTTGTCTGATATTCATTTTAATTGGTGCAATGTCTCCAGCGTCAAAAGCTCAAAGAGGTCATTCTTGGCCCCCACAGCTGGTAGAACCAATGAGACAGAAGACGAATATATTGCAAACCAAACCAAAACCAATTATAAAGACAATAAATTTAATTTCAATTCAGCTGAAACAATATACATCAACAATGTGGTTTGAGATCTTAACTATAGAAAAAAATAAGACGGAGTTATAGCTTTTTGGAAATCTATTCTAATGAAGTAATAATATCACTGCTTCACGTTATTATGTGCAAGTCAATGAGTTGGTACCAGAAAACTAGAACATATCTGTACATACAGTAGATTCCCAGAGGTTATCAAACCTACATTATCAGAAAATTTGGCTTAACTTGATCTGCACTTGCCCGCCATGAAATTTTGAAATGTTTAAAAAATCCTTAGATTGTATCCTGTTTTGTAGGGTAACTGCAGAATGTGCTATCATTTCTGTAGCTCTTCCACTGCCATTCCTCCCAATTCTGCTTCATTTTGTATCTTTCCTGTATCTTTTCTGTTTCATTTCTGTACTTAACTATAACCATTGTCCTCTTTGATTCCCATTCACTTCTGTGATCATACTGTAGCTGGGTGTGTGAAGCTGACTTTCGCATGAGCTACAGCCTTCTGTCTCTGCTCTTGCTGCCATCTCTAACAGAGAGAAATATGTATTGTGACTGAGACATAATTTAATACTAACAGATTCATTTTAACATTTAAATTAAGTCATACAACAGCATAATTATTTACACAGCCAGGAAGATAGAAAGTAGAAAAGTTCTGTTAGGTAAGTAGATTTGAAGCAAATCGAAAGTTATAGCTTGACCAGTCAGATGCCCAAATTACTATGGAAAATTAGAATTAAAATACAGATACATACACACACTTTTTACATAAGGCCTGAACAATAAAACTACAACTATAAACCCGGACAATCAACAAATCAACAGATGAATTTTGGGCTCTTAAATTTATCATTTTTGCAATATGTAAAATGATCAGTTGGAACGAGAAAGAACCCAATACTGGAGTTTTTAGACAAAGTCAGATATTATTTTGCAAAATTTAATCTTTTTTGTGATCATACTTAGCCATGTTGCACCTGTAATACAATTGTTTTTATGCCAGAAATGCATTTGTTTTTGCTCAACGTAATTTCCCCTTTCTCCTTTGACTTTAAGGCAGGTTCAAAATATTGTTCCTACATGGTTTACTCTTAATGTTTCCATAAGCATATAGTGTGTTGATAATCATACAGGTGGCATCATATTAATTCAGGTATAACACAATCCAATACTTATGTCAAAAAATAATTCATTCATTGTTGTTATAATGCAAAGACTAGCTGCTATTTAAATATGTGTAAAGAGCAGAATGAATGCGATCACATATGTTCTGCACACCTGTAATAAAGTTATTTTGGAATTTCTTTTTCACCCACAATTTATATGACGTAAATACTAATAGATGTACATACACACTAGGTAATATTTTTGGTGTTCACTGGCGTCCGTTATCATGGATGATTAGCATTACAATGTATAAACAAATTTAATTTTTTTTCCAAACAAACACCAAAGTTCCTGAATGCTGCTTTACATGATGATAGACCTCTGGAGTATAATGTTGTGTAATCTTGGTAACCTGTTAAAGCCCAAAGTTGCGAGGGGAAAGAACATTCAGAATGATCCTTTCCTATGTGAAATACGAGTTCAAAATAAATGTCCTTACATATATATATGGCAGGTGACACATAACTGATATAAATAGTAAAGTTGTAAACCATAGTTCACATCTTTCCCTCACTGGAGTTATGAGCTACAACTGAACAGGCTTGTCTGCTTTCATTTCTAGTTTGACCCAGTTCTTCTTTTGTCCTCAGTGGCCTAGTGGGTTAGCAATTTTGGCATCTAATCTCAAGATGACACCTCTTTGTGAGTTCATCTCCTATAAGTAATAATGCGGTAAACTAACAAAACCCCAAAGGACAAAACCCAGGAAAGATATGACTTCTAAGGACACAGCCCCAGAGTTGGAAACTCCAGACATATTATCATATGATATAGCACAAATTTAAACATGATTTCAATATGTTTTACACTTTTACTAAACTGTGTTTAGTTTAAAGATTAAAGAAATCCTGATGTAATTTAGAAGTCACAAATTACTACTCTGGCTATTTAAGTCTGTTCAAGCAGTTGCCTTTTTAACTGTAGATGAAAAGAAAAAAAAGGTAGTTACAGAACATGCATTTTTATAGTATACATATAAATTACACTTTAAAAGAAACAAAAAGAGAGAAAAGTTTGTAAAGTTAATAACTTAATAATTATATATAATGCTTTATAGAAAGAAAACTGAATTGTAGCAATTGAAACCCACTTTCACTGATGATAAAAGGATAGGGGAGGGCTGCAACTCTGCTTTGAAGATCACAGTAATTGGAAGCATCACATCACCATCACACATAAGTCTTTTTGAAGATGATAGGAATTGGTAACTACATCATTATTGTATTTATAATTATTGGATTTTGTGTTCGGGATTTTCAATCCCCCATCTAGGGATTTTCAATGGGTTTGCAAATATTGGGGGACTTTCAATCCTGGGATTGAAAATATATTCATACTGAAAAGTTTAACCTACTCACTACCAATATAAATATACACACATGTATATCACTTTAAACTAACATCACAATTTAAAAGAGCCTGAGGGTTTTATCCATCCCCTTAGTTTTGTCCTAATAGCTATATTATTCCCGGGTTTTGTCCTCGGGGATTTTGTCCGCCATTCTAATAATCCTTAGGACCTGTCCTAATATGACCCTGCCTGGCTGTTGAATGGGAAATAAAACACCAAATTTGGCAATTTTTAGTAGGACATCTTTGTTGGGACTCACGTTTGGGTAGGATATAATTTGGCATTTGACAAAATACGGAAAACACTTTGCATTTTGGACTTTTTTTATGTTTGTATTACCTCTTATGATCTTCACAAGTCGTGAAATATATGAGCTTGGGGTTATCAATTAAGACAAAAAGTAAATACATACACATAGATATATACACCTATAAGGTAATGTGAGAGCACTGATACGAATAATAGGATTTCACTGTCACGCAGATAAAATGCAATGCCTCAACAGCAAGATGAGTTTATTTCTCTGTACATAAGATATATAGTGGCATTCTACCAGTAAACGCCCACGCTGAAGTTAATATATTGAATTTAAATTATATAACAGCTTTATAATTTATTCTTCTACAACTATTGTCGAATAATATGCACTACAGTTAATAACCGGGGTGCATGTTGTAATATTTGTTTCAAAGCTTTATATTTTCATAATTTATCTGTATTATCGGCCGTTTTTACTTTGTGGACTTATAGAAGCATTTGTCCTTGACCTCTAACAAAGATCCGTTGAATGTATAGATTCAATGGGCAAACTGTTGAATGTATACATTCAATGGCTCAGCTGTGGAATGTATAGATTCAATGGGTGAAACTGTTGAATGTGTACATTCAATGGCTCAGGGCATGGAATGTGGAAATAACTTATAGTTGATAAGTTGATTGGAAGTATGAAGACTTATGTACACTTTAACATACACTGAGTATTTTCTAAAATCAAATCACTATTTATAGTAGTTGTAGGGATGATCAAAAGAAAAAGTCTTCTATTGAAGTGTTAGCAGGAGCTCAAAGAAGAAGAATCTTGTAGGATTAAAGACTTTATAAACATAAAGAGTTCCCTTTAATCTACACTAGTGGGTAAATTGTTTATCGATATTGCCGATATTTATTGTTTTGGAACTGGACTCCCGATATCGAGATCTAAACATGTATTTCAATATCGCCATTTTAAGTAAAACTGTAAACTTACACTGTTAATACTCGAAGTAAAGCAAAAATCTGAAGACATTGTACACTTTTATCTCACATTTTTGAAGTTTTCAATGCGTTTTTGATGAAAACTGCATTGTTTTGTTTTGATTCATTTCGCTTCCTGTTAGCGGTTCGGGAAACACTAAAATAAAACGTTTTCAGTTTCCCGAATTCGGACTATTTGGTAGACAATTTGAACCCCCCAATATCGCCCGATATTGAAATATTTTTACATTCAATATCGATACCCACAAAGCCAAACGATTTACCCCCTAATCTACACACATTAAAACAATTGCTGTGATAATCAAAGCAAAGAACAAAGAGAGACAGTTCAAGCCTGAGTAATCTTTTGATCACTGATTACAGAAAAAGTTGTCACCTGAGTACCTCTTTAATGCTCTCCAAATTTGTGTGTGATTGTTTACAGTTAATCCATGAAAGAGGATCACAGAGGTGCAATTGCAATTAGTCTTACCACACCAAGAAACACAAGAGCATTGGGGTTCATTGTGATTATATAATTGGAAAATAGATTAATATTTCTTGTTCTTTTTTATCCTTTACAAAATATTTAAACAATAATTAAGCCATGTTTTATAAATATTGAAAAAATATTTAAGGCTATAATACACTATACTAATAAACTCATAACTACATTTAACTTTTATATTAGTAAAAATGCATCATTAATTCATACAATATAATATTAAATTAAATAGGTTTTATAATAGTATTAACATTGCATCATTAATTTATACAATATAAATATTAAACTAAATAAGTTTTACATAAATATTAAACTGTTTAGGGACTACTTATAAAAATCATAATATTTAAAGAACTTATACACATTCAATGATCATAACTGTTGAATATACACATTCCACAGCCAAACTGTGGAATGTACACATTCAATGGCTATTTGCTGTTGAATGTGTACATTCAACACCTAGGCCATTGAATGTATACATTCAACACTTGAGCCATTGAATCTATACATTCAACAGTTATCTACATTCAATACAACATATATAAACATGCCCAAAGGGAAAAGCAATAGGATTCTTCTTCCAGAATGAAAATTCTTCTTTAAATGATGATGCACTAGAACTAATTAAACTTTTCATAAGACCAGTTCCTAAATGTAATTTGGATGTGTATGAAAAATTGATAAAAACTACATTTTCGCATGGTGAAGACATAAACTAAATTTCTCTCAATAAGTCAAGACATTAGAAGAAGACCCAATGTTGCTATAGGCTACCTGAAAAGTCACAAGGTGCATACTAAAAATGTTATTGAAGAAATAACGTATGTTAGATATTTTTACAATATAATACAACAAAATAGGTCTCTAGAGTGCTACAATCTATCAAATTTATTCAGTAACACTTTTAGTCATGAAATTAATCATTTTGGTAGATATATGTAATACATAACTAACAATTAATTTCTCCTTTCATTTTTCTAATTATTTTTCATCTTACTATTTCTGTGGCCTGTCATCGTACAAATGGCCACCCCAACTTATGCTTTTTATGAAGTGATTAATGATCTACAAAAACATGCAATCACCAGGCCTCCAGGTTGCTCAAAATATTATTGATGCTGTAACAGAATCTCTGTGAAGATGTAAATCAAGAGAAAATTCTTTGATACCGTAGTTGTTTTATTTTGTCATGCATTTTAATTTAAGGCAAATGTGTTTAGCAGGGATGACATGCCTAATGATAAAATAGACCGGTTAATAAATAGGGCTTTGCCAGGAAGTTTCAACCAAATAAGATCATGAAAAGGCACTCAAGATTTCCTTTCTTTCTGCCTTCACCAATAAATGTTAAAACCTGGATTTAAGACGACAGCTGCAACTTAAGTGGGAGACTAGTGTGTCACCACTTCGTTAAAGGTCAGGCTGTGTGACCTTGTAAAGGTCAGAATGTATAAGTATATTTTTAACAAAAAAAAGACCCCAAACCCCAAGCATTAGTGTATAAGTTTTTGAAATGTATGTGGTATCACACTGGCAGCACTAGGGGTTGAATTCAGATATGTCCACACTGCCTCACTCTTCCAGTTCCCATGTTGTTTTATATTTTCCAGGGCCACACTACTATCGAAAGCCAAAGAAGCACCACTTCTATGAAACGAATGGAAGGTGTAGTGACTCGGGTTCAAACCCATAGATGCAATGCAAGTTTTTAGAAAAGACCGAGCATTTGATGCAATTAATGGCACTATTCCTTTCTTTGTGTGAATTTGAAATAAAGGTTGATCAGGAGAAGTTTCTTTCTTTTGTAACATATTCTTCAAAGCCAATACTGGGCAAATCAGTACATTTTTTAATTCTGGCAATTGGACTACATGATATTGACCTGAATTTTGTATGTTTTTAGCACATGTAATGATGATATGGGCCCCAGGCTTTCCCCACACAACATCATTTACTGTGAGGTACCTTGTCCTGTCAAACGACCCTGCTGTGGGGGGCAACAGGGAAGCCAGTCGAAAGAAGCCAAAGTAAGCCACCAGAAAGAGTGCTTTATAGGTTACACCATTATAGTATTTATGTACTATCTTCAACAGCCTCTTTAACATACTTATTGAAATCACACCTTTGACTTTTACATTCATTTTTACTGATTTCAATAGTAACTGAACCCTTCTACAAGTCAACGCCTTTACTGGCCAGTCAAACAAGGCAAAGAAATGCTTTAATACAGCTACATTATTTCTGAGAGAACAGGCTTTAAAGTTCTTTTGTGCAATAAATTCCATATTACAATACTATTGTGTCCATACTGTATGGAGGTGAAAACCCCATGTACACCACAAACACCAGGAATAGCTTGAACGTAGCAGTATAGGCTGAAGAGGTTCTTGGTCGCAGTCCAGCTTAAATTCTTCGCTGTGCCTGGTCGGCCAGAGTTCTGACCACAGGGGATGCTAATCAAAGACAAATATAACAGCAGAGCAGTACCACGAGTATATATTCTTTTAAATTATAATACTATATAAGCCAACTTCCTCTCAATTTAAATATCAAAATTTGGCATGAACATACAATTTTCAACTATATGCCATTGACAAGTTTTTAAAAAGGCCACTCTACTGTCATTAATGTATTCGTAAGCTGGCCAACTTGACAGGATGTCTGCATACTGGTTTTCTTTTCCTCTAATATGTTGTACTTTTAAGTGTATATTAAACATTGCTGTATACAGCCATACTGATCTGACACTGGCCATCAATAAAGTATCTCTAATTTTATTATTATTGAATGCGTTAACCACAGCCCAATTATCACACCAGATAAAGATGTTTTTATCTTTAAATTTTTGGGCCCACATACGTACAGCCACTAGTATATTTACTGCCTCAAAATGGACTATCGATCCCACTAATCTAAAATATTCAGGAATTTCACAAAAATACACCAAATTTTCATATTTAGCCCCCACTCCAGTTAGACAGGCATCAACATATATATGTTCTGTAAACTTTTTATGCTGTTGAAAATTAACCATACCATTAAAGGCTTCAAGAAACAGTGTAAACCAGCGGATATCCTTGTGAAAATCGCAAGGGAGGTCATATTTGCCATTAGCTGGGAAACTACGTAATACTCCTAAAATTCTATTAATAAACAGCCTAGCTGGCTTTACACATCTATGTATGTATATTAGTTTACCCACTAGTTTTTGGAGATCATTTTTACTAGCATGTTTTTAAACAACCAACTATTGCATAATTTTTTAATTTCATCCAACTTATGGGAGGGAATTTTGAAGGTTCTTGCCCTTGCATTAATTTCTGTATCCAGACACGTGATGATATGGCTAGGTTCTTCGATTTTCTTGCTATTCAAAGGTAACCCTACATACTGTAATAAGTTCTTTAATGCGAGGAAATGATCATTTGCTAATTGAGGGAGGGCCACCCCAATATAATCATCTAAGTAGTTTATTAACCAGACGTTACGTTTACGTAACGTAAGCATGATTGCGTCTGTACATATCTGGCACATAGCTGCCCCCATTTTTAGACCAAAAGCCACCCCTATGTCAATGTACGTGACGTCACACCACTTCAAACCTAACAAAGGGTAGTCATAAGGATCCATCCTTAAGTTCCGAAAGGCTCGCTCCAGATCTACTTTGAAAAACATGGCTGAGGGGCCCAATAACTGAATACATTCTACCACCTGGTCTATGGTTGGATATTTTAAAGTGAATGGTATATCATCATAGATATCTGAAGGAACACAGCTGTTCACACTAGCTCCCTGGGGCCAAGACAAGTCAACAATAATTCTAACAGCTCCATCTGGTTTATTTCGGGCCATTAATGGGAAATAATGTATTTCTTTGAATGGTGGTTCCTTAAATGGTCCAAACATGGCTTGTTTTTCCACTTCAACCTTGAAGTATTTGTTAACTCCTTCAGGTTTTTGGATTGCAGACAAATGATTCTTATCAAATTTTTTGAATTGAAATAACGAATAGTCCACTCCCAGTGGGAATCCAAATTCCAAATATTCAACAAGATTAACAATATCATAGTCACGCAGGATATGCCGCCAAGCCTTAATATTTAAGCCTGAGGGTACAGGTATTTGAGCACCTTTGTAATTTGAACAGACATGGTTCTTTACCGATGAATGTAACTTATTTAAATACAAAGCCTCACACTCTGTATATGGATTATTGCTAGAAAAATAAATTTGTCTTGTCATGGCCGCAGGGGTAAAGCCGAATTCTCGCATTGCTATCACTTGGGTACCTTGTTGTACTGTTTTCAACACATTTTCCATCTGATTTACACCATTTATTCTACTACCAGTATTACACCTGCCAGTATTTTTAATTTCATCGCCTGTGGTTGGGATTTGCTCCCCCCTTCCTGTGAAAGTACAGACTTATATCAGTACTAAAAGTTAAATTAAAATCATCTATACTAGTATTTTGGCCGCAAGGTTCATGCTGATCTGCTAGTTGGCTACCATCATATACACTGTACCTGAGGCCAGAAGGAGGGCAGGTGGCATTGTTAGTTATATGATAAAAACACAGGTCATTAAAGTCAAGTGAAGAATATTGACCCGTAGTAAAGATGCACGACAGACAACTCACCTGGCCACTTAATGCACCATGCACACTAGTACATGTGTTGTTAGTATTACACCCATCTGCCCCACCCCCGGGTCTACAGCCACTCAAATTACACATGGTGTCACTATCAGGTTGACACTCAAACTGTTGTTCATATAAAATGAGGCTAATACTTAAATCTGTATAACCATTATTTATATCATCTTGTTCCCACCATTGGTTTATTAACACTAAATTTACTATGGGTGACACCATACTGAGTGACACCCATAGAATGAGAATGACCAGATAAATATTTATACGCCTTGTCATTCCATTGGTACTTAATACTTTGTGTTCTATATATTTCATTATCTGTATTACAAGGTTGAAGCCAGCCTTGATCTCTTGACCAGTATAAACCGTAATCTCGCTTATTATGCAAGATTCTAGGTTGTTTATAGTAAAATTGGTTAAACTCTATGTTCTTTTTATGTCAGCTGACTTGTCAGTCAGCTGACATTATGTCATCACTCTGCGGCGTGGGCGTCCGCGTCCGCGCACGTGTCCGCGTGAACAACTTCTTCTCCAAAACTACAAGGCCTAGAGACATGCTGTTTTTTTAAAAGATACCTTATCTATCGAGGATGAAAAATTGTTCAAGGCATGCAAATCTGTCTGTTCGTCTGTTTGCTAGAAACATTACAAGGGGGGTACCCCCACCAAAAGTGTGAAAATTTCAACTTTTTATCACAATTTTCTCAGTGACTATTGCAGGGATTTCTCTCATATCTTGCATATATGTACTAGGCCAGAGGTAGATTCTCTTGTGTGAGTATGAGACCTGGATCTGTCTTACTTTTTTTTAATAAATTTTTTTAATAATTTTTAATGCATTAAAATTCATGAAATCATGCACTAAATCACTTATAACTTCAAAAGTGTTGCATTTACAGCGTTTTGTGAAAATGTGTTGTTCAGCTACTTTTTTCATAGCTACAACATGGTGAGTAAGTTGGGTGTCTGTCTCAATAGCTAAGTGAGTAATAGCTACTTTTGGGCTTTTCAGTAACTTCCATTATGAGTAAAATCACTTGTAACTTAAAAACTATTGCATTTAGAGA
Source organism: Sabellastarte sp. h YS-2021 (assembly GCA_964017235.1). NCBI lineage: Eukaryota > Metazoa > Annelida > Polychaeta > Sabellida > Sabellidae > Sabellastarte > Sabellastarte sp. h YS-2021. The sequence goes on from OZ024932.1 coordinate 38,646,659, forward strand.
ATTTCGTATAAATATGTTATTCAGCTACTTTTGGGCCAGCTATAACATAGTGAAATTTCAGACCTGTAGCTCATGGCATAGCTGAGTAATAGCTACTTTTAGGTTATCACTGTTGAGTAAATCGCTTATAACTTGAAAACTATTGCATTTAGAGAATTCCGTATAAATATGTTATTCAGCTACTTTTGGGTCAGCTATAACATAGTAAAATTTCAGACCTGTAGCTCATGGCATAGCTGAGTAATAGCTACTTTTAGGTTATCACTGTTGAGTAAATCACTTATAACTTGAAAACTATTGCATTTAGAGTATTTTGTTTCAATATGTTATTCACGTATTTTGGGGTCAGCTATAACATAGTGAAGTTTCAGACCTGTGGCTCATTTCATAGCTGAGTAATAGCTACTTTGAAGTTCTCACTGTTGAGTAAATCAGTTATAATTGGAAAACTATTGCATTTACAGAAATTTGTGCAAATATGTTATTCAGCTACTTTTGGGTCAGCTATAACATAGTGAAATTATAGACCTATAGCTCATGGCACAACTGAGCAATAGCTATTCTCAGGTACTGACTGTTGAGTAAAGCAGCTATAACTTGAAAAATATTGCATTTGGAGTATTTTGTTAAAATATATTGTTCACCTACTTTTGGGTCAGCTATAACATAGTGAAATTACAGACCTATAGCTCATGGCATAGCGGAGCAATAGCTATTTTCAGGTTCTCACTATTGAGTAAATCAGTTGTAGCTTGAAAACTATTGCATTTACAGTAGTTTGCTTAAATATGTTGTTCACCTACTTTTGGGTTAGCTATAACATAGTAAAATTTCAGACATGTAGCTCATTGCATAGCTGAGTAATAGTTCCTTTGAGGTTCTCACTGTTGAGTAAATCAGTTGTAACTTGAAAACTATTACATTTAGAGTAATTTGTTAAATATGTTATTCACAGAATTTTTGGTCAGCTATAACATAGTGAAATTGCAGACCTCTATGTCATGGCATAGCTGAGCAATAGCTACTTTCAGGTTCTCACTGTTGAGTAAATCATTGTATCCACTGGATAGCCGCAGTGTGTAGAGAGAGATTTCACCATTACTACTCTGATGAAAAAAAATATTATAGCTAGCTTTCTTAAGTTTGCAGTATATATTAATAACCATAAAATGTTGTCTGGGAATATTTTTGGCCTCATTTTGAGAAACAAGATGGCCGCCACAGGTGTTTTTTGTCAGTCATGAAAAGTGCTTATATCTCCCTTATTATTGATCCTAGAGGTTTGGGATGATAAACCAACCTGTAGGAAATCATGGGGTGGGAATATTTTGGTGTAGTCAGATTTGACCTTCAATGACCCCTCCTTCAAGGTCAAACAAGGATAGCCAAACTTAAAAGTGCTTATAACTCGCTTATTATTGGTCCCAGAGGTTTGGGATGGTAAACAGACAGGAAATCATGGGCTGTGAATCTGTTGATATGGTCCGATTTGACCTTGGAACCCTCCTTCAAGGTCAAATGAGGACAGCCAAGCTTAAAAGTGCTTATAACTCATTTATAATTGGTCCTAGAGGTTTGGAATGGTAAACCATAGGAAATCATGGGCTGGGAATGTATTTGTGTGGTTAGATTTGACCTTGGACCCCTTCTTCAAGGTCGAACGAGGATATTGCATTTGTAGTATTTCTTTAAATATGTTTTAACCTATTTTTTACACTTAAACAATTACCTTGTTATTTTCCTTCATAATACCATTTACAGGGCACAACTTTTTTATCCTTTTCTTCTGTCAGCTTCGGAATTTCTTTCGAACTTGCTGTTCAGTTACCATTTACTGTATTTCTGTACAGCCCTTTTCCTGATAATTATTCTGTCCTCTAATCACCTTCACAAATCAAAAACACTCAGTCAGCTGATACAGTGCCCGTGAACGGGCACTCTCCTCTTGTTTTATTGTTGAAGTATTGCCAATTTTATTTACCCCTTGGTTGCCTTTATTACGTAAGCACTTGGACAATGGGTGGTCAAATTTCTTTCCCTGAGACAATAACTACAGCAATGCTGGTACAAAACCCCACCTGACACATGATCGTTATCCAATCTACAAAAGCCCTTGTTGAAATGTACACATGCCTGAATATTTCCTGCACTACCACTTGCTTTTTGGTTTTGTACCAATCTTTGAGTGTACTTGTTCTTTATCTTTTCTAAAACATCTAACTGCTGCCAATCAGCCCTACCTCTCTCAATTTCCTGCAGGACTGCTGCATGTGCACGTTTTGCTGTTTGAATGTTAAGTTCTACTGCATCTTGCATCAATAAAGTGTAATATTGCAGCATATTGTCCCTCAAAGTGTGATCTTTTTCCTCTAACATACAGAATAGAAACCCTTGCACCCATTGTTCATTGCTAAGGTCATCATAGGTTGGTTGTTTACTACCAATCTGAATTACACAAAAATCCTGGGGCCAGTTAACATGACTTTTTATTTTTGCTACACCTGCTCTGAATCTACCAGATTTAAGAGAGGAAGCTGGCTTACCTATCTCGCCTCTTGATACATTCTGGTAGTCGTTCAATCGCCTGGCCACCTCGGCTTGTATCTTGGAGTCTGACTTTAAAACCTCAAAAGATGGCAACTTGTCAGGTTTAGAGGCCATAGATTCTTGCTTCGAGTGCTTTGGGGAGCTGTGGGCTGAAGGAACAGCTGACAGGTCATGTAAGCTTGTCTATTCTTCTTGCCTACATAACCTCTCGTCTTGCTGTTTTAGTTGGTTCCCCATATTCTTCACTGCTGACAGGTCATGTAAGCTTGTCTATTCTTCTTGCCTACATAACCTCTCGTCTTGCTGTTTTAGTTGGTCCCCCATATTCTTCACTGCTTCTAGCTTTTGTGAGACTCCAGTATCGTTAGCCCCACTGGCAATCGACACATCTGGAATTTTGTCAGCCTCTGAAGCTTGGGTACCATTTTTCTCATCATTTTTCCAGTCTTTTTCCCACTTTTCCCCATTCTGAAAATAGATTATAATCAAAACCCAAGAGTACAGCTCTGAGTCGAGAGAAACAACTAAATTTGGTATAAATTCAAACTAACATAAAATTATACTAATAGAAATAAAACATCCAGTAAATAAAATATTTTAAAGTTTCTCTCAATCCCGGCCTGTATTCAATTTTCAGAGCTTTCACGTGCACAAGCAACATGAACCTCACAGCAATGTTTTCTGGCCACTACCTGGCCTTATATAATCAATTTGGCGGGAGTTCTGTACATGTGGTCGACTAGCTCAAAGGCTGACCTACAGACAAGCTCTCATGAATATTCATGAGGGAATATTCATGAATTCATACAAATCTGATTTCTTATTTAAACACATGCACTCCAAAAGTTGCAACCACAAAAAGCAATATTTCATCTTTTGTGCCCCCAAACACCAGAATTTGCAAAACAAGCCTTATTGGTATGTGCAACATGCTTACAAAACCAAGTCGGAAATGAGTACAGGCTACCCACAATGTGTAACAAATGATCCACAAATGTGGGGGAATGCGTACAAGGTAGCAATCAGATTCAGTTGTAGGGGAGTGGTGGTCGCTAGTTTGGGAACCAGGGTATGTCTGTAATCGTTTACAACCTGAAAATAGAATGAAATATTAATCATAGTAAACAGTGGGGTGACTTGTGAGTTAGTTGGATGGCCAGACATTTTCCCGCAAAAACGGGGTTCAAACCACATAAACTCCCGCCAAATTAGTTTTAAAAGGTTGTGCACTGTTTGGTATCACCAGTTGTGGGGTTAGACGGGAACCAGCCACCTTTAACAATAAAGGGACTGGTATCGGCCACGATGGCCTTGACATACATCATTGCTAGCCATCATTATCGGGAAATCTCGATCATTATTTTAATTGCTTATATGCTTTTTGTATGTATTTACAACATTTTAAACATTTATTATTGAAATTATAACATCAAATATTGTGAATTAAACTTTAAAATATTTTGAAATGACAATAATGTTTAGAAGCAAATACATGTTTGGGTGATAATAGAAGATCGACAGCACTTAAACTGGTTCACGTTTTTAGTTAGGGAACTACGGAAGCGTAGTACCCAAGATGGTGGGCGATACCCGACCCTATATTGCAGAGTAGGGTCGGCGGAAACCAGACTATTGTGGGGTTTGAATGCCAGGGGAAGTCACATAATCGCTGGACATTGAGCTGCCGTATAATTTAATTTTAGTTCACAAATTTTCCACGTGGCAGAGTCAATTGCCAGCCATTTTGTGACAATGGCTTCAAAGGAGAAAAATACGAGAAATGGAGCAAAGAAAAATGCGAATAAAAGTGCAGAAAACGAGAATGAAAGCTTAAGTATATGTGAACAAAGCCAAGGCAAAGAAATGACAGTGGACAAGAAGTTGGATCTACTGTTAGAAGTTGTAAAGGGACTTGATACGAAAATTCAAGAACAAGATGTACGAATTCAGAAGCAAGAAGAGAGACTGAGCTTGCGAGATGTGTCAGCATTGCTGTCTGCGCAGAGTTCCCACAAGGGTGCCAAAGACCTTGAACCGGAGAAGCTGCCTTCATTTCACGACTTAAAGGGCGATTCAAAGATTCAAGCTGAGGTTGATAAGCGGCCTCAAGCATACCAGAACGCATCTATGACAGACTTCACGGGTATGTCGAATACTGCTATTAAATCAGGTCGTTTTGGGGTAGCGAAAATTAAAAACCCAATTAGCTGGCCACAAGATTATTGCGCAGTAAATGTAGGAAGCAAACAGCCGACGTACGATGAAATGAGTTTGGAGCAATGGGTACAGAGCATGATTTTTTGTATACTAGAACAAAATGATACTGGAAGTAAGGAGAATATGCTCATGTATTTTGCATTATTAATGCAAGATGCAATCGAATTATCAACAAACAGCCCGCAGAGCGCAGTATTGCAAGAAATGGAAAGAGGTAAACTGTCATGGCTAGAGCCTGATCTAGTGGAAAAGGTTAAAGTTAGAAATACACAAAGAATTTTTCAAAATCATAAAGTTGCTCCGAGCTCAGTTATTAAAACCCAGTGCTGTTTACATTTCAACAAAGGGCAATGTAAATATGACCATGAGCACATAGCAAACGGAACTTTGTATCAGCATTACTGTTCCTACTGTATGAAGGAAACTCAAAGAAAGTATGACCACCCATTAAGTAAATGTTTGAGAGTGAAAAATAGTCAAAGTCAGTCAAAAAGTGATAATTCAAAGGCAAAACAAGTCGAACAGCGAGTTTAAAAGTATTTACCAACGGCCTACGTCATATTACAGAAGTTCATCCAGAAATGGTAAAGAACGTAGTCAATTTATACTTTAAAATTCCATGGATGAAGCCAGTCTCAGCTTATTTGACTTGCAATCTTGTGTTACAGCCAATAGTGCCTTTCCTAGTTCTATCAACAGCTTTATAATACAAGAAGTTGATAGTTAAGATATTTTTTATACAATGCAAAGTGTCGCAGTATTAGAATATTGTGAGTTATATGATAAAAAATATCAACCTGGAATAGATCTTTGTTATGATAGCCAGGTACAGTCGAGTGCAAAAGTATGTGGTGATAACACGATTATCCGAAGTAGTAAGGTTATCAGTTCTAGTGAGTCAGAGGAAAACTCTGAATCTAGTATAAATTGTAATGTCATGAGGTTCACATTTGGTTGTACTAACATTTCAATACTACTGTACATTTCGTACAAAAATGCCAGGTAAGTGCTAGGTTCAACAATATTGCTGGGCTAGATCATGCATCATGGGATACTAACATGAGATCTGACAGTGAACCGTTTAAGGGTTATAAAAATAGAAACTATATGTGTAATTTTGAATTGAGTGATTACTTGCATGGTACACACAATAATCATGGCCATAGTACAATGGCAGTTCTATAATTTGGTATAGGAAAATGTCCCAAAATAATTCAATATGCAGTGCTTGGTATACAAAGCAGGCTAATGATAAATGGGACGAAACAACTATTGATAGCAGTCATGATTGTTGGAACATTTTAGACATACAAAACATGCTAGGACCTTGGCATTCAGCCTCAACAACTTTAATAGTCAAGAGTTTACAATAAGTCCTAGTTGTATAAGTACTGCAGATAGTAGTAAATCTTTTAGTTCTTATTTTAATCAAGAATTCAATGTACAAGCGTATTTAATTGATTATTATAATACAAGTATTAAGAAAGATAACTTTCATACAGAAGAAAATATAGCTATAATACGAGAAAAACATACAAGCTTGGTTCCCATCAAACTGAGAGCTTGAAAAGGGAGTTTGGTTTTCTGCCTGACTGCGTTCCAATATTCGAGGTAATGCCAGTGGCAGCAGAAATAACATTTAAAAATGATTGTACATAGTTAAATCAAATGCACACGGCAGTTGCGAATTATAACCGTCCTAACTATAAAGGTGCCAGGATACCAGTGCCATCAGGTTTGAATATTCCAATGTGGAGATACATACTTAAAGATTACGATTTGCCCATTATAGGCGATTACCTACAATTTGATTTCACAATTAATGTTGATCAACAAATATTAGAATATAATATGGAAGTAGTTAATAATAAATCGGCATTGCAAAAAAAACAAGGTGTATGTAAATACTTTACAACTGAGGTCAATAAGGGAGCAATGGTAGGTCCATTTGACCAGGAACCATTTGAAAAAATACACTACTCCCCGTTAATGGCCAGAGATAAACCAGATGGGGGAGTTTGTGTGATGGTGGACTTGTCATGGCCATTGTTTAATAGTGTAAACAGTGGTATTCTTGATAATCAATTTGATATAATGTCTTTTAACTTAAAATACCCTACCATACATATGGTTATTGAAAAAGTTCAAGAAATTGGTTCAGAAGCACTTTTATATAAGGTAGACTTGGAGTGCGCATTTAGAAACTTAAGGATTGATCCTGCAGCTTACCCACTGTGTTGTTTAAAATGGAATGATGTCACATACGTGGACGTTAGCGTGGCTTTTGGTCTGAAAATTGGAGCAGCGGCTTGTCAAATGTGTACAGACGTAATTACATATAAATTATGTCAACAGGGAGCTTGGGTTATGAATTATTTGGACGATTATATTGGCGTGGCAGATAAACATAAAGCTGAGTCTCAATTCTAGTCTTTGTTGAATATCCATATAGGTTTACCTGTTAATCAAAACAAAGTAGAACCCCCTAATTCTGTTATAACATTCTTGGGCATCCAATCCCAGTAAACATTACAAACGTTTATAAACCTAACTATCAACGGTTTAGATTAGGTTTAAAATGATGGGTCCCTAAACGTTTGCCTATAAATGTTTCTAAACGTTTAAGCATAAACATTTATAAACGTTTATATATAAACGTTTCTAAACATTTATACACGTGTTTAAAATCTGGAGAAATATTTCTGTAAGTATATCTTGCTGTATCACTGTTGTTTGAAGCCATCATTACATTCTAAGTAGATATATAGAAGTATATAATTTGATAATATTATATACTTTTATATCTCTACGTAGGGGCCACGGTGGCAGAGTGGTAACACTCTCGCCTCCCACCTCTGCGGCCAGGGTTCGATCCCCGTCATGGCCGTAAGTGGGAAAGCTGGTAGTTGCTTGCCGTTGGTCGGCAGTTTACAGTACAGAACCCTAGCGAACTATATGTACTGGTTTCCTCTGCCCTTCCAACTACCCGTCGTGATATGACCTGTACAGTGTTGAAAGCGACGTAAAACCCCAAATAAATAAACAAATTATATCTCTACGTAGAATATAATGATGGCTTCAAACAACAGTGATACAGCAAGATATAATAACAGAAATATTTTTCCAGTTTCTCTCAAAATGGCTGTGCTGATGTCATCATCCCAACTGAAAGTGAGGTTAAGATATTTTTAACCCTTTGTAAAGGTTTAAAAATGTTTATAAACCCTTAATATTGAATAATTGTCAATATTTAGGTTTATATTTAGTTTAAAAAATGTTTATAGGTTTACTAAACGTTTATAAACGTTTGTAATGTTTACTGGGATTTGATACAAGAGCTGGCAAAGTATCGATACCCAATACAAAATTGCAGGAAATCCAACAAACATGTAAATTGTGGACTAATAAAAAATAAGACAAAATTACAAAAAGACAATTACAAAGTCTGGTGGGCAAATTATTATATATATGTCACAGTGGAAACTCCAATCCAGTGCCATTTCTAATTCCCCTAGTGGCAGTTCCAATTGGAACTACCACTAGTGCTACTTCTAATTGGAACTAGCACTAGTGCCATTTCTAATCATTTGCTGATAAACAACAATTAGAAGTAGCACTAGTGGTACCACTAGGGGAATTAGAAATGGCCCTGATTCTTGATCTGATTTCTCAAGAAGAAGTTCATCATTGATCACAAACTGTTTATTTACATACAGTAAATGACAATACATACAGTATTTACATACAGTAAATGACAATGTATACAATACACAATATGAATGTCTGTTCACAAGTTTTAATGTCTATATTCTGTTTTGACAAATGTTTATATTTGAGATATGACACTTTGTAGAACACTTCAAGCCAGATTTCTTGCATCTACACTTGTTTGTGATGCAGGTGCCCTTGCAAGAACATAGGGTTTTTCCTTTCACTGCAGATGCATTCCAACTGTTGTTTTTGCGAGCAGCCTGGATGATTGAAATTTCTTCCAGATCCTCAGTATCTATGTTCTCTAGGGATGGGAAGAACACGTTTCTCATATCTGCCAAGTCATCCACTGAAAAGTGATTCTTCAGGATCCCATGTGCAGTGTAAACTCTGTAAAAGGTAGTTTCATCTTTTTCCTTCATGGAGAGTACCTTGCAGGGAAGGAGGCGAGCATCAGTGTTTGTCCTGTCAACCTCATAAACGTTAATCCCAACTGTATCACCCACATTGGAGACCTTTGTAATTCTGTTTGAATCAAACTGAACCTGTTGCTTCTTTGCTGCCTTCAGGTAGTTTGCTGTGGCCACCTTCCTTATTTTTTCATGGGGTGTGTCATCTTCACTGTGGGATGAGCTGTTGCTGCATTTCCTCTTCTGTAAAATTCCTTGTACTTCTGCTTCTTCCTCACTTGGTGTTGTGTCTGCTTCTTCAGTTGAGGCTGAGGTAGAGGGTACTGCAAAGTCATCACTTGAGGCTGAGGTAGAGGGCACTGCAAAGTCATCACTGGAGGCTGAGGCAGAGGGCACTGCAAAGTCATCAGTGGAGTCTGAGGTAGAGGGCACTGCAAGGTCATCAATATTTTCAATAAGGCTATCTTCGATGTCTTCTTCATTCAGAGCCCCCTGCTCTGCTAACATCTCTAGAACTGCATAGCTGGTTCGGGGAACTTGACCAAAGACCACTTCATATGGTGTCTTCCCTGTAGTAGCACTCACTGATGTATTCATGCTATACATCACATGCTGTAGTCCCAATGCCCAACCACAGTCTTCATTTTCTTCCAGCCACTTTCCTAGTCTCCGTTGAAGATCTCCATTTGCCCGCTCTACACACCCTTGTGACTGAGGGTGTCTTGGTCTCCCGTGGATGATAGTGAGTCCTGGCCATGCCTTAGTTAACTCTTCAATAACTCCTTCCCATTATTTGATTGAAGTAGTGGGGGGAACCAAAAAGGCAAAATGCCTGCACAAGTTTGGCTGCAACCTCAGAGGCTCGCTTGGAAGTCAATGCATGTGCCCAGCTGAATTTGCTGTAGTGGTCTCTAAGATGAAGGATCCACTTGCATTCATCATCAGGGCGACTGCTCATGTCAATCAGATCCATCTGGACTCGGGTAAGGAACCCCAAGGAAATGATGGGTCTGCCTGCTGGTGGCTTCTTCAAAGGGACACGAACTGTACAGGCAGGGCAGGTGCTTAGAAAGATAGGAATGCAGTCCCATCGAACCCATCCATAGTTGGCACGGACTTCAGCCCAAGTCTTGTCACCGCCAGCATGTCCCACTCTTTCATGGCAGCACTTGATGGTGTCAAACAGCTCCTCTTGAGGAACCACTGGATTGGAAGTCTTCAGACAGTATGACACATTTCTGGCACCAATTTTTTGTAGTTTAAAGTTTTTGGAAACCCAGTACTTAAAGTAGCTTCCCTGTGCACACTTCACACCTTTGGTCAGTTGCAAAGCAGCTACAGCTTGGTCATATTTCTCTTGTGATATAGAGAAAGCACTTCTACTTTTTTCCACTAGTCCATCAATATGCTTTTCAAGCTGTCTTACAAACTCAGACTTCTGTTCATCCATACTTCTTAGTGTTTATGAAACTTTAGAGATAATAACTATTCACTGTTGTTACCAAAAGATAAAATGATCATTGCCCAGATGGGCTGGTCTTATATAGACACAACAACACAGTTAATTACAGAAATGTATTCCTTTGATGGCCCCCTTTTATGTGTTCCAAAGAAAGATAGATCAAATGATGGAATAGATTACCTGTACAATTATAAGCTAGAAGATTAAAGGAAATTGCTGCTCTGGTGAGAGCTGCTCATTTGAGCAGACACCACAATTAAAGGTACAAAATGGGGTAATTGCAATTGGTAGTTGAGCACCTAACATAATACAGGATAAAAAAGCCAGTGGATTTTCAAATATTAAATTAGATTACTAAGATTAAAGGAAATTGCTGCTCTGGTGAGAGCTGCTCATTTGAGCAGATACCACATTAAAGAGACAAAATGATGTAATTGCAATTGATGGGTGCTAGTGGATTTTTAGTTGGAATTTAGATACAACATTTACCAAAACATAACTCATAGTAGAAATTAGTGTTGTCTTACAAATGTTGATTTGATGATTTTAGAAATTACACCTTTCAAAGGTTTAGTGCAATTTCTAAATCCCCTAGTGGTAGTTCCAATTGGAAGTAGCACTAATGCTATTTCTAACTCCTAGTTCCAATTGGAACTACCACTAGGGGAATTAGAAATGACACTGGATTGGAGTTTCCACTGTGACATATACATAAGTGTATATGACCGGCTCGCCTGTTTGTAAATCGAATTCTCACAGTTCTGCATAATGCCCCAATTACAGGCAGTTTCAAACTACCTGGTTTAATTTATAAAGACATTAGTTGGTTCAACAAATTTTTAGATAAATTTAATGGTGTTGTGAAAATTTACACAAAAAATACAGAACATTATAGCGTTTTTGTTGATGCATCTCTTCAACAAGTAGGTGGTATTTGGAATAATCAGGTATATTCTTGTGATATTCCTAATATAATTAAAAATTTAGTTTCCATTGCTTAGTTAGAGGCCGCAAACATAATATCGGCTGGTAGGTTATGGAGTAAACAATGGAAAAAATAAAGAAGTTACAATATGGTGCGACAATTTAGCAGTAGTACATGCATATCAGTCCCAAAAAAATAAGGATCATTGGTTAATAGCATGTTGCCCGACTTTATGGTATATCTCTGCAAAATATAACATAAAATTCCAAATTCAGCATATTTATGGGGTAGACAACGTTAATGCAGATATTTTGTCAAGATGGTATACATACAAACATAGTAGTAGAGAAGAAGTGCAAAATTTAAAAAAATGTAGTTGGCTTGAGGTAGACAATGAAATGTTATGGCCAGATTTTAAAATTTAAAACCTGATGGCAGTATTTGACTGTAAGCTACCTCCTTTGGAGGTTCTGTTGTTGTCTAGTGTCTGCTGCGTTCCTTTTATATTCTTAGGCAATCAAAGATTGAAGAAGTTGCAGAAGCAAGCTGACGACAGAATTCGCAGTGCATTTCGACCAAGAACGTGTGCTTCTTACCTGGCTGCCTTCAGACAGTTTGTGGTGTTCTTGGTGATCACGGGACTGAACATTCCATATCAAGAACCAGTAATTTTAGTGTACTTGGAATATCTAATACAACAAGGTCTAAAAAGCTGCTCAATTAGAAACCATGTTTCTGTACTTAAGCATTACTTTGCAATGTTCAATTGGCCAACAATGGTGTTATCTGGAAGAAAAGTTGCCTTGCTTTTAAAGTCTGTACAAGTTAATGCCAGAATGTCAATTAGAGTAAAAGGAATTATCACAGTTAAATTACTAGAGAAATTAGTTAATAAAACCCTTATGTATGAGAATGGATATGTATTCGCTGCATTATTTGTTACAGCTTTTTGGGGGTTCTTTAGATTATCAACCCTGCTCCTGTCTAAGAGCTCTGAATTTGAGAAAACTAGATTCGCAATCCAAAATGATGTGGTTGGGGGGGGGGGGGGGGGGGGGGCTGGAGTACATATAATTGTCACATGTTCTAAAACTATGCAAGCCTCAAATCAGGCCCAAGCGGTCCAGCTACCTGCTTTGATGGGTAAAAATTTCTGTCCTGTTCAACCACTTAGAAGCCAAGGGACGAGAATCTACCACTTTTTCAAATACATACAAAGCACGGTTGGACCCCATTAGTGGCTCCTAAAGCACACTCATTCATACGACTGGTAATTACTACCCTGGGTCTCAACCCCTTCAAGTTACACTTTTCACACGTTTAGACGTAGTGGAGCATCACTTGCATTTGACAATAATGTTGAGCTTTCAAAAATAAAACAACATGGCACTTGGAAATCAGAGGCAATATGGACCTACTTAAATTCCACTCCAATAGCCGCTAGCATAGTCCCCTCCACCTTTAAACAACTATTATCTACTAACAAATAAACATCTTTGGGGTTTGGCAGATAGTTAATTAAACTACAATCTACCATAGTTCATTTGGTGACATTCAAGTAATGAATTAAAACCAGTGTATTCTTATTTTATGATATTTTATTAGTATTTTAATATGTCAAACACTTTGTCACAAGCTAACAGTGGTGTATATAGATGTACAAAGTTTAACAAGAAGGTAGTAGTCTTCTTGGTATCTAAACTAGGTGAGCAATTTGTTACATGTTTGTAAACCCAAAGTGAAATATTCAAAGCAGATAACTATGTAAATCTGGACTAGACTGATGTCTGAAGTATGGGGTTCAAACCTTCTGGCTCTTAACCCTAAAAGATTACTAAGATAACTGTAGTAGCTAACAGGTTGTTGTGTGATAACAAAGCTAATTATGTTTGACTAATACATTAATATGTACAAAGTTTAATAAACTCCAAATGATGAAAGTTAATAGATGCTGCTTTTAATCTTGTTATTCCTCCTGCAACTGAGCAGGCACTTGCAGCTCCTTACAGATTCATTCCGAGATGAGCAGAAACTAATTTAGATACTACACAAGCCATAAGTGAGCCAATCTGAGCCACAATTACAGGAGCTCTCCATTTTAATAATTGCACTGCAACAGACATGAGAGGTGAAGGATATTTGTAACGTAAATTTTATTTATGTTGCTTTTAGATTCACTTAACTTTCATGTGTTTAATTAGTTCAAATATTGTGTGGATATATACAACTACAATTAAGATTCTTTTATTTTACATTTGAAATGACACACACAAAACACTCAGTGAAGAGGAACGCCAAGACTCACCATACAGTGGTTTCAGATCCAGATATTGACACACAACCTGAGACGCAGCTTGAAAGCAAAGTTGGAGGTGATGCACGACACTGCAAAATTACTGTACTCTTTTATGTTACATTTGAAATGAGACACACAAAACACTCGGTGAAGAGGAAAGCCAAGACTCCACATACAGTGGTTTCAGATCCAGATATTGACACACAACCTTAGACTCAGCTTGAGACTCAATCAGAAACTGAGGAAGGTGCTCTGGAGGTAAGGAAAAAGGAAGCAACAATTATATGTCTCTCTCAGTATCAGAGAATCCAAAAGATCAGAACATAACTTTAGTCAAGTATTAAGTATGATTGATTGATCTTTGATTTTAACGCTCTACCCATTGACCACTGCCCTCTTCCAGTGACTCAGAATTTAGTCAGTTCCTTACAAGTTCCTTCTCTCAGCACAAAAACATTTGCTTTAGAAGCCCCAAAACTACATCTTTTTCATGGACGCTGTTTTCATCTCAATCCTTAAAACATAAATCAAACTACAAACCCATTTCTTCTCTCCAAAGAGGTAAAAAATCTCTAGAACATATTAAAATGTGTCATCAGCATGAATTAAGACATGTCCTGGAGGTAAAATGTCAAGAATAAATGCCAAGAAAATAATCTGTGATATCTGTCCATAAGGATAGTGCACACATCACCAAGCTTGGAAAAATTAAAGTATGAAGTACTTAGTTGGACAGTTCAAAGACTAAATGTGGTTAAGGTTTTGGGTAATGTATCGACCACATAATATGAGTACCACCGCATTTTGATGTTGCACAGAGTGATCTTCATAATCTAGTCAACTAGTTACCTGCACCTTTTTATTTATTGATGGGGTTGTTCCTCATCCAGTAGTTTAGTTAATAAGGTTAATAAGGCCTTTTGATTCCTCCAATATCTGTTTGCTTATTGATAAGTCACTTACCTACTTTGACGTTTGATTTGTCTTTATTTTCTGCATCTGCTTTTCTTGATTTTGCACTGCAGGTTCATTCTGATCAGTTTGGTAGTGACCATTTTGCAATTTTAATTGATATAGTTAAGAGTAAAAAGGCTGATTGGCCAAAATATAAATGTCAGTGTCCTCTAGGTATCAATGGACATTATTTTACTGATACAACAGAAACCTTTCCTGCATTTTAATATAAATTAAATGGCTTAGAAAACAAAACGTATACAAAAGTCAACTGGACAGTCCACAGGTAGCTAAAAACCATGGTTCAACAGCAAATGCAAAAAAGCTGTTAAAGCTCATCAAAATACATTGGATAAATACTGTACAAATCCTACATCAAATAACATTAAAGAACATTAAAACAGTCATACTAATGCCCATAAAGTAATTAACGAAAATAAGAGGAAATCACGACGTTAATATGTATCAAAACTAAATGTAAAGACACCAGCAAAGAAGATGTGGAAAATGATAAGGAAAATAAGTGGCAAATAAAGTAACACTACAATTAACCATCTGGAAAATAACGATGGGACCAATATAACTGAAAGAGTAGACATAACAAATAGGTCAGCCCAAGAAATTACCAAGAATTCCAGCAGCAACAATTACTCCACAAAGTTTCAAAAGTATCAAGAAAAAAGCTCAGAAAGAAAACTACAACAGACAACAGTGAAAATTACAATCTGCAATTTACTATAAATGAAGCATGCAATGCACACACCCAGACATTGGCACAGATGAAATCCATTATCAGTTTATCACCTCTTAAAATATCTTCTAAGACACTCGCTTGTGGTGGGATTCAATATATTTAATGCTATATGGGTTTCAGGTGATATCTCTGAATGCTGGAAAGAGGCCACAGTCATACTTATTACTAAACCAGGGAACGACTCCAAAAAACTGCAACATTTCTCCAGCCCCCCCCCCCCCCCCCCTCCCAACACAAGAAAATGCATTATGGGAATAATATTTATTATTACAATAACAATAGATAAATGTGACTACTAAAAGAATTGTATCAACATATTAATGCACATCAAAAATATACAACATAGTTTGACTTTGAAATAGCATATAAAGGTCAGATGAAAGGTCAAACTGACCACTACTAATTAGCACTAAAATGTAAGATAATAACTGGACCCTGCCCCAAAGGGGGTATAATAATGAATAATAATCACCTGTAAAGGTGAAGGTCACCTAATGTGAACAAGTAACTGTACATAATAAATCACTATGAATTAACATCAGATGTGCAAAGGTCATCGGAAGGTCAATGCTGTGAATTGACAGCAGATGGACAAAGGTCATCTAGAGGTCAAATGGATCATTTATATTAAAGACCCATAGTGACTAAAACTATGTCTAGATGAATAAAACCTAGATGAATAAAACCTGCCTAGAGATGACAAGAGCAGGATAAGTTAAGAATAGATAACAGTTAAAAGGTCAAAGGTCACACAAGGTGAACTAAAGCAAACAGTGAATATAATGTGGTAAATATAAGTGGGAACTATAACAAATTACATAACAATATGAGGTTCCAAAACCTAGTGTTTAGAGGGAAAACAAGGCCCCCCCAATTAAAAGAATGGTAGTGTGGCGACCCAGCAGATATGTCAAGCCTTACAAATAGCCTGTTATAACCCTACAGATTGAACAATCAATATAAAGCCTCGCGTTGTGTTCAAATTTGTATTAGGTTATTAGCAAACCATCACTAACATTAAATCCTGTTGTTAAAGGGACAAATTTGTGGTGTATTAAGAATTTCGCAGCAAATTCAACAATGAATATTTATTCTAAAATATATCAAATTCAACAGGTAATTTACAAAATAAGACAAAATATCACCGGTACATAAGTAACAATTACAAAAGTATTTATACTCAAATTCATCAGCTTGAATATAATGTATAGCTTTTAATTAACACACAAATAACCAATTGTCTAATATTGGGTTTAATAAAAATACAATTTATCTCTAGTATTTAGCCTACAATCATCTAATAATAAACCCTTATTGCTGCTATGTGTAGTAAATGTCTTACCATATTTGGTTGTTCTACTACTGAGCAGTTCTACTACTGAGCTGGTTCATTCAATTGATTGGTTCAACTTTTGGTCCTTCTGGAACCCTTTCAATCCAATCCAGTTGAATTGCTCCTTACATTCAATCCCCTCCTCACGTCACCGTTTCTAAGTGCCTAAAGTACTATATGACGGTGCTACACCGTAATGACGTCAGTCCACATTTGTGACGTATACTAGTGATCGCCATTGTAGCCATCTCTGCACCGTGACAAATATACATAAATATAAGGCACTCTGTCGCCCCCTAGTGATGGATATTTGAACTAAAAGGTTTGACAATAAGCTTATTTTATTTTACTAGTAAAAACAGTAGATTTCTAACACTGTGTATATTTTATTTTATAAAACGTTTGCGGTGGGCGATAATGCACCGCATTTACACTAGCGACCGCGGAGACACTTCTTCAACAATCTCGCGGACAAAATACCGAGTTCGCGCATGCGCAGACATAACACGCGAACGAGGTCATCTCACTACCCCCCCTATTTTTTAAAAGGTTATGCCCTCATAACACGTTTAAAATATATACATGACTAGATTTGAAGACTAATTGCTAACTGCTAAAACACTGGTATATGTATATTTCAAATATACATCAGAAACATGTTTAATACTGTGCAGTTTATGTCATACGAAACTTACCATTCAACATATGCAATAACGTTAACAGTATCCAACCAGAATACTCAAGTGCATAACGGTAAGATACATGTTCAACACTCTGAGGATTAACAACCTCATACAACACATAAATGATGTTGATAGTCCAACCAGAATACTCAATTGCATAACAGCTGAAATAGCAACAGCATTAAAGTTTTAATAACCAAAGTAACTACCACAATTAAAACTGCATACTGAGAAACAAAATATGCAATAATACTGAAATATTTACCGAGCAATAATTCAATATATACTATAATTAACATTGCATACTGAACAACAAATATGCAATAATACTGTAAATTCAACAGCTGTACTGCTGCAAAATATATGCCTGTAATATGTAGCAAGAAGAAAAACAACATTTAAAATTGTCTCTGCTTAAAATTGATGTTGACAAAGTCAATAAAATCCTGTTTCTTAGCTATTTCTGATTTTGCTGTCATTTTGCGAATCTTTGCCTCACTCTCCCGTCTTAGATCTCTTTCTGCTGTTAACTTTCTTTTCAAGTCCCTAATTTTTTCCTCTGACTGTTTTAAAACTTTAATTTGCTCTGTCATCAGACTGTTTTTGTCTTCATATATATAGTCTTCTTTCCTCCCTGAGTTTATGTTGTAGATCTTTAACTAAAGCTTCCTTCTTTTCTTTGTCAAACTGTTCAAGCTGTGCCCTAGCTTTTTCCCTCTCCTCAGTCCAAAATTTGAGCTTGGCATCAGCCTTCCTGAGGTTTTTCAGGAGAATGTCGCGAGACGTGGTCAAGACTTCTTCTTGTGAAGCTGCTTGGCTGAGAGCGACCAAAGGTTCCCTGATTTGCCTGGCCGGAGCCTCTTTTGGCACAAATGCCATCTGGCTTGGAGGTACTGTTGGTAGCACTTTCTTCTTGTAGCCGGTTGGAGGTTGAGCAGATCCAGGAGCCAAGTAAAATTTGTTCTGACAGTTTATAGGGATGGCCTTTGCTTCTGCTTGATGCTTTTGCAGAGAATGCCTCTTGACATCTGTGGCCCTTCTAAACACTTTAGTGCATCCTTCACACTCGTAGAGTGTCACCTGGTGTTCATGTATTTCCGTCCAGTGCCTTAAGAGAGCAAATGGTTTTGCAAAAGCCTTGCCTTGGCAACCTTCCACATTACACCTTAATTTATTATTCTCTTTTCCAGGCTTGGACTCATCAACTTCTCCCTCTTCCAGGATATCATCCACCCACTCATTGTTTTTCTCAATTGCTGCCATGCTTTCCCTTAACTCTTTGTGGAAATCAAAATCAGCATCCTAACAAAAAAATAAACAAAAAAAAACAATTGCACTTAACCATATGTGACAACCATATTTGTACATGTTATATACAATATTTAATATGATTTGTCACTATTCTCAGTTTGAACACCAACCTCTTTTACTTTTGGTTCTAGCCAACTAAGAGGTGTTTCATGTTCATAACTCTTGATATGGTCAATGTGCAGTGTTAAAACTCTGGATTCAGGCTTTTCTTGAACCCTATAATTTAACTCCCCTAATTTATCCACAACCAAATATGGGCCCTTCCAACCTCTACCAAACTTTTGTTTGTCTGAAGGTAGGTGATAAACCCAAACCCATTGTCCTACTTTAAATGACCTTGTTTGAGTGTTCCTGTTATAAGATTTTGCCTGTCGAGTTGCACTCAATTTTACAGAGTCTCTAACCTTGTCAAATGCATCTGCCATGGTTTGTCTGACCCATTCTACATATTCGCTGGGACATTGAGGAACAAATTCGCTCTTGTTTGTTCCATACATGATGTAAACTGGCAATCTTACCTCGTGACCAAACATCAACAAATTTGGGGTACACTTTGTGCTTTCATGTATGGTGGCTCTGTATGCCATCATCACATAAGGCAAGTGTTCATCCCAATCAGATTTCTCAGATTCAGAGAAAGATTTAAGCATTGACTTAAGTGTTCTGTTATAGCGCTCGACCAAACCATCAGATTGGGGCCTATAACGAGATGTCCTCACTTTCTTCATGTCAAGCAATCTACACATCTCCTGAAACAGTATGGACTCAAAGTTCCTACCTTGGTCAGAAAGTATCTCTGAAGGTACTCCATACCTACAGATCCATTCTGTTACCAAGCAATCAGCAACTGTCTGTGCTGTTTGATCAGGCAAGGCATAAGCCTCCACATACTTTGTGTAGTAATCTGATACCACTAATATGTAATTGTTGTGTTTTTCACTTTCAGGTAAAGGCCCTACAATGTCACAGGCTATTTTCTCCATTGGCGCAGAAATAAAATCCTGCTTGAGAGGAGCTTTCTTTGGCATGTGCCCAGCCTTATGACTACTACAGACCTTGCATTTGCTCACCCATCTGGTAATGTCCTGCTTATATCCCGGCCAGTAAAATCTTTCCCTCACCTTACACAATGTCCTTCTGACCCCAAGATGACCAAGATTTCTTGCCGTAATGCTTGAGGTACAACATACTGATTTACAGATTTGTCCTTTGTATCACTAGGAACCCACTTTCTGTACAGTATTCCTTGTCTTAACTCAAGCTGTGACCATTGAGAACACAATGTTCTGACCTCATGACTCTCTTGGCAAAGTTTGACACTTCAACTCTGTTACTTTCAACACAACAGCATCATTCTTTTGTGCTTGCCGTAACTGATCTACTGTGTAACTGTCCGCCCAGTTACTGAATTTCCCTTTAGACCTTTTACTTATCCCCCGTGGACTTTCACCACGATCTTGACTAGTCACAATGCTAGTAGGGGGATTCTCAAAAGCCTGATCATTACTATGTGAAGGAAGATTTACTCTACCACCAAAACTAGGCGCCTGAGATTCTTGAGTCATCTTGCTAGTATCCATACTAGCTGACCTCATGGATTGACCATTCTGTCCTCGACTCCTACATTTCTCAGCCTGACCCCTAGTTATAACACAAACACAGTGCTCACTTTCCAATGCACAATCCTCACAGTCAGCACTTTTACACTTTCTAGGTGGCTGTCTAGAAGACCATCAGCATTAGAATGCATCACTCCCTTGCGATGCTGTGTTTCAAAATCATAGGAACTGAGTACTGCTAGCCACCTTGCTAACATACCCTCTGGTTCCTTGAAATTGACTAACCACTTCAAAGAAGCATGGTCAGTTCTCAGAATAAACCTCCTTCCCCATAAGTAATGATGGAAATGTTTTATGAAAGCCACTGCTGCTAACAGTTCTCTCATAGTTGTACAGTAGTTTTGTTGTGTTTTGCTAAGTGTCCTACTTGCATATGAAATGATCTTTTCTTGACCATCATCTTGAAGCTGTGACAAAACTGCACCAACTCCATATAAACTAGCATCTGTATCTAGTACAAAGGTTCCCTCTTTGTTTGGATAAGCTAGAACTATTGGATCAGTACAAAGTGTGTCCTTCAATGTTTGAAAGGCTTTTTCACATTGTACGTCAAATATGAATTTTGTGTTCTTCTTTGTCAAAGCATTCAAGGGTGCTGCTATTGTAGCAAATGACCTTATATGTTTCCTGTAATATGAAGCCAGTCCTAGGAAACTATGAACATCCTTGACCTTTTGTGGTTTTGGCTAGTTTTTGATTGCCTCAAGTTTGTTGGGATCACAAGATATCCCCTCCTAAGATACTACATGACCTAAAAATTCCACTGACTCTTGGAATAGTCTACATTTGGATGGCTTCAGAACTAACCCTGCTTTGCGTAATCTTTCAAATACCAATTCAAGATTCAACAAGGTTTCATCAAAAGTCTTTCCAAATGTTATTATGTCATCAAGGTACAGTACTGCTTTTGACCATTGCAACCCACTTAACACTAATTGCATTAAATGCATAAAAGTGCCTGGTGCATTTGTCAACCCAAAAGGCATGACTGTAAACTGCCTAAGACCTCTTCTAGAAGTAAATGCAGTTTTACATTTGTCATCTGGGTGCATAACAACCTGATAGTATCCCTGTGCCAAGTCCATAGTACAGAAGTATTTTGATCCAGATAGAGAATCCAAGCACTCCTGGATTCTGGGCAGAGGAATGGCTGATTTTCTCATGACACTATTGATAGCACGATAATCAACACACACCCTTATATCTCCGGTTTTCTTGGTTACTATCACCAAAGGAGATGATCAAGGACTATCACTGGGCTCAATAATACCCTGTGCTTCCATTTTGTCAAGTTCCTTATCAACAAGTTCTTGTTGCGAGACAGGTAAACGTCTAGGACGCTGTTTGATTGGTACGGCATTGCCCGTGTCTACCCTATGTTGCACCAAATTTGTCCGACCAAGTTGTCCATCAGGACTCTTAAAAATGTCCTGATATTGATACAACAGTCTGGTAAGTCCAAACAACCCAGTTTCTTTCAGATCACCAGATCTATTTTCAACCAAAGGTTTCAAGAATTCTGGCAACTCAGGTATGTTCTGTTCTTCTATCATGTTTAAAGTTCCATTTTCAGTGTTTTGAAATAAAGATTTGTCACTGTCAAAGTGTTTTACTTGTGTTACTGGTTCCAGCATAGCTACCACACTATTCTTACTGATCTTGATAGGATCAAGTCCAAAATTGGCAACTCTTATAGGTATGACACTGTCTCCTACTTTTACTAGAGATTTTGCCACTGCAAGACCAGTCTTCTCAGTAACTGAAACTAAAGGTTCAACTAAGCCAGTTGTCCAACCCGAAACCCAATGATTAGATTTCACATGACCACTTATAATCATTTCATGCTGAGGAGGTACACAAAAGTTTTGTTGTGCCTGAATCCGTGCACACCTTGTGCTACCTTTCTTGTGCAATGTTATAAGTTTGTCATTGAATTTCATGGTACCTTTGGCTACATTAAACATGCACTCTTGGTCCTCCATGAAATCCAAACCCAAAATAGTACTCTTGTCACCTAGTGACACCACTTTCACTGGCATTCTAAATTTATGACCTTGAACTTCAAAATCCAGGTTAGTTTGTCCACATACATTCATGACCTCACCATTAGCATTTTTCAATATCAAATTGATCTTCTCTAATGATGGCTTGTCATTTAATGAATCATAGAACAAACTATCCACTATAGTGTATGTTGAACCAGTGTCTACAAGAAACTCAGTTTCATTACCCATTACACTTCCTTCAACATACCAACACGACGAGTTATTAGTTTCAATCACTCCCTCCAGTGGCCCTTTGCAGGTATCTGCTGAGAATGCGGCCCCATCCTCAGCTTGCCTTAGTTTAAATTTTTGGGTGAATTTGAACTACCACTGGTTTTTCCTGTAGCAGTTTTCTCATGGCACCTATAGCACTCTATGTCCTTGGACTTTTTACCCTTGTCCCATGTTTGAGCTTTGTTTGACCTCGAATCAGTGTGCTTTGATTCCTTAATATGACCCAATTCATTGGATAATTGATTTATCTGGTCAGAGTTTTTCCGAAGGGTGGTCAATATGTTCTTTAAAATTTGACTTTCTGAATTTTCAATGGCACAAACTTTACCATTGACTGGCTTTGAAAGTTTCTTGTTTGAATTGTTTTCAAAACACTCGTACTCAGTGGCCAGTGAGATTGCTTCATGCAAATTTTTGGGATGTGCAAATTGAACATGTTTTCTAATTTCAGCATTTCCCAGACCATTGATAAATTGATCAAGAATCCATTGTTCTTGTGCATTTAAACTAATTCCTGGGAACGCCTTAGATGCTAATCTCCTCAAAGCATAGCCAAATTGCATTGGGGTTTCATTATCCTTTTTCACCCTATTTCTGAACTCAATTCGGAAAGTGGCCTCTCTTTCTGCTGGATTGAACCTATTTTCAAGTTTGGCAATTAGGGCACCATAATTTTGAGTGTCAATGTATGGGGAAATGTCACTGAATACCCTTTGAGCCTCGCCCTGCAAACTCATTATCAACTGTGTAGCCCGTTCATAGTCATTCCACCCATTCCAGTTAGCGACAGTTTCAAAGTGAGTCAAATAATCACTCCATTCAACCGTTTGGCCATTGAATTTGTCTGAATCTCTTTGTCTATGACTATACCTTGGACCTGTATTGGGGTAGGACACTTGTCCTTCAGTGGGCCTTGACCAAAATTCACTCTGTGGGTACAACCTACCACCATACCCTTGGTTTTGTGGTTGCCTATTTGAGCCGGAATTTAAGTGTTTATGTGCCCTGTCACCTTGACCTTGAAATCTTGCCCTGTCCTGATTTTTGTTCTAATCAGGATCATAAGATCTGAACTCAGGTCTTGGCAACCTAACTGGTTCATCTTCGTGAGCCCTATAAACACCTGGGTTACTTGCACTCTTTTTAACCACTTGGGGTTTTTCGGTCATGTAAACCTTTGGTGTTGAGTGAACGATTCCGGAATTTATTTCTTCACATGAATCAATAAACTCATGCTCATTGTCACGTTCATTCTGTAATATGTTACAGTTATTCATGTTTGTGAGCTTATCATCATAGATATCAGGTGGAGCTGTGGCTGCCGATGTAGGTCTTTTGTATCTGATTGGCACAGAATTAAACTGTATTTCAGATTTAGGCCTTGTCTCACTAGATTCTCTATCACGCCTTGGGTTAGGCCATTTAGGAATCCAGTCTCGGACAGTTTCCATCCAACTCCTTGACCTGACACTATAGTCATTTTATTTTTCTACCAAAAAAAAAACCCTACAACTATGCAATTACAATACTAAAAATATTTGAAATATTAAAAAAATGCTTCCAATCAAATTAATACACCAAATAACCAATCCTGGTCACGGCACCAAAAATATCTGTGGCGACCCAGCAGATATGTCAAGCCTTACAAATAGCCTGTTATAACCCTACAGATTGACCAAATCAATATAAAGCCTCGCGTTGTGTTCAAATTTGTATTAGGTTATTAGCAAACCATCACTAATATTAACTCCTGTTGTTAAAGGGACAAATTTGTGGTGTATTAAGAATTTCGCAGCAAATTCAACAATGAATATTTATTCTAAAATATATCAAATTCAACAGGTAATTTACAAAATAAGACAAAATATCACCGGTACATAAGTAACAATTACAAAAGTATTTATACTCAAATTCATCAGCTTGAATATAATGTATAGCTTGTAATTAACACACAAATAACCAATTGTCTAATATTGGGTTTAATAAAAATACAATTTATCTCTAGTATTTATCCTACAATCATCTAATAATAAACCCTTATTGCTGCTATGTGTAGTAAATGTCTTACCATATTTGCTTGTTCTACTACTGAGCAGTTCTACTACTGAGCTGGTTCATTCAATTGATTGGTTCAACTTTTGGTCCTTCTGGAACCCTTTCAATCCAATCCAGTTGAATTGCTCCTTACATTCAATCCCCTCCTCACGTCACCGTTTCTAAGTGCCTAAAGTACTATATGACGGTGCTACACCATAATGACGTCAGTCCACATTTGTGACGTATACTAGCGATCGCCATTGTAGCCATCTCTGCACCGTGACAAATATACATAAATATAAGGCACTCTGTCGCCCCCTAGTGATGGATATTTGAACTAAAAGGTTTGACAATAAGCTTATTTTATTTTACTAGTAAAAACAGTAGATTTCTAACACTGTGTATATTTTATTTTATAAAACGTTTGCGGTGGGCGATAATGCACCGCATTTACACTAGTGACCGCAGAGACACTTCTTCAACAATCTCGCGGACAAAATACCGAGTTCGCGCATGCGCAGACATAACACGCGAACGAGGTCATCTCAGTAGTAATGAAAGACTAAAATAAGCAACCATAAAACCATACAAGTGATATGCTTTAGCAATAACCATGGCAAAGTACTTGTTAATACAAATGTAATAATGTGTCAATGTATGCAAGATAAAATTCAGAATGAGTGCATTATGTCATCAATTAACAAACATTATAATCACAATGAATACATGTAAAATTACTAGTTCATATATAGCTGTACAACACATCAAATATAAAGTTCCTGTGGAGAGCAGATCCCCCGCCTGATTCAGACACAGCCTACATGGATGCTTCAAAAACCTCTAGCTCTTAAGGAGCACAAATAACACATAAGAGCACATGAGCACATGAAGTGAAGATGTTCTGTGAGCACAATCTCTACCGGTCCATATGCTGTTTCTTATTCCCCAATCATAAAACACAAGCAGGTGCTCACCTAAGGTGTGACTTCCTGCTACCTAAGCCACTGGCAAGACAAACTTCAACATCATGACTTGAAAACATGAGATAAGTGAGCCAATGTAACTCGACGAGTAGTAGACATCCATTAATAAAGTTCCTATGCATTACAAGTCAACTGTCAGTAAGAGCACATACACCAACTGGCATATGCAAACAGCAGTTACAACACACTCAACTCTTCTCCAAAAGCGTGAAAGAACTCAGGTGACAGTTGTTAAGTTCCACAACAGTAACATACGCCAACGCGGACAGCTAAGCAGGTACCACACTTGACAAGGTAGACAGCCATTAGCAAAGTTCCCATACATCACAAGTCAACTGTCAATAAGAGCAAATACACCAACAGGCGGGTGCATACACCAATTACAACACCATCAACTTCTTCCAAAGCATAGAAGACCTCAGGTGACAGTTGTCAAAGTTCCACAACAGGAAGAGATGCCGACGTGGACAGCAAAGCAGGTACCACACTTGACAAGATACCACCCCTATGCAGACGAACCAGCCCAGCTGGCGAGTCCAGGGCCAACCACACCAGCCCAATGTCCCTCATCAAGCAGACTACAGCAAGACCAGCTAGACAAGCTGGCGAGTCAGGATGAGGTTAGGCACAGTTCATGCATCTTGATGATCCCAGGTAACCAAGCCAGTTACCTCTCCGCCTCAACAGGCGCCACAGGAAGCCAGACATCTTAGCATCAGTGACACAGAAATGACCATCTAATCAGCAACCAGATGTTGCTCAGGTGTTGACCTTCCACGGCTGGAAGCACTGTAGTCCAACAGACCAGGCAGCATCTACAACTGAACAAAATTTTTGCTGTGCACTGGTCAACTTTCAGAGTCAAAGTGACTTGTAAACTGCTGGTGGCAAGGACAGAGAACCTAGAACAATAGAAAACTAGAAATTACCGTCCTTAGCTGTTATTCACTGCAGTGTCTGTAGCAATTCAAAGGCCATTTATTAAATTATTGTGACTGGGGATTATTCGCCCTCACACTTTCCTAGCCACGTCTAATTTTAAAAGTGTGCACTATAAATAAATACCCTATTAAAAATGTGTGGGGGATTTTTGCCCCCGGTGTAAACAATAACTGTGATCCATTGGGTGTGTGTAAACAAGAATTCACAATGTCATATCAGCTCCATACAATATTTTTATAATTCTGTTAATTGGATGATCTTACTCATGCATTATTATATTCAGGAAACCATTTTGCCAACTGCATGGGCCTATTTTAAACAATTGTGTATCCATGTTTCCTACTTGCTGTGACTTTGTTTATAAATTAGACTGTAATGTTATAAATATTTGCTTTTATTTTATTCATCTTTCTGTTTTTATCAAAAACTGATGTATTGGTGAAAATGTGACTAAAACAATTTTACATGGGAAATAATACTGTCAAAATATTGCATGTCATAAAATTATTTGTATAATTCAACAATAGAAGGGTGGATTTATTTTTCTTGTTTCGAATGACTCGGTGACCCTTGCACCCCTGTTGACTTTTTAAAATTTATTTTTATATATCTACAATTATAATTTATACATGTAGGCTTAACTTTACCAAACTTGTAAATCAAAAGTTAAGCCTACGACTTGTTAGTTAATATTATCCCAAAATATCTAAAAGCTGGTTTATGAATATATTGACATGACATCTCTACAATGATTATTTTATCTTTTTCAATTTTTAAATTAGTTTAGTTGCCAATATATATTAAAATAAAATCTGATCTAAGTATTTCATTCTCATTCTTCATATTCAAAATATATGCACATGTCCAGGCTTTAAATAGAATTTTACATTAAAGACTATCCAAAGGCATTTACAAGAATTCATATTTTCTTCTGTGCTGTATATTAAAGTCAGGACCAAAATCATCACAAATTCACAAGAAAACCATAAAAACACAACAGGAAATTAAATTCTGTGTATTTTATGCTTCAAAATGATGTGCAATTTGTTGAAAGTAAGGAAGAATTATTTTTCATGTATTTTCACTGGGTAATTAGTGAATATTCTTGTTTGCACATGGCCATTGTTTTTTCACATTCTTGTTTGTAAACAGGGTTGCCGCACATGAACTCTCGGGACTCCAATAAGGCCTATTGTTGATACAACTTAGGATGTGTCTTATTCAAGTTTATGGGACTAAGCTAAGGGCTAAGATTCTGGGAAATTGTATTATATTAAGTTGTTTTCTGCTTCATTTTGTCAGATTGATTTATTTGGGGTTTTACATCGCTTTCAACACTGTACATGTCATATCACGACGGGTAGTTGGAAGGGCAGAGGAAACCAGTACATACAGTTCGTCAGGGTTCTGTACTGTAAACTGCCGACCAACTGCAAGCAACAACCAGCTTTTCCACTTGAGGCCGTGCCAGGAACTGAACCCTGGCCTCGGAGGTATGAGGCTCTTTCTGTGACTTGCTTGATTTTGTCAACTTCTGTTGACTGGTGGCTTAGAGCGATGTTAATGAGTGGCTATTTATAGTTATTTGTTATTCAACACAAAAACAGAGCCTTCCATATTTGCAAAACCATCTATAGTGGTGTGACCATCACAAAGTTATCTACACAAAGTAAGTCAGAATGAATTTGATGAATAATTCATTTTGCACCTTTTATAAAGATGCAGAAGAAAATATTTTACATCTCTTCAAAGTTTGTCAAAAAAGTGGAGACATTTTGCGAAAGATTTGAAAATTGTTTTTTCTTGTTTGATTTTTACGAAATATTCTTATAATGGATTTAATGGAGAGATGAACGGGTTGGAAGAAAATCTACAAAAAAGATTGAAATAAATATACACGTATACTATATAGTTATCAAAAATACTGATCATTCTTTTAAACATATTTAACTAATTCTGTTAAATAAATAAAATGTCTGAAATGTTAAATACTACTTATAAATTAATAAATGTTTCTGATGTTGCTACATCTTAAGTTTGCATGTTATTGTATAAAACCTGTACCCAAAAAGAAGTTAAACAACAAGGAAACTCTGAACTTATTTGCTTATTTGCATATCCAGTATAATTGTAATTATGTCACTTCGTATGGTTTATGATAAAGATTTTGTCATAGTTAAAATAACATAAGTGAAAAAAAAGGGAAAATTTTTTTTTCAAACATGCAAAACACATATAGGCCATAGAGATGAGCTTAAATTAATGACCTCTTTTGTAAAACTAACAATTAATTTATACGTAAGCATAATTGTCTTGCTAACCTTTTAATTAAGTTTGTATAATCTTTGCAATCTGCATCTGCTACAATAGCCAACAGACTTAAGTCATATCTCGATAAGCTTATCTATAGAATTCAAAATGGAGTTTCAAGAAAGGTATATTGGTAAGTGCAAGATATTTAAAAACTAGATTAGAAATGAACATTTATTTTACAGTCTTTGGATATACAACAAATTGAGATCAGAATCATGTTCCAATTAATCAATAGCCTATTTATAGCCACTAAAAGGTATATATATGATGCATCTAGAGATGCAAAGAGACAACACTAATTCTGAAGCCACTGAAAAATATATTTAGATTGAATAGGCTATATAGACATAAGTTGTCAAGTTAAATCAAAAATAAACATTTCTCATGTTGGGGATAGGAGGGCATCAATCTTTAGGAGTGTTTACTAGAACTATGCTACTAGTCAAGCAAAATGAAAGATATACTGCATTGCTTTTAACTTTTATTCTCAATGTGGTTGAATGTAAAAAGTCAACTAACGTGGATCCCTTTCATATATTCAGCTTATTCTTTATTTTGCTTCTTGTAGTCTTCATTTATTTCTTAAAAGTGACAAGTCTAATTATTTCTTCACTATGTATAAACTTTCTGCACTTATTATGAAATAAAAATATGAAAAATACATTTGCATAACCTCTGCATATATATCCATTCCAATTTGATGAAAGGATCATTACCATTTAAAGCTTCAAGTTAAAATATCAGTGCCTCCTTGTTTATCACTATCATAGGGGGTGTAATTAGATTTATGTTCACTAATTCTTGAATCTAAACAATATAAATGCAGAAAAATATCATTATCAGAATATATTTTTGTGTTTTATATTCTCTGCAGGACAAAAGTATGTACAAGAAAATTAATGATTTGCAAATATAAACTAAAAACTTTTGGCATTGAATTGAGCTAGACAAGTTTGATCGGACATAATTCAGTAGAGCTACTGTATTCAGCATTGTAAAACTGTGATAGAGTGGGGTGGGTCAAGCCAAAGGGTGCCAAATAACATTTACACATATTAAATTAATTATCCAGGCGGTTCAATACTGCCAACTTCAAACTACTTAGAGAAGACAGTTTCAAAATAGGATTTTTAGGCCAAATGAAACTAAAATAGAGTATTGACATAGGTTAAATATATAGATTATAGGAGCCAGCTGGGGACTGTAAGTGGAAGCATTCGTAAAATAACAAACTAATACTTAATGACAGGATAACTACACTTTTACTAAGGTATTCAGGAAGTAAATAGAGGCATTATTTGAATAGCTGTTCCACTGTCAATAGGGGGGCCATGGTGGCGCAGTGGTAAAACACTCACTTCCCACCTCTGCAGTCAGCGGTTCAAACCCCGAACCCTATGTCAGAAAGATGGTAGTTTCTTGCTGATGGTTGGCAGTTTACAGTATAGAACCTTGACCAGCTGTATGTATTGGTTTCCTCTACCCATAGAACTACCTGTCTTGCTATGACCTATTCAGTGTTGAAAGTAACACTAAACCCCAAATAAATAAATAAATAACTACACTGTCAGTAGTCATTACATAGTCATTAGAGATTTCCTCCAGATGAGACATTTTTGTAACATTAAGGTAAATTACACATCACCTGACTGTACAACATTTCAAAAACATTGTTTTTGTACAATAATGATAACTTTATAGTTAGTAGGATGTACATAAATAAAGGTTTTACAGGCCCAAGGACTTTTTCAATTATTCTATAAACTTGTCAGAAACAGTGCCTTAGATCAGTTAATAATGGATATAAATAGGCCTGAGTTGAAAAGACCTGGCCAGTTTTATCACCCCAAAAATCTTAATAAAGCTATTCCCATATAGATATTGTATTGCCTATTTCTTTGGTAATGTAATGTGGAAGTTCTGAGAATGGAAGTAGTCAAAAAAATTAATGTCATAACTGGTGGACAGAAACAAATATGCTGGTTACATCAATTAAAGAGAGTGGACAGTAGTATGGATTTACTTCAGAACTTTGGAATTATCTCAAGAACAAAGGCATGCACACTCGTCCTGCTGAAGAATGATATGAATCAAACTTAGGGTTAGAATTTAGTGAAAGGAAACTTTGAACAGTAAAAGGAAACTATGAGGTTCAGTATTTCCAGTGGTGTTAACTGTACATATGATCTACTTTTTCATATATAGTACAATGGATTAGTTACTGGAATACATTATAGAATCTTTATATTGATGTGTTTGAATACAGTGATATTTTAGTTTCCATTTTAATACAATAATTTCAAAATCTATCAAATAAGGGGTGTATCAATTACAGATCATAAAGTAGTTGTTCCCATGAATTGCACCAACAAAATTATCTTTTATTTGTATCCTTTAATTTTAAAAATGCTAAAGATTGATGGAAATCTTTTCAGAAATATTTATCTTGATATAACTGTCCAAATTGGAATATGTATTATACTTTGTTCACATAACTTTCAGATCAGTCAGGTCATAGTTTGCATCTTTTTGTAAATAAACAAAAATGATTTCTAATATCTTCAATTTCACTTATCCTTGTCAAGATGTGTACCAACTGTATATTGAACTAAGCATTAGCGGTCCACTAAAATGGTTCAATCTTGATCTCTGTAAACTCTTGTTTGAAGATATCCAAGGGTCTGTGTTTGGACCCTTTGCTGTTTTAATTGTATACATCTCTGCTCAGCTTGGTGATTGGTAAACATGTACACATTAAATTTTATTTGACACCCAACTGTATGGGCATTATTCTCAGAAGAATGCCTCTTTTGCCTTTGAACACATGAACAGGTGCTTTGTTGATGTAAAAGAGTGGATGGCAAATGGTAAACTCAAATTGAATCCTGATAAAATAGAGTTTATAATCCTTGGTTCAAAAAGATGTATATTTTGAAGGCATCTTTCCCAAGTGACATCTTGAATACTCCTCTCTGACCAGCTGAATCAGTCAAGAACCTGTGTGTGTGGTTCCACTCAGATTTTTTTTTGTCTAAACGTATCCAAAGTGTGCATCTCAGGGACTTCAGGCAGTTCAAAAGGTTTGTTATTCATGATGGCTCTATACTTGTGGCCAATGCTCTATCACTAGTCAACTGGATTACTGTAATTTACTTTTCAGCAGCCATTCTAAGGTCAATCTATACATAAATTACAATGCATCCAGAATAGTGCGGCTACAATTGTATCAAGCACTAGTAGATACACCAGTTTATCTCATGTTCTT
The DNA here is from genome assembly GCA_964017235.1 of Sabellastarte sp. h YS-2021. Classification (NCBI taxonomy): domain Eukaryota; kingdom Metazoa; phylum Annelida; class Polychaeta; order Sabellida; family Sabellidae; genus Sabellastarte; species Sabellastarte sp. h YS-2021. Next base: position 38,678,700 of record OZ024932.1, read on the forward strand.
AAGAAATTTCATCGTCTACCTGTTGAATATGGTCTGTGTTCAAAACACCCACACTTGTTTGCAAGTTTTTTCACACTGGTTTCCCAATTTTTTTGTTCTATTTCTTTCTTCTTATAGAGTAGTTCTTACAGTACTAGGCACAGTCAGAGTATTAGTAATATCCTTGTTGTGCCAAAGTTTCATCAATCTACTCCAATTTTTGTCAAACAGTTTGGTAAAAAATTTGCATCTGATGCTTGGCAAGGTGGGGAATGGTCTTCCTTATGAGATTTGTGTGTCCCCTCCCCTATTGCCTCAATGAGAAAGAACCTTAAAATCCTACATCTTAACCAAAGCATGCCCACCTTAGTCTTAATATTTCCCTAATTGTTCTCAGTGGTGCATGAGCCTTTTCTGTCCCTGGATACTGATCGACTCTTTAGGTTGTGAAATTTTAATTTTTAAGTAAGAAAGTAAGTTTATTCATCAACTGTACACAATCTGCAAACACTCAAATTTTGTCATCTTTGTCTATAGTTTTCAAATATTTTCTATACAAAATTTTAAAGCCAATATTGAAACAATGTGAGTGAGGCATCACACCTACATCTGGCACATTCTGTGAATTTTTTTCTTAAAATAAATTAGTCTATTTCTTGGCTACATGGTATCTTCATTTCATAATATATGTAAGATACATCCAGTTTGTTTACAGCTCTATAAGTTTTGTTAATTTAATTATAAATGTTCATTTCTGGACCACTTTCTAACAATATTTGTTTTATATTGATTTGAAGTAATATATTGCATTTTATCAAGTTTGCAGCTTTTTTACCATATATAATTCTATCATGTTCTGGTAATTGTATTTCTATATAGAAACACATACATTTGACTGCTGTTTGAACATACTAATGACTGAGTGGTCATCACATACCTATTTGGTAGTGTCTTATAACTTGTTTTCTTACACAAAATGAAAAAAAAAAACCTGTAAATGGACACTGCAAATAAATGTTGTAATTTTAAAGCTTAAGTGTAAACATTGATAACTAGAAACTTAGTAGTTCATAGTCATGCGTCAAAAGTGGCTGGTTTGTACCGAGTTTTCTGTGATTCTGTCTATATTTTTACGGTTGAAATTATTATTAGCATTATTTAACCGTTAGCAGTAACCAACTGTGAAAAATAACAACAGGAGATATTTTGGTGTGAAAACGGATGTCTGTTACGAGCATATTTAATATACCAGACTCATGTTCTGTTTTGAGATAAATGTTAATTGAGATGTATATAGTATCATGTTATTAAAGTAGGATTTTATTTATAAATTGTGTGTCTCATATATCCATATTTTCTACTGGTTGAACCTTGATGATGGAGTAAACAAAATGGCGACTGGGGTGTCATTTAATTCCACTTCTTGTACAAGGGGAACTTCAGCCCCTGTACGAGTAGGATATTACCAGTTAGAAAGAACAATCGGCAAAGGCAATTTTGCCATTGTTAAACTTGCCACTCATGTTGTTACAAAAACAAAGGTATGATCAGATAAATCGTTACTGAGTACTACAGTACTACAACAGCCTGAATATTCTGCTCTTAATAAAAGTGATTTACATTTAACTCATGACCATGGTATCTGGCAACCACATATTACTACCAAAAAATAGGTAATTTTAGCCGTCTGCATTAATGTTTTGGATCTGGGAAAATATCAACAAATATCAATAGCGCCTGTAAAATATTTATTTTGAAGAGTATACTGCTACCCTTCATAAGTTGGCTGTGGCTCGTCTACATGCTCCAGAAAGACAAATAGGTTATTGTACACCAATGAAAACTGTTGCATATAATAAGTTTAACAATAATACATGATTCCAGAGTGTAGTAGGCCAGTCATATTAAAGCCCTGTGAAGACGTGGTGAGTGCGGCCAACTTATGCCTGCGGCCAACTTATGAAGGGTAGCAGTAGTCTGTATAGAGAACGTTTATTTTATTACTACTGGAATATTGTTAAGAAACCCAATTGCATTCCATTACATCTCATGAATATTAATGAGTTGTACAAGTCTGTGACTTGAATCGAATTAAAAGATTAATATAAGTTACATTATTTATTATTTATTTATTCGTTTGAAATAAACAATTTTTTTAAATCTTAAGTTTATAATACATTAGGGACTGATATACAAAAAAAGGATTAAAATATATGAAGTCGTCGAAACCGGCAATGAAAGGATATGCATTAATTTGTAGCAAGATGTGGTAGGGAGTTGCCATCGTTACGAGTTCTACTTCTTCCAATAAAGTATCTTGTTTTTTTATTTTCACATTATATTGGATGTTCTGATGTTAGAACTCAACATTTTTGTAAAACTATGTTGTATGTGTACAGCATAAAATACAGTTTTTAAAAATTCTGTTTAGTGGTATAAGTCCAAGTAAAAGCTATGAAAGCCCCTATTTAATGTTGTAATCTTCATATTGTCAACCGTTATTTGATGCCAGTCATTTGTAAATATGTTTCAGACAGAGAAAAGATATTAAAATATCACGTTTGTTGGCCATCTTATTGCACTAAGAATGTAAGAAACTGTGACATCATAGAATTCCTTGGGTTTTCTCACAATATCTACAAATGAAAATGCTGTTTTATTGCAGTTATTTACTCAAGTGTACACATGATTACATATTTGTCATTATGTCATATAAAGGTTTTAAGGTCATGGTTTCAATTGGTTTGTGATTAACTCATCGATATTGTTATAAATGTATATTAAATACGAAGTGGCTGGAGTGCAGTAAATCCCCGCACTCGAAAAGAAATTCTACAGTATAGTAGGATTGATTTGGCGTATTCCAGTAAATTAACTAGAGTGAGGTTCAGGCTGGTGTCCTAAACATTTCACAGTCTAGCAATATTTTACTCTTTACACACCTAATGTTGAAATTTTCTAGCAATGTTTTACAAATAGAATATCAAATGCTAGTACTTGCACACACAGACACAAGGAAATATGAGGCCACAATGGGGTTTCCAGCCATATTTTACAAACAGAAGATCTAGCCACTCAGTCTATCTTTCATCTGCAAATGTGGTTAATTTAATTAATGAATGAAAACAATTGTTACTGAATGCCGCACTCGAGATAAAGTTCTAGAGTGTGGCAATGTCTACTGTAGCATATTTTTATGGAACAGTTTTACCCTACCGCAGCCATGCCCTATTAGATAAATAAAATTGATTCAGATCTGTAATACATTAAAATAAGAGATCCGTGAATATCAGGCCTGTAACCACTTTGAAACTATTTCTCAAATTTATTTTATGCTGTGTCTTGTCAAGTTTGCATTTTGAGCTTTGATATTTTTGGGATACCTTTTGGCGTGGCAAAATATGGTGCTTATGAGTTCTTTCAAGGCCTATATTAATTAGGTGCCAATCATCTTTATCAACGTCAGTATAGTAGCAGTGAGTTGTGTTGACAATGAAACAGTTTCACTAAGCCTTATTGCATCAAAATAATGTTGCATCCCCATACACAATAGCTGGAACAGCTTTGTTTAGCAAGGGTATCATATATTTTAGGGCAGGTAATAAGCTTTTTGTTGTATAACACATCTGTTTTGAAGTCTCAGTTGTGTTTTGTGTACAATACACTGAAGTGTTGGATGTCCAACTGGTTGGATATTGCATATTTATGCACAAGATATAGCTCATTTTGCAAACTGGTTTTGGATGAATTTGAATCAAATGCAATTTAGTGATGCACAATAGGTTTGTTCTGGATTTATTCCCACTGTAGTTTTATGCCTAACCTCTTTGAATAAACTAAAAGAAAATTTCTTAAAATTAGTTTTCTAATTCCTGATCACGATTATTCATGATGACAATTAACATCTAGTCTACTTTTGGTGTCTGCAAACACCGTCTGTAGAAGCAGTTAATCCAATGAAAATATTGAAACTTTTGAAAGCATGTTTGTATGAAGTGATTTATAATGTTTAAATCTTGTTGTACTTTATTGTGTCACCAGCATCTATGCTACGGGGTACATTGCTTTTTCCTCAGGAATTGTCATATTTGTCATTGTCTTACTTCTTTTCCAGGTAGTATGTTAAAAATGGCACGACGGATTAAATTTAAATTTGGCATGTATGTAGCTGGTCCTGAAGCTGGGCATACAGGTGGCTCAAACATCTTGTCTAGGTTGTATCTCAAAGCAGTAAGGTGTAACAATTTGATACATGATTGGGAGTATAGGTGTGCCACGTCATGGTGTGACCTTGGTTTGATCTTGGACCTTGCCATAGTTTGAAATTCTTGTCTGGCCTATATCTTGGTACTTGGAAGGAATATTTCTTGAGGTGTAGCTTTCCAATCTTAATGTGTGACCTTGATTTGACCTTTTGATCTTCCTGTAATGTTCTAGACCTTCATGGTCTTGTCCAGGTGATTTCTAGTAAACTGCAAGGTGTAGGAAATTTAATGCTTGGCGGTCGCCTTGGTTGGTGATTGTAAGTGTGCAAGGTCTTGGTTTACCACCTACCTTACCATAGTGACCTTGACCTTTAAAATCTTATGTGGGCTATAATTTGGAAAGGAACCATGAGGTGTATGACGTTGATAATTATAGAGACACTAATTGGGGTTTAAGTGTGCATATATGGTCAGCTTCATCGTCCCACCTCATTTCTTGACAGTATCTCAAAAACTGTGCGATGGATTAAATTCAAATTTTGCATATAGATGGTACAGGTCATATAGATGTGCCTTGAACTCCCACTAATAACACAATCATTATCAGAAGTCTATCTGATAAAATAAAATTGCAACATTATAGTGGTAGTATTTTAAAAGTAAAATTTAAATGTGATAAGTTAGGTTTTTCACTTGTGTTTAAAACAATATTACCAATCAGAAACAATTTGTGTGTTACCATGGCATAATTGTCAAATGTTTCTGGACTGAAGCTTACTGTTGCTGTAAATATGATCTGAATTACAGGAATTAGTAACTTTTCAACATAGCTGTATTATCTTTGTCCTTTTGTATAAAGGTTATACTGGTCCACCTTTTCAAGGACCAATTGGTGGCTGAACAAAGCTTTTCCAGTATTATGTGTGAACATTTTTGTTGATGTTAAATGTATTCTAAACAAGAACTAGAAGCTGTATATGTATACGCTGTACCTAATCAAGCGCAATGATTTTCAAGAAGATTAAACACTGTCTGTACCACTTTGAGGACATTCACCTATTGATTTATGACAGGTTATTGCCATTATTATGCTGATTTACTTATTAATATTCTGTTCCTTGAAGAAGTTTACGTGCTAAGATGTTTCCGGTGTAAAGGTAAACCTTTCTTCATTTTGTTGCTTCCTTGGTAAGGTGTTTTTCAGAGTCTTACATTTGGATCATAAAAAACTGATTGTGCATAATTTACAGCACTGGATCTTTCCTTTGTGCAGTTATCTTTTTTTTTTTTTTTGATGGTGTGAGCATGTTTCCACAAATTGACCTTTCTTATACCTGTCTGTTGAATGAATTTGTCCTTATATTTTAACAGTACAGAAAAGTATTACAAACTGGAGTGATTTTGAGCTAACTTCTTAGTAAGATAGTGCAGAAGAGTTCTGGAAGTCCATATCCAAATTTTAAATTTGGTGGTGGTGGTGGGGGGGGGGGGGGGCAGTCACCTTGGATGTGCGCAATTTTATGTTTATTTTTTTTAGCAAGTAGGGTTATTTCCACACAGTGAAAGAGCTCAAGTTAAACTTTCTTTCATATCTTTGTGTAAAACTAATTATCGTAAATTTTTAAAAAGTGATGATCAACAAGACAAAGACTATCTAGCAAAACCTTTTTTACCAGACCATATCCAGTTCATATTCAAGTAATCAGAAGGGGTCAGTGATTTTTTTATACACCTTTGATATCCGAGGAGAAAAACAACTATTCTTAAAAATCTTTGGAGTACAGATCTAAATTTACATATGAATGAGGGACTGGAATTATATACAGAACATATTTAAAACGAACAAAAACAATAACCTGATACAGTTTCAGAATCCAGATGGAAGTAGTGTACAGAATGTTAGGGACAAAACAGTACCATCATAAAGTAGTGTTGTCAAATAGTACCTTGTTTCTCGGATGCAATTATGTATCAAAAAGAAATCTGCATTCATTTTGCCAATGTGATCAAGTAAATTTTTTTTTTTGGAAAACAATCAAAAAGTACATTTTTTTTTGAAAACTTCACTTTGGATAAAAATAATCAGAGCACAAGGGTTTATGAATCTGTAACAAAAGGTTTGAATTTTGAGTAAACATCTTGGATTTTTATGATTTTATGGCTTTCTTGAAAATTAAAGATATTTTGTAAAATGCATATTCATGCAGAGAAATAATTCAAGCAGTTTCCCCAAAGATATCAGCAGATACTATGTTTTCTTTGTTTCATCACACACATAATTGAATAATAATAAAATATATATAACATGACAGATAATACTGCTGGGTAGTTTTACTAACATTAAATGACAGTTTATCAGCACATTTAATGCTGATGTTGTACATTTTAACACCCTTGTGAGAGAATGGTTGATATTTACCGAGTGAATCTTCTTATATGTGTGCAAAAGTTTTGCCAAAGAGTGAACATAAGACACTTGTCTGAGTATTTTAACACAAAATTGTGACATTTTATGTAACAATTTATCTATTTTATTTTCAGGTAGCAATCAAAGTAATAGATAAGACACAGCTGGATGAAGACAATTTAAAGAAAATTTTTAGGGAAATCCAAATTATGAAGTTGTTGCGTCATCCACATATCATAAGATTATATCAGGTACAGTTTCCTTAAAGACTCAATGAAATAAATCATATTAAACTGGATTGGCATATTGATATTTCTATGTTACATACTCTAAAATAAACTATCTGCTGTTGCAAAAAATTGATAATTACAAGTGTATCCTTTTCCTAAATTGATTATCTTGAGAGCTGGGCAGGATTTGACACAAAAGGTATTGAATTTTATAAGTTATCTCTGAATGTACCCTTCTCTGTGTTGATATTAAATATTAAAAATATGGATCAGCTAAAAATTGTAAGAGTTTGATCATACCACATGAGCTATTGCAAGTAATTTTAAAATTTACACTTTTCATATTGATATTGAAAGGACAATACAGTCAAATGATTGTTTGATAAAATAGTGCATGATTTTCCTATTGAACAGGTTATGGAGTCACAAAAAATGATCTATCTAGTCACGGAATATGCCAGTGGAGGTGAAATATTTGGTAAGTTTGTGTTTTCAGTCTTTGTGGTGTGAAGTTCACTTTTACAAATAACATTTCATGTAATATAATTTAACATTCTTCTGAATATATGTTGATGTGTTTGGTTTTTTTTGTTTTTTTTTTGTCAGCTGATTAACAAGTCAGTTGCTTAAATATCATATTTGAGTTTATAATACTGGTTATTGACAGCTTATATAAAAAGAAGACAAAAAATAACTTGGCTAAGTAGTAAACATAACTGTAAATCTATTTGTATACTGTCACATCTTATTAATATTCATGAAAACAGAATGAGATTTGGTTTCAAAAGCTTGAGAAAAGAAAAAGATTTTTAAACAATTGTTTTCATCGGCGAATTTAACTATTACAAAGATCTGTAAAGGTTTGAAACCAATGTATTTCATATAAAAATAAGATAATATTATTTTAATCAAATATTTATAAACGTTGAAATATGGCCACAAGAAGTACTCTTTTTTTTTCAAGAATTTTCATCCAATCAAATTGCTCCACAGAGGTTATCACGTGACTTCATGTATGTGTCTGTTTCACTTGATAATGTACTTGACAAAAAGTGATGAATTTTCAAAGTTTCAAAGAAAGCTATTCGCTGTAAAATAAAGTGCACATATACACCCGGGGTCAATGGGTCCATCCATTTTTATATATTTTTACATCACATCAATACTAAACACAAACAGCGGTTGTCACCCCTCTCATTAATAAGGCTTCTCTGCCCAGAAACGACCTTAAGAATTTTCGCCCAGTGTCTGGTCTATGTTGTCCTGTCAAAGTTGGTGGAGCGAGTTGTTGCTAAGCAACTTATGTCACACATCAATAATAACAAACTGGATAAGCCACATCAGTCAGCTTATAAGCCAGGACACTCCACTGAAACAGCTTTGTTGTCAATAAAAAATGAAGTCCATCTCTCTCTAGCACGCGGCAAACCTACGGCTCTAGTTCTTCTTGATTTATCAGCTGCGTTTGACACCATAGATCATAATATTCTCCTCGGTTACCTTAAATCCTGGTTTGGTCTTGGTGGAAATGTTCTAAAGTGGTTTACTTCCTACTTGAGTGGTCGATGCCAAACCATCAAGATAAGGTCCACACTATCTGAATCAAGCAAGTTCATCTATGGCCTTCCCCAAGGTTCTGTTCTGGGTCCATTGCTGTTTTCATTTTACACTACACCACTTAGCAAAATCATCCGCCTTCATCCGCATATTAAATTCCACTTGTATGCAGACGACACACAGCTGTACATCCATCTCTCCCATAAGAATGCCTCTGCTGCCCTTGTTAAGCTAAATGCCTGCCTTCATGATGTGCAACGATGGATGTCTCTTAGTAAACTGAAGCTCAACCCAGAAAAAACTGAATTTATTGTTTTGGGCTCTAAGGCTCAGCGTCAGAAGATTTCTTCCCATTTTCCTGTTAGTATTCTTGGTAGCCTTCTTCATCCGGTTGATTCGGTCAGAAGTTTAGGTGTGTGGTTTGATGCAGAATTTTCCTTCTCTGAACACGTCAAGAGGACTTGCAAAGTGTGCTTTCGTCAGATGCGCGACCTTCGTAGAATAAGACAGTATCTTACTCCAGAAGTGGCAGTCCTTGCTGCAAATGCCTTGGTTAGTAGTCATCTAGACTACTGCAACTCTCTGTTTAGGGGTTTGTCATGCTTGTATTGTTACAAATCATAGAAAGTATGCTCATGTTACATCCATTCTGAAGCAACTCCACTGGCTGCCCGTTAAGTATAGATATATGTTCAAAACTGCAACACTAGTTTATAAATTTTTACATAATGGTTCTCCTGCCTATTTTCAACCATTCTTGTCACTCTGCAGTATAGTACCAGGCGTAGTCACCCAGATCATCAATACCTTACTGTTCCTCCTTTCCGGTCATCAGTCTTCAAGTCAGTTAAACATTTTGATCACAGCTTTGCCTTTGATGCTCCTAAGATCTGGAATGAACTCCCTTATGATGTGCACAGTGTAGCGTTAGTTGCCTCCTTCAGAAAAAAGCTTAAAACTTGCCTGTTTGCAAAACCATATCCCATAGCCTCTCCTGTCACCCTGTGTCCCCTTGGTATGACCTGGCTATGTCCTCGGATTAATGTTAACTGCCTTGCTTTATGTTCAGTTACGATGGAGATTAAGCCGCTATAAAAGTCCACATTAGATTAGATTAGATTAGACAAACAGTTACCCAGTATGTTGCTAAAAGGAGACAGATACTTTATTAAGCGTCCCGCAAGGGACGCTTGTTTGTGTATGGGAGAGCTTCTGGCTCCGCCGGCTCCGCCGGCTCCGGCGGCTCCGCCGGCTCCGCCGGCTCCGCCGGCTCCGCATTTTGTTTTCCTTATAACTCTGTAACCGTTAGGCGGATTCTTTTCAAATTTGGCAGGTTTAGGCAGTAGCCCTGGGGAATTTTTTTGAATATGCTGCAGTGACATTTCAACCAATCAGAGAGGTCACATGACCAAAAATGTCTTTTTTCGATGGGGAAGCTTGTCCGGATGATAACTTGAAAGGAATTTTATCAATTCACCTGAAACTTGGCAAATACATTCATTCTATTAAAATCTGGAAATCATTAGATTTTGGCATTGATTGGTCAAGAAATGGCCGAGTAATTAATGATTAATTAATCATTACGAATTTTCCAAATAAGGAAAACACAAAAATGCTTATATCTCGAAAACCGTGCTAGATAGAGCGATTTCGACGAAATTTTTGACCCGCAGGGTATCTCTGCGGAGTAGTTTTCCCAATTTTCAAAAAATTTTTGTCTCGCCCAAAATGGCGGCCATTTTGAATTTTCGAAATTTTCGCAAAAATTGCAAAACACAAAAATGCTTATATCTCAAAAACCGTGCTAGATAGAGCAATTTCGACAAAATTTTTGACCCGCAGGATATCTCTGCGGAGTACTTTTCCCAATTTTCAAAAAATTTTTGTCTCGCCAAAAATGGCGGCCATTTTGAATTTTCGAAATTTTCGCAAAAATTGCAAAACACAAAAATGCTTATATCTCGAAAACCGTGCTAGATAGAGCGATTTCGACGAAATTTTTGACCCTCAGGGTATCTCTGCAGAGTAGTTATCCCAATTTTGAAAAAAAATTTTGTCTCGCCAAAAATGGCGGCCATTTTGAATTTTCGAATTTTTCGCAAAAATTGCAAAACATAAAAATGGTTATATCTCGAAAACCCTGCTAGATAGAGCGATTTCGACGAAATTTTTGACCCACAGGGTATATCTGCAGAGTAGCCATGCCAATTTTCAAAAAAATTTTGTCTCGCCAAAAATGGCGGCCATTTTGAATTTTTGAATTTTTCGCAAAAATTGCAAAACATAAAAATGCTTATATCTCAAAAACCCTGCTAGATAGAGCGATTTCGACGAAATTTTTGACCCGCATGGTATCTCACCTACTTTTGGGAGAGCTTTCACTTGGTGAAGTTTCAGACCCATAGCTAATTACTCACCTACTCAAAATGAGTAAATGCGAATTATCTCTAAAAGTATTGCAGATAGCCAATTTTTCTCAAATAACTCATTCACCTACTTTTGGGAGAGCTTTCACTCTGTGAAGTTTCAGACCCATAGCTAATTACTCACCTACTCAAAATGAGTAAATGCTAATTATCTCTAAAAGTATTGCAGATAGCCAATTTTTCTCAAATAACTCATTCACCTACTTTTGGGAGAGCTTTCACTTGGTGAAGTTTCAGACCCATAGCTAATTACTCACCTACTCAAAATGAGTAAATGCAAATTATCTCTAAAAGTATTGCAGATAGCCAATTTTTCTCAAATAACTCATTCACCTACTTTTGGGAGAGCTTTCACTCTGTGAAGTTTCAGACCCATAGCTAATTACTCACCTACTCAAAATGAGTAAATGCAAATTATCTCTAAAAGTATTGCAGATAGCCAATTTTTCTCAAATAACTCATTCACCTACTTTTGGGAGAGCTTTCACTTGGTGAAGTTTCAGACCCATAGCTAATTACTCACCTACTCAAAATGAGTAAATGCGAATTATCTCGAAAAGTATTGCAGATAGCCAATTTTTCTCAAATTAATCATTCACCTACTTTTGGGAGAGCTTTCACTTGGTGAAGTTTCAGACTCATAGCTAATTACTCGTCTACTCAAAATGAGTAAATGCAAATTATCTCTAAAAGTATTGCAGATAGCCAATTTTTCTCAAATAACTCATTCACCTACTTTTGGGAGAGCTTTCACTTGGTGAAGTTTCAGACCCATAGCTAATTACTCACCTACTCAAAATGAGTAAATGCGAATTATCTCGAAAAGTATTGCAGATAGCCAATTTTTCTCAAATTAATCATTCACCTACTTTTGGGAGAGCTTTCACTTGGTGAAGTTTCAGACTCATAGCTAATTACTCGTCTACTCAAAATGAGTAAATGCGAATTATCTCTAAAAGTATTGCAGATAGCCAATTTTTCTCAAATAACTCATTCACCTACTTTTGGGAGAGCTTTCACTTGGTGAAGTTTCAGACCCTTAGCTAATTACTCACCTACTCAAAATGAGTAAATGCGAATTATCTCTAAAAGTATTGCAGATAGCCAATTTTTCTCAAATAACTCATTCACCTACTTTTGGGAGAGCTTTCACTTCGTGAAGTTTCAGACCCATAGCTAATTACTCACCTACTCAAAATGAGTAAATGCGAATTATCTCTAAAAGTATTGCAGATAGCCAATTTTTCTCAAATAACTCATTCACCTACTTTCGGGAGAGCTTTCACTTGGTGAAGTTTCAGACCCATAGCTAATTACTCGTCTACTCAAAATGAGTAAATGCGAATTATCTCTAAAAGTATTGCAGATAGCCAATTTTTGTCAAATAACTCATTCACCTACTTTTGGGAGAGCTTTCACTCTGTGAAGTTTCAGACCCATAGCTAATTACTCACCTACTCAAAATGAGTAAATGGGAATTATCTCTAAAAGTATTGCAGATAGCCAATTTTTCTCAAATAACTCATTCACCTACTTTCGGGAGAGCTTTCACTTGGTGAAGTTTCAGACCCATAGCTAATTACTCGTCTACTCAAAATGAGTAAATGCGAATTATCTCTAAAAGTATTGCAGATAGCCAATTTTTGTCAAATAACTCATTCACCTACTTTTGGGAGAGCTTTCACTCTGTGAAGTTTCAGACCCATAGCTAATTACTGACCTACTCAAAATGAGTAAATGCGAATTATCTGTAAAAGTATTGCAGATAGCCAATTTTTCTCAAATAACTCATTCACCTACTTTTGGCACAGCTTTCACTTGGTGAAGTTTCAGACCCATAGCTATTTATTCACCTACTCAAAATGAGTAAATGCGAATTATCTCGAAAAGTATTGCAGATAGCCAATTTTTCTCAAATTAATCATTCACCTACTTTTGGGAGAGCTTTCACTTGGTGAAGTTTCAGACCCATACCTAATTACTCGTCTACTCAAAATGAGTAAATGCGAATTATCTCTAAAAGTATTGCAGATAGCCAATTTTTCTCAAATAACTCATTCACCTACTTTTGGGAGAGCTTTCACTTGGTGAAGTTTCAGACCCATAGCTAATTACTCACCTACTCAAAATGAGTAAATGCGAATTATCTCTAAAAGTATTGCAGATAGCCAATTTTTCTCAAATAACTCATTCACCTACTTTTGGCACAGCTTTCACTTGGTGAAGTTTCAGACCCATAGCTATTTATTCACCTACTCAAAATGAGTAAATGTGAATTATCTCTAAAAGTATTGCAGATAGCCAATTTTTCTCAAATAACTCATTCACCTACTTTTGGGAGAGCTTTCACTCTGTGAAGTTTCAGACCCATAGCTATTTATTCACCTACTCAAAATGAGTAAATGCTAATTGTCTGTAAAAGTATTGCGGATACCCAATTTTTATCAAATACTCATTCATCTACTTGTGGGAGAGCTTTCACATGGTGAAGTTTCAGACCCATAGCTAATTACTCACCTACTCAAAATGAGTAAATGCGAATTATCTCTAAAAGTATTGCAGATAGCCAATTTTTCTCAAATAACTCATTCACCTACTTTTGGGAGAGCTTTCACTTGGTGAAGTTTCAGACCCATAGATAATTATTCACCTACTCAAAATGAGTAAATGTGAATTATCTCTTAATAGTATTGCAGATAGCCAATTTTTCTCAAATAACTCATTCACCTACTTTTGGAAGACCTTTCACACACGAAAATGAAAAATTGTGAATATCTCGGAAAAGCTATTTCTTCTGCTTTAATGCTCGGCGGGAGATACACACCACGGCAGTGGTCTTGACAAAAATTTTTGTCTCCCCAAAAATGGTGGCCATTTTGAATTTTCAAAGTTTTTGCAAAACACAAAAATGCTTATATCTCGAAAACTGTGCTATATGGAGCGAACTCAACATAATTTGGGACCTGCTGGGTATCTCTGCAGAGTAGCCATGCCAATTTTCAAAATATTTTTGTATCGCCAAATATAGCAGACATTTTTAATTTTTTTATTTTTTGCAAAACACAAAAATGCTTATATCGTGAAAACCGTGCTAGATAGAGCAGACTGCGCTGACTTTGGTTGCCACAACAGTATAAGGCTAGAAACGAAGCATTTTCTTAATACTTTAGCACTCACCTTTATATCCTTTTCGGGACGCTTTGTTTTTGCTATGCAAAAACATTATCTTTTTTTTTGCGAGCGATCCTCTAGTTTACTTATTTTTTATGGTTCCATTTTAATTTGTGCATTTTGTTACTATGATACTATTTAACACAGGTACCTCAACTACAGAAGAAACCCATTTATCCGACCTCCCTTCTTCCGAGTCTCTGGATTAATTGACCCCAAGACATGTCCCTCAAATATTTAACCACGTACATGTACTGGCGGTCCCAGTGAGCGACAATCAGTGATTTTTTTTTTTAAAAATGCCTAAAATACTACACAGAATGGCTCATAACAACAACTTATCTTTAAAACTTTCAGTTCTTTAATCTACCATCTTTTGTTATCTGTTTGGTGGGTGTTAGGTTAGTGCAGGATTAATTCTTTTCATCAGCTGTAAGATTCTACCCTGCCTGAGCCACATTCAGGTGGTTATTATCACATTCTTTATGGTTATTATTCACCCGGAGAACCTTCCAGTGTAGCCCACTTAACTTTTAACACAGAGGAGAGCACCAAAAGAGTTTCCTCTGACAATTAGCCATATGCCTATGTTTGTATTTTTTGGGCATGCATGCAAGCGAATTTGTTACCAGTCATCTATTTTCACCCACTAAACCCTTCATACTGCCGTGTAATTTGTGCATCTGGACCTCCCGCATATCTGAACTGGGCTTATGTCTGACGAGCGGGTCAGATAAACAGGGTGTGCTGCTGTAATATGATCCATTTAGAAGGAGAATACCCAATGCTATACTGAACCACAATGTTGCTAGAAAACCCTTCTTTTACTTATAATTTGTTGAATATTTTGTTAAAATGCTTTGCAATTTACTTGTGTAAAATATCCAAATAACATATATATTCTAAATGGTTTTATATTCATAAAAAACTAGTTCCTTTAGCATCACATTGCTGGTTGCTGGAACTCAACATCGACATCCATGCCTACTCAAGAGATCTAACTGATACGGCCAGAGTGATCTCTTTTTCAAAATTATTTTGTCATATGTAACTTATCTATTATTTATTATAATTCTGTTGTGATCATAGTATATTGCAATTGCAACTGATTAAGACCCTCTTTCATTTTCATTCCTGAGCACAAATTAAGTGATCTGTTTACAGAGTGGTCATATTTGCAATGGTGTCTGTTTTTGTTATCTCTGTTTTTTCTTTGTTACTAACTTATGCTATATTTATTTATCTGGCAAGAAGATTTTTTAAGCAAGAAATCAATTGCAAAATTTCCTTACCCCATCAATTTAGTTGAAGGTAACTGTTCCTGATGGCAACTTTCTCTACACCTAGGATTGGAACTGGGGACCCAAGAGGTGGGAGTGTGTGGAACCATCATGCAACTAAGCCCCTTTGATAATACACCTCACAGTTTTGTATATTCATTGTAAATTTTTACTACTTTCTAAATTTTTACTATTTCACTGATCAAGATTTTGTTCACTGTCATTAATCTGTATGGCGCCCATATTGAACTTAAGCAAATAAGACCAAGTTCCACCAAATAAGATTTTGTAAACTTTTTTTCCCCTGAAAGTGGAACTTTTTGGGAGGTAATAGTGGTAAAATTGTTTCTGTTGCTTTATGTCAACCCCTATTTTGACTGGTCTAATACTAGACTTCAACTATACCGTAACCGGAATTATACTGGAAACTTTTGCAGCATCAATAAATAAATAAAAATAAAACACTAAATAGGTAAAAGTTATATTGTGTTCCCCTTTGACAGTTCAGCCAAAAATGTATGAACCAAGAGCACTTAGAGAGCACATCCCTCCTCCAAGGCCCCAACGCCTCCAATATTGCTTATGAGTACAATGATAAAAAAAAATCCTTTAAAATATCCATTCAGTGATCTGGATGACCAAAATTGTCAACATTTCATGAAAATTTCATGAACATTTGAGGTATTTATGTCATGATGAGATCTTTTCAATACAAAATGAGAACTTATGACTTTTGGAGCTGTTTTAGTTTTCTGAGAGCCAGCACTGGAGTCGTTTAAGAAAGAAAATGTGACAAGGACAGGACAAGAACACATGTTAATGCCTGTCAATTATGTAGCTGATAAATCAATGATTAATTGTACTGTTATGCAGTAGGTAAAATCTGTGATTTATACACTTAAACATGTTGTTTAGCTTGTAACAATAACAAAAGCTCAAAGTTTGCTGAAGGAATATTTCTCCCTTCAAAACATGCAAAATGAGGTGGAGAAAGTAAGTTGTATTAAAAGGGTCCATTGAGTGTGACTGCAAATACCCATATTCCGAGGTTTTGCATATTCCAGCATGAAAAGATATTTTAGAAGAGGTACAAGTATTCCATTCATCCAGCCATGCAGGAAGCAGTTTTACAATTTGTAGCAAGTTATTGTAGTAATAGTCTCCTTTACTTAAAAAAGTGTGGATATGAACAAAATTTAAAAATAATATAATTTCTTTGTCCACACAAATCAACCCATTTTAGAGATTGTCACCCCTCCCTCATTATGTGGACCAAGTGATTCAAAGGTCAAAGTTAGAGTTTTACATCCCATTCAACAGTCAAGGTCATATTGGGACAGGTTCTCAGCACTGTCACTTATGAGAGTTGAACCCACACAGAGGTGGATGCCTGTGATTAGATGCCAAACTTGCTAACCACCAGGCTACTGAGGACCTTGTGGACCACCTAGGAGAAATGTATAGTGGTGGTGGACCAATTCACGCCCGGGTACCAATTCAGGCCCACCCTCAATTTTCTTGAAGATTTATCATTTTTCATAGACGTGGTGTTTACCACATCATAGATAATCATCAAATTGATTATATACATTTGTAATTTATTGTTTAACTGTGATTGTTTTGGATAAATTTAGGGGTGGGCCTGAATTGGTACCCGGGCGTGAATTGGTCCACCACCACTAATAACATGGTCTTTGTTAAAACCTGTGTAAAACTAATGTCTGAACCATTTCAAGACTTTAATCTTGAGTGTTGTCATTACAGTAACAAACTGCAATCTGTACTGTAGCTGTCTAAAAGGATATTCTACTATTTGTGAAAGTAGACTCTGCACTAATAGAACCATTGTAACTCAATATTAAGTTTAATGGGACTAGTTTTGACGCCCCATCATCAGGAAATTAAGTGGACCTGGAACTAAAAACAAATCTTGTGCTATAAAAAGTGGAGGGTCTAGTTATACTATATATATTGCAAAGCATAGCACTTGTCTTCTCTACATGTTGCACTGACTTGGCATGTTTTTTTTTTCACTCTGCCTATCCTTAAAGCCAGGTGTAAATTTACTTTTGTTAAGTAAGTAGTAAACAGCATAGTTTTTATGTTTTGGGAAGTAATGAAATGCAGTGCAACTTGGACCATGTGGCACCAAGTGTAATATCCACTCTGCTGGAGTTTTAGCTGTCTTTCTCAGGCTCCAGGATAAACTAAATTGAAAACAAATTCAGCTGATTATTTACATGTTTAATTTGTCAAATCACATTGTTCACCAAAAGCGATATCCAAATGATACAGTATTTAAAGTAGAAAATAACATAAAATAATCACTGATTTATATGTGTTCTGATGTAAAGTTGAACAAGAATTTTGAAAAAAAAAAATCAAAGTTAGGCGTTTTGACTGCCACATTTTGAGGCGTGAGTGGAGGAGATTGGTTGGAGTTAGTCATGCTGAGTAAGCAGTTAAAACAAACTAGTAAAAATTAAAGGTTTGTAGGATTACTTTTCACTAATGGTTGGGCACATATAAACCTAAATTTTACTTTGGTCATTTGCATGTAGTTGCCTCCTGTAGGCTTTACTGTACATAATGTATCATTACATGAGATATGTTATCCAGGGCACACTAGAGCTATGAAGTATATATGTCTGTTTGCTATCTCAGCATAACTGGAGGCCAAACAAGCATATAGGAAGCAGACAAGCAATTGTTAATGTAGAATTGTGTGGAATAAAACTAGGTCAGTTTCAACTGCACGAAGTAACTATGTCTGAAGTATTGAGTGAACTTAAAAGGAATAGGAATCAGTAAAGTCATATTATTTATTATCAAACATAGTATCATTGGAGCCCATTTGTCAGTGATTTATCTGTTGTTTGAAGAGTACATACTTTTAACCAATGAAGTTTAGGGTTTTAAAGATTTCGATATATTTGTTTTTTTTACGTCGCGTTCAACAGCCAGGGTCATATTGCGATGGGTAGTTTACAGGTGGAGGAAACCAGTGCATACTGCACTGTAAACCACTGGGCATCGGCAAGTAACTACCAACTTTCCAACATGAAGCGCCAGGCCCGAGATTAAAACCGGCGGCCTCAGAGGTTGGAGGCAAGAACTCTAACCATCACACCACCGAGCCCCCTTTAGGGTTTTAAAGAGTACTCTTTGTAGATTAGTGAGATGGATGATTTGGAATACACAGCTAGGAAAAGAGTATCTCTTTCCACTTATCAATATTGACTGCTTTTAAATATAATATTAATATTCTCACGAAAAATATGTTTAAAATGGGCCAATTTGTATTTCTTTTCATGACAAATAGGCAAATGGTACACATTTCTTATTTGTGAACACTAAATACTGAATCAGTGTTCCAAGTTATGAAAGTTACGTTGGTAGTAATGCTAAATAGATCTACCGTATTTATCCATATAAACGCCCCTCCCTATTAATCGCCGCCCCTGTTCTCAACCTTTGAAAAGTTCATATTTCCAGGTTTTACATCTCTCTTGACAGCCACCAGCCTTGCGATTCCGGGATTCGGAAAAAAGATGCGTTTTAGTACTTCCCCAATAGAATACCGCTTATGAGAAATAAAGAAAATGACAACAAAACATGGCAATTTTGATTACAGACGCATTCAAATCTGTAAAAGCGAGATAAAAGTTTATAATTTCTTCAGATTTAAGGTTTGTTTGTAACATTTTAAGCTCTCCCTCCACTGGACTTGAGAGTTGATTTTTTTATCTGTAATAGTAGCCCCCTGCCTTTTGCAAAATGCATGGCCCTGGGGCATTTATACGGAAAAAAACGGTACCCTTACACCCTGTTAGATCAAATGTAAAGTGGCCAGAAAATGTTAGCACTTTTAAAAGAAGTTCTAGAAAATAGGGTAAATTTCAATCCTAAAAACCTTTTAAGGATGTGACACTTTTTCCACAAAACCAAATTAGAGAGGTTCAGTTGCACAGTAAAATGAATGGGCTATTTATTTTAGAATGTGGACTATGGTGTGTTCCTCTGCTAATTGGAATATAAGCTAATACCAGCTGAAATTGAGAGGTAATCTGTGGTTATGCAAGCTCACAATTATCAGTAATGGAAAGAAAAGCCCAAGGGGCCTGTTAAATATTTTATATATATGACTAATTTTAATGTCAGACCATATGTTTATTGCCTTGAATGTTTCTCTTTTGTCTTCTTTTTTTTTTTTTTTTTTTTTTTTGCTGATTGCCACTGGTATACCTTCTGATTTCCATTTTCTAAGAAATGTTCATGGAAATGTCAATCCAAATTATTTGAAAGTAATTTCATGGAGGTGAAATTGATAACCCATCCAGTTATTGTGATAGAAGACTAGAAGTCTCAGAATAATAAATTTTTATTACCAGGGTGAACTAGGATAACGTAAGATGAAGAAGTGGAATTATAAGCTAATTGTATATCATATAATATTGCACATGTAGTTCCCTCAAAGAGTATTATTCTTGAGTAAAATATCCATTTTCAGCTTTTACAAGTGTTATTAAGCGTCCGCAAGGGACGCTTGTTTGTGTATGTGAGCTCTCCGGCTCCGCCGGCTCTCATTTTGTTTTCCTTATAACTCTGTAACCGTTAG
The DNA here is from genome assembly GCA_964017235.1 of Sabellastarte sp. h YS-2021. NCBI lineage: Eukaryota > Metazoa > Annelida > Polychaeta > Sabellida > Sabellidae > Sabellastarte > Sabellastarte sp. h YS-2021. Next base: position 38,698,573 of record OZ024932.1, read on the forward strand.
GCGGATTCTTTTCAAATTTGGCAGGTTTAGGCAGTAGCCTTGGGGAATTTTTTTGAATATGCTGCAGTGACATTTCAACCAATCAGAGAGGTCACATGACCAAAAATGTCTTTTTTCGATGGGGAAGCTTGTCCGGATGATAACTTGAAAGGAATTTTATCAATTCACCTGAAACTTGGCAAATACATTCATCCTATTAAAATCTGGAAATCATTAGATTTTGGCATTGATTGGTCAAGAAATGGCCGAGTAATTAATGATTAATTAATCATTACGAATTTTCCAAATAAGGAAAACACAAAAATGCTTATATCTCGAAAACCGTGCTAGATAGAGCGATTTCGACAAAATTTTTGACCCGCAGGGTATCTCTGCGGAGTAGTTTTCCCAATTTTCAAAAAAATGTTGTCTCGCCCAAAATGGCAGCCATTTTGAATTTTCGAAATTTTCGCAAAAATTGCAAAACACAAAAATGCTTATATCTCAAAAACCGTGCTAGATAGAGCAATTTCGACAAAATTTTTGACCCGCAGGATATCTCTGCGGAGTACTTTTCCCAATTTTCAAAAAATTTTTGTCTCGCCAAAAATGGCGGCCATTTTGAATTTTCGAAATTTTCGCAAAAATTGCAAAACACAAAAATGCTTATATCTCGAAAACCGTGCTAGTTAGAGCGATTTCGACGACATTTTTGACCCGCAGGGTATCTCTGCGGAGTAGTTATCCCAATTTTGAAAAAAAAATTTTCTCGCCAAAAATGGCGGCCATTTTGAATTTTCGAATTTTTCGCAAAAATTGCAAAACATAAAAATGCTTATATCTCGAAAACCCTGCAAGATAGAGCGATTTCGACGAAATTTTTGACCCACAGGGTATATCTACAGAGTAGCCATGCCAATTTTCAAAAAAATTTTGTCTCGCCAAAAATGGCGGCCATTTTGAATTTTCGAATTTTTCGCAAAAATTGCAAAACATAAAAATGCTTATATCTCGAAAACCCTGCTAGATAGAGCGATTTCGACGAAATTTTTGACCTGCAGGGTATCTCTGCAGAGTAGCCATGCCAATTTTCAGACAAAAAATTTCTCACAAAAAATGGCGGCCATTTTGAATTTTCGAATTTTTCGCAAAATTGCAAAACACAAAAATGCTTATATCTCGAAAACCGTGCTAGATAGAGCGATTTCGACGAAATTTTTGACCCACAGGGTATCTCTGCAGAGCAGCTATCCCAAAGAGCTTTCATTTGGTGAAGTTTCAGACCCGTAGCTAATTGCTCACCTACTCAAAAAGAGTAAATGCGAATTACCTCTAAAAGTATTGCAGATGGCCAATTTTTCTCAAATAACTAATTCACCTACTTTTGGAAGAGCTTTCACTTGGTGAAGTTTCAGACCCGTAGCTAATTACTCACCTACTCAAAATGAGCAAATGCTAATTATCTCAAAAACTATTGGGGATACCCAATTTTTATCAAATAACTCATTCATGTACTTTTGGGAGAGCTTTCACATGGTGAAGTTTCAGACCCGTAGATGATTACTCATCTACTCAAAATGAGTAAATGCGAATTATCTCTTAAAAGTATTGCAGATAGCCAATTTTTCTCAAATAACTCATTCACCTACTTTTGGGAGAGCTTTCACTTGGTGAAGTTTCAGACCCATAGCTAATTACTCACCTACTCAAAATGAGTAAATGCGAATTATCTCTAAAAGTATTGCAGATAGCCAATTTTTGTCAAATTAATCATTCACCTACTTTTGGGAGAGCTTTCACTTGGTGAAGTTTCAGACCCATAGCTAATTACTCACCTACTCAAAATGAGTAAATGCGAATTATCTCTAAAAGTATTGCAGATAGCCAATTTTTGTCAAATTAATCATTCACCTACTTTTGGGAGAGCTTTCACTCGGTGAAGTTTCAGACCCATAGCTAATTACTCAACTACTCAAAATGAAAGTATTGCAGATAGCCAATTTTTCTCAAATAACTCATTCACCTACTTTTGGGAGAGCTTTCACTCTGTGAATTTTCAGACCCATAGCTAATTACTCACCTACTCAAAATGAGTAAATGCAAATTATCTCTAAAAGTATTGCAGATAGCCAATTTTTCTCAAATAACTCATTCACCTACTTTTGGGAGAGCTTTCACTTGGTGAAGTTTCAGACCCATAGCTAATTACTCACCTACTCAAAATGAGTAAATGCGAATTATCTCTAAAGGTATTGCAGATAGCCAATTTTTCTCAAATAACTCATTCACCTACTTTTGGGAGAGCTTTCACTTGGTGAAGTTTCAGACCCATAGCTAATTACTCACCTACTCAAAATGAGTAAATGCGAATTATCTCTAAAAATATTGCAGATAGCCAATTTTTCTCAAATAACTCATTCACCTACTTTTGGGAGAGCTTTCACTTGGTGAAGTTTCAGACCCATAGCTAATTACTCACCTACTCAAAATGAGTAAATGCGAATTATCTCTAAAAGTATTGCAGATAGCCAATTTTTCTCAAATAACTCATTCACCTACTTTTGGGAGAGCTTTCACTCTGTGAAGTTTCAGACCCATAGCTAATTACTCACCTACTCAAAATGAGTAAATGCGAATTATCTCAAAGTATTGCAGATAGCCAATTTTTCTCAAATAACTCATTCACCTACTTTTGGGAGAGCTTTCACTCGGTGAAGTTTCAGACCCATAGCTAATTACTGACCTACTCAAAATGAGTAAATGCGATTTATCTCTAAAAGTATTGCAGATAGCCAATTTTTCTCAAATAACTCATTCACCTACTTTTGGGAGAGCTTTCACTCTGTGAAGTTTCAGACCCATAGCTAATTACTCACCTACTCAAAATGAGTAAATGCGAATTATCTCTAAAAGTATTGCAGATAGCCAATTTTTCTCAAATAACTCATTCACCTACTTTTGGCAGAGCTTTCACTTGGTGAAGTTTCAGACCCATAGCTAATTACTCACGTACTCAAAATGAGTAAATGTGAATTATCTCTAAAAGTATTGCAGATAGCCAATTTTTCTCAAATAACTCATTCACCTACTTTTGGGAGAGCTTTCACTTGGTGAAGTTTCAGACCCATAGCTAATTACTCACCTACTCAAAATGAGTAAATGTGAATTATCTGTAAAAGTATTGCAGATAGCCAATTTTTCTCAAATAACTCGTTCACCTACTTTTGGGAGAGCTTTCACTTGGTGAAGTTTCAGACCCATAGCTATTTATTCACCTACTCAAAATGAGTAAATGCTAATTATCTGTAAAAGTATTGCGGATACCCAATTTTTATCAAATACTCCTTCATCTACTTGTGGGAGAGCTTTCTCATGGTGAAGTTTCAGACCCATAGATAATTATTCACCTACTCAAAATGAGTAAATATGAATTATCTCTTAATAGTATTGCAGATAGCCAATTTTTCTCAAATAACTCATTCACCTACTTTTGGAAGAGCTTTCACACACGAAAATGAAAAATTGTGAATATCTCAGAAAAGCTATTTCTTCTGCTTTAATGCTCGGCAGTAGATACACACCGCGGCAGTGGTCTTGACAAAAAGTTTTGTCTCCCCCAAAATGGTGGCCATTTTGAATTTTCAAAGTTTTTGCAAAACACAAAAATGCTTATATCTCGAAAACCGTGCTATATGGAGCGAACTCAACAAAATTTTTGACCTGCTGGGTATCTCTGCAGAGTAGCCATGCCAATTTTCAAAATATTTTTGTCTTGCCAAATATAGCGGACATTTTTAATTTTTTTATTTTTTGCAAAACACAAAAATGCTTATATCTTGAAAACCGTGCTAGATAGAGCAGACTGCGCTGACTTTGGTTGCCACAACAGTATAAGGCTAGAAACGAAGCATTTTCTTAATACTTTAGCACTCACCTTTATATCCTTTTCGGGACGCTTTGTTTTTGCTATGCAAAAACATTATCTTTTTTTTTTGCGAGCGATCCTCTAGTTTGAGTTTTGACATTTGAAATTTTTCAAAAACGAATATTTTGTCCTCTTTTTATATGCAGAAGATACAATTCGTGTTTGATATACTTGAGATGAAATGGCTAAATGTAAGATGTTTGAGGGGGTGGTATCAGGACTGATGGCCCTGGGTAGATCTATATATGGCTTTTGGACCATGACCTAAGAGCCATATATGGATATGGTCGTGGGACATAAAATTTATTATGCAATAATGTTTGAGTTAAATCTATAAAATTAACAAAGTGGCTGGGCTGCCGTCATTGACAGATTTACAAGTATATGTCTGAGTATCCAGTAGCAATAACTGTCACGAATTTTCTTTGTTGTCACTAAAGACTTTGTTGTCAATAAAGTGGCAGTTTATTCTGTAGATGATAATTGACGTGTATATTGTTATAAATTTGTCAAAATAACATATAACAAATAACTTATATTCGACAGTACGTAGCTCATTATTCTGAATACAATGGTGAAAAATTTATTAAAATTGTACCAGAAAGTTATGGTAACTTAAACTGAGATTCAATGTAAAAACGAAGTACCGCAATTGCATACATTCCTCAATTATCGCCCATTTAAAACCACTTTAGTTACCGCTGAAGACTTCGGAAATAAATTACTGGGTTACTGGTTACCGGGTATTCAGCCATGCAGAATTATAAAATGCATTTATCAAAGTTCTTTAAATGACTAAATCTCAATAAAACTACAACCTAGATCATTGAAGTTTATACACTGTGAAGAAGAAATAAAAATATTATTACTAAGACCCCAGTTACACATGGCCAGATGTACCGCCGGATTGCGGCAGGTTACCTAATTTGGAAAATGTTGATAAATGTTGAGTGATTTACGGATCATATTTTCCATCCATAAGGGCATCCATAATGTCCTTGTGAGACCCGTAATGGCATGCTGCGATCCGTAGCGGCATGCTTAAAATCAGATAAGATCCCTAGACCATTATAGAAAACTCAAACATGCTTGATTTTTCCGCAAAGTCTGTACGGAAGCGGCATCCGTAGTTCTTCCATATCTCATCTATAAGTGTTTTTATTGTTCGTGTAACCATCCTAGATTTCCTTGTGGCATCTTTTCATCCATGACGCTTCCATACCAACAAATATTGCCCAAAACATAGCCGGATCTAACTGGATCTGCTATGGATCTGTTACGGATTGACACAGAAAGGGTTTGTGGATTAAAAAAACTGTCAAAAGGACATCCGCAAACCTGTCCTTGGGTCACCGTAGCGCTCCGTAGGAGATCAGTAGTGGATCCGTGGCAGATCCGTAAATCTTTTACATGATCCACCCTCATCCGTGTGAGTTTCCATATATGGAACCGTGGCCGATATCCGTGGGGGATCTGTGAAAGTGTAACTGGCCCCTAAGCAACCATTTACTCATTAAGACCTTCAGAATGGTACCCAGATTGCATTTCTTGACATATGTCAAAAAGTCCAATCCATCATAATTTCAAATCCTGTCATCAGAAAGTCCAGTGGGAAGTTCTGATGTCAGAAAGTCCAATCCTGATATTGAATAAAAATAATGCTTTGAGGTATGAATTAGAAGTTCTGAAATCAGAATTTCAAATTCTGATGGACTGGACTTTCTGATTCCCCTGTATCAGATAGTCTAATCCCTCAGAAAGTCCAATTCTGTTCTATCTTTATTGTGAAATTGTTCAGAGGTTCTGTTATCAAAAATTTGAAATTCTGATAGATTGGACTTTCTGATTCTCCTGTATCAGAAAGTCCAATCCATCAGAATTTTAAATTTTATAACTTCAAATTTTGTACCTCAGAACAATTCTCTAATTAAATAACATAATTGAACTTTGTGATGTCAGAACTTGCAATGGGACTTTCTAGTGCTGGGACGATGTTCGCAAACTTCGGTATTATCGCTCGCTGGCTCATTGCCAATCAATGATCGGTAAAATTTAAGTAAAACCGATATTCGCTAAATCCATTTCTTTGCAGCCTTTTGGTCACAATAAAATGCTAACCTTAATAATATTTTGTAAAAATTTGAAATACCCATCAGTTAAAATCACAAAACTAGTCGTGAATGCAATAAAAATAACGTAAATAGAAACACCTTGGGGTTTTCCAACTGTTGTCATGGTAATCATAAAATCAGCCAATCACAAGTGAGGATACATCAAGCATAGTCTGTTAGTGAGGGAGACGTCTGTGAATGGCTTTTAGATTATATTTTGGTCATATTTGTGGTAATTTGTGTGTATTTTACTTCATATAATTTAATATTAATATTTTATCTGCCTTTTTTACACTTCGACTCCATAATCGGAAATGTTCGAAGTTTGGTTACAAATGTCCGATACGAACATCGACAGGGAAAATCCAAGCGATCTCCCAGCACTAGGACTTTCTGACACATAATTTTTGTCAGAATTAAGCGTCCCGCAAGGGACGCTTGTTTGTGTATGGGAGAGCTTCCGGCTCCGCATTTTGTTTTCCTTATAACTCTGTAACCGTTAGGCGGATTCTTTTCAAATTTGGCAGGTTTAGGCAGTAGCCTTGGGGAATTTTTTTGAATATGCTGCAGTGACATTTCAACCAATCAGAGAGGTCACATGACCAAAAATATCTTTTTTCGATGGGGAAGCTTGTCCGGATGATAACTTGAAAGGAATTTTATCAATTCACCTGAAACTTGGCAAATACATTCATTCTATTAAAATCTGGAAATCATTAGATTTTGGCATTGATTGGTCAAGAAATGGCCGAGTAATTAATGATTAATTAATCATTACGAATTTTCCAAATAATGAAAACACAAAAATGCTTATATCTCGAAAACCATGCTAGATAGAGCGATTTCGACGAAATTTTTGACCCGCAGGGTATCTCTGCGGAGTAGTTTTCCCAATTTTCAAAAAAATTTTGTCTCGCCCAAAATGGCGGCCATTTTGAATTTTCGAAATTTTCGCAAAAATTGCAAAACACAAAAATGCTTATATCTCAAAAACCGTGCTAGATAGAGCAATTTCGACAAAATTTTTGATCCGCAGGATATCTCTGTGGAGTACTTTTCCCAATTTTCAAAAAAATTTTGTCTCGCCAAAAATGGCGGCCATTTTGAATTTTCGAAATTTTCGCAAAAATTGCAAAATACAAAAATGCTTATATCTCGAAAACTGTGCTAGATAGAGCGATTTCGACGAAATTTTTGACCCACAGGGTATCTCTGCAGAGTAGTTATCCCAATTTTGAAAAAATTTTTGTCTCGCCAAAAATGGTGGCCATTTTGAATTTTCGAATTTTTCGCAAAAATTGCAAAACATAAAAATGCTTATATCTCGAAAACCCTGCTAGATAGAGCGATTTCGACGAAATTTTTGACCCACAGGGTATTTCTGCAGAGTAGCCATGCCAATTTTCAAACAAAAAATTTCTCGCAAAAAATGGCGGCCATTTTGAATTTTCGAATTTTTCGCAAAATTGCAAAACACAAAAATGCTTATATCTCGAAAACCGTGCTAGATAGAGCGATTTCGACAAAATTTTTGACCCACAGGGTATCTCTTCAGAGTAGCCATGCCAATTTTCAAAAAAAAATTTTTCTTGCCAAAAATGGCGGCCATTTTGAATTTTCGAATTTTTGCGCAAAAATTGCAAAACACAAAAATGCTAATATTTCGAAAACCGTGCTACATAGAGCGATTTCGACGAAATTTTTTATCTTCGGGGTATCTCTGCAGAGCAGCTATCCCAAAGAGCTTTCACTTGGTGAAGTTTCAGACCCATAGCTAATTGCTCACCTACTCAAAAATAGTAAATGCGAATTACCTCTAAAAGTATTGCAGATGGCCAATTTTTCTCAAATAACTCATTCACCTACTTTTGGAAGAGCTTTCACTTGGTGAAGTTTCAGACCCGTAGCTAATTACTCGCCTACTCAAAATGAGTAAATGCTAATTATCTCAAAAACTATTGCGGATACCCAATTTTTATCAAATAACTCATTCATGTACTTTTGGGAGAGCTTTCACATGGTGAAGTTTCAGACCCGTAGATGATTACTCGCCTACTCAAAATGAGTAAATGCGAATTATCTCTAAAAGTATTGCAGATAGCCAATTTTTCTCAAATAACTCATTCACCTACTTTTGGGAGAGCTTTCACATGGTGAAGTTTCAGACCCATAGCTAATTATTTACCTACTCAAAATGAGTAAATGCTAATATCTGTAAAAGTATTGCGGATACCCAATTTTTATCAAATAACTCATTCATCTACTTGTGGGAGAGCTTTCACATGGTGAAGTTTCAGACCCATAGCTAATTACTCACCTACTCAAAATGAGTAAATGCGAATTATCTCTAAAAGTATTGCAGATAGCCAATTTTTGTCAAATTAATCATTCACCTACTTTTGGGAGAGCTTTCACTCGGTGAAGTTTCAGAGCCATAGCTAATTACTCACCTACTCAAAATGAGTAAATGCGAATTATCTCTAAAAGTATTGCAGATAGCCAATTTTTCTCAAATAACTCATTCACCTACTTTTGGGAGAGCTTTCACTCTGTGAAGTTTCAGACCCATAGCTAATTACTCACCTACTCAAAATGAGTAAATGCGAATTATCTCTAAAAGTATTGCAGATAGTCAATTTTTCTCAAATAACTCATTCACCTACTTTTGGCAGAGCTTTCACTTGGTGAAGTTTCAGACCCATAGCTAATTACTCACCTACTCAAAATGAGTAAATGCGAATTATCTCTAAAAGTATTGCAGATAGCCAATTTTTCTCAAATAACTCATTCACCTACTTTTGGGAGAGCTTTCACTCTGTGAAGTTTCAGACCCATAGCTAATTACTCACCTACTCAAAATGAGTAGATGCGAATTATCTCTAAAAGTATTGCAGATAGCCAATTTTTCTTAAATTAATCATTCACCTACTTTTGGGAGAGCTTTCACTTGGTGAAGTTCAGACCCATAGCTAATTACTCACCTACTTAAAATGAGTAAATTAGTGTTGGTATCGAATAATAATATGTATATCGATATCAAACCATATTTTTGCTTCTGTATCGATCGATATTGAAATATCGGGTCATGGGTGTTTTCCAAGAAAGAGCTTCCAAACCCTTTCACGAGTTTTAGAAGTTTCCTGAAACAAAAACAAATATGGCGTTTCCGGTTTAGCGGTAAGTGAAATTTGACAAAAAATGATAGAAAAACCAATATATTTCTTAACTTTTACATTTTATTTACATGGAAAACAGCTTAATTGCATCCATTTAGTAGTATGTTCCGATATTGATATTGTACCCTACATTATCGATATCAGTATATGTAGCATGGATCGATAAATATTTCAATATCGATAAACAATACCAGCACTAGAGTAAATGCGAATTATCTCTAAAAGTATTGCAGATAGCCAATTTTTCTCAAATAACTCATTCACCTACTTTTGGGAGAGCTTTCACTTGGTGAAGTTTCAGACCCATAGCTAATTACTCACCTACTCAAAATGAGTAAATGCGAATTATCTCTAAAAGTATTGCAGATAGCCAATTTTTCTCAAATAACTCATTCACCTACTTTTGGCAGAGCTTTCACTTGGTGAAGTTTCAGACCCATAGCTAATTATTCACCTACTCAAAATGAGTAAATGTGAATTATCTCTAAAAGTATTACAGATAGCCAATTTTTCTCAAATAACTCATTCACCTACTTTTGGGAGAAGTTTCAGACCTATAGCTATTTATTCACCTACTCAAAATGAGTAAATGCTAATTATCTGTAAAAGTATTGCGGATACCCAATTTTTATCAAATACTCATTCATCTACTTTTAGGAGAGCTTTCACATGGTGAACTTTCAGACCCATAGCTAATTACTCACCTACTCAAAATGAGTAAATGCGAATTATCTCTAAAAGTATTGCAGATAGCCAATTTTTCTCAAATAACTCATTCACCTACTTTTGGCAGAGCTTTCACACACGAAAATGAAAAATTGTGAATATCCTGGAAGAGCTATTTCTTCTGCTTTAATGCTCGGCGGGAGATACACACCGCGACAGTGGTCTTGACAAAGATTTTTGTCTCCCCAAAAATGGTGGCCATTTTGAATTTTCAAAGTTTTTGCAAAACACAAAAATGCTTATATCTCGAAAACCATGCTATATGGAGCGAACTCAACAAAATTTTGGACCTGCTGGGTATCTCTGCAGAGTAGCCATGCCAATTTTCAAAATATTTTTGTCTCGCCAAATATAGCGGACATTTTTAATTTTTTTATATTTTGCAAAACACAAAAATGCTTATATCTTGAAAACCGTGCTAGATAGAGCAGACTGCGCTGACTTTGGTCGCCACAACAGTATAAGGCTAGAAACGAAGCATTTTCTTAATACTTTAGCACTCACCTTTATATCCTTTTTGGGACGCTTTGTTTTTGCTATGCAAAAACATTATCTTTTTTTTTGCGAGCGATCCTCTAGTTTCAAATTGTGACTAAACAAATCCATCAGAAAGTCCAATTGGATTTTCTGATGACAGGATTTCAAATTGTGATGGATTGGACTTTCTGACACAATATATATGTCAGAGTCGGCAGTCCAATCTGGTAGTTTTTCAAATTCAACTGGTAGGAAGTCCAACTGGAGTTTCCATCAAGTTTAGCTTGAAAGCAAATCTTTTCTGACAGAAGAATTTCAAATTCGGTCAGATTGGACTTTCTGGTAGAAATTCAAATTTGATTGAATTCAAAGTCAACATAAACGTGGTCAAAGTCTGCTGCCAGCTAGGCTGTTGTTCTCCTCTTGACGCCACTTGCCTCTCTGGAACTGCCTGTATGAACTGGCTTGCTGGCATCTGGGTTTCTGGAATAGCGGAGATTATTTCCTGGCAGTGGCTGCTTCCTGCTGCTGGTTTTGTCGTAAAGCTCCTAATGATCCTTGGCAAAGCCCACTACAGCCTCTTCTGCGTCTGTTAAATAAATCTTTGTCATATGTGCCTGCATTTGCACTGAATAGATCTTCTGCTGGCCTCTTCTCCATCATCTGTGTCCATTTCACTTTCCCTCCTCTTAGTAGTTGGTCACTTTTTGGGCACTGCCTCCTCCGTCTGTGAAGTTTCCTTCCGTGGAGTTTCTGCCTCCCTGGCTTCCTTTCTCTCCCTCTACTCCCTCTGTTGTTTGTCTCCCTTTACTCCTTCCTCTCTCTCTGTTCTCTATCCTCCTCCTCTGGATGTCGGCAGCTGCATATCCCAACTCAAACTCTGTAGGTGTGTCTGTGGGACTTCTATCCTCTGGACATTCTTTCTTGCCTTTTTAGGACCCATTGTCTAAATTAAATCAAGGCTCTCTTTCCTCTTACATCTTGTACTGCTGTGTTCCTGGCTTGTCTTGCTGTGGTGCAACCGACTCTGGGACGAAAGACTTGGAGACTTCCCTTCCTGACGGGAAGCGACTAAGTCAGGTCTTGGTTGCTTACGACAGACTGGTTTCAGTCGGTATTGTTCTATGGCCTGGATTAATAGCGGGTACTTGAATATGACAGGCCGTCAGGTGTTTCATGACAAGATAGTAACCCTATAGGACAGGTGTGGTTTCCTTTTAAGTACAGTCGGTATTGTTCTATGACCTGGAGTAATAGCGGGTACTTGAATATGACAGGCTGTCAGGTGTTTCCTGACAAGACAGTAACCCTATAGGACAGGTGTGGAAGTGATAATGACCGGATTAAAAGACAAGACAACATGGTTTCTAGGTGGGTGAAGCCATAGTCAGAAACAAGAGTTGGGAGGGTCTGTGAAACATCAAACAGATTCTATATTTTGCCAGCCTGCCACGACAAGCCAGGAAATCACAACCGATCCTAACCAACTCTGTAAACATTGCTCCAACCCTTAAAAACTCCATAGTTATCAACAAGATGACTGCAGTGGAACACCCCCATTAGAGTCTGTCAGTTGATGTGGATATTAAGTGCTATAAAAGTCCACATTAGATTAGATTGAAAAATTTTATTCAAATTCTTTTTCTATTGATGACTGTTATGTAAAACAACCCAATTTCTAGAATGATGGCCCATTTTAATATAAGCTGACAAAGTTACTGATAATTTCACCCAATGCTGCCCAGTGATATCCCATTTTCACAAATCTATGGATTATTAGGGACCCTACTCAGCATGTTTAACTCCAATTTTAAGTTCCCAACCAAATTTTAAATGTTTAAGTTTTCGCTGAAAAAGCACTCTTTGTCATAAGGACAAATTTAGTTTTAAAAGTCCAGAAACAAACAAAAAACAATACTATTGCTGCAGTAGTTACCACCTTAGGATCAGTTATAATGGAGATCTAAGGGTGATATAAGGCCTTTGTAGTTTTATGACCCCACTTGACATTGAAGAATGGGCAAAGGTAATGTGTCAAAGGTCAAATTTAACATTTGTAAAAAAAGCCTATAAGCTGTTTCACATTCTGAACCCCCAGGAGCAATGAAAAGGGAGATCTAAGATAACCCCATTTCACATTAAATGTGATATGGCGATCTTTTTGTTTACAAAACAAGGCTAGAATTAATGTCATGCTAGATGTCCTTGCTGTATATCTTTTGTCCAAATTAGATGAAGCTAACTGCTGTATTTCAAGATTTAGAGCATCTTAATGATTTTCAAATAATCCGCTATGGTGGCCAATTTTTACGGCTATGCCCACTGTTTTGTCCATTTCATGAATGGACAATTTCACAGATTGATCATATATATACTACATGAGAATATGTGTAAATTTATGACTGTCACATGAGTTTTATCATGAGTCATTAGTTGCTTGACATTTTAGAAACCCGACATTTTTTCTAAGTACAAATGTCAAGATGTTGACTGCAGGATCTTTGATGTCCTGACTGCTACTTTTACCCTCTGAGTATTCACTTCAGTAAAGATTTGTGGACAGTGTTTTCAGTTTGAAAAATAAACACTGCAAAGAGTGCAGCCAAAGATAATATGTAATTTAGCTGGTGTAGGAAACAAGCATGCAATTATTTATGCATGTTGATTTATGGATAAGAAAAGTAGTACATATCTGGTATCAGTAATGCTAGTCTTTATCTTTCAAGTATAATTAAATTGTAAGAAAAAGAAGACCTTCTTTTGTGTTGTTTTGAACTTTTGAGAAAACTGTTGTCTGAATTGAAAAAAAGTCTTCCTGAAGCACATGACCTGATTGTTACCCAAGTGCAATATTTGTACATTTTGTAAACCATAGTGGTAGTGGACCAATTCAGGCCCATGTACCTATTCATGCCCACTCCTAAATTAATTTAAGATAATCACAATTACACAATAAATAACTAATGTATATGATCAATTTTATAATTATCTATGAAGTCGTAAACACATTTTCTGTCAAGAATTATTAATCTTTAAATAAAATTGAGGGTGGCGCAAATAGATACCTGGGCGTGAATTAGTTCACCACCACTACAGGGAAGAAACAGAGACACACAAGATTCTCTCAATGTGTATCAAATTGATTGAATAGAAGAACCAGAAGAATTTTGAGCATACTATCAAGATTAAGTGTCACAAAAATTGCTTGGAAATAAAAAGAAAAGAATTAAAGATCTGGGCCATTTGACTTTTTCATTAGCAGTAAAAATTATATCCCAATTACTTTTGTATATGTTTAAAACAAAATTTCTTTTCAAAATTTACTAAAACAAATCCAATTTTATCTGTATCCTTCCAAAACAGTTTAATCATTCACATGACTTTCTGGTTAAAAAATATCATATTGGCATTTAAAAAAAACAAAAACATTGGTAATGTGACACATGTAATGTGTCATAAACTCTAATCCTTGATCTGTGGGCAAAGAAAGGCAGAAGAGGACAAATCCTTTCAAAGAGAAAACAATAGTATATGGTAGAGAGCAAGCGTGCAGAGCTTGAATGTGAAAAAGGAAATACCAATGGCTCATGGAGTATGTAACAAGATAACGAGAAAGACAATTTGTTCATGGAGGATTTGGGTGTATTTATATGTAGCACATATTATGTAGGTCAGTTTATCAAAATAATCCCTCTTTTTACCACATAGGTTCTGGAAATGACAATCCTCTTCCATTTCTCCATTTTTTTCTCTAACTTTCAAGACGAGAGATCATTGCACTTGAGAGTATCCCATGTTTATACAAGCTCGGCTTGAAGTTATAATCCACCAGTTTGCGGTGAACAGAGACAAAATTCAGGCTCTGGTCGTACATGTAATTGTTTTTAAAACATCTGGGCCCCATATTCACCAAAATTCTTCTTATGTTTTTGTATTAGAATAGCATTTTTTTAAAATTGAAATGAAATTGTGTCTTCAGTGTACTTGTATTTTTTTACAGGCAATACCTCCATGTTTATCAACAACTATAAAAAAAAAAAAATGAACGCTATCTAATTTTCACTTTTGCATCTGATTTGTCATCATTTTGCTTAAATTCTGAAAAATTTCAGGATTGAGGAATTTAGAGATTTTAATCTTACAGTGTCTGTATTGTATCAGCCTGAAGTGCCATGCTAGTTGTTCCCAATGCAGTATGTACTGCCTTCTTCCACCCATTTATAAACCAAACTTATAATGGTAACACGGCCCATGTAAACGTGTAAACAGTGTAAACACAATATGTTTCAAAACCTGACCATCTTCTAAGTTAAATATGAGAATAAAGAGGATGTATGTGGAATACATGCACTTGATTTCCACTAACTGTAGCACAAGGGAACAGAGTGGGGAGGTGGGGGGAGAAAGAGATTGACATATTGATGAGAGAGAGAAATTTGTCCTTAGCCCAGATACTGTACTAGCATTTAGTAGGCCAAATCAATAGGACTTGTCTGGTGTTTGTTATGTGCTCTCCCCTACCTGAGGTAGCTTATTCATGTGTGTGTATGTGTGTGTCTGTTTTTGCAGAAAAACTAAGTCAACTATGCAAATTATTAATTCTGTATTGTACTATTGTTGGTGTTCGTTGGAAAGGGCACCCTTATTTTATATATAAGCTGTAAGTATGGATTACTTTAGGTTTAGCAGTTGTGTTATTACTGAATGGTTTCATTGTTTTTTTTCTTTTGTGGCAGGGTAAATGCAATGCCTGTGTTAAATTGATTGATGTTACTGTATTTGATGAAGTATCTTGTTACCAGTTCATGAAAAAACAGGCTTTTACCAGACACTGAATTACTGCCCTACATCAAAGATAGTCCATTTAATACTGTTTATAATCCATCACAAGTGCAAAATCAGCACAGTATAAGCTCATAAGAACCAAGGTTCCCAGTGCATGTTTACACAAAAACTAATACCCCTGTTGCACTGTTATGAGTTTGCCTCCTGCCCACCTTGAGGGTAATCTTATTGGACATCATTTCAGTCGAAAAGGTGGTGAATATAGTTGCATCAATGGTAGATGATTTTCCCAAGTATTAAAAGATGTTCAAAAACTTTGTGTGTGAGCATTTCTGTACTAAGTAGTCACAACTGATCTTTTCAGTTGCCAGTTACAACCAATCTCAAGAAGGGAAAGTTTTTGTCCTGGGCTGTAAATCTCATTAAATCACATTTGACTGATGATTGAATGATTTTAAATGCTTTTTGACCTCTCAAATTTGGGCTTCAAGGGTGCTATGACCTAACTTTATACTATAGTATTTAGGGATGGGTCGGTAGTTCCGATATCTCGGTATCGAGAGCATTTTACTAAAATACCGTGACAAGATTTTACAACTGCCACTTCGCTTATTAGCACATATAATGGAAAGAAGCATTAAAATATTAGAAACATACCCAAAATCTGAAGAAATTATAAGCTTTTCTACCCAATTTTCATGCATTTGTAGACTTTATACAGTACTATTGATTAGGTTGAGCAGAACTGCCATGTTTAGGTTATGACAATTTATAACCTCAATTTCGCTTGTCAGCTCATATAATGGAAAGAAAACTTAAAATATTGGGAACAAACAAGAAATCTGAAGAAATTATAACCTTTCATCTCGTATTTCGTGCATTTGATCACTTTTATTGTGATGTCGTGAAGAGGAAACGTCCATGTTTGTTTGGGGTTTACTAAAATGCGGAATCCCGGAATCGGTACGGTTATGCATTGGCGACCTCCCGATGTACATATTTTTCATACTGACCCATCCCTAATAGTATCACAGCATAGCAACTGGGAGCATGTCGTAAGGTTCTTTCAATGTGGGATAAATTGAATGGTTTGTCAACTATTCCACCGTTTTTCTATAGGACCAGTCATAAAAGTCTCCCAGCTTTTGATAAAACTGCCAAGTATTACAAAAAGTTGCTGAAGTAGAGTTAATATTACCAGTATTTATTCAAATAAATGTACGAATCCACAGTTAGGATCTGGTGATATCAGCAAGTGGTTTTTTTTTGAGTAGATCTGTGTCAGCTTTCTGGTATAAAGAATCTGAAGTTACCATAAGTTTTAGGGATTTTCTGTTTTCAAAATCTCATGTTTTGGACATATTTTTATTGACATATGTAAGATATAGACAAACTATTTATTTTACAGCCATTTAACATAGCATTTCCTTTTTATGATTTTATATATAAGGCCATCAGATGGCATTTTTTAGTGAAGTTTATACTTTAAAGTGCTATTAATATAAAGCAAACAGTATATAAACAGTAAACCATTGTGTCTATGGCTTGCAAGTACCATATTTATTGGCATTGACGCCCCTTTCTACTTAATACCCCCCCCCCCCCCCACCCTTCCAGTCCAATGGGTTTCCATCAATTTTATTGATAGTATCCACCGGAGGCATCAGTGGATACTTTGGTTTAGCGTTTGCTACGCTGCCGCAGGGCGTAGAGAGATTTTTGGCGTTAACACTCTCAGAGGAAAACTACACCAGCTAGGTTCACCAAAGTTGCAAGATATCTTCATTGGGAGGTAAGCATCTCTGGGACTGAAATTAGCCTCATTCTGAAAAACAAGCTGGCTGCCGCGGGCATTTTTTGAAAATTATCTACATTTTTCTACTGGCTGGGTCTCAGGTAGAAGGTTGAATCTCTTCATAGGTGATAGGTATAACAGATATACATGTCCTCTACAACCTTGTAGACATTTAACCTTGAAGCTCTTAATTCAAGGTCATCCACGGAGTGCCAAAGTAACCCACATTACGGACTTACCAAAGACTTTACATTTTGGCCCGTTTGCAAATTATCACCTATAATGCTAATTGTACAATTTGTTTTGGTAGATCACCTGGTGGCACATGGTCATATGAATGAGAAGGATGCCCGGAAGAAGTTCAAACAGATTGTGGCAGCAGTCACCTACTGTCACAGCAAACGTGTTGTACATAGAGACCTCAAAGCTGAAAACCTCCTCCTAGATTCCAATCTCAATATCAAAATAGCTGGTACGTATTCACATATGTTTGAAGTATGGATTTTAATTCATTCAAAAGCCTTTGTAGGATAATAATTAGACTGCTTATGAAAATTAAAATTGTTTTCCTGGCTTTTGACACTGAAATCTGATGAAACATAACCATAATAGTTAAGGCTATAATAACAGGAAACATGTAGATATTTTGAAGTTAATATCATTTATTAGAATGAAGCCACAATACTCGTATGTTGGCTTTCTGGCAGGTCAGCTGTTGCAGGTAGTCACCTCGACTACTGTAATTCCTTGTTCAGAAATCTCTCAAAATCCAGTATAAAAAAAACTACAAAGTGTCTAAATAGCCAAATCAGAATCATACACAAGCAAATTTCCAAGAATTATTCCTGTTCTTACTGATCTATACTGATTGCCTGTTGCACAACACTCCACTTTTGAAACTCTCACTCTTGTGTTACAAGTACCCCCATGCTGGTTTTCCATAGTATTTCAGCGCCTACCTTACCTTCTTAATAAAGCATCATGTACCTGCAACACCAGGTACAGCTAACCTACCAGAAATTACCTAAATGTTCCACATGTCTTGTCTTTGGTACATACGTGAAAAAAAGCAGTTTAGCTCCAGCTTTGTATTTGATACTCCATCTTTGTGGATTGAGTTCCCCGAGGACATCTGAACAGCAGTTTCCTTTTCAACTTTCAGCCTCAAACTGAAGACTTGCTTCTTCAGTAAAGCCTACCCTCCGTAACCCTCCTCCTGTCTCCCTTATATCGGTGTCAGCCTGCTATATCTCCAGATTCTGATTTTTTTCCTTCTTTCTTTATTATTTTATGACGTTAGAGTATCTAATCTAATGTGGAATTTTATAGCGCTTAAGCTCCATCACTGATGGACTCTAATCGGAACTGATTCTAATCTGAACATAAAGCAAGGCAGTTAACATTAATCGGAGGACGTAGCCAGGTCATACCAAGGAGACACAGTATACATACGTATAGGAGTATGTCATATTACAGAGATTAAGAGCTGTAAAAGTACTTAGTACATTCCATTACATACTGTAGTAAAGAAAAAATGACAAATCTGCTGGTAAAGAATTTTGCACAATTTATGGAAATACAAGAGGGTTTCTCCAATTTCACATTTCTTACTCCAGGTGCTCTGCAATAGGAATTTATTTTAACCCACAAGTATATCAGTAATTCACTGTGATGAGGCTGTGACAGGACCAGTGTACAGGTCTGTTGATTACTCCGATATTTGGACACAAAATTGAACATGAGCTGATTAAGTTTTTTCCGCACCATCTGTTAAACTACAGCCGAAATATAATTCCATGTTCTTGACAAATAGAGTTAGAATTTATAATTTTATTTTTGTGGTGTTGGCGTGATTTGAATAGTAACATCTCCCCTCCGCCAACCCACCCATCCTCCCTCATTAAGTTTTGATAAATACATGTATTCAAAGACAATTTAGATTTATAAGATACTTTTATGAAGGGGTTTTGGTGTTTACCTATAAGAAAAACATCTATCAATAATGCATTTTCAGTTGGGTGACATTTCACTGGAATTATTTTTCTGCAGTGAATGTATGCAGCATTGATGATTTCCAAGAAACTGGGAAAAATGAAACCACCCATACCAGTCTGTAGCTCAGTGAACCGTGTTACTGAATGCATTATTTACAAGTTAAAAAGTAGATTAAGTAATTTGGTTAAACATTTAATATATTCAAAAATATAAATAGGTCAATTGAAATTATATAAGGAAAATATTATATATAAGTGTACTGGCAATATAAATATTCAGCCTTCTGTTTCTTCTGATAAAACAAATATTTTGAACTTTTCAAATGTTTTTGTATCTGAAAGCATTCAAAACCCTAAAATTTTGCCCTGGACATATAACATGAAATGAGTTGAATTAGGATTCAAGTTTCCATAAATCGATTGTTGCAAGATTATATAAAAAACTATTGCATTCATAACAGATATTATATTTTATCAAGCTATAAAATACGATGTTTACACATTCAAGTTACTTCCTGGTTGCAGAATCACTCCAAATATGTGGTCCTTTGTTTTTCTGAAAGTGTTTCTCATTCAAAACAAGATATAAATCTGAGGGAGCATTGGACAAAAAGTCTGGCAACCACAAGTTGACTTTGATATGTTATGACTTGCTCATGGAAAGAGAGCTCCAGGTTCAAGGTTAATTGCTTTTCTCCAGGAATGGGAGAAAAATGTAAAATAAAAGCTGTTGATGAGCCAGGCTGGCAAATGTAGACCAAAGTACAAAATTGGTACCTTTTTCAGAAGAATAATTAAGCATCCTGGAAGGGACGCTTGTTTGTATATGGGAGCAAATCCGGCTCCGCTGGCCCTGTCGGTCTTCGCGTTTCATTTTCCTTATAACTCTGTCACCGTTGGGCAGATTCTTTTCAAATTTGGCAGGTGTATGCAGTAGCCCTGGTGATTTTTTTTTTAATATGCTGCAGTGACATTTCGACCTATCAGAGAGGTCACATGACCAAAAATGTCTTTTTTCGATGGGTCAGCTTGTCCGGATGATAACTTGAAAGGGATTTTATCAATTCATCTGAAATTTGGCAAATACGTTCATTCTATTAAAATCTGGAAATCATTAGATTTTGGCATTGATTAATTAATCATTAAAAATTTTCCAAATAGGGAAAACACAAAAATGCTTATATCTCGAACACCGTGCGAGATAGAGCAATTTCGACGAAATTTTTGACCCACAGGGTATCTCTGCAGAGTAGCTATCCCAATTTTCAAAAAAAAATTGTCTCGCCAAAAATGGCGGCCATTTGCGAATTTTTCACAAAAATTGCAACACAAAAATGTTTTTATCTTGAAAACCGTGCTAGATAGAGTGATTTCGACAAAATTTTTTATCTTCAGGGTATCTCTGCAGAGTAGCTGTACCAATTTTCCAAAGAGTTTTGTCTTGCCAAAAATTGCGGCCATTTTGAATTTTCGAATTTTTCGCAAAAATTGCAAAACACAAAAATACTTATATCTCGAAAACCGTGCTAGAAAGAGCAATTTCAATGAAATTTTTGATCCACAGGGTATCTTTTTGGAGTAGCTATCCCAATTTTCAAAAAAATTTGTCTCGCAAAAAATGGAGGCCATCTTGAATTTTTTAATTTTTCGCAAAAATTGCAAAACACAGAAATGCTTATATCTCAAAAACCGTGCTAGATAGAGCAATTTCGACGAATTTTTGACCCACAGGGTATCTTTGCAGAGAAGCTATCCCAATTTTCAAAAAAGTTTTGTCTCGCCAAAAATGGAGGCCATCTTGAATTTTTGAATTTTTCGCAAAAATTGCAAAACACAAAAATGCTTATATCTCGAAAACTGTGCTAGATAGAGCAATTTTGACAAAGTTTTTGATCCACAGGGTACCTCTGCAGAGAAGCTATCCCAATTTTCAAAAAAATTTTGTCTCGCCAAAAATGGAGGCCATTTTGACTTTCCGAAGTTTTCACAAAAATTGCAAAACACAAAAATGCTTATATCTTGAAAACCATGCTAGATAGAGCGATTTTGACAAAAATTTTGATCCACAGGGATTCTCTTCATAGTAGCCAATCCAATTTTCAAAAAAATTTTGTCTCACCAAAAATGGCGGCCATTTTGAATTTTCGAATTTTTTGTAAAAATTGCAAAACACAAAAATGCTTATATCTCGAAAACTGTGCTAGATAGATCGATTTCTATGAAATTTTTTACCCACAGGGTATCTCTGCAGAGTAGCTATCCCAATTTTCAAAAAAAATTGTCTCGCCGAAAATGGCAGCCATTTTGAATTTTCAAATTTTTTTGCAAAAATTGCAAAACACAAAAATGCTTATATCTCGAAAACCGTGCTAGATAGAGCAGACTACGCAGACTTTGGTGGCCACAACAGTATAAGGCTAGAAGTAGAGTATTTCTTAATACTTTAGCACTCACTTGTATATCCTTTTCGGGATACTTTGTTTTTGCTGTGCAAAACATTATTACCTTTTTTTTGCAAGCTATCCTCTAGTTGCTTTAGAAAGGCAAATTCTGAAAAAATACTATTTTTACGGACAGACTTTGCTGCATCCAAGTTTAGTTGTTAATGCCACAGTGTCATTATGATCTACATTGAACACAGTTAAACTTGGCCATAAAGCTGTAAGGTAGGGAAGTCAGACATCCCTGTGGTACTCCAAAAGTGCAGCACATAACTTGATAATAATATTTGGGTGGTGTGTGACTGGTATCAGTCTATTGTGGCTGTTCAACTCTTGTGATCGTCTCCCTAATTGGAATATGATCCCTCATTATTGCTGTTCGGGAGGTCGATTTTTTTAAACGGAACAGTCTTAACCCATCACAGACTAAAATTGGGGTGATTGTATACTGAATTTCCAGTACTTTCTAATGGCTTCCTAATTGGATGTACTTGTGAGTCCATCAGGAACAGTTTACAACTGTTTGAAACTATCGCAAAATGCTCCCAATCCTTATCAGATCCTTATCATCTTAAATCCACCGTAAACCTTAATGCTCATGAAGTCATCTTTTTGATGTTACAGCAATATTTAATCTGACTATCTTTTCCACCTTAAGTCTGATCTTTAAGGTTTGTAAACCAATCAAATAGATCAGGAAACTGTCGCAAATCAATCAGGAGCTTATAGGAAGACATGAGCCAATGGCAACATCAATTAGAAAACTATCGTGGAAAATATCGGGAACGTATCTTGAACCTATCTTAAAGTTCACCCATCTAGCATGAATGTTTTACAGTCTGGAACTAGGTTTACATTTAGATTGCAATACTGAAGCAGCCCTATATCAAAATTATCACCACAGTTGCTTTTAAGATCAGTCAGTTCATAATTTATTAATTGACTGACTGAAAATTATTTCATTAAAATACATCAAAATATTTGTCTGATATTTACACATTGGACTGTGATAAAATATTTTTTGTTTCATGACAAAAAATTTGTGTTATTGTTTCTAATATTTGATGGTATGGTATATCAGCTTCCTACAAATGCATGCAATGTGGTTTCTAAGCTAGTATAGGATTATAACCCTTTCTCTGAAAATGTATGAATAGTGACAAAACTAAAACTTCTCGTTAAAAAAAAAAGAGTCCCTTCACTCTATCGTTTATTTTTCAATTAACTTTCATACTCAAAGGTTGTTATATGTGACTGTCACCAACATTAGTTTAGAACAGTGGTTTCCAGATAAACAAACTTTGGACTTCTGAGTGGTGTTTGTAGTACATGTATGGACAATAACAGAGTACTCTTGTTACAACTAAAACAAGGAAAGGAACTAAATTAACAAAACAAGTAAAACAAGGTCCAGGGTGAAAAGAAAACAAAATTGTAGCCCTCCTGACAATAACAAAGAGATTTGCATTGATAATACTAGATTAATTGGTGTCCTGGTTTGGCAAGTGGAAGGATCAATACTTGTGTTGTTTTGTTGGTCTGATATCCTATGTAATTTATTGAAGAATTCAACAGGTAACTGACTAACCTCTACAGTCCATGTAAACATACCTTGTAACAAATCAATAAGGCTGTTCTAGATAATTTAGATAAAAAAGGAGAATATGACTGAACCAGTGGTGTAGAAGTGGTAATGTTTTGTTATAAGTTAGGTCAGCATATGGGCCATATAATGAACTAAGCTGTGCATTGGTTCTGATATAATAATAACAAATAGGTTTCAGTAAACCACCACTATAGTTGTTTTGGTCTGTTTATCACTTCTGAGATACAACAGTCTCTAATACACAAAACACTGGGCAAAATAATAACTTCTATTACTGTGTTCAGTGTGTAGTACTAAAGTTTCCTGATAAGAGCCCATGGACTATTATTTTGAATTATATCAGAACTCACAGGGGGCATTGGTTAGAGAGTGTTTGTGACTGGAATCTGGCCTTTTTTCAACCAAATTTTAATATTCTTGCATTTGAATCTTTACAGTCTTGGCAAGATTTTTCTGTATACCTGTTTTCAGAGATAATAATGTAAATTGGAACCCTTATTTTCAACTGGTGCATATTGATTTCATCAAATTTTCTGCATTTCATCCTTGCCATCAGTTAACTCTGTTATGTATTTGTCTATGGCAGTGTTCAAGTAGCTGCAATATAATATTTGTAGTGGTAAGAAGGTATTGTACTTAAATCCTTACTCTTGTTGCAGCACTCCAAATCTGTCAATGCAGCCATATCTTTGTTAATATGTCAAGTATATTTTGATTCCTTAGGAATAATACTTTTTATCATCTTTCACAATATTCCTATTGCTTGTGGGACTGTATATCTTGATGTCTGTGATTTCAGATTTTGGGTTCAGTAACCAGTTTGAGCCAGGCAATCCATTAAAGACCTGGTGTGGCAGCCCACCTTATGCTGCCCCAGAATTGTTTGAAGGCAAAGAGTATGATGCTCCAAAAGTGGATATCTGGGTAAGACCTGGTTGTGGGAATGCCCACATTGTCTTGGGTCTGATTAATTGCCCCTTCTTTTTTAAGTGTTTATGAATCCAAAATGTGTTATTTACGTAATTGTTTTTCACAAGTGTATATTGGTTTATAAAAACTGGGTAAAATTTCACTTGAATACCATGACAACAATTTACAACCGGCATTTCAAATGTCAGTACATAATATTGTGAGAAAACATAAGATATTAGAAACAAGTTTTATCTCGTATTTTTGTGTATATTTGTGTACTTCTTGAAAGCAATTTCTTTCGGAGGAACTTCATGTCAATGTTTTGTTTTCACAGATTTATTTCCTGTTGGTGGTCCTATTTGATTGGGGTTATTTTAGAGCGCAATTTTTTTTTGGTATCCCGGAATCGGGATACCTGGAATCTATTAATATAGATGTGTTTATGAACTTGTGAGAGTAAGGGCTTTAGTCCTTTATGTATTCCTGTATTTTCAGAGTATGGGGGTGGTTCTCTATGTATTAGTGTGTGGACAGTTGCCTTTTGATGGTACAACACTGCAAAGTCTGCGATCAAAAATCTTATCAGGGAAATTTAGAGTGCCTTTTTTTATGTCCACAGGTAAAGTATTCCCAGTCAATTTTAACCCCAGCCCATAAAGGCTGGGGTTGTAGTCGTCCCCTGCCCTGTTTGGGCGCCGGTGATAGGCATCAACTTTGTCGGTGCTCCACAGCCTAAAATCATGGATGAATTTTCACCAAATGTTCTAAGGATATATTTAACCCAAGAGGATCTATAGCTGATTAGGTTTTTGGGAGTTTCTGAGTACAGCTGTTGTCATAGTAAACCAATTTTAAGATTTTTGGGTCCTAAACTTGGTGGGTGTTTCACAGCCCAACCCATGCAAACAATATTTACCAAATTTTCAGGATATATTAACCCAAGATGATCTAGAGCTCATTACGTTTTGGAGAGCATTTGGTTGCCATGACAACACTTTTCTGTTTTTTAGGGTCAATGCTCTACAGGTAAAATCCATACCCACAATTGTTCGTCTCCAGAAAAATTAAAATCTGTAAATTTCCCCTTTTCTTCAGCTACATGAAAGTGCTTACATTTGACAGCATCTGGGGGTTCTGTATACATGTTTGAAGTTGCTCCTTAGATATACCCAAATCTCAGTGTTGTTGCCCATTTTATTGTAACTGTTTTCGCTGGAGTTCCTGTCTGCTGAGACTGGCTATTTTATACATTTTACCTGTTTTAATAGACTTGAAACATATTATGCTTAAATGTCCTTTAGTTATGAATAAGGTGGAGATACTATTCAAGTGACGTCTTGTGACTGGTTGTTCAAAAACAATAATGATAATATTAAATTCAAATATACGAATGGTTTTATACCATGACATCAAAATTTTGAAATAATCATCACAGTATATCAATAACTTGATTGAAGACATTACTAATTGTGATCACATGTACTATTGACATGAAATATGTAAAAAATATGAATTGAAACTAGTTTGTTTTCAAAGAAACCAAGGAAACTTTCAAGAAACATAGTGAAAAAAATAGTTGAAAAAGATTTGGAATATCCAGTCAAATAAAAGGAATCATACAGTATTTAAAACAATGTAAAAAAAATTCTGACTATTAATTAATATCTTTATGTATTGGTTTTTATTGCCAGCCAGTTTGTCCCATTTTTTTGACTAACAAGGCACTCGGAGTGATTCTTTGCTTAAACTGTCCTATTTTTCTCAGGCTGAGGGATTCACAGAAAAATCCAGATTTAGCCTACTACATTGAAAAATGGCCAAACCTTTAAAATTTGCGCCATACTTTTTGGGTCGAGAAAGAAACGGCAGAGATATATAAAAGAAATAAAAAAATTCATACTTTTGGCATAGGTTAATAAAAATAATAATAAGTAAATTGGAGACTGTTAAAAAATGCAACACAGGTCTTCAGATTTCTGGTAAAAAAAATCTTTTGTAATTCTAGTTGTCAGAAATGAGCCCATTCAGTGAAGCATGCGCCTTGTTTGTAAAGGTGGTGTTCAAACCTTAGACTCCATGTTTGTGTTGAATTCATGCTTTTATTTTGCAACCACAGATTTCTTTTATTTGTCAGAAGAATAGGGTCTTCATGTAGCCTGAATTTTTTTTCCGAAACTTTGCGAAAATGAGGTAACATTGAGTAAACATGTCACATAATAATGATGTATAGCATTGTAAGACTGTATTGAGGGGTAATATGTAAAGCCGAAACAATTGATTTTCGAACTTAAAGCCCAAATTGTAGGGTAAAAGGGTATTTCAAATTATGTATTCTTGTGTCTAATTGATGGAAAAGTAAACATATGAACATACACAGGGCAAGTGCTACTTAATTAATGCACATATCAAAACAGTAACACTGCTCTATATTGTTAGGGTTTATACAGAAATGTTTTGAATTGTTGTTGCAGTGAGCGATAATAAAATCTAAAAATGAGAGGTGAAATTTGTACAAAAATGGCAAGTTTTTATTTTATTTTATTTAAAATTAATGAATTCTAACTGTTGTAAAAAATGTTATTTTACTAGTTGGGCAAAAATAGAGGTTTAACATGGAGTGATTCCATGTGGTTACACTTGATTCACCAAAGGTGATGCCACCGTCGATCAATGCATCGAATAGACAACTAATAGTCCCAGTACTAGCCCATATACTTGCTTTTGAAAAAGTGGACGAACATGGTACAAGTCCCTATTTTAAAGGGTAAAGCTTAAAGAGTTTTGGGCGAGGGACTTAAATCTCCATAGTTGTTTTGATGACAGAAAGCTTATGTAAAATCCCATATTTGGTTATTAATTTGTTCTAGCAGTTAAAGCTTTTAATATGTCCTAAAACAGGGCCAAATGTATTTGTTTTCATTACATTTCAGTGGATGTGGCTAGACTTCAAGAAATAGAAAATGATAGTAGTGGTAGTTTTACATAATCAGACTAAAATCACATTTTCTTTCCATTGCATTCACTATTTCAAAAGATGAAAGATAGATGAATAAAGGCTTGCATAAAATGTATTTGAAAACTGATCTGATTTATATCCAGGAATTTTTAGTGTTTCATACTTATGTTTATCTAAGCAATAAAGCTTCACTGCTATATGTGAACAAGATTAGTTGTACAACTTTATCAAGAGAGCAACACCCTCAGCACAGTCTTGTTATAAACCCTACATAAGGCTTGTGGACTTTCGGGTGGGATTACTCTAAAATTGCACAGTTGCACAAATACATAAAAAATACTAAAATATAAGAAATAGATGGTCTTTGAGGCCTGCATCCACTAGTGCAGCGAGGAATGTTTGTAGAAGTTTGATAGGTCACTTGTTTACTGCCCTGAAGTCTAGGTTAGGTTCAAATTCAGACTTTGCAATATGTTTAGAAATCACCAACATCACACCACATCCCAAAGGATCCTATTTTCGCCCATCTATAAAACTTGCATTTTGCTGAAAATTTGGTAAAATTTACTTAAAATATCTGTTTTACATTTTTACTATATTTTTAACAAAGTGGCAAAATTTTATGTCACATTTCAGCTTTTTACTGGTTTTGAAAACTTTGATTCTATGATTGAATAAGATCAAAGTTCGCCAGCTTGTACATATACCGAACATAGAACTCTAGATTTTGAATGATTTCAAAGCACTAGTATCCACCAAACCAATACTACACAAAAAGCCCAGATACAAGCCTTCATAACTCTCAACAAAATGGTGAAACAATTTTCAACATGAGACCAGCAATAAGGATGAGGTAGTCATGTTAAGTGGAGATTGATGCTTTATGCTGACAATATGTTCTGATCCATTTAAAGTTGGAGAATTCTTCAAAATAGTAATTATTTTTTTGTTGTCTTGTATCATTTTGGTTCGTTTAGATGCAATATTATGTTGAAAGAAAAAGCACTAGACTTTTATAAATATTTACCAGCTTTACTTATGTGCTTTCTGTAGATATTTCATTTAAGCTTATATTATTTCAATCCCACAGCTACTAAGGACCTATGACACCCCTACAAATGGTTACTGATACATCTTTCTATGTGAAACGGTAAATCTGGTTTCACAGATGTATGTTAATATATAACCAGTTCTTTATTGTTTGACTAAAATAGTCACCAACCAGATAAACCAATTTTTCATCCACGATCATATGATATACATTGTCACTTTTTGACTTTGGTTGTATTTTTGTTGGGTTCAGAATGCGAGGATCTGATCCGTAAGATGCTGAGTGTGGACGCCAGCCAACGAATCAGCATTCGTGATATCGTGCAGCACAAGTGGGTGAGAATGGGCCCAGAGGACAAAGAGTTTGAGTCACTTATTTGTGAGTCACTGTCCCCTCCAGAAACCATACTCAACCAGATGTGCAATGAAGTGGTGCTGGACCACATGCAAAGTGTGGGGTTGGACAGGGATAAGGCTAAAGAGGTAAGTAAAGGCATGATTTATCTACAGTGGAGTGAGGGCATGTAATGTTGACTGTTGTGCAAAATATTACTATGGATCTCCAGAGCAAAAAGTGTGACAAAATCCAGTATTTTCAATTTAATTTCTGTCATGCTATATAGAGCTGAAAGGAATATTCGCATTATTCGTCCTCCGCTCTGCATTTTCCGCATTCAACTTTGATCATGACCAAACAAATATTCGGTATATGTACAGAAATGAGGCATCAAAACGCAATATAGCATAATTAACTATGATTTTTGTCAAATAACATAATAAATCATTAAAATTAAGAAAAATATACCTCGTTTACTTATGTTTTTATGACAACTTTCATGCGGTTGTACCAACAACCGCATTTGGGTATTTCGGAAAAATAAATGGACAGAGCTAAAACACACCAAACGAATATTCGAAAATTTCCGAATTCTGGGATGCGGATATTCGACCATGATTTTTGTCTTCTCTTTCAGCTCTAATGCTATGATCTGGTGAATATTGCATGAGCCATAGTTTTATATACGAATTGATAATGTAAGATGTATCAAGGCTTATAAAACCTATATTTACTGTGTATAGAATCAGTAAGCATCAGTGTCCACAGTATATGCTGGTCTTTGTTATTGTATCCTTGGACGAAAGTCGGGGATACTTGGGTTTTAGCATGGTCATGCTGCCGCCACAGAGATTTCCTTTCAGATATGCTAACTAAAATATTTTTTAGGTAGAGCTTTCGAATTCCGGATGTGGGTATATATGAGCAAGACATCTGAGCCTATTGTTTTGTGACCTTGGCCTTCAACTTAATGACTGATGAAGGCCTTCTAAAAATTAAAAAATGAGGTATTTAACTTTGGGCCTAGTGCTCACATATAGGTCAGATTATTCTATGGCTGATACACATAACAGATGTATTTTGCCACTATAAGCATACAGACATTTGACCTCTTTCTTCAAGGTCATAGCTGGCTGTCAAACATCAGCCTTTTGTCCTTTTTACCTGTGGAGATTTCCTTTCACATGCAATAAACCAAAACTATTTAAGGTAGAGCTGTTGAATTTGGTTTTTGAGTATATAAGGGTAAGAGCTTGTTGTATTTGTATATTGTTTTGTGACCTCAACCTTCCTGGTCCTTCCACTAGAAGACCAATGGTAACCTTCTGACGCTCAAATGTTGGGGCATTTCTTCACATTTTGACTTTTCATATGCAATAACTTGAAAATATTTTATGCAGAGCTTTCAAATTTGTTATGTGATTAAATATCGGTAAGGCCTCAATGGCAGCCTTCTAAAGGTCAAATTTGAAGTATTTCATCATAACTTAAAAATTTTTATGTAGAAATTTTGAATTCAAAGTCTAGCGCTTTGTGGCCGTGGTTTTCAACTACAAAACCAATAGCAGTCTTCTGGCACAAATCAAAAATGTGGTTTATCTCAAAAACCCATTGGAGATGGAGTGATTTCAAACAAATTTTGTATCCTTTGGAGTTTGGATATTATAGAACCTGGATGTAATGCCTCGGAAAAGTTTTTCATTCTGAATTCCGGGCGCCATCTTGAATTTTGGTAGAAATTAACAATGTCACTTATATCGAAAACTGTTAGAGATAAATTGATTTTGAACATATTATGGACCCTTTTGGTTCCAGGATATAATATCTTGGAAAATGTTTTAGCTGCCGTTTTTTTTCGGAAATCAAAGTTGTTGATAATTTCACTGTCACTGTTACAGATAGAGTGATTTTGAGCAAATTTTGGACCCTGCGTGTACTAGAGCTAGAGACCCTAGATACAGTGCCTCTGAAAAACTTTAACCTTTCTGAATTCAGCCACCATCTTGAATTTTGGCGGAAATAAAAATTTCACATTTCAAGAATGGCTGAATTCTCTTTATAATTTTATATTAAATTATATTGTGTTATGTATGGGGATACACTGCATCAAATTGATGCAATTCTAGTTTTAGAAGTTTCAACAGATCTCAAGGTTTAATAC
Source organism: Sabellastarte sp. h YS-2021 (assembly GCA_964017235.1). NCBI lineage: Eukaryota > Metazoa > Annelida > Polychaeta > Sabellida > Sabellidae > Sabellastarte > Sabellastarte sp. h YS-2021. The sequence goes on from OZ024932.1 coordinate 38,729,004, forward strand.
AAAAAGATTTCCTTCAAAAGAATTGCTGAATGGATGAAGGTGTGTAATATACAAAAGGAGGTGTTGAGAAATATCACCATCAGGGGATATGTGATAATTTAATGATAATTTAGAAGGTCAATTGGCTCAGTTGCACTCACTAATTGTTTGACCACGATGTCAATACTGTAAATCTAGAATAACAAAATGATCATATTCATTACAGATGGCCATTAAAGCTCTTCACCTGTCGATTCCCTATGTTTCATGCTTGTCCTTGAGCCAGTTAACAGTTATAGAGCTGGAAATTTTTCAACAACCTAAGTATTATTGATGCATTGTAAAAGTATGTTCATATTACATTACTATAATCTCTGTTGTTTAACAAGCCCATTGAAGTTGACGACACTTAATAGACAACACAATATTTTTATTTTTCATTGTTTTTAGCATTTGTTTATGAGGATATGTGTGTATGTTACTGTTAGTATGTTTATAACCTTTAAGATAAGAATAACACCTTATTGATGTCCCAGTCTATCTTCCTGTGCACAGCAATTAAATTGTTGTTGTTTTTTCTTCAGGTGGTAAAAATATCATAAATCAACCTCATTAATTGACCGGTTTGAATTTATTAAAAAATAACATTACTTTGCATGCAGAAATGTTTATCTGGAATTATTGCAGTGTATTGTGATTGCAAGAAGTTTTAACTCGTGCACTCATTTCCTTCAGTTTTGCGACCTTTATCCAATGTAATCAGCTGAAAATAATTTTGAACCAACCATAAAGGTCAACAAATTGTTTTGTATTTATCAGTTATTTCAGAGCATTTCATGGGATAACTTAGGTACTATTGCATGACAGTGATGACTCTTAGTATTAGGAGCAGTGAAGTGGTATTAGACTTATTTGCTTGGATGTAGTAGAAATAGCGAAAGATGCAATAGATATTTGATAACTGGTTATTTAAAAATATCAATCTTCCAGTTGTTATTATGGTTGATAGTTCTAGAAAAAAGTAAGAAACAATAAATATAATTTTATAAACAATATTTTATACTACTGTTTACTTCTTTCTTGGTTTAAACCGTTTGACCACCCATCTCAAAAAGTCATACATCTATTATTGCATTTCACCTGTATCATTTCAGAGCATTTTGCAGGGCAGTTTCGACCATCTTTGTGCTATATACCACTTGCTACTGGACAAATACAAGAAGCATAAAGGCCTGCTTCCCTCTAGTCTACCTACCAGTCTCCCCACTGCCACCCGCACTGAAAGAACCTCTAGCATCACCACAGGAGTTGGTAAGAATGTCTTTCTTTTATTCTATTACTCCCAGACTTTGAGAAGACTGGATTTACTTTGTTATTGTATTATTACCTGAGTCGATAACATTGGCTTTCCGTTGTTCCATTACCACCAGACATTGGTAAGACCGGATTTACCATTTTATTGTATTACTACTGGAACCGATAAGGTTGGCCTTCTCTTATTCTATTTACCACCAAATTCTGATAAGACAGGATTTACTATTTTTAACCCACAGCCCCTAAGGTGTCTGGATGGACGGGCAGGCGGCGGGAAAAAGTTTGTCCGGGTTATATTTCAGAAACCGTAATGTGTAGGAAGTTGATATTTAGTACGGACATTGGTTAGGGGGTATAGGTGTGTAACATCATAGTGTGACCTTGATTTGACCTTTGACCTTGCCATAGTGACCTTGAATTTGAAAATCTTGTCCAGGCTATATCTCGACAACCATAAGGTGTAGGAAGTTGATACTTGGTAGGGACATTGGTTGAGGGGTGTAGGTGTGCAGCGTCATGGTGTGAACTTGATATAACCTTTGACCGTGTTGTAGTGACCTTAACTCATCAAATTTTGTCCGGGTTATATCTTGGAAACTGTAAGGTGTAGGATGGACATTGGTTAGGGGGTGTAGGTGTGCAATGTCATGGTGTGACCTTGAGTTGACCTCTGACCTTGCCGTAGTGACCTTGACCTATAAAATCTTGTCCAGGCTATATCTCAGAAACCGTAAGGTGCAGGAAGTTGATACTTGGTAGGGACATTGGTTAAGGTGTGTAGGTGTGCAACATCATGACCTTGATTTGACCCTTGACCTTGCCGTAGTGACCTTGACCTATATAATCTTGTCTGGGCTATATCTCGGAAACTGCAAGGTGCAGGAAGTTGATACTTGGTAGGGACATTTGTTAAGGGGTGTAGGTGTGCAACGTCATGGTGTGACCTTGATTTGACCTTTGACCTCGTCATAGTGACCATGAGTTTAAAAATCTTGTCTGGGTTATTTCTTGGATTCCATAAGTTGTAGAAGGTTGACACTTGGTAAGGACATTGGTTAGGGGGTGCCAAAGTGTGTTCATCTGCCATATTTGAGATATGTTTCTCTCATGACAAAGATATATCTGTAAGGTTCATAAATCAGTCATACTTTTCTCCAGTTCTTTCAGTCACTATGCCCCAGTTCTTTGGAACTCTTTCCCCTTCCAAATAAGAAATAGCCCCTCAGTCGCATCTTTCAGGAAACACCTCAAAACCCACCTCTTTAATTCCAGTTTCCCAACTTAGTTCCTTCCCTCTTGGTCACATCCACAACTCTGGATTACTGACCTTGAACGCCCCTCGACTCTCCTTATGATAATGATTTTTGTTAAGTCAGCTCACTGAGTTCCCCTTTGTGGGGAAGATATTGCGCCTCTAAAGCAGTAGATTAGATTAGATATATGGATTGCTGCAACTGATTATTATATGCACTTTTACATAATTGTGCTTTTTCCATTGACAGTTATTCTCCAGTTAATAAATTTTACAGCTCCATAACTTTTAGTTTACTGATTAATGCTGTCATCTTGCTCTTGAATTGTCTTGTTTTAATACTTCATCTTTACATACATTTTCTTTCTCTGAGATGTTATTTTCTCTACTGAAACATTATTTGGAGCTTTATATAATTGACACTGCTCTGAAAGTATCCAGATCTTTGTACTTTTTCACTACTTCTATATCTCATGGTGTTAAAAACTATTACCCCAGGGTGTGGGGTATGGGCATCTCTGATGCTATTATGTTGTATTACCACTGCAGTAAGGCGGGCTTTCTCTTGTATTACTCTTGAACTTGGTAAGAATGGATTTACAGTATTGTTGTATTACCACTGGAGTTGGTTAGTCTGGCTCTCTGTTCTTGTATTAATACCAGACTTGGTAAGGTAAGGTTTTCTGTGTTCGAGTATTACCACAAAAGTTTGAGAGATTAGCTTTCTCTTATTTTATTATTGCCAGACTTTGTAATACTGGATTTACTATAATTTTGTGTTACCACTGGAGTTTGTGAGGCTTTCTTTCTTTGTCCTAATGTGGTACTGGACTAAACATAGCATTACCACTGCTGATAGTCTGTACAGCTGTCCCAGTATCCTCTCAAAGCATGTTAAAACTTTGTCTTTTGTGAAGACTTAATGTCAGCCAAAATCTAGGTGTTGTTTACAAAAGTTTCAATTTGACTTGTCATAAGTAGGCCAGGGCTCTGATGTATATCCTTTTAGAATCAGTAAACTTTATATTGTAACAACAGTCCAACAGTAATAATTAAATATTCTAGATTACTGGTCACTGCGTAAATATTACACCTCATTTTGGCTTTTCCTTTCTGACTAGTATTGATGTAAATTGTTTCTTAACAAAAAATGCATCACTTACCAAAATACTGGTATTATACTATATTCTGTTGGTGTGCATCACATGTAAACATCATTGTGACTTACATGAAGAAGTGCTGTAAACCTTCTAAACGTCAAATTATATGCAAAAAAAATTGTCATGCAGGCTATTAAATTGAGGGTGTTCTTGTTGTTGTTAGTGGTTATAAGTTGTGTATGTTTTTGTGCGAAAGTTGCTCACCATTCCTATAATATAATATTGAAATTTGGAACTTTTGCCAACGATATTGACAGTCAAATCCATTATTTATCAAATTATCAATATTGAAATATTGATACACAATATCAACACTAGATGCATGCCATTGCCATGTGTAGTTGCGTGCAGCCGTGCACATGTTTTTGAAAAATAATAGAGAAGCAGGTTTTGCCCACATTGAAGTTTAACATTTGATTTAACTTTTATGTGTACTTGACTCAAATTACCACTTGACTCTTGAAATCGGGTGAAAGTTGGAATAGTAAGTACAAAGAAAAGAAGTAGGTGAAAGAAATGTCCCCAGTGTGTCCTACATCAGTGCAGATTACTATAAACTGCAGATGCAGTAACATAATCTGTCACTTATAATGCTTGATTTATAATACTTCACTGCCCTACATTTTTGTAAACAATACTTAACCCTTTCGCTACCATCTATGACATCAAGCAGTCGACACTAATGTGTATTACAAGGTACCATGTCTGTCGACACAGAGTCGACGGCAATAATATTGATTTCTTCTTTCCCTTCAGTATACTGCAATACGTTTTCTTTGGTGTATTAGTATTAAAACGATTGCTTAAGTAAAATATATGTAAGTTCTACTTTATTTTCACATTATTTCAACATTTTCACCTATTTTAGCTGGTTTATGTATATATTGCGGTATTTACCGCATATAGCTGTATATTGTTTACTTGTGGTTATTTTTATTTGGGGAATTCCCACGAATTTTCCCATTCGACTTTCATCAATTCCTAATGAAATATGCCGAAAAATACCGCAAATAAAGTGTATAAGGTAGTGAGTTATTATTTTACTTCATTGGCTTTTCTGACGTGATATGACGTCATATGGCTACAGTCACATGGAATAATGTTCCTTCAGTAGGGAAAGGGTTAATAAACTGTAGAAGTTGAAAATTTTATCAATTATTTTTTTCTTGGCTAGTGGAAATATTGATTCCAATGTAAGTTTTAAATGTGTAGGCAAAGTTATCTTTTAAACGAGAACTGACCATAAATAAAATTTACTTGAAACTGAAGAGAACTTCAACAAACTTGAAAATTAGAAAGGTTCTTCCTGCTAAAATGTCTGTTATACAGAATTCTATAGTATCTTCAGTAGGAACAAGGAGCAGGTATATGCTGTACTTTAAGGCTTTAAACCCATGATACATAATCCTCTGTTACAATGAAAAACAACATAGTGTGACATTCACAAAAACACATAAGTTACTCTGCATGTGCAGATATTTTAAGATTTCAAAATAAATTTGTTGTGAATACCAGCATTGTGTTGAAATCAAAGTGTCATGGATTCATTGGAAACACTATTGGAATCCACAACAGATCCCTACTAACAGCTATATGTGAGAGATACTGATTCCTGCAATCCCAGCTGTTAAAACGGATGTCATTGAGGAAAGCCAACTTTGATTTTCACATGTTTACATTATGAGTAAACATAACCCGATATTTGATGACACACGCTACATCTTGGAATATGTTACAGTAAATACATGTATGTGAAATCAGTAAATATGCGTGTTTACTGATTTCACATATTTACTGTACATGTAATTAATATATATCTTCTTGTTTTAGGTCATTTTAGTGCAGGTCTGTCAGGTGTACAGTGGTCTATTTTATGAAATTTGCCAACTTTAGTAAGAATTTTGTGACAGGCCAATGTCAATGGACACACAGATAGATACTGTACATCGCTCTCTGATATCATTGAGCCGTAAATTTAGCATCTATTTTACAATACAGTTGAACCACTGGAAGTTGAAATCAAATGGTTTTCCCATTTAAAGCCCAAAGGTTAGGATTAAAGGTCTCTCGGAGTCACTCATTCTTAAGTCAGAAGTGATGCTTAGGTGAACAGGCTGATGTGCACATGTGCCAAATAAATTGAAATTATTAATATTCTATTCTATTCTATTCTGTACTTTTATAGCGCTTAATCTCTGCTAGGCAGACTCTAAGGCGCAACACCAAAAATCAAGTTTAAGAAATCATCTGTCCATAGCCGTTGCCAAGTCCAGTACCACAGAGACGCCGGATAGAGTGTAAGCTAAGGTGGGAATGCCTTGTGGAAGAGATATGATTTTAGCCTTTTCCTGAAACAGGTGAGAGTTGGGGCAGAACGTACCTCATTAGGCAAATGATTCCAGACTGTGGGGGCATCAAAAGCAAAGCTGTGGCCAAAGTGATTTTTGGATTTATGTACAGATGGGCAGAATTGAGGAACCTCCAGGAACCTTTTTTTAATATGCATTACAAATCAAAGAAGTCATACTGCTGGAAATATAAGGGTTTACAGAGAACCATCTACCATACTGTAACGACCAGTTGGATTTGATGATTCCTTTTGACAAGCCATCGTAATACACTGAAAGAGAAAGGTAATAGGATTTTCATCTCAGAATGAATACTTTCCTGATTAGACTTTTCCATTGAAATTTACCTTCAGTGGTTTATGATTGAATATCTTTCTAGATACTTCAAATTTGCTGTAACAGGGTTTTAAATATGAATATTATTTCCAACACAGCTGCTCTGTAATCTGCACATTGTTGAAACAGGGCATGTTCAACTGAATAGATACTTTGTTCACATTGAGGAAACATTTCCAAATATATGAAGAGTGCATTTAATTAAGAATCTTAATTTCTAGAAAAATGCTGAGAAAGTCTTGAAAAACCATGTTGTTTCGGAGAATCTATTGTTTGTTCTAACCTAGTTTGTTCTAATCAGGATCTTTAAACGGACAGTTCAACTCATTTGATTTGCAAAAATAAGGGAAACTTTAAAAAAAGTGTCTCAATTTTAACTGTTTTTAAATGTTATCTACTTCCTTTAATTTACAATAGAAACTAAGTACAGTTACATTTATTTAGTTTCTTGTTTATAAGTGGAACAATTAATACTTTAAAATGCTTTTACTTAATCAGCAATTCTATATATTAACCGATAAAAATTTCCTCTGCCATATATTTCAGTACAAAAAGGCCTTCGAATGATTTACTGTTTATTTCTACTTAATAGAGAAGGAATTCTAATTAACACAGCTCTTCTTGAAGTTGTTTTATTGTGTAGCTCTGATTATATATGAATCCAGACAAAAACCTACAGAAGTGTATTTTGTAGAATACCAAAGTTGTAGTTTTAATTTAAATATGACTGGGTTGCATGTATGTGTGAACTAAATTTAGATAATAAATCAATGAGATGATGGCTGTTTTAAAACTAGGTTGACAACAACCTAGTTTTCAACTTTTCAGAGACTGTTCTTTGGCCTTTTATCACAATATCAAATGGCAAATGTATGTAATAGAATAACTTAGGAAAGTCTGTCACTTGCATGTATTTCATAGAAGTATCCCACCAATGCAAAGCCATTCTGATTCAAGAAGTCTGTTTTAAGTGGTATTATGCCAATCCAATATACCTTGCGTAAACAATATGTTTATGAAAAAGACACAGGCTCATGAAAATCACTGTGAATGTGAAATAGTGTGAATGTTGAAGGAATTTGCAACAGTGTGTTGTTGAAAAAATCTGCAAAAAATAGCCAAAAATATCTTCAAAATTGATTGGGTATTTCTAGAATTTAAGGTTTTTTGTGTATTTTTGCATTTATATTTTAGATGCCAGTTAAAGTACTTCATTGTAGTATTAAGTAATGTGACATTGATATACATGTATCCAGATACCAACCTGCCCATCCATTCCTAAAAATAACAGAACACTGAAAAAGTTGATGAAACCATATTGAAATATACCAGTATTTAAATTGGATTCTGTGTGAGAAATACTGATACTTATAATGTGTTGTGAATCAATAAATCAATAAACTGCTATTAATAATCAAATATAATAGAAAATTCATTTCTTGATTTTATATCGTACAACTAGTATAAATATTGTTTATACGGATATATTTTGTATTAATTTTTCATTTGTAGCTTAAATTGTAATAGATCATAATAGTCTTAATCTGCTGTCGTTAGAAGTATTTCTAAGTGAAAAATAAAAGTGAAAGATAAAAAAAGCTTTTGCATAATTGCATTTGATAAACCACTTGTTTATGCAAAATCGCCTTTCATACAGAACGTGTAGCTTGACATGCCATCAGTTTCCCTCTAGGTTTGCCCATTTTCCTTCTGTAAAGTGTTTTGGACTGTGTCCCACTTGAGACCTGTGCCCGTTGTTTCCCAGGTATTGGCTTGCAGACAACTAATGACTTGCCTCCAAGAATGGGTTGACAGAGTTTGCATTTCTGCACTCATTCCCCAGTACTTTCTTGTGTCTCGCAGCAATTTATGTTCTTAGTGTTCCCATTTTGAGCCACACACAGGTTTTTTACCCATGTGTCTTTTTATAAATAGATAATATTATTTGTGAGTAGTTTACTTTGAACACGAACCTCAAGTCAAAGTAGACGCATAAACCACTCAAAGTACTATTTCGATTTTTGCTACTTTTTAAATACCGTTGAACCTCAGTTATCCAACCATGTATGGTCTCTCTTGTCAATTGTATGAACTCATTTTTTCACTCCCTCTGGTTTGTATGTCGTTATTGATTTGTACTGGAATGCCTGGCCTAGTATATGAACCTTCTGTCATCCAAATACAGTATGACTCCACCAACATAGTCGGTAATACATGTTATACTGTGTGGTATGTTTAAAGAAATACGATGTTTCATAGTTCAGTTGAATACATTAGAACTCAGGGTTTCATTTACTGGTTGCTTTTAATTGTTATATGGTAATTTTTAAAAAAAAAATGCTGTCATTAAAATCATGTCTTTCTTTGGCTTCCTACATTTTAATGCTTCTGGTATTTTATAACGGGATTTATTTACAGAATAGACCGTCATTTAGCAAAGAATTTTCAATGCCAAAAAAGACCATAAGTTATCTCTCTTTGATTTACGTAATTAAGCCTCCCTGAAAAGGGCGCTTAGTTGTTTTCACTTCAGTTTCCTCGCCGCCGCCACCGCATTGTGGTCTCCCTTGAATATCCCCCTTATTATTGGAAGCTTTTTCACCATATGTGGCAGTTATATACCTTAGGCAAGGGAAAATTTTTCCACATGCTTAAATTTGACCTTTAATCTTTATCAAGGTCACATGATCAAAAAATAGTTTTTTTGGGTACACCCTCCCGTCATCGCTGCTAAGTACAATCGACTGACCGCAGAGGCTTGAAATTTCACACATATGTTTATACTAGCAAAAACACAAGCTGATTAGATTTTGGGAGCGATCCTATGAAAAGTGACTGATTTATGAGTGATTTTCCCACAGGTACCAACCCGAAAGCTTAAAATTATGTGAACCCCCACTATAATCTTCTGAAGTATTGCAGTTAAAGCCATAAATGTATTGGGGAGGTAGTAGGAACCATATGTGGAGAGTCTAGAGAGCAAGTCATTTTGACATTTTGCCTTGTATCTCCTTTATTATTGCTTTTAGAGCTTTAGCATGTGTTAAGAGGTATTGTGAAACCACATGTGAAGAGTTTAGATATCCAGCCAGATTTATCCCCCCCCCCCCCCCCCCCCCATGGGTCAAACTGAGGTGATAAAATAGCCAATTTTCTCTTTTTGCCTTATATCTCCTTTATTCTTGCTTTTAGAGCTTTAGGATGTATTAAAAGGTATGGGGAAGCCATATGTGAAGAGTCTAGATAGCCGGTCAGATTTGCCCCCAGACCCCCCCTTAAATAGGTCAAACGGGTCAGAAAATAGCCGATTTTGTCTTTTTGCCTTATATCTTCTTTATTCTTGCTTTTAGAGCTTTAGAATACATTAAGAGGTATTGGGAAACCACATGTGCAGAGTTTAGATAGCCAGTCAGATTTATTACCTGCATATACCCGGTAGGTCAAACTGGGGTGATAAAATAGCCAATTTTCTCTTTTTGCCTTATATCTCCTTTATTCTTGCTTTTAGAACTTTAGGTATGTATTAAGAGGTATTGGGAAACCATATGTGAAGAGTCTAGATAGCCGGTCAGATTTGCCCCCAGACCCCCTTAAATGGGTCAAATGGGTCAGAAAATAGCCGATTTTGTGTTTTTACCTTGTATCTCATTTAGTCTGGCTTTTAGATCTTTAGATTGTATTAAGAGGCATTGGAAAACTATATGGAGAGAGTCTAATTAGCCATTCTGATTTACTCCCCTCCCCCCCCCCCCCCCCCCCCCCCCCCCCCCCCCCCCCCCCCCATATGGGTCAAACTGGGGTCATAAAATTACAGATTTGATCCTTTTGCCTTGTATCTCCTTTATTATTACTTTTACAGCTTTAGAATGGATTCCATATCAGGAGAGTCTAGATAGCCAGTCAGATTTACCCCCTGACCTCCTTTTATGGGTCAAACTGGGGTTATAAAAGAGCAGACTTTCTGTTTTTGCGTTTTATCTCCTTTAAAACTACTCTTCTTACAAATTATAGCATTTATTAAATTAACTTTTCACAATTTATGACCATAGAAAACAAAATAAAGCTTAAATTTCTCTTTCATGTTAATGCACAAACATCCACACTGCTCAAGTTTCACTTCTCTCAGTGCTGCATTTTTTTATTTTCAAAAACCTTTTTCTACTTTATATTATATTGCTTATAACCTTTGGGGATGCTTGTTTTTGTTAGCAAAAACATTTTTCTAGTTTATGCTAGGTTCACACTTCCCCGAAGTACCAATCCTGTGTAAAAATATGATAAAAAGTTTGTAATAAATGGGCACGTGTACAGTTGTGCTAGTGTAGTTTAGAACAGTTTATAAAATACTGCGAGTAGCTGTTCAGATCTGAAAGTGACTTGATCATTATACTTTGTAAACTGAAGTGGCAGAGTGCTAGATTTTAAAGACATGTTAACTTTTATCAGAGAAATGTGAATAGGTAAAAGTGGCATTTACAGCGACCAATTTAGCTTATCAAAATGTATGGTCTTGAGTTTGTTGTTGTACTGTTCTTCGCTGAACCATATAAAGATGACAGAACTCCATTAAAATATATTTCTTCAGATTTAAGATTTGTTTCTTATATTTTAAGTTCTCAACATCTCACAGAGTTATATATGCTGGCAATCAGTGATGCAGGTTCTAAAGTATCAATTTATTGCCCATTGCCATCAGACTCTTGAGTTGTTTTTTCTTTTTTCTGTAAAGGTAGCCCCCTTCTTTTAAAACGTGCATCACCCCGGGCCATTTGTATGTTAAAATATGGTTCATCTTACTGTAACAGTAAGAAACATGAATGTTTCCAAAGCTGATAAAATTTGCTACTGATGATACATCTTTATCCTTATCCCTATCCTTGTTGAACTTTGAAAACTTCCTGTCTGTGATTTTTCTGACTGTTTTAATCTCTATCCCATTTCCGTTGTAGACATGATATACTATTACTCAGTGTTTGTGTCATATAATCATATTTAAATATTGATTATTAATGGTCCTGAGTTTCAGTATCTATACAAAATGTGTCAATTTTAAAATAATTTCCAAGAAATTAACGAGCAAGTTATGTTATACTAAAAGCTAAACATGAAATCTTTAATTCAAAGCTTGCTTGATATATTGGAAGTGCAAAATACTTCACTATCGAGTGATACATAAAACTGTACTGAAATTTAATATCGTCTCACTATTCATATTTGATGTTGCCAATTAATACCAAGGCCAATTTATTCCAGCTTTTCCTTCCTTATTCCAAAAATGCAAGGAGTTAGGCTGGTCATGTATTTGAGATCTGGAAAACTCTACCTTGCATGTTCATGTTAAACAAATGAAGATAACATGGATAATTAGTGTCAATAACTTCCCTTTTCACCAATACCTCAGAAACTGTGTAACCTTCAAAAATGTATTATGTATCATTACTCATTAGAAAGGTCTTTTTAAAGCACTTCTGCTTGGTTTTGTTGCATAAAAATACATGCAGAAATGGCTAAGAAATCACAAGTTAAAGATTCAAGTTTTTATATTCAATGGTGCCCTTTTTTCACAATTTCTCTGGAAATATGAAGTTATTTTAGTCATAAATGATACAAAATGGTGGATATTAAAAGTAAAACATCCCTCATTAGACATATACAGAAAAAAGATGTCATGAATGCAGATAACAATATTATACGAGTGTGTAGCAGGAGTATTATATTGTTAGTCTTGATGAGTGATATATTTTTTCTGTATATGTAATTCGGGAAGTTTTCCTATTTTACACACCTATCCTGTTAAATAAGTGTGCCAAAAAGATATATGATTGGCAGGATGGGCAATTAACACAGGGGATATTTTCTAGGTCTGTTTGACGTCATTGATAATTGAGGTTATTGATCCTGAAATGAGGCAATAAGCAGTATCCATCTTAGTTTTTTGTGTTGCTGATTATAATCATAAGTAATGGCATTTCTACTTTTATGTTTTTGTTCCAGACTCACGTTTGCATTCTTGCATTATAGATATTGTATTGTTTGGTATCACCTTGCCTAAGCTACACCTTGTAATGGATAATTTTATCTCTGACTTTTTAAATGGCCTTATAAAAACACTGAGCACTATCTTCTCTCTATTTCCTATGTTGCCATACTAAAATTGAGAATAATGTAGTTTAGAGTCCTTCTCATTGCTGGTATGTCGGCCATTAAACATAAATAATTACATGTATGTTAATATTTTGAGAGAATTTTGAATTTCGCTGATTCGCCCATGTATTTGTAAATCCTACCCACCCCCCAACAGTCTTGCGTTATTGCCCAGAAATTGTTAATGTGTCGTTTCCAGGTAAATGAACTCCATTAAAACACAATAGTAAGTCAAATTTGATGACTTTATATTATATTCATTTTCAACATTATTTTCCTTATATTAGCTGTTATGTCACATTTTATAGCAGAGAGATTTGTTTACATATTCTGCACTTTAGTTGTATCCCTGCATATAAGTCGGGGATACTTAGGATTCAGTACGGTCACGCTGCCGCCACAGAGATTTTCTTTCGGACGCGATAACTTAAAAAATATTTTAGTTAGACCTTTCAAATTTGGTATGTGAGTATATATGGGCAATGCCACAAACGCTATTGTTTTGTGACCTTGACCTTCAATTTCAAGGTCACTGGTGGCCTCTTAAAGGACAGATTTTGGCCATTTTTCACACTTTGGCCCAGTTCTCATATACAGAAAGTTAGATCATCCTATGGCTGGTATATATACTTTATATAGTACATATATATGTCCTCTGTAAGCATGCAGAAATTTGACCTTGAAGCTCTTCATTGAAGGTCATCCACAGGTCATCCAAAGTATCTGACCGAGGTCATTTTTGGCCTTTTGGGAGATATTTTCACACTTATTGCTGACTATATTGCATGGAAACTATTGAAAATGGCTTTGGAGGTTGAGTACATGATGGAGTACCAGTATCCAGACTTACTGGTTACAGAGGATTGTTTGTTATAGAGAAAATCTGCTGATTCCACAATTATGGACAGGAAGAAGGCAGTTGTTTCGTATAAGCCTACCCCTGCTGAGATGTAGTCTAATTCGCTCAGTTCTGCCAGCGCCTATGAGTATTCACAGAACTGTGGAGCCAACAGGAACTGGTTAAAGAGGATTGCTTCACCTATAGACGGTTAGGCCCTGGTACTGGATAGATCCACAGGACTGGCTAACAGACCAGCAGTAGCCTTTTAAGGGTCCAAGTGGCCGTCTCAGACCAACTAGTTACTGCCCGAAGAAATTGGTTACAGAGATCTTTTACCAGTCATTGGTCTCGGTGACATGACTGTCTCAACCTACCAGACCAGTCAGCCAGCCTACTGTCAGGACCTCCTAGCTGGTCGAAAGTGACTATAGATAAGAAGACTTTCCCAACAAGATTTGTCCAACTACCTGTCAGCCTTGTCTTATTACACCCCACACTAGCCAGTTACTGGTCCTGGTAAGATGCTGAACTCAACGGCACTGGTCAGTCTACTGCCAGAAGAAGTCTGCTGTATCAGTTACTGTGGAGGTTCATCAAATTTTTTTACGGGTTCCAGTGAGATACAGTGATCCACCCTCTTAGACTGGCCACCCAGCTTGCCTTTTACCCAGCCTGTGAGCAGTGTCAGCTGACACCAGGGGCCTGAGTTTCAAAGCTCAGCCTTCCCCTCAAGATTGTGGCGTTGTGTGGGTTATTGACACCCATACAGAAGCAAGTCCACCTAGGTCGCCTCCACATGAGGCCAATACAGTGGCACTTGGAAAAATAGCTGAGGGTACCAGACTCACTAGAAAAGGTGATCCCAGTTCACTCCACCCCATTGAAAATGGTTGGTGTAGGATCACAATGTGCTTCTAGGTCAACCATTACACCTACTTAAATATGCTCTGCAAATCCTGACAGATGCATTAAGAAGGGCGAGTGCTCACTTAGGGGAACACACTGCAAGGGGAGCCTGGTCCCTTCCAGAAGCAAGTTACACATAAAGTATCTGGAACCGAGGCGGTCTTTTGGCCCTAAAGGAGTTCCAAGACCTATGCTTGAACCTTATTTCTACCATAGCTACGGATAACACCATGGTGGTTGCCTATTAAGGGGGGGGAGGGGGGAGTAAGCCGGGCCCTCTTTGTGCCCTACAATGGAGAATCCTGACCTGGTGCACCAGGAAAAAGGCTCAAGCCTAACACATTCCGCTTCAACCATGTCCCGTCCGGGGATACACTGCATCGAGATGCAATGTCTAGTTCTAGTTAGCATTGTCATAAATGCCCATCTGTAACTTTTGTAAATAATTAGTCACATTTTCCATGGACCCTTTAGAGCATGGGACTTTTTAAACCCAAACTCTGACCATTGAAATTTCATAATTATAATCAAATTGTTTCAAGTCTTTTTTTTCTTTGCAAAAATTTCCTTGAATTTTCTGGGGTTTTTATTGTTTTTTATTTTATTTTTTATTTTTTTATTTTAGTTTTTTTTTTTTGTTCTTTGAAAGAGTGTGCATCCAGATTGGGAAATTTAACATTTGTCACTGTAATATTCACCTTGTCAGTGTTGTCACTTCAATGGAACCAGTTGCGGTTTACCTGAACTAATTAACTCTGTGTTTACTATGATACAGCTTCTCACTAAAGACGTAGATACCTGTCTTTCTGTTCTTCCTACAAGGTTCAGATTTGACAAAACAAAGATATTACACCTGAAAAAAAAAAAGAAACATGGACATCTCTTGCTGGGCCACGTACAGACCTTCATATGTATCTGCAGCATGGTGTGAATGTTTATACATGTTGAGAAAGCAATTTTTTCTTATCTTGACATAAACACATTTTTTTGTGATGATTTTTGTCATAATTAAATATGTTTTAGAAATAGTATAAATTTGTCAGAAGAGTAATAGTAAAATAACAATGTATTTTCACTTGTAATTATAAACATGATATCCCTACCTTTATTTCTGATGCCCCCTCCCATTAATTTTATGTAGTGGCAAAGCTTCTAATCTATAATACATATAGCCTTTTTTATGTCAGCTGACTTGTCAGTCAGCTGACATTATGGCATCACTCTGCGGTGTGGACGTATGCGTACACATGAGCGACTTCTCCGAAACTACAAGGCCCAAAGACATGCTGTTTTTTTTAAAAGATAGCTTATCTACCTAGCATGAAAATATGTTCAAGGCATGCAGATCTGTTTGTTCGTCTGTTTGCTAGAGCCATTATAAGTGAGGTACCCCCCACCCTAAGTATGAACATTTTAACACTTATCACATTTTTCTCAGTGACTATTGCAGGGATTTCTCTAATATCTTGCACATATGTACTAGGTCACAAGTAGATTCCCTTGTGTGAGTGTCATACCTGGATCTTTCTTAATTATTGTTTTATGAATTTTTTAAATAATTTTTAATGCATTAAAATTAATGAAATCATGCACTAAATCAATTATAACTTGAAAAGTATTGCATTTAGAGTATTTAGTTTCAATATGTTATTCACCTATTTTGGGGTCAGCTATAACATAGTAAAATTCCAGACCTGTGGCTCATTGCATAGCTGAGTAATAGCTACTTTGAGGTTCTTTTTTTTTTTTTTTTTTAATATGTTTATTGATTTTTCTTTCTATAATAACAATGACAATATACATTAGACGAAACAGAGAACAGACAATACAATGGTCACATTAGACAATAAATAGACGTAATTACAATGGACAAGGTATAAAACAGACAGTAATTAGTAATAACGTACTAGTTAAGACTTGAATATTCTCTGACATTTAAATATAAATTAATTTATAACTGTCTATAGGCCTACACACAAATAATCTCTAGCACATTTTCCTGTGTTTATATCGCTATTTATATACACACTTTCAAAAGTATATACTCTTATTTTAATATTTTGATATAATTGCAAAACTATTTATACTTAAATACAAATGTACACATGTGAGCATTTTTTACTTGTTCTAAGTGTCTCTTTTTAAAGAGAATCTATAATGCTTGATGCAAGTATCATAGGTTTATATTTTCTAGTATTTCATAGATTTCTTTTTCAACCCCTCTGACTGCTTTGCTATAAATTGTCTTATACAAATAAATTTTATTTCTGGCTATATGGACAAACTCGTCAAAACAAATTTTCTTTTCATTAGTTCTACAGTTATTTATGTACCACTTGCCAACAACAGCTATCATATTTATTATTCTACCAATGGCTGTACATTTATGAGTATATTCTATACCAAAAATCACCTCACAGATGGTTAGGTTCAATTTTTTTTCTAAGTGAAGTGCCACAGTTATGTGGTCACTCAAAAGTTCCCAAAACAATTTAGCATAGCCACACAAATAAAAGTGGTGTTCGATTGTGTCTGTATGGTTGCAATAAGCACAAAAAGGGTGTTTTTTAAGATCCCACTTAAACAGATTATAGTTACAATTTGTCAGTCTGTGCATTACTTTATACTGAAAGGTCTGAAGGTATGAATCAGGTACAATTTGATGTGTATTTTTGAATATAGCTTTCCACGATACGCTTTCCAGAAATGGAAAGATATCAATCCAAGTGTCAACAGAACTTGGTTCACTAACTTTTGTGCGTAATAACTCAAAATACAGGTCCCGGTTATGAACATTTGTTAAATTTTTTAGGATACCATTTATTTTCAAGTAAACTTTACTGTTTACATTCTGTGTTGGTTTATGACCCATTAACTTTTGTTTCCATGTCTTTGGTATCGCACTATATATTAAGTTATAGTTGAAGATGCTAATATTCCAACTCAACCTTTGTTTTAATGTTCCATAACTCTCCTGACCACCATTGTCTGTAAAGAGACTCTTTAGTTGAATGTCTTTATTATTTTCCTTGTTTAGTTTGAACTGACTGAGTTGTAATGTTTTGCCATCTGAACAAATGAACATATTGTCAAATAAATATTCTTCATAAATTTCTTCTGCACTTTTTGGCAAAGTGCATTTTGCTGAATGCCAGCATTTAATTATTTGTTCATGAAAATGAGTGAAACACTTACTGGAATATGTCAGAGGCAATTTGTGATTAATCAGATATTCATCTATATTTAGCATATACCACATTAGATTTTTCCACTTTCCCTCTTCATCAGAGTATAGCCTTTTCAACCAACTTATTTTTGATTTTGTGTGAAGCGCATAAATATCGGGCATTCTAAGTCCACCATCACTGAAGTTTGCAATAATAGTGTCTCTTTTTATTTTATGTGGTTTTTTGTTCCATAAAAAGTTAAAGATCAGTTTATCGATAGTATCCAAAACTTGTTTTGGACAGAAGCACATTGTTAACAGATGGCTTATTTGAGATAGCACCATAGCTTTTATTATTGTGACCTTTCCTTTCAGTGATAGATTTCTTGCCGCCCATATGTTTATTAAACTTTCCATTTTTTAAATTTTATTTTCAAAATTGAGCTTTGTCATTTCATCTTCATCAGTTGAGAACCAGATACCCAGAGTTTTAAATGAGTTGCTGTTGATTGATAATTTCTGTACTGTTTTTGGTAAGTTTGGTATTCTTTTCCTACTTGAGCCCACTGGTATAATTATTGTTTTTTCTTAATTAATTTTCAGTCCGGAATGATATTGGAATTTGTTCATAGTTAAAACTGAATGCAAGATGGAATTTACATCATTCAGAATCATGGTGGTGTCATCTGCTAATTGGCATGGTTTATACTCTTCATTGTTTACCTTTATACCTTTAATTAACTTATCATCCCTAATCTTTATGGCTAAAATTTCAGCAACCAAGATAAAGAGGAGAGCAGATATTGGACATCCTTGTCTAACACCACGACTTAGGTTAAAGTATTGAGTAAAATACCCATTGTTTGAGACACATGACTGAATGTCAGTGTATAGTATTTTAATCCATTTCCTAAAGTTATTACCAAAATTATACCAATCTAAGCACTTTAACATGAAGGGCCACTCTATACTGTCAAAGGCTTTCTCAAAGTCTACCAATAAGAGATAGCCAGGAATATTTTTCTTATTTGTATAAGTCATTATATCCTACTTTGAGGTTCTTACTCAACAGTATATTTTTCTTATTTGTATAAGTCATTATATCCTACTTTGAGGTTCTTACTCAACAGTAAATCATTTATAACTTGAAAAGTATTTCATTTAGAGATTTTTGTGTAAATATGTTATTCAGCTACTTTTGGGTCAGCTATAACATAGTAAAATTTCAGACCTGTAGCTCATGGCATAGCTGAGTAATAGCTACTTTTAGGTTATCGCTGTTGAGTAAGTCACTTATATCTTGAAAAGTATTGCATTTAGAGTATTTATTTCAATATATTATTCACCTATTTTGGGGTCAGCTATAACATAGTAAAATTCCAGACCTTTGGCTCATTACATAAGCTGGGTAATAGCTACTTTGAGGTTCTTACTCAACACTAACTCATGTATAACTTGAAAAGTATTGCACTTAGAGCATTTTGTGTAAATATGTTATTCAGCTACTTTTGGGTCAGCTATAACATAGTACAATTTCAGACCTGTAGCTCATGGCATAGCTGAGTAATAGCTACTTTTAGGTTATCACTGTTGAGTAAATCACTTATAACTTGAAGTATTGTATTTATTTAGTTTAAATATGTTATTCACCTATTTTGGGTGAACTATAAGTTTATAACATAGTAAAATTCCAGACCTGTGGCTCATTGCATAGCTGGGTAATAGCTACTTTGAGGTTCTTACTCAACACCAAATCATTTATAACTTGAAAAGTATTGCATTTAGAGCATTTTGTGTAAATATGTTAGTCAGCTACTTTTTCCATAGCTACAACATGGTGAGTAACATGGGTGTCTATCTCAATAGCTAAGTGAGTAATAGCTACCTTTGGACTTCTCAGTAACTTCCTTCATGAGTAAAATCACTTGTAACTTGAAAACTATTGCATTTAGAGAATTTTGTGTAAATATGTTATTCAGCTACTTTTGGGTCAGCTATAACATAGTAAAATTTTAGACCTGTAGCTCATGGCATACCTGAGTAATAGCTACTTTTAGGTTGTCACTGTTGAGTAAATCACTTATAACTTGGAAACTATTGCATTTAGATTATTTAGTTTCAGTATGTTATTCACCTATTTTGGGGTCAGCTCTAACATAGTAAAATTAAAACTATTGCATTTGCAATATTTTCTTTAAATATGTTTTTAACTTACTTTTTACACCTTAACAGTTACCTTCTTACTTTCCTTCTGAACACCATTTCCAGGGCACAACTTTTGTGTCCTTTTCTTCTGTCACTTCTACTCTGAAACTCAAAACACACAGTCAGCTGACACAGAGCCCGTTCACGGGCACTGATTGCTTGTTATCTTTTTTCATTGACATGTTACAAAGGGTACAGAAATAAAATGTTTTACCAGAAGTACATCTTTATCCATACATACTAGTTTACAACTTTTACACCAACACGCAATAGAAAGGGAATTAACAAATATTTCGGTAGCTAGCAAATTTAAAATACTGTCCTATTGTAAGACACACAGTAATCACAGATTGTTAAAAAATACTAGATATTACTCAGATGCTCTGGGCAAGCAGAGAAAGCAAGCTCCAACTATAGCCTTTACATACATACAGCCTTTCTTTCTTCAGTTTGATGGCATGATTATTTTTGTCTAAATGGGTGAAAATTAAGATTTTTTTTTCGTGACAAATACTTTCTTTGCACCGTACTGGGGTTTGGTTTGTTGTTCTAAGTCATTTGGACCAAGTGTTATGTGACACTTTTGGATGATTCTGTTAACCAATCCACAAAGATTGATTACGTAAAGTTATCAAAATGAAAAAATTCAAGCCCTTGTGACCACTTGAAACAAGTTCCGGAACCTACCAGTCTCTAATGTCCAGGTCCCACAGTGGCGAATTTTAAAGGTGAATATTGGCGAATAGCAAATTCGTCAGTATTTTTGGTGGATTCCTCATTGCTCTTCATATGTCTTCAGTTTTCTTCATAATTTGCCACTTCACGGCGACAACGAGCTGGTCTTCAAAACTCTCGCCAGTATTCGCCAATTTTTGGCAGTTTTCTAGTTCGCTATGAGATTTCACTACTATTAGTAGCAGATTGTTCTATGTCGTAGCTCTGTGGAAGGCCATTCGCCAGCAAAGCGTTCTACCTTCTTGTTCTCATTAAATTCGCCAGATATTTTTTGTTGTTCTCAAAAGTTCATTGGGTATTCTCAGTTTATTCTTGCTTTGTCGATGGTTAATCTCAGGACAGTCGAAAAGCATCATAGAACATTGTAGAGGGGTTGTAGAAGTAGGGAGATGTTTTTTCACGTTACCACACTTTCCCACCTTTTTTTGGTGAATTTGAAGTCCCCTCTAGTCTTCTATATTCGCTGAGATCATTGTGGCAATCTCTCCACTGTGGAACCTGGGCATAAGCTGTGAACTCGGCTCTACCTTTGATGACATGTACCATATGTACCAACTCACATGATACGTGTATATATATTCAAGAGTGATTTTCTGGTCATGAACCTTATTTAAAACCCACAGTCTGAGAGTAAGATAAAAATAATATGAACATGTGGCCAAAATTATGTTTTTTCTCAATAATCTTCTGCATTACCAAGGATGTAGAAAATGTCCTTTGTGTAACCAGTGTTTTTGTTATATAGAATAAACTTGTGTGTGTGATGCAATTAGTAACAACAATTACATGTGTATAGATGTCGTCAGCTAGACTGCAGTGTGTATGTTTGTACACTGGCCATATGGTGGCTATACCATTTCTTGCCATAGCTGTAAATATAATGGACTGCACTGGTCTGTCACATTGAACCATTTTCTGAAATTACCCAGTGCATATAGGTAAAAGGAATAAATATAATTTCTGCTGCTGTTTGTATTGCCACAATAGGATGAATTAGTATCAGAGGTTAGGACAGAGACTTTATCAAAGAAAGCATGGCATTTTCAAATGGAGGGCATATATTCTTACGCAGTTGTTTTTACTGTAAAAAATATTGTCAAAATACGACCCACTGAGTGAGTCCACTCATTTGAATAATCATCTTTTTCTCTCGAGTTCAGGGAAAATTGAACTTTTATAGAAAATGTCTTGAACTGGTTTATAAGACCTACTGACTGTTTGATATGACTAATTTGTGTATATTTATTGTCTCAAGAATAGTTTCAAAATACTGGAAACTATTCAGTTTCCATTCTCAAAAAACTGTTGGTCATTTAAAGATAGACCTGCTTATTTCCTTTCAAAAATTTGAGTGTAAAACTGTAACATATTGTGGTTCATTGAGAAAGGTTACCGAAGAGGGGGTGTTTTGTCCATTAACAGCAAAAATATGCAAACCCTGTTTCTCAGACAAACTTGACATTTATAGCTCTTCAAAATGTTTCTCAACATTCTAAAGGCCAGTATGAATGTGGAAGCTGTACTTTTTAATTGTAACATATCATTTCACAGTTAAGTTTATATGAACATGAAAATGAGCAGATATTAGGTCTAATATAATAAATTTGAGACTGTTAAATATTTGTCACAAATGCTATGTTCTCTGCTTTGATAGGACTTAATAAATATATGGTTGAAACCTGATTGAAAAGTAAGAATCTGGATTGATGTCTGCGGTTTCTTATTGTTATATTTTTCTGTACCCTGGACCTTGAAAACCTATATCTTAGTTGTCTTGAATTGTCTCAGGATTAAGGTCATCAAAACTTTCCAGAAGCCCACATACTTATGTGTTATTATAGATATTAAAATTTAAAAATTAGTTGGGTAATATTATTTACACAATTTAACAACATGAAAATAGTTTGAGTAACATTAAGTCTCATCTCAGCAGCATCCAAAATTTTAATTTGGTCATGTATATTTTTAATCTGCGTAGGCGAGATCATAATTTTGGCATAATTACAATTTTGATATTGCATATTCAGCTTTAAAATCAGTGAATCTGGTTGGATTTTAATTTGGCCTGTGACATACATACAGATCTCTGTGATTTTCTAAATTTTATAATAAAACGCTTGTCAAGAGCTGTAGGACATAAATACATTATATGAAAGGGAGACAAAACACAGTTTGATAAAGTTTTATATCCTGTTCAGGAACTTGGTAAGAGTCAGCAGGGTTGAAATTCCTTAATTCCTTTCTTCTATGGCTTAACATCAGCAGCTTTCCCAAAGCTTAAGACAATGTATTAATATATCATATTCTTGACTAATCATCTTGTCATACACTTGGTACAGAAGATGTATAAAAATTCTGCCAGTGGTATTTAAATATTGAACTTTCAAGTGGGGCTATGTCAGGATGCCTGGGCAGCATTACCGAGAGAAAACTAGCAAACTAGGTACAGTGAAACCTCTATTATCCGACCCTCTATTATCCGAAATGTATATTTCTCCATATAAATAAGGATGAAACTTAGTATTGGTCAAAAAAATGTTTACCCCTTTTATTAAATGTCCAAGCTTTGTGATAGTTCTTGTGAAAATGCTTCTGGTTAAAACCCTATGTTTATTACGCACAGTTTTGTGTATTTTTCGCTTGGTTGAAAATATTCAACCATGTCAGGCATGGTAGCATAGGCTTGTTTTATTCATGTGAGAAGTTTTTACTATAACTTGGGAAAGTGTAACTATACTTTTGTAGTTGGATATGGTGGAAATGTCTATATATTTGCAAATAGGTTACATTCACAAATTCAAATCAGTCCTATTCTTTTCTATTTACTATTTATTTAGTACTGTTATTTTGTTCTAGTGATACAAATAGTAAACAGTATTCCACTTTTTGTTTCTTTGTGGTAGAAATATGAATATTTAAGAAATGTTATTAAAAATGTTGCTATTTTACCCTTTGTAGTGGCTGATAATTCATCATATAAAAATCACTAAATTTAAATATCTCACATATTTACTTTATTTGGTGTAAACAATTGAGTTTATTTACTTTCCAAATTTCCATTTTTAGTAAAGGATTTTTGCCATATCACCATAATGGTAACAAGGGAAGTGGCACATGTTCATTTTAAATCCTCGGAAAGTGAAATCCCTGTTTTGAATATCGCAAAAATGGCCTGATCAGTTGGGGTGTGACGAGTACGAATAACTTGGGTTGATTGCTGATGGATAAAAATTTAACTCAACATCGAACCCTTGTAAAGTCTACTATCCACCTCAACAGAGATCAGCATCCAATATGGCAGCATAAATGAAAAAAAATATCAAGATAAAAGCTTTGAATCGTATGAATTAGTTGATGTCACCACATCAATTATTTAAAATTACCGGTATGTCAGAAAAGATACATTGTGCAATTTAATGTAAGGATGGTGTGTTACTTACATTTTATTGCATAAAAAACTTACCCAGTTCAATAAGATTAAATTTTCATGAAATTAGCCCTGTTCTGTGAGCATTGACTGCTCGGTCGTACCCCTACTGGTCACTGGCACTTACTATTGAATATTTCAACTGAAATCAACCCTGCCTCTGTACTTGCAGTGGAGAAGGTGGAGGTGCCTATTGAGATCCATGAGCCTGAGAAGGACTCTGCTGGTGACAGTGATGGGGTGGAGTTGGAGGAGAGTGGAGGAATCGAGGAGGACAGAACCACATCCAGTTCACTGAGTTCACCCTGTCCATCTCCACACCATCTTAGTCCAGGGTATCTGCCGCAGGTTGGCTTCTTCACAGATCAAAATAAGGTAAGGCATGGACAATAAACTTAAGGTAAGATGTAGAAAAAATAAATGTCCATTTTATTTTGTTGACAATGTCCCTGTCAACGACACCATCTTGGTACAGGTTATCTACCACAGTTTGGTTTCTTCACAGACCAAGCAGAGGTAAGACATAGACAATTATAATATCCAGGTGATTGAGTATTCACTCTTGTTACAATCTTGTATACTTATTGGAAGCCTCTGGCTGTTTGTTTTTCTTAAATTTGCTGAATTTTCATCTAGTTGCTCCTGTCTTTCAATAAACCATGGTTCCCTTCTCATATAGGTGAATTGAATTGAAATTATTTCTTAAAGGCCCTCTTTTTTTGAGAAATTAACCCTCTTAACAACATTTATACAGATCTTTTTGGTATCACCTTAAAATATTTAACTGAAATATTTGAGTCCAGGACGCTTATAATCAGTTGCAAAAAATATGCATATTCTAACAAATATTTCATCTAAATTCCCAACATTTATTTTAGGCTGAAGAAATGAGCCATTCAGACTCTGATGATGAACCGAGTCCTGAGGCCTTGGCCCGTTACCTGGCAATCCGTCGTAATACTGTGAGTGTGGGTGACCCGCGACAGGAAAGTCAAATCACGCCACACCACAATCAGCCAATGCCTGCAGAGATTACTGCTCCCACCACCCCGATGTTCTTCAACCTAGTCAGCCAGCTACCAGACATGAACCTGCCCATGAACCTGCCTCCAGTACAGCATGAACCCCTGCAGAACTACTGTATCAAGGACCCGCACTTACTGAAACCCCCACACGTCATGACAATAGGTGAGTCAGGTGCTCCTGTCAAATCAATAGCAGACAAAGGTACATGGTTGACATCGGGTTAACAATACATGGTTGACAATAAGTCCAACCATAAAATGTTTTATGGGTATGCATGAGACATAAATGCAACCAAAAATATAGCTTATGTGTGAGTAATATTAGTCATTTTGGATATATTAAGTCACTGTGTATCAAAAAAAAAACAAAAAAAAAACTTATAAAAGTACTGAATATTAAGCATTTCTGTTCAATATTTTATGCTTTGTGGTTACATATTTATCCCCTCTGAGATACTGGGTGTTTGTATCTGCGACAGGATTTTGTTTATAGTTGCATGAATCAAGCAGATATCCAGTTTGCTATCTATTACACAACTAAATAACTTAACCCTATCTTCACTTGTGCTTTATGTTTTCAAAACCTGCAAAAATTAATAAATTTGCTGTTTTCCTGCGACTTCTGCTTCGTTTATTTCAGACAGGAAGTGGGCGATATAAGAGGTATATGGTACTTCCGGTTTTATGTGAATGCATAAACAGTACAGAAAACGTGGCTGTTTTGGGATTTTAGCTGATTTTATGTGACAATATGGATATATTTTATGGATTTACACCTTCTGCCATCTTTCACTACATTAAGCGATTATTCTTACTTTAAAATACGAAACCGGTATATAGCACTATTCTAACCGTTGTCGATTAGTCGGTTAGTCGTGACACCCCTAGTTTGTATAATATTTAATAAGATGTATAAAAAAGATTTTTATGTCAATTTAGTATTTGTAAACTTACAAATTGAGACTTATTATGTATTTATCAAGTTTAAATATGTATACTTTTTTCATGAATTTAATACCTAACTTTGTTACCCACCAAACACCATACATGACCCATATATGGAGCGGGATATATTTTTTTCTGTATATAATGGCGGCTCCGTACCGTGGATAATAAGTGTCAATAACTTCCGTTTTTTCACTATTATCTCAGAAATTATGTAACCTACTAATATGTATTATTTATCATTAGGAAGTTTTCCTATTATCTTGTTGGAATTATTTGGGGCTATATTCACCAAAGGTCTTACCCAAGTCAGAGGTTTAACTGGGCTATATTTTTATACAAAAGTTAAGCCTAAGACTTGGCAAAGACCTTTTTGTGAATACAACCCCAGACGTGGTAAGAATACTAATACTCACTAACCCAAACCACATCATACAATCCACACATTTTAAGTACAGATGCACTTTCCTATAGCTAGCTCTACAATCACTGAAGCTTTGGTGCACTGAGACCGTAGATGGGTAAAGTGTCATAGTTTTCAATATTTTGACCTAAATTTCCCATGTCATATGATCTGTAGATGAAAAGAATTGTACACAAATCAATACAAAGGACTAGGACAAAGGACCAGTCTTGTTCTAATTTAGAAGCACTTACAAATATAAGGAAAACAAGTAGAAAACCTGTTTGAACCTAGTAGCATTACTCAGTTTTTCATTTCATCTTTGTTTGAAAGGATTCACTATGTCAATCTCCATGAATGTGTTAACTTTATTAGGTGCAATAGTTTTCAGACACATGTTGCTCAGACAGACTTGTATTACAATGATTGAAGCCTGAAAACTTTTTCCTCACTTTCCATCTTAGAAGTGGTGCAGTCACGAGTCTCAGATTCAAGTCAAGTGAAAGCATTTTGCTGAAATTGTTCCAACAAAAATGGCACAGTGTGTTAACATTTAAAAGAAATTATAATAGCTATCTTAAATTGATAAAATCATTGTCTATACATGTGGTTTGGTTAGTAACAGAGATGTGCAGTAAAATTGTCTGGACATTTATTAAACATTACCATGTTGGCCAGAAACCTGACTTGACGGTGTCATAAACTGGTTTAAGCTGTCAAAAACTGGTTAAAACCATCGCAAACTACCCAAAACAGTTTATCTGTTATCAATCAGTTTTGCTATATATATCCCCAACCAACAAAAGGGGGAGGGGGATATAGGAAGAGTCCGCATCAGTCCATCCGTCCATCCATTTTAATCTGTTACAAAAGATGAAAATCTTTGGTTGAGTCTTTAAATGTGTATAAAAAAGTGCATTGAGCAGAACTGCCTTGTTTTGGTTTCATGGGTTTCACTTCCTGTAAGTAGGCCTTTTTGATTGGGGGTGTATTAAAACCACATCTTTTTCGGAATCCTTTAATCAGAATGCTTTTGGCAGTGTCTTAATATATATACAGTATACCTTTTTTCAACCAATCCATGTCTATTTGACGGAATATCTTGGCAGTCTTGTAGGAACATTGCTTAGGGGTTGTAGGTGTGCAGTATCATGGTGTGATCTTGATTTGACCTTGTGGTAGTGAGTATGAGTTTTAAAATCTTGTCCGGGCTATTTCTTGGATTCCAGTAAGGTGTAGAAGTTTGACATTTGGTAGGGACATTGGTTAGGGGGTGTAGGTGTGCATCACAGGGTGACCTTTAACTTTGGCCCTGCCAAAGTGTGTTCACCTGCCATATTTGAGACATGTTTCTCTTATGACAAAGATATATGGATTGCTGCAGCTGATTATTATATGTACTTTTACATAATTGTGCTATTTCAGTTGACAGCTATTCTCCAAGTAATAAATTTTGTACATTGAATTGTCTTGTTTTAATACTTAATAAATTCTACAGCCTCATAATTTTTAGTTACTGATTAATGCTGTCATCTTTCTATTGAATTTTCTTGTTTTAATACTTTATCTTTACATACATTTTCTTTCTCTTGGACATTATTAAGCGTCCCGCAAGGGACGCTTGTTTGTGTATGGGAGAGCTTCCGGCTCCGCATTTTGTTTTCCTTATAACTCTGTAACCGTTAGGCGGATTCTTTTCAAATTTGGCAGGTTTAGGCAGTAGCCTTGGGGAATTTTTTTGAATATGCTGCAGTGACATTTCAACCAATCAGAGAGGTCACATGACCAAAAATGTCTTTTTTCGATGGGGAAGCTTGTCCGGATGATAACTTGAAAGGAATTTTATCAATTCACCTGAAACTTGGCAAATACATTCATTCTATTAAAATCTGGAAATCATTAGATTTTGGCATTGATTGGTCAAGAAATGGCCGAGTAATTAATGATTAATTAATCATTACGAATTTTCCAAATAAGGAAAACACAAAAATGCTTATATCTCGAAAACCGTGCTAGATAGAGCGATTTCGACAAAATTTTTGACCCACAGGGTATCTCTGCGGAGTAGTTTTCCCAATTTTCAAAAAATTTTTGTCTCGCCCAAAATGGCGGCCATTTTGAATTTTCGAAATTTTCGCAAAAATTGCAAAACACAAAAATGCTTATATCTCAAAAACCGTGCTAGATAGAGCAATTTCGACAAAATTTTTGACCCGCAGGATATCTCTGCGGAGTACTTTGCCCAATTTTCAAAAAAATTTTGTCTCGCAAAAATTGCAAAACACAAAAATGCTTATATCTCGAAAACCGTGCTAGATAGAGCGATTTCGACGAAATTTTTGACCCACAGGGTATCTCTGCAGAGTAGTTATCCCAATTTTGAAAAAAATTTTGTCTCGCCAAAAATGGCGGCCATTTTGAATTTTCGAATTTTTCGCAAAAATTGCAAAACATAAAAATGCTAATATCTCGAAAACCCTGCTAGATAGAGCAATTTTGACGAAATTTTTGACCCAAAGGGTATATCTGCAGAGTAGCCATGCCAATTTTCAAAAAAATTTTGTCTCGCCAAAAATGGCGGCTATTTTGAATTTTCGAATTTTTCGCAAAAATTGCAAAACATAAAAATGGTTATATCTCAAAAACCCTGCTAGATAGAGCGATTTCGACGAAATTTTTGACCCGCAGGGTATCTCTGCAGAGTAGCCATGCCAATTTTCAAACAAAAAATTTCTCGCAAAAAATGGCGGCCATTTTGAATTTTCGAATTTTTCGCAAAATTGCAAAACACAAAAATGCTTATCTCTCGAAAACCGTGCTAGATAGAGCGATTTTGACAAAATTTTTGACCCCACTGGGTATCTCTGCAGAGTAGCCATGCCAATTTTCAAAAAAAGTTTGTCTTGCCAAAAATGGCGGCCATTTTGAATTTTCGAATTTTTGCGCAAAAATTGCAAAACACAAAAATGCTAATATTTCGAAAACCGTGCTACATAGAGCGATTTCGACGAAATTTTTTATCTTCAGGGTATCTGCAGAGCAGCTATCCCAAAGAGCTTTCACTTGGTGAAGTTTCAGACCCATAGCTAATTGCTCACCTACTCAAAAAGAGTAAATGCGAATTACCTCTAAAAGTATTGCAGATGGCCAATTTTTCTCAAATAACTCATTCACCTACTTTTGGAAGAGCTTTCACATGGTGAAGTTTCAGACCCATAGCCAATTACTCACCTACTCAAAATGAGTAAATGCGAATTATCTCTAAAAGTATTGCAGATAGCCAATTTTTCTCAAATAACTCATTCACCTACTTTTGGGAGAGCTTTCACATGGTGAAGTTTCACACCCATAGCTAATTATTTACCTACTCAAAATGAGTAAATGCTAATTATCTGTAAAAGTATTGCGGATACCCAATTTTTATCAAATAACTCATTCATCTACTTGTGGGAGAGCTTTCACATGGTGAAGTTTCAGACCCATAGCTAATTACTCACCTACTCAAAATGAGTAAATGCGAATTATCTCTAAAAGTATTGCAGATAGCCAATTTTTCTCAAATAACTCATTCACCTACTTTTGGGAGAGCTTTCACTTGGTGAAGTTTCAGACCCATAGCTAATTACTCACCTACTCAAAATGAGTAAATGCGAATTATCTCTAAAAGTATTGCAGATAGCCAATTTTTGTCAAATTAATCATTCACCTACTTTTGGGAGAGCTTTCACTTGGTGAAGTTTCAGACCCATAGCTAATTACTCACCTACTCAAAATGAGTAAATGCGAATTATCTCTAAAAGTATTGCAGATAGCCAATTTTTCTCAAATAACTCATTCACCTACTTTTGGCAGAGCTTTCACTTGGTGAAGTTTCAGACCCATAGCTAATTACTCACCTACTCAAAATGAGTAAATGTGAATTGTCTGTAAAAGTATTGCAGATAGCCAATTTTTCTCAAATAACTCATTCACCTACTTTTGGGAGAGCTTTCACTTGGTGAAGTTTCAGACCCATAGCTAATTACTCACCTACTCAAAATGAGTAAATGCGAATTATCTCTAAAAGTATTGCAGATAGCCAGTTTTTCTCAAATTAATCATTCACCTACTTTTGGGAGAGCTTTCACTTGGTGAAGTTTCAGACCCATAGCTAATTACTCACCTACTCAAAATGAGTAAATGCGAATTATCTCTAAAAGTATTGCAGATAGCCAGTTTTTCTCAAATTAATCATTCACCTACTTTTGGGAGAGCTTTCACTTGGTGAAGTTTCAGACCCATAGCTAATTACTCACGTACTCAAAATGAGTAAATGCGAATTATCTCTAAAAGTATTGCAGATAGCCAATTTTTCTCAAATAACTCATTCACCTACTTTTGGGAGAACTTTCACTTGGTGAAGTTTCAGACCCATAGCTAATTACTCACCTACTCAAAATGAGTAAATGCGAATTATCTCTAAAAGTATTGCAGATAGCCAATTTTTCTCAAATTAATCATTCACCTACTTTTGGGAGAGCTTTCACTTGGTGAAGTTTCAGACCCATAGCTAATTACTCACCTACTCAAAATGAGTAAATGCGAATTATCTCTAAAAGTATTGCAGATAGCCAATTTTTCTCAAATAACTCATTCACCTACTTTTGGGAGAGCTTTCACTTGGTGAAGTTTCAGACCCATAGCAAATTACTCACCTACTCAAAATGAGTAAATGCGAATTATCTCTAAAAGTATTGCAGATAGCCAATTTTTCTCAAATAACTCATTCACCTACTTTTGGCAGAGCCTTCACTTGGTGAAGTTTCAGACCCATAGCTAATTATTCACCTACTCAAAATGAGTAAATGTGAATTATCTCTAAAAGTATTGCAGATAGCCAATTTTTCTCAAATAACTCATTCACCTACTTTTGGGAGAGCTTTCACTCTGTGAAGTTTCAGACCCATAGCTATTTATTCACCTACTCAAAATGAGTAAATGCTAATTATCTGTAAAAGTATTGCGGATACCCAATTTTTATCAAATACTCATTCATCTACTTGTGGGAGAGCTTTCACATGGTGAAGTTTCAGACCCATAGCTAATTACTCACCTACTCAAAATGACTAAATGTGAATTATCTCTAAAAGTATTGCAGATAGCCAATTTTTCTCAAATAACTCATTCACCTACTTTTGGGAGAGCTTTCACTTGGTGAAGTTTCAGACCCATAGATAATTATTCACCTACTCAAAATGAGTAAATGTGAATTATCTCTTAATAGTATTGCAGATAGCCAATTTTTCTCAAATAACTCAATTCATCTACTTTTGGAAGACCTTTCACACACGAAAATGAAAAATTGTGAATATCTCGGAAAAGCTATTTCTTCTGCTTTAATGCTCGGCGGGAGATACACACCACGGCGGTGGTCTTGACAAAAATTTTTGTCTACCCAAAAATGATGGCCATTTTGAATTTTCAAAGTTTTTGCAAAACACAAAAATGCTTATATCTCGAAAACCGTGCTATATGGAGTGAACTCAACAAAATTTTGGACCTGCTGGGTATCTCTGCAGAGTAGCCATGCCAATTTTCAAAATATTTTTGTCTCGCCAAATATAGCGGACATTTTTTATTTTTTTATTTTTTTGCAAAACACAAAAATGCTTATATCTTGAAAACCGTGCTAGATAGAGCAGACTGCGCTGACTTTGGTTGCCACAACAGTATAAGGCTAGAAACGAAGCATTTTCTTAATATTTTAGCACTCACCTTTATATCCTTTTCGGGACGCTTTGTTTTTGCTATGCAAAAACATTATCTTTTTTTTTGCGAGCGATCCTCTAGTTTTCTCAGCTAAAACATTGTTTGGACCTTCATATAACGGACACTGCTCTGAAAGTATCCCGATCTTTGTACTGTTTCACTACTTCTGTATCTAATGGTGTTGAAAGCGATTTCCCTGGGGTGAATTCATCTCCGATTTGATTCATTCTTTATGTATTGTTAACGCTCGACGATAGGAGAGGGTTATTGTAATCAGTTTGTTTCTGTCTGTCTGTCTGTCTGTCCGTCTGTCTGTCTGTGCACCGTTTAGCCCTTATAACTCAAAAACTATAACACCAATCAAGCTGAAATTTGGTGGGCAGGTATTTCATGGGGTACAGATGCATTCTTCCAAATTTGGTGTAATTTGTTTGAAAATTAAAGCCAGGAGAGAGTTTTTCCTATTTTTAATTGGGCTTTTACAGTGAAATCTGCTTCTCCAATCAATCAATAATCCACACACAATCAGCTTTGCTTCCCCCAATGCTTTATTAATGTGTGTATGTGTGTGTTGCTATGCTTGGTCACACATGTGAAAAATCAATATCATGACAGGATTTCTTCCTCATGAATTTTTGTGCAAAAAGAATTCCTCTGTAGCTGTGAGTGTAATGTGAAGAACTTGTAATCCTATGTTTGGGGTTCAATACCATTCACTTTTTTTTTTTCAGCTTTTCTTTTTTACGTATTTCTTTTTTTAGGCTTTTTAAAGAATTTCTTAAAGGTTTTGCTAGAATGAAAAGAGAAAATTAAACACATTTAAATTTTTGGTGTCCAAAAAACACTTAACCAAGATGAGATGTCTACTCTTCATCACATACGTAAAAAATCAATATTTTGTTTCTGATGATGTCATTACTTAATGATGTCACAATGCAATTGTCATTGTGAGGTCACAAACCCTAGCTTGTGATATTTGCTGTCTTTAAGTAATAATATTTCTTCTCATTAAATTTATGTCTTGAAATTGACATAAAGATAATTGAGAGGGAGGTGGTGTATTCGCCATATTTATTTATTTCTGTTTTTTTGTTTGTTTGTTTGTTTGTTTCAATTTCTTGACAGTCCATCACAAAAAATTTACCCTGAGTGATTTTCACCAAGAAGTGGCTTTTAACCAATATTTTTACCTCTACCAGGAGTTTATGTTTTTGTGTGCTTTTCTGTCTATTTGTCTGTCTGTTTTTGGTGTTCAGATTACTCCAGAACTAATGAACAGATCTTTATAAAAATTTTGTGGGTAGGACCTGGTCAAAGGAAGAAGTTACTAATTTTTGGGAAAGACCTAGATCATATTTTGGATACAAAAAATCATGAATTTTTATAGGTCCCATTTCAATGTATTTTAATGATTTTAGCTTTCTACTTGATATTTCTTCAAAAGTAATGAATAAATTTTGATGTTAAATTTTAAGTAGGAAGGGGCTAGCCATGGGAAGGAGTGATTACATTTTAGGAAAATCTAGTTAATATTCTGGATACCAATAAGCCTGGATGTGTGTTATACTTTATAACACTTGTGAGACTGGTCACATTGAGTCGAGCGTTTTGCTCTCTCTGAGTGCATCTTGTTAATTTTGTGATAAACCAGATAATGTCCAATGTTTATCAAATGAATTCTGACATTGTACTTATTTTAGAAGTCAAAATTATAAAGCCGAAATCCAATTAATAACTCGTTGGAGTAATTATGTCCACCCCACTGGGGGGTGGACATATTATTTTTGCTTTTTCCGGCGTCCGGCGTCCCACTTGGTTTCCAGACATTTTAGGCAACAGTTCTTATCCTATCTTTACCAAATTTGGCATGCAGGTTTATTGGGTTAATAGCTTGTATGGGATTGCTTTTGGTGATGATAGCTCTACAGCTAACTGAGTAATAGCTACTTTGCTACTTTTGAGTATCTCTTTGGTTTCCAGACATTTTAAGGAATGCTATTAAGCCTAGCTTTTTGAAATTTGGTATGGAGGTTCATTGGGTTAATGGGTTGTATGCGATCACTTTTAGGGGAATTGCTTCATAGATGAGTGAGTAATTAATTAAATAAATGAGTAATTGGCTATTTTGAATACTGAAAAAGGCAAATGTGCTCATATCTCCTAAACCGTGTGAGTTAGAGCGATTTCGTCGAAATTTTCGACCCACAGGGTGTCTAAGGAATGTACTCTTTGCAATTTCAAAAAAATTTTCCCCTCCCCAAAAATGGCGGCCATTTTGAATTTTCGAATTTTCGAATTTTTACCAAAAATTGCAAAACACAGATTTGCTTCTATCTCCTTAACTGTGCGAGATAGAGCGATTTCGTCGAAAATTTCGACCCACAGGGTATCTAAGGAATGTAATCTTTGCAATTTTCAAAAAATTTTCCCCTCCTCAAAAATGGCGGCCATTTTGAATTTTCGAATTTTTGCCAAAAATGGCAAAACACAAATTTGCTTCTATCTCCTTAACCGTGCGAGATAGAGCGATTTCGTCAAAATTTTCGACCCACAGGGTATCTGATCATTGTACTCTTGCCAATTTTTAAAAAATTTTCCCCTCCCCAAAAATGGCGGCCATTTTGAATTTTCGAATTTTTGCCAAAAATGGCAAACACAAATTTGCTTCTATCTCCTTAACCGTGCGAGATAGAGCGATTTCGTTGAAATTTTCAGCCCACAGGGTATTTAAGGAATGTACTCTTTGCAATTTTCAAAAAAATTTCCCCTCCCCAAAAATGGCGGCCATTTTGAATTTTCGAATTTTTGCAAAAAATGCAAAACACAAATTTGCTTCTATCTCCTTAACCGTGCGAGATAGAGCGATTTTGTCAAAATTCTCAAGCAACAGGGTATCTGACCAATGCACTCTTGGCAATTTTCAAAAAATTTTCCCCTCCCCAAAAATGGCGGCCATTTTGAATTTTCGAATTTTTGCCAAAAATGGCAAAACACAAAATTGCTTCTATCTCCTTAACCGTGTGAGATAGAGGGATTTCGTCGAAATTTTCGACCCACAGGGTATCTGAGCAATGTACTCTTGGCAATTTTCAAAAATTTTCCTCTTCCCACATATGGCGGCCATTTTGAATTTTCGAATTTTCCCCCAAAATGGCAAAACACAAAATTGCTTCTATCTCCTTAACCGTGCGAGATAAAGCGATTTCGTCGAAATTTTCGATCCATGGGGTATCTAAGAAATGTACTCTCGGCAATTTTCAAAAAATTTTCCCCTCCCCACATATGGCGGCCATTTTGAAATTTCGAATTTTTGCCCAAAATGGAAAAACACAAATTGGCCTTAACCGTGCAAAATAGAGTTATTTCGTTGAAATTTTCCACCCATAGGGTATCTAAGAAATGTACTCTTGGCAATTTTCAAAAAAATTTTCTTTTCCCAAAAATGGCGGCCATTTTGAATTTTCAAATATTTGCCAGAAATTTGCTTCTATCTTCTTAACCGTGCAAGATGTCGAGTGATTTCGTCAAAATTTTCAACCCAACCAATGCAAAAAGGCATGAAGCTGAAATAATTTACATGTACACTAATAAATATTTAAGCATCATTGATATATTTTATTTAAATTTGCTTCTATCTTCTTAACCGTGCAAGATGTCGAGTGATTTCGTCAAAATTTTCAACCCAACCAATGCAAAAAGGCATGAAGCTGAAATAATTTACATGTACACTAATAAATATTTGAGCATCATTGATATATTTGACAAATGAAACAGGGTCTTGTAACACTACTGTACAACTTTGCCAAAAGGTTCATGGGGTGGACATTACACATGATAATGTGTGTTGTTCTATGCTATCCTCTTTCTATTCATATGTCGCAGCTACTATCAACAGGGCGTCCTATTTCTAGTTGTAAATAATAGTTAAACATTACAGACAGTGTGTATTAACTGTATTTCCTGTCTACTCACTGTGTGAATCCATGTGTTTCAGATGAGAAAAAGCCTCAAGTTTTAACCCAGTGTGCACACTTGTTTGCAGAGTTTATCACATACTTACTCAGCACAAGTAAATTGTGTAGTTAATAACATCCTCCTTACTATTGTTGTCTTTTTCCAGCGCCGCACAGTGTAGGCCGCCGTGCATCTGATGGTGGAGGACCTCATCTCCACCAGTTTGCACAGCTCTGTCAGACCCGAGCCGCTTTCATCAACAACTTACAGCTTCCGGGCAGTCAGGATGGACTTAGTACTGTGAGTAAATCAACTGATGCTGTACTTAAATTTCTTTCACAATAATAATAACATGGAGAGCAGAGACTGCCACCAAGGCATGTAATAATAAGGAACTGGGAAATTTCGAATTATTTTGTTGTATCCAGATGGTGATCCAGATCACTCTCAAAATTTAATGGATTTAAGTTGGATCTAGGCCCATCTGATTTTTGTCATGATGTTCCAACCAGTGGTATTGCTGACAAACAGACAAATAAATGGGCGTGTAAATATCATCTCCCTGGTAGAGGTAATATAAATACAGTGAAATCTGTGTTATGTGAACACAGAATAGTGGAGATCTGTTTATATATTGGATCAGAATCAGATTTAGAGGTGCCAGGGACAAATCATTGAGTTTAAATTCTAAGGCAGATTTTAGGCAGTAAACAGTTTTAACATAAAAGTTCTACAGCAGTTTTAAAGGCCGTAAAAAGTTGCTTGTTGTTGGTCTCCTGGAAGTCTCAATTGCAAGGGGTGATCAATTTGACGCTCATACCCTGGTATAACCTTTGACCATTGTCCTACCATGTTAAACTTGGCATTCCCATGTTAAAGTTTAGTGTATTTTATTGGTATTTTAGCCATTTTAGATGTGCGATCAAATCATTAGCCTTTCATTATCTCAAATTTGACCTTTGTGTTTTGTCAGTGGCTTCTTTACGTTTCATTGTATCCCCGAAAAGCAGAGATACTATGGATCATACACGGCCATTGTCCACATCTGTATACGTGTCCGAGTCTGCAGAGATTTCTTGTGTTCAACCTACAAGCCACATTTCTTTTGGGATTTCTTTTAAACTTCGTAAGTGGCTTGCTATGGCAGAGATCTGGCCACCCTATTCATTTTTGTAGCCCAGGAATTAAAATTATGCTCTGAGGAGTCAAAAACATCAAAACTTTTGACTATTGCTTGTGTTCAAGCTATAGGGTAGAGTTTCTTTCAGATGTATTTTATATTTAGTGCATGAAATGGTGGGTATGATGTCTCACCACCCTATCTTTTTTGTAGGCCTAGGATCATAATCAAGTGAGTAATAGCTATTTCAAGCTCAGTAGTCCAAATTATGGTCTGGGAGTCAAAAACATCAAAGATTTGGACTTGTAATGTAAAAACTATTGTATTTAGAGAAGCTTCTTAAATATGTTATTTAATATGTAAAATTGCAGACCTGTAGCTCATTCCATAGCCCAGTAATAGCTACTTTGAGGTTCTTACTGTTGAGTAAATCAGTTATAACTTGAAAACTATTGCAAAAGTGCTTATAACTCGCTTATTATTAGGGCTGCAACGATTTTTCGGTTACTCAGAAACAAAAAAAAAAATCACTTTAATACGCAAGTCAAGAAAAGTGAAAACAACTAAAAATAGATGTAAAAACTACTACAAAATTTGATTTTTCTTTAAAATATATTTATATTTTTCCAATATAAGGTGCTTCCATTTTCAGTATTCATTTTTAAGCATTTACAAATATTAAATGTGTGTGTAATGATGATTTTATAAGACAGCATTTTAATATAACATATTTCAAAGATGCCTCAATTCTCGCAATATAAAAATGGTTAAAGTTTCCTGTATTTTGCAGTATAAATGCTTCTTTATTCCTAAATTCCATTAAATATCAACATTAAATAAGATGCTATGACATCACGCTGTCTACCATCTAGACAGGAAGGAAGTACAATGCGCCACCTAGCGAATGCACACTCTGTGACCAGTCCTGCCGGTAGTATATACAGGATGTCTTTTTCTGGCATTTGGCGGGACCGGTTGCGCCGACCGGTAAAGCAGTTGTCCATTGCATAGGGTATTAACTTAAAAATTTAATTTACTTATTAAATTTGCAATTCTTTCCTGTTGCGTGCATTTTAATCATTTTATAAGGTGTAATATTTTTAAATTTGATGAAGTTTATTTTGTGGGTGATAATCAAACGATTAACTGAGTACGAGTTGGTTCTTCCAAAACAAGGAATCGAGGCGCATTATCCGGCTCACTTGCAGCCTTACTTATTATTGCTCCTAGAGGTTTGCAATGTGAAACCAACCTACAGGAAATCATAGGCTGCAAGTCTTCTGATGTGGTAAAATTTAACCTTGGGCCCCTCCTTCAAGTTCAAACGAGGATAGCCAAAGTTAAAAGCACCTGTAACTCGCCTATTATTGGTCCTACAGGTCCAATGTGAAACCTATAGGAAATCATGGGCTAGGAATCTTCAGCCTCAATCTCTTTTATTATTGCTTCTATAGGTTTGCTGTGTTCGGGGATACACCACCGGCTGGCAGTTAAACGAGCAGCATAAGTCTAGTTTATTAGACTAAGTGTCCTTCTCTCCACCAGTTGGAATTGTGACAATTACAATTTTATTGCGTTAATACATCCTATCCAATGGACAATTGCTTTACCGGTCGGCGCGACCGGTCCCGCCAAACGCCAGAAAAAGACGTCCTGTATATAATACCGGCAGGACTGGTCAGTAGTGTGCATTCGCTAGGTGGCGCATCATACTTGCTTCCTGTCCAGACAGAGTGACGTCAGTTCATCTTTTTCGTTTGGCGCGTGTAGTGTGCAGACGCATTTTGAAGTTATCTCCAAGTTTGAAGGAAACGCGGTTTATTCTACGAAATTATAGCTTATTTTCATCTGAAAATATATTTATTGTGTTACATACATTTTATGGCCTCTCCAGGACTTAAACGAGGCATTATCCAACGTTTTATAGCCAGTTTTGAAGAATTTCTGTGTATTTGTCGTCGAGAGGAATCGTGGGTGAGAGGTCGTGTGTCGTCCCTGCAGCATTCCTTCTGCTGGTCAGAAGCGTGTAATTACCACGATTCACCCTCCATTTAATTCTACATTGTCGAGTAACACGGAGTGTATGTCGACGAGAAGAAATTAGAAGGAAAGAAGAATGCATCGTCTGACGTCATCACTTCCAGCTTATGCTGGTCACGTGACACGGACCTGGTCACGTGATACGCATTCAACATGGAGGAATCGTGTTTTTCAACAGAAGTTTTAGAAGAAAAGACGAGTATTTATCACTCTACACCCACTTTTAACTGGCAAGAAGAAATCCAGCAACTCGTCTGTTGACCTGAAGAAGTTAGATGTCAAATAGTCTTTGAACTCTGCATATTTTGCCGGTGCCGGTCATGTGACTTCACAGATCTCAACACAACTACCGGCAAGCAAATCCCCAAGCGTGACTGGTTCAGCTGACAAGAAGTGATGAGTTTTACCGGTACCAGTTCTGGTCAGACTACCGGTGGGGAGCACTAGTGATGAGTTTTACCGGTTCCAGTCTGTACAGACTACCGGTGGGTCATGTTCCTGTGAAGCTGTCAAGAACCTCCCCTTCAGTGGTTCCAGTGATCAGCCCTGTGTTGATACTGGAACCTTCACCAGAGGCCTTTCCACTGGTGGGACTGTTGGGGGTACCGGTTCCGGTCTGTACAGACTACCGGTGGGTGCTGTTCCTGTGAAGAAACCCCTTCAGTGGTTGCCAGTGATCACCCCTTTTTGATCCTGGAACCTCCACCAGAGGCCTCCCCACTGGTGGGACTGTTGGGGTACCGGTTCCAGTCATGTTCCTGTGAAGCTGTCAAGGAACCCCCCTTCAGTGGTTACCAGTGATCAGCCCTGTTTTGATACTGGAACCTCCACCAGAGGCCTTTCCACTGGTGTGACTGTTGGGGGTACCGGTTCCAGTCTTGTTCACACCACCGGTGCGGCTGCTCAGAGGGTTCACCTACCAGAAGTCGCGGTGACCATTGAGACCCTTATCTCCCCAGTGCAGATTTTTGGACTGGTACCGGTCCTGTTCAGGCTACCGGTAGGGTCACTAGCCAGCCTGTGCTGAGGGATACCGGCACCAGTTCTGCTCAGACTGCCGGTTGTGGTCACAAAAATCCAGCAAGGGCTACCGGTTTCACAGGACTACCGGTTACACAGAGTTGCTGGTGGTGAAATACAGCAGGGCTACTGGTTACGGAGAATTGCCGGTTCCGGAACCGGAGTGATGCCGGTTACACGCTGCTGGTTACAGAGAAATCTGCTGTTCCCATCATTACTGGCAAGGCACCAGCCGCAAATCCAGTGCTGACAACAGGTTCACCGGTTACAAAGGTTTCCCGGTTACAGAGAATTGAGGGTGACAAGTTAGTTGGACAGGAAGTTTCTTCAGTAAATTCCTTTAACCAACCGGTTACAGAGCCTACCATCCGAGTGCTGGTTTACACAACCTTCAGGGACAGTTGCTTCACGAGATCTAGAGATACTGGTGAAGTACTCAGGTACTGTGCTGGATCTGTGCTGTCCCAAAATTTTTGGTTACATAGAGACACCAGCCTATCGGTTTGACCGGTTACAGAGCTTGTTGGTTGCAGAGAAAAGCTGCTGAACCACCACTCTGGACAGGAAGAAGGCAGCTTAATATGAGCCTATCCCTGCTAAGAAGTAGTTCAGTTCACCCAGTTCTGCCAACTCCGGTGAGTTTATGCAGAACTGTGGAGCCACCAGGAACCGGTTACAGAGCATTGCCTCACGTATAACCGTTTAAGGCTGGTACTGGGCAGGTCTCCAGGACTGACTGACAGACCGGCAGAAGTTCCTTAAAGGCCAAAACAGCTGTTTAGGCCAACC
Organism: Sabellastarte sp. h YS-2021; assembly: GCA_964017235.1. NCBI lineage: Eukaryota > Metazoa > Annelida > Polychaeta > Sabellida > Sabellidae > Sabellastarte > Sabellastarte sp. h YS-2021. The sequence goes on from OZ024932.1 coordinate 38,769,861, forward strand.
AGTGGCAGCCTAAAGGAAATCTTTGACCAGTCACTGGTCCCGGTGAAATGCCTGTCAAGCTACCTGACCAGTCAGCCAGCCTACCCTTTCGGTTCCCAGCTGGTCAGACAGTGGCTAGAGATTGAGGGAGGGTTACACTCTCCCCTTCCGGTTCAGACCCCACTTGACAAGGTCACCGACTGTAATAAGCAACTACTACAATCCAACCAAACAGTCCTTCCTTTTAGAGGCACTGTATCAGCTGATAAACAAGAATGCAATCGAACCGGTGGAAAATCAAACTCACTGGGGTTTTACAACCGGTTTTTTGGTACCCAAACCCAACAACCGGTGGAGACCGATCCTAGACCTGAGCACCTTGAACACCTTTTTAAACACAGGGAGGTTCAAGATGGAAACCCCAGAGACAATAAGAACCTCTCTCCAAGCAGGGGAGTGGGTCACATCCATAGATTTCAAGAAGCATACTTCCACATACCAATTCACAGTCAGTCCAGGAAGTACATGCGCTTTCACCTCTAGGGTCGGTCCTACCAGTTCAAAGCCCTTCCCTTTGGCCTGTCCACAGCTCCCATGGAGTTCACAGTGGTGGCCAAAGAGGTCAAACTCGTGGCTTTTCAGAAGGGTATAAGGATCCACCAGTACCTAGACGACTGGCTGGTGAGAGCCTCTACCCACCACACCTGTCTCCAGCATACTCAAGCCCTAGTCACACTTTGTCAGGAATTAGGGTGGCTGGTGAACAAGGAAAAGTCAGAGCTGGTTCCCAAACAGGTCTTCAACTTCGTAGGTTACCAGTTCGACCTGAAAGAGGGCAAGGTCAGACCAACAGAAGAACGTTGGCAGGCCTTGACACACAAGATCAGATCAATATTGTCGGATCCGCTTTGCCCGGTCCGACAATTCATGTCCCTCATAGGTCTACTCACAGCAACAGAAAAGCAAGTCCACTTAGGGCGACTACACATGAGACCCATGCAGTGGCACTTGAAAAAACAACTGGAGGGTCCCAGAGTCACTGGAAAAGGTGATCCCGGTCCCCAAATCCCTCCACCCCCATCTAAGTTGGTGGCTGGAGGAAAGCAATGTGCTTCTAGGTCAACCATTACACCCTGTAAAACATGCTCTGCAAATCTTTACAGACGCATCAAAAGAAGGGTGGGGCGCTCACTTAGACCAGCATACTGCAAGGGGACAGTGGTCCCTACCAAAGAGCAAGTTACACATAAACCACTTGGAGCTGAAAGCAGTATTTCTAGCTCTAAAAGAGTTTCAAACCCTAGTCTTCAACAAGATAGTGTTGGTAGCTACAGACAACACAACAGTGGTTGCCTATATCAACAAAGAAGGGGGGATGAAATCGGACTCTCTGTGTGCCCTACTGTGGAGAATTCTGTCCTGGTGCACCAGGCAGCAAGTAACCCTCAGGGCACGTCACATCCCCGGCCGGCTGAACGTGATAGCAGACAAGCTATCCAGGCTTGGCCAGACCATTCAAACAGAGTGGTCACTTCATCCAGAAGTGTTCCAAGCTGTATGTTCAAGGTGGCATCGGCCACAAGTGGACCTGTTTGCCACCAGGTTCAACAACAAACTACCACAGTTTGTATCACCGGTACCAGACCCCCAGGCTTGGGCAGTGGATGCACTCAGCCTCTCCTGGGAGGACCTGAACCCATACGCCTTCCCACCGGCAGCCATCTTGGGCAAAGTGGTGGAGAAGCTCCAGGACTACCCCTGCAACAGAATAATTCTGATTGCTCCAGGGTGGCCCAACATGCCCTGGGTTTGGGACCTGGTAGCAATGTCAAGCCAGATCCCACTGGGTCTGCCCAGCATACCCAACCTAGTGTCTCAGCCACAGCCTTCACAGGAACCTGTCGAATCTGAACCTACATGCCTGGCTCCTAGAGCCTCAGCAATCAAGGAGCAAGGTTTCTCTGAGGCAGTGGCAGCACGAATTGAGGCTCCTCAAAGAAGATCAGCCAGATCTGTTTATGAGGCAAAGTGGACCATTTTTACCAGTGGTGCCTCAGTAAGCAGGTGGACTTCAGGGCACCACCTCTGAAAGCCATTGCTGACTTCCTCCTGCACTTGTTTCAGGAGAAGAAGTTACAACCAAGCACTATTGATGGCTAGAGATCCGCCATTGCTGACAAACTGGGCAATTCCACCATTAATGTCAGCAAAGATGAGAATCTCACTCGTCTCCTGGATAGTTTCCATAGAGACAGACCTAAGGGCAGGAGGGGCATCCCCTCCTGGAACCTTTCACTGGTTTTACATCAGCTCACAAAGGCTCCCTTTGATTCCCTGAAAGAGGCCTCCTTGAAACATCTAACTTTCAAGACTGTTTTCTTGCTGGCTTTGGGTTCAGGTAAACGCAGGAGTGAGATCCATGCTTGGTTACATAAGAACATCAGACACCAGTCGGACTGGTCTAAGGTGTCTTTGTACCCCTCACCCAGCTTCCTATCCAAGAACCAGCTGACTAAGGAAGGTCCAGATAGTGTGGCACCAGTGGTCATCCCAGCCCTGGCACCATCTCTGGATAGGTCACTCAAGGGTGACAGGTCCCTATGTCCAGTTAGAGCCCTGCGCTACTACTTGGACAGGACTGCAGACCTCAGGCAGAATAAGGAGTTAGTCTTTGTCTCCTTCAAGAAGGGTTTTGATAAAGACATCTCACCTGCCACCATCTCCTCATGGATCAAACAGACTGTGGTTCTGTGCTATGAGCTCTCTGACCAGGAGGCCCTCACCTTACATCAGGTTAAAGCCCATGATGTTAGGGCCTTTGCTGCCTCTAAGGCTTTCCAATCCGGGATTTCCTTAGATCAGATCTTGTCAGCCTGCCACTGGGAATCTCACAACACCTTCACCCAATTCTGTTTGAAGGATGTTGCCTGGGCTGACTCAGAGCTTTTCCACCTGGGACCTGTAGTGGCTGCCCAGCAGGTGCACCACCAGGCCCAGAAGTGAGGGGATGTTGTATATATGTAAATATGTACATATTGTAGAAAAAAAAAACAAAAAAACTGTGACTTGCTTCCCTTGGGAAGTTTTATTTCTTCTGGGACTGAACTCAGCCCCTCTCTCTCTATCTTTCCCTTCTCAAACCAACTCTGGAAGGAAAGAAAAAAGGGGGGGCAACGTCGGTAGACTCCCGGTTAACCGGTGAGTTGGTGGCCGACCTTGACCTGTCAGGGTTCTCTGACCCTAGGTCAAATGGGCCTGCACGATTTTGTTTTGTTATGAGTTCACAGAAGTCCCTAGCTGCTTACCCGCCAACCAAGCGGTAGTTATTCAGCAATTGTCCATTGGATAGGATGTATTAACGCAATAAAATTGCAAATTTAATAAGTAAATTAAATTTTTATAAGTTAATACCCTATCCAATGGACAGGCAAGGCCCTCCCAACCGACCCCGCTACCAGCTTACTAGGGATCTAAATCTGTTTAGACAACGAAAAAGATGAACTGACGTCACTCTGTCTGGACAGGAAGCAAGTATGATGTGCCACCTAGCGAATGCACACTACTGACCGGTCCTGCCGGTATTATATACAGGACGTCTTTTTCTGGCGTTTGGCGGGACCAGTCGTGCCGACCGGTAAAGCAATTGTCCATTGGATAGGGTATTAACTTATAAAAATTTAATTTACTTATTAAATTTGCAAAATTGTTCACCTTTACCTCTCTTTTTTCTTTAGTATAACGTGTGGTTAATAATACAGAATATTTAATTTTTTCTTTTTCTTGTGTCATTGAATTGACTGTTTCTGAATGCAAAAGGTTATAAGTACCCTAATAAAGGGTCCCAATTCTGTGTGTCTTTTACATTTTCTCTAGTATGCTTTAGTTTGTTGCATCTTCAAGATCATTAGCATTTTTACAGACTGGAGAGAGTAAATATCAGCTTTGAAAATGTCAACTGTCATTGCTTTGACAACACTGAGTAAAAACGTCTCAAGTAACTTTGACCTATGCAAGCTTTAAATGGAAACTGTAACAGCAAGTGAAGGGATTATCTTACAAATGCGTGGGTAGAATATATAGGGTATTTCTTCACAGTCAGATTTTACTGAACATGTTTTTGGATTGTCCAGGCAATTAAAAAGAATTACTACTTTGTGTAGGATGTTCCAGGGACAAATATAACCAACTGAAGCTGATCTGCCATGTTTGATTTCAGACAGTCATTTCCTGTCTATTAAGAGGTCCATTTCTGTTTCTACCTTCAAAGTCATTTCTCTTTTGTCAAAAGCAGACATAATTTGCTTTGAGCATTTTTCACCCTGCTTTTGTCATTGCTAGTTTGAAGCATGTTCTGGAATTGATTTTGTATATGGGTCGGAATTTGTGTTTCTCAAGCTAGAAAAACAATGTCACAGTTAATACAAAATATTGCATTACAATAAACACAATCACAAACAGTTGAGGTTCAGTTTTCTGTCAGGCTTTTTAATAGTGAGTAAGCAGGATTGAATTTAATGCAGTCTGAGGCCTTATTCAAAGCTGTGTCCTTTTGTGAACAGAGTACCCTGGATCTGTACCTGGAAACTCTTGCAAGTCTGACCTGATGAGTCTCTCTTGTAATGCCTTTGCATTAAGCTGTGATTAGTTGATACAATATCTGTTTGATGGTAATCCGGGGGTGCTGTTGTGGCATTCAGTGCAACAGTTCATTAGCCTGGAAATGTCTGAGTGTGTGATAAATTACTTTAGAACACCACAGAGAATTTGTCACACCAAATATGAATTCTATTGAGTTGCAAAACAATGATGAACCGTGCAATTGGTTTTTAAATTAGCCAAGTTAACATGGAGTCTGTCGCAGAAGCCTGGATATGAATATATATACACAAACAAAGGGTTTGAAGATGGTAACCACAATTGTGATGACAGAACTCCTGTGCATGTTGTATGTAAACCATAGAGGTGAGGAGACGGTTTAGTGGCTCTGAATGAAGTGCCAGATGGAGGAAAACATGGAGGAAAGCATTTGTTTTCATAGGTTTTCTTCAGATACAGTAAGAATTAACAAAAAATTAGATATATTTGTTATTGTGGGTTTTTTTTTACCTTTTGCAAATTATTTTTTTTTCACTGTTAGTATTTTTTTTACCAGTTTAGAACATTTGATTCAAATATTTATTATATGTTATTATAATTCATCATGATTGCATTTTTTTTAAATTTTAAATGCAAGTTAATTTGGAGAAGATATTTATTTGATTTTTTGAAATATTTTGAAATACTGTGATTTAATGGAGAGCATGTTGATTGGGGGCTCACTTACTGTTGAGTACAGTAATCATAGTGGGAGGAAGAGTGTTTTAATTGGGTCACTGGGTACAGAACTCAGTGATCTTACTGTTCTTGTTGGTTGAAGGATCCATAGTAGATGAAATCAGAGCATATATACACAAGGAACTCTTGTGGTGGTGAATAAAAGGTAACTGTACTTCACACAATGGGGGTAAAAATTCATTTGCAGCTAGTTACACTTTAGTAGGGCTATCATACTGTTCATGTGGCAAAGTTTTTTTTTTCAGCTAGAGTTGCAGTATCCAAATATTTAATTGTATCATCTCATTTCTATATATACAAAATATGTCTTCTATTTTGTGAATCATTTGTCATATAAACCATTTCCTCTGAATTGACAGTTACTGCTGTTTCATTGTGTCTTCAGACACATTAAAATCCATTCCGAGCCATGGAAATCTTTATTGGAAATGCTTATGAAACCCCTTATTCTGGATTAAGAAAATATGGTTCCTCTTTCACTACAATTTATTGGTTCAGTTACAGCAATATTATAAAGTATGAATCATCAATGTGATCTATTAAAACATAAACCATATATTCTAATTTTTTATGTCAGCTGACTTGTCAGTCAGCTGACATTATGGCATCACTCTGTGGCATGGACGTACACGTGAGCGACTTCTCCGACGAAACTACAAGGCCCAAAGACATGTTGTTTTTTTTTTAAAGGTAGCTTATCTACCTAGCATGAAAATTGTTCAAGGCATGCAGATCTATTTGTTCGTCTGTTTGCTAGAGCCATTGAGGTACCCCCCCCCCCCCCCCCCCCCCCCCTAAGTATGAAAATTTTAACACTTTATCACAATTTTCTCAGTGACTTTTGCAGGGATTTCTCCAATATCTTGCACATATGTACTAGGTCACAAGTAGATTCCCTTGACTCTCCTTAGGAAAATGATTTTGATTAATTAGCGCACTGAGTTCCCCTCTGTGGGGAAGATATTGCGCTTGCAAAGCAGTAGATTAGATTAGATTAGATTAGATTGTGTGAGTGTCAGACCTGGATCTATCTTAATTATTTCTTTATGAATTTTCAAAATAATTTTTAATGCATTAAAATTAATGAAATCATGCACTAAATCAATTATAACTTGATAAGTATTGCATTTAGAGCATTTTGTTAAAATGTGTTATTCAGCTACTTTTTCCCATTGCTACAACAAGGTGAGTAACTTGGGTGTCTATCTCAATAGCTAAATGAGTAATAGCCACTTTTGGACTTTTCAATAACTTCCATCATGAGTAAAATCACTTGAAAACTATTGCATTTAGAGAATTTTGTGTAAATATGTTATTCAGCTACTTTTGGGTCAGCTATAACATAGTAAAATTTCAGACCTGTAGCTCATGGCATAGCTGAGTAATAGCTACTTTTAGGTTATCACTGTTGAGTGAATCACTTATAACTTGAAAAGTATTGCATTTAGAGTATTTAGTTTCAATATGTTATTCACCTATTTTGGGGTCAGCTATAGCATAGTAAAATTACAGACCTGTGGCTCATTGCATAGCTGAGTAATAGCTACTTTGAGGCTCTTACTCAACACTAAATCATTTATAGCTTGAAAAGTATTGCATTTAGACCATTTTGTGTAAATATGTTATTTAGCTACTTTTGGGTCAGCTATAACATAGTAAAGTTTCAGAGCTATAGCTCATGGCATAGTTGAGTAATAGCTACTTTTAGGTTATCGCTGTTGAGTAAATCACTTATAACTTGAAAACTATTGCATTTCGATTATTTAGTTTCAGTCTTGATATTCACCTATTTTGGGGTCAGCTATAATATAGTGAAATTAAAACTATTGCATTTGCAATATTTTCTTTAAATATGTTTTTAACTTAACTTTTTACACCTGAACAGGTGCCTTCTTACTTTCCTTCTGAACACCATTTCCAGGGCATAACTTTTGTGTCCTTCTGTCACTTCTACTCTGAAACTCTACTCTGAAACACACAGTCAGCTGACACAGGGCCCATTCACGGGCACTGATTGCTTGTTTTATCCTAGAATCAGGTCATCTTATTGATGTACTTTAACAAAGGTAATCATTGATGAGTGGTTCAGGTGACATCATTGTCTTACCCAGTTTTTGTGTACTGGAATGCATTCTTCGGGCAAGAGAAAGTAAGGAGATCTTTGGCCTTACTTTGATACTATTGATCCGTGAAACAGACCTTTGGTTTATCAAAGCTGCTCAGTGGGGTATAACTGGAAAAGTGGGGAGAAAAATATTTGAACAAAAAGGGACAAAAAACTATTGATGTATTCAGAAAAAAATTGCCACAGAAGAAACCCACGTAGTTTGCTTTGAATTATGGGACATTGTTACCATATTCGTGATTGTTGTGACTGTTACACAATTTACATGATATGTTACACACTTGCCATGAAATTTACTTCTTATTAGTTATTTCTAAGCAGTGACCTCAGTGGGAGATACCACACGATCATGCTCATATTCCTTATTTGTATCTACTGTATGCATCGGGTGGATACTTTGGTTTAGCATTCACTGTGTTGCCGCTGTGTGTAGAGAGATTTTTAACGTTAACTCAGCAGGAAACTACACCACCTCCTTCAAGCTCAAATGAGGATAGCCAACCAATGAGAGAAACCAACCAATAGAAAATCATGTGCTGGGAATCTTCTGATGTGGTCAGGTTTGACCTTGGGCCCCTCCTTTCAAGATCAAACGAGGATAGCCAAACTTAAAAGTACTTATAACTTGCTTATTATTGGCCCTAGAGGTTTACAATGTGAAACCAACTTATAGGAAATCATGGGCTGGGTATCTTGTGATATGGTCAGATATGACCTTGGGCCCCTCCTTCAAGGTCAAAGGATGGTTCACTGGCTTTGGTGAGTTTTCTTTGTGGTGGATACAATTTGCTTTGGTTCTCTGATGCACTAGGTCTAGTTTATACATAGGTGTTGTTGGTCTGTAGTCTTATTCTTGTAAAAGTATTTAAATGGTGGTAATAACATATAAGTAAGTACTTAAATTTATTTAAATCTGAGCTCAGACAGTGAAATCGGAAAAAGCAGGTTTATTGTATTAAGGCATCCTCAATGACTGAATGAGTTAGTGAGTTTGGCATCTTCTCACAGGCTGTTACCTCTTGTCACCACATTCCACATACCGTAAATGACCTATTTAGCGCACAGTGCGCTAAGCAAAGTGTATTTTTATTCAATATTTGTTGGGAAAAAATGTCCCTTTTAGCGCACCCATCATGAAACACTTTCCGGGATGAAGTTTCGGTCAATCCGGTAGAAAAACGGTGTTTCGACATTTAGAAATACCCACTTCCTGTAAATATGGCGGTAGATGAAAACAAACTCGAAAGTCTTGATAAAAATGTCAATTTATTAAGTAAAAATACGTAAATTATATAGAAAAATATGTGGATATTGAGAAAAATTAAGAAAGGTAAGATTTAAGCTGAATAATCGATCATTAGTAACCTTTTATAACCAACCGCGATTGTGCACTGTCACTGTCTGATCGGTCACCCACTAGAAGTTGCCAAGTATATTGCTTTGAAAAGAGATAGGGTGCGGTTACAAGGGCGGATGCGCTAAATAGGTCATTTACAGTAATCCATAAATTGATGTACTCACTAATGAGGATATTAAGCGATACAATAATAATGGTAAACCTGGTATGACATACCTTTATCTATACACACCAAAAAGTGTCTCAGTACAAGCTGATATGAAACAATATTAATTTTGAAGAATCACCTTTCTTTTATTGGATCAGTAGGTATTATCAGCATATAGCATAGACCTCCATTTAAAATGACCACAGGGCAAGATGTTACGAAAAATTGTCTGGCAGCCCACTGGGCGGCCTACAGTTGGCGTTAGGGAGACCGGTGGCCAAAGGAAGAGCCCGAAATATTTTATGATGAACTGTTCTGATCAAGGCTTACTGCTGCAAATAAACATGTCATAATAAGTATGTTAACAATCTGAATCACTGTTTTATTGGCAATAAAAATTTGCAATTGCACAAACCATGAACTCTAAACTAAAATTACACCAATGTTATTAAAATTGCTAATTCCAGTTAAACTTGACTAAAACATAAAATCATGTAAAGCACTGTAGGCCCCGTGAAAAAAAACTCGAATGAATCCACGACTGGAAATAATTATCTTTGAATGTTCACGGCTGAAAATAAAAAGTGTCATGGCAGACATAAACAATGATGAAATTAGAACTATTTCAACCATTGTTTTGTAAAATAAACCTACAATATATCGAAATATGTACGTATTTATCCATTTGATTTGCTTGTAGCCCTTCGGTCAGCCTATCAGTGTACAATGGCAGGTCGAATTTTCGGCAGACTCGGGCTGCCGGACCACTGGAAACATCGAGCCCTGGACCACAACTTCCTTATTGATGGTCTGACTGTCAGGATTTTTTTACCTTTTTGTTTGGTTTAAAGGTGGCTTGTGGCTTTTGCTGTTACTGATTATCAGAATGCTCTTCAACAGCCCAAGTAGAACCATTTTAAGCAAAAGAAGAATTTTCAGTTTCTTTCAAATACATGTACTCGTCAGGTTTCAACCCTGGTACTGTTTGTTTGAAAACCTTAAAAATTAGTGACAGATATATTTGGATTTGCATACTTGGTGAAAATTCTCCTGTGAACTCAAATACCAAGAAAAAGACAAAAGAGTAATTATGTACAGAAACAGAGTGTCTCAGAAAAGCTTTGTCAGAGTTTCTTGATCCCTCTTTGAAATTCTTTCATGAAAGGAATGTCAGTCCATGTCAGGTTAATGTCCTCTATTATTCCTGATTCCTCACACTGTTAGTTTGTTCTGGAGTGAAGGGAGGGTTGGGTGGCCGTGTACTTAATGTAAGAGTAAGAAGTGTAAAAATGTCCATTGGGAAAATCTCGGTTAATCTAACTTAATCATTCAGGTTTTAAGGTTCACTGTATGATAACTAATATTATAAATAGATGTATAGATTTCATTCATTCATTGTATGTGGGTTTATACCCTAGAAATATACTTAGGCCTTAGCAAGATGTTCACCTTAGGGTGACATAAAAGTCCAAGAGATTACATAATTGTTGAAACTTTAAGGTTACAGCTCAAATGGCTTATTACTTTCCAAAAACTAATTGATGGAATTTTATTGATATCTAACATGTGGATGAAGTTACGTGCCCTGAAGATGTCCACTTTATGGTAACCTCAAAATCTCAAACATTTTCATGATATAATAGCCAAAATTTCTGTTTATAATGGATAATATTTGAAAACTGTGTGGTAGATTTTGTATATTTTACCTGGATTGGGACAATAGGAATACCTGGCAGAAGATAACTCGCACAGTAATGTGCTTGTTTAATCTGTTATATAATATCCAAGACTTTCACTTATTGTTAGATGACTTCAGCATTTTTAACAGTCGTATCTTCAGTGTAGCTTCTAGATTTTTATAATACAATTACATTGCCAAAGTTTTATGTGTCATAGGGTGAACATCATTACAAAATGTAAACCTTGAGTTCACTCAAAAAACATTCTTTCTTTGAAATATAGGTCAAAATTGTTGTCAGCCAGATTTTTTTCCTTTTTTTATTTTTTTTTTTTTTGTGATTTCTCAAGCACTTGTCATGTTGTCATATTGGATTAATTTTGGAAGTAGTTGATAAATCATGTGTAATATAATTCTGTATGCTTGACATGCATATTCTTGTAGTTTACGTGCTTTGCTATCTGGAATATCAGCTCTGATAGTCTTTACAGTCACAGAACTCTTGGAGTTGAAAAATGAGTCCACATTTCTTCTTTAAAGTAATGAAAATCTTTATTGTTAAAGTTGCATTTGGTGCCCCTGTCATGGAAATTAAAAGCTTCAATTCTTTGGTAATTTGCCTGGCATTGAGAACAAGTAAACTTTGTAGTGTGTGTGTGACATGTGTAATGGCAGTCTTCACTTCACTGGGCCATTGTTTGTCCTTTGTGTTGAGATCATTATACTCTGTGTACACAATAAACAAGTACATAGGTTGTACAAAAGAGGAAGGATCAATTAACATTGAGTTTGTATCATTAAAAAAATTCCAGGTCTTGTAAGTTCTCTGAATTTGCACAAGCTCGAGGGAAAGTTTTAATCAGGTCTTGGTTTGGTGTTTTTTCATAGTCGACCAAAGCAGTTCTAACCCGGATGCAAGAAGTTCAGATTATTTCCACCTAGTACTATTTACAGTAACTTGCTATCCCTATATAAGTTTTAATTGCTCTGAGGAATGTTCATCAGAGATTCAGGAAATGTGTGCCACAAGTTCTAGAGCTGACTAGATTCTGCGGTCGTGGTGTCCATGGCATTTTGACAGTCCATTTAATCCAGATTTTGAATATTTTGACATTTGGCACCACAGACAAAATTACATCTCTTTAAAAATCCATCAGGAACAATTGCTTGAAACAAACTGCTTTAAATTATCACAGACCTTTCCCGATTTTTATCAGATTGATGACATCACAAAGTCATCGTAATAGCATTACCATCTTTTTAATCTTACAATGATCTTAAACCTATCTCACACTCGTACAGCAATCATTTCCATCTTACAACAATCACAAACTTATCTATTTCATCGTAAGTCCATCGTAAACCAATTGAATGAAATTCAATCAAGAAACTATCACACGCCTTTTGGAAGATTTTTTGAGGCAATGGCAATGCCAATCGGGAAGTTATCCGGGAAAATATCATGTGTATCAGATAGGGTTGAGTCAGTAGTGGTAGTATACTGGTATCGAGACAATTCTACTGAAATACCGTGACTACTTTCACAACCAGAATCTCGAATGTCAGCTAATATAGTTTAGTGGGAAACGTAAAATATTAAATACCAAACATGAATCTGAAGAAATTATAAACTATTACCTGATTTTTCACGAGATTTTAATGCATTCGTAGTGATTTCTTTGAGAAAAACCATGTTTGGGATTATGGAAAATAACGTCCTGTTTGTTGAGCTATTTAATTTGGGAAATGCTGAAACTCAAACTTCTTCGGTGTCTCGGAATCGGGACGGTTTTGCATTGGCGGAATCCCAAACTAGAAAATCTGCTACCATCTCAACCCTAGTATAGGGAATGTATATAAACTGTACCCTGGACTGTGGATTTTTTTATTGCTTCAAATCGTAAACCACTCTCTGAGAAGTCCAGCAGCCCCTTTACAGGCTGATCTGACAGCTTTATGTGACAGAAAAGTCACTTTTTCCTTGGGTATTAGTTACTTAAAATATTTTTATTTTGGTCATAACTTTCGTATTTTTCGACCAAATTGTACCAAATATACCTACTTATGCCAAATACATATACCTTTATTTGATATATGTCTAGTATTCATTTCCCTACTGCTGATACCACCCATTTTCTTTGATTTTTTTTTCTACGGAGAAGGAAATCTTGGATTAACATTGCCAATCCAAAATCTGTGTCAACTGATGTTGGGTTATAAGGAAACATATATTATCTAAAATTCATGAAATCAATAAACTTTGACATCATGAATTGGTATAACACGCTGTTACTCTGTGGTTCGACAAGGGAAACGTGATGATGAAGGTCAACCCACAATAAATAATCAATGTTATCAGTTTCAAGTATTTCAAAGGGGGCCACGGTGGCAGAGTGGTAACACTCTCGCCTCCCACCTCTGCGGCCGGGGATCGATCCCCGTCATGGCCGTAAGTGGGAAAGCTGGTAGTTGCTTGCCGTTGGTCGGCAGTTTACAGTACACAACCCTAGCGAACTCTATGTACTGGTTTCCTCTGCCCTTCCAACTACCCGTCGTGATATGACCTGTACAGTGTTGAAAGCGACGTAAAACCCCAAATAAACAAATCAAGTATTTCAAAGGCTCCTGGCCAACGAGTATTATTTGCTGCCAATTTGGAAGGCTATTTCTTGCCATTCCTGCCTACCCAGCAGTTTCCAACACAGTCACATATTCATATATTATGTTTTGGTACTTTAATGTGTGTAATTCTAAACTCAAAATCAGGAGGTTAAAGTGTATTTAAGATAGTTCATTCTTCTGTTAAATGATACTAAAGTACACAAATAGATGATATACAATACCTCAGCAGTTTTATGTATTGTCCAAGATAACTCCCCTAAATAAGCCAGCAGTGAGATTTAACAGCAGGATTTTCACCCCATAAAGTGAACTTTCCCATTTAAAAGAAAATGAATACTGTAGATTGATGAGACTTGTTGTACACTTTGCAGGTGAGTCCTCCGTCCACCATTGGCAAACCACTCGAACCTACCAAGGAATCGTCAGATGAAGAACCTGACCCAGAGGCTGTTGCTAGGTACATATAACGATATAAGCTGGGTTCATAGCACAAGTGTGTGAACCAGAAGAAAATGTGAAATTTACCATTGAAATGAAATTCACTTATTTCACTGTAATTTACTAAACTCTCTAATAAAACATGATTTCTCTGCTAGGTGAAGGTTATTTGTATAATTTGTTGTAACAATTCTAGTAATATTTCTGAACAATGCGCAATTTTAAGAGATTCACCCAAATGGTGGGATTTATATTTCATCATCAAATTTCAGTGCTTATCATTATGAAAACCCAAGAATTGTAAATGATTAATTATTATTCTTCTACGTTATCAAAGAAATATTAGTGCACTCAGAAAGAAAGCTCTGGTAGTAATATTGAAATGTGTTCAGACATGTTCACAGTTTGTGTACTGTATCCGCTGAAGCGCCCATGGACAATATGACCAATTTTTATAAAAGTTTGAGATGGGCATTTACGACAGTGAAAACCAGCCAGGCATTCCAAAAATAATAACCCTACTCTGGGAGAAGGACGTTATGGCACACTCCAGCTGGAAGTAAAATATGCAGTTGATAAACAAATCTCTGGCCAATAAAAATGTGAAATAACTGCTAAAATATAGAAAATTTTGTTGAAAATGGATATAAAATAAGCAAAGTACACCTATTATCGGGTTTTAGTGGAAAAAGTTTATCTCAAAATGACATATTTACAATCATGTATTAGTGATTATGTAAGATTGTGGACGGGTGCTTACAGAAGCATGGACGATAGAGAGCTTTGCAGCTGTATGTTATTGACAGAAACTCGAATCTGAACTTGAAATTCTGCTGAACTGTCCTTTACTTCCTGGTTAATTATTTTTCTGGTTAATTATTTACATGTAAATACATTTTTCTCAGTTAATTGCAAAAAAGCCAAAATCTGTCACAACTGCAAAATGTTATTGCGATTATTTGTCCATACTTAATATGATTTCATATGGGTTAAACCATTTCACTCTATATACAGTAATACAATAATAGAAGACTATCTTCATTCAAGAAGCTGAAAAAAAAGAACCCATGATAAAGTTGTCCAGGAATCTTTTTGCACAGCAGTTGTTTTGGCTCCCTATCTTTTCTGTTGTTTATGCACACTGTTTGTTAGTACTGAGGTTATCCAGTGTATCGGGTTTGATATTTTGATTCTTTCTGTTCCAGAGTCTTTCTTGAACATAACTTTTACTTAACCTAATAGCTCCAAAATAAAAGCAGTGGTACTGCAATTGAAAATAACCATGCATATGTGTATTCATTTTCCAGAGGTTGTAGATCTGAATCAATGTATGGAGTAAGATTTCAATTTATATTTTAACTGTTTTCAAAGATATTGAGTTTGAGTATGCAAAAACAAACTTGAGGAAAAAGGCACTGGGCCATTATTCTAAGGGTGAAAAAACACCACAGTGTTTCAAGTCTTGCTTGACTAAAAATTTACTCTCTTGTACAAGCTGTACATAGTTTCTTTCGGTTCAAAGTAACCTATTTATTTGGACATCTATAAACCCTGCTTAGACTTTAGAGAAGGAGACCATGATGGTCGACCATGGATATCTGTGACTGATTATCAAAATCTGTACTCGTATGAAGGAGCAGACCATGAAAAAACATGAATATAATGGGCTATCACTCCTTTTTGTTGTCCATGATTGATCATAGACTACATCCAAGTGTCCATGGTTGACCATGGACTCGATCCACTTGTGCAGGACCATGGGTTCACTGCACCAGTGTGTGGTCGACCATGACCAGGTATAGGTATATTTTTCACCACTGCTCAGCTATTATATACCCGATGATCACCCACACTACCCCAGTTTTCGGCCGAACATGACTCCATTTCATCTATGCGAACCCCTCGATTATCCAGCCTGGTTGTATGCCCCCCGTTGGGTTTGGATAATTGAGGTTCTACTGTTCTACTTTATATAAACCTGTATGAGTACATTATCTCTGTCAGATATAGACATGTGTCACATGTCTAAACATCATATAAATCAGTTGACCTCTTTGACAAACACAAGGGATTACAGTGACCAGGTAGTTTTTAAATTTGGCAAATGATCACTGCTGACTTTAATCTTTGTGCTTGTGTCCTTTATTTTAGTGTTACTCCAAAGTGTTAGAAACACCATCCCAATGTTAGCCTAGATCTTGAAAGGGATAAAATCCCCAATCAGTTTTGTTTCTCTTTAGCATCTATAGAATCTACAACATCATATAGTTAATCAATTGATAACACTAAACATTACATGTCCAAGTAGTATTGTTACTCAACACAGTAAATGCAGATCAAATATTGCTGACACGAAACGACCAAGTACTGACACTAATCTTGCAGCAACTTTAGTGTTAGGTTTTTAGCAAGATTATTCTTTTTAATAAATTTTTGGTGTGATATTCAAAGGTGCATTCAGGTTTCAACTCATTGACAGATAATTGTTCACTTACAAGAAAGATATAAAAATGCAAAATATGGCTCAATTATCAGTTAAAACTTGTGTAGCAGTTTCAAAAATATAACCAGGTGTTAACTATTTTCAACGCCAGTAGACCTGACCTTTATTTGAATTGGCCATCCGACATATTGATACACCCACTGAAACACCCCAGGGTGATATGACCAAGTATTTGCCAAAGTGTATGTGGTGGTTATGAGAGAGAAAACAGGCCAGGTATTCCAAAAGCAATTACACCAAATGGAAGCAAAGTATGGTTGGTGTAAATAATTTCATCAGACAGAAAATATGGCTTTTCATGGGAGTAATTTATCTTGGAACAACATATTAGCGTTTTGTGGTCCATAACGGAAGATTAGTGGATGGGCACCAATAAAGACACGTGGCTTTCAGAAAGTGGCCATGGTCTTTAAAACATACTGATAGAGTAAGAAATCTAAAATTCGCCACATATCTGAAATTCGCCACATGTCAAAATACTAATAAAATAAATAAATTCTGGTGAGAGTTGTTGACTGTATAGTAAATTAAGGCTTTTTGAACTGAAAAATACCAATTTTTAGACAAAAACATCATTTTTTTCATAAAATTAACTAAGGTTTTAGAGGTGGCGAATTTTAGATTCCTGGCGAATTTTAGATTTCTTACTCTACATTTTACAGTCAAGGTGTAATACAGCACACATTTATTTCAACCAAGCATCATTTTGCGCTTCATGACATCTGCAAACATACTTTAATCACAAGCCTTATCATTAGCCCCCTTTTCTATTTTAATTAATCTTATCGCACTATATACAGTGCAGATCAATCAAGATGAGTAATTGATTGAAGTTATGACATCATGGGGAAAATGATTTGACTAATCTTTGATTCAAAGAAAAATCATATGGACAAGCATTGCAAGATTTTTGGAATAACATATATTATTTACATTAATGTCCAGTCTGTATTTCTTTTAAGTACTTCTGATTACGCTATTGATAACACACATTTTACGAGTGCCATTAAGCCCGGTATTAAATAATAGTTCTCTTGGTTGCTAGCGATAAAACACACAGGTTCAGTCTGTTTACGTCAGAGGAAAATATTTTCTAAAACTGTTCTTCTCAACAATCCTCAATTACTTAGCATTAGCATTGCTATTATGGCTGCAGAAATAACCTTTAAACATTTCTTTTAAAAATATTGTACACAAGAGGATTTGTTCGTAAGGTTTGCAGTCAATAGTGTTGTATTGTATTATCAGTATCCCTTAGTTATTAAAGGTTTAAAAAAATCTGTTTACGTTTGAGGTTAGGTTATAAAATCACAATAAGTGCTGATGAACGGACACATAAAATCAAATGGTCTTCAAACAAGAACAGAACTATTATCATATCCATAAAGTATGTTCCAGAAAGCATTGCACAGACAATTTTTTTTTTTGTCTAAGACAATGTATTTAGTTACCACATATCAAGGAACCACAGTCTGCATTATACCATTTATTTAGTTCGTTTATTTGTTACGCATGAGTATGAAATATGTAGATAAAATGACAACATAATCCACTGAGATTCTATGTTTTGCAAATACTGTCTTGAAAAATATTTATTCTGTGTGCAAGAATTTAAGGGCATATTTTTGTCATTGCACCATCAGAGTCATTGTACCCAAAATATCACAGTAGATTTGGGGAAGTGGATTATTGCCATAAGTGGAAGTAGAATTAAAATTTAATTTAGCAAGATAAATTCTTTCTTTCAAGTGTAAGAAAATAGAAGTGATAATATGAAAGCTTTGTACCTACTTAACATAAGTAATACTTTGGGCATATTTACCATAAAAATGGAAAGAAAACCAAGTTTTTAATCTTTTTTTTTTTTTTGGGGGGGGGGGGGGGGGGGGGGGGGGGGATTCCTTACATAAGAGAATTTACATCAGTTTTGCACAATATAAAAAATGTTCTGTCACCTTTTATTGTAATGGGTAGTATATTTTGGGGTGCAATACTAATTTCATGCCAGATAAACTCTTGTGTGGTGTTATTTTTCAGAGGCAGTATAAAATTTCACCTTAATGAGGTTGTTAATGTGGTATTTTTGCCAGGTATTTACAAAACCGGGGTCGAATAAAACGACACACGTTGCCTGTCACCACAGCAATCCATGAGTTCACTGAAGTGCAACATCGTCTTTCACAGCAACCAATCAACAAGTCACGACGTCCCAATCTACTGGGTCCACATGACAGGCGTAAGTCTTGTTAAATATTTTTAGAAGTGAGAGCAACCATAGAATGCAACTGCACAGTTTTTAATTTGTTTTAAATGCCCCCATTCCACCGAGCGATTAAGGCCCACGATTAAGGAAATTTGCAAGTCGTGAGTGAATCTTGGGTAAGTCGCAGACCGTCTCTTGTAGTCGTTACCTGTCGTGAGCAATATCAAACATGTTTGATATTATTCGCGACTGGTGACGACTGCCTTAATCTTGAACCTTAATCTTGTTGAATCTGCGACTGCCTCAGGCTGTCCCAGATGGCCTCAGACAGACTTTTGGTCAGTCTGCGACAGTCTTATGCATTCTTGAACTGCCAGTCTCCGACCAAGGAAATACTGTCCCAGGCAGTCTGCGACTAGTGGCCGACTAACTCATGTATATTTTTCCCACGCTTTCTTATCCGTGACCCTTATTCGCAGACTGTCGGCGAACATCAAAGATTGTCTGAGGACGCCTGGGAAAGCTGGCTAACAGTCGCCGACAATTCTCACGCTCACACAAGATTCCTGCACGTGCAAACATCAAGACAGTCGCCGACTGTCCCAGGCCAACGCAGACAAAGAGAAGACAGCCTGGGAACGTCGGGGATTGTCTGGGGCGGCCTGAGATCAAAGGCAAGATTGCGTGACAGATTATCTGGCAGGTTTGTCTGCGCATGTTGAATGCGCACTAGTTTTCCTCGTGGTCGGCGACTATATAAGGAGACCCCAAGCTGGCATTCATCTTAACTGGTACTGGCTGGCTACTGAGAACGTCGATTGTGTCAGGGATTTTAGTTAGGGGATTTCAGTTTTTATTTTGATATATAGTTTGAGTTAGGGCAAATTTCACAGATAGACACATTTTAGTATTTTTTTTTATTTTACGACATGTATAAGAGGAAAAGGAAGAGCAAGCAACAGGAGGAGAGGAGAGAAGAGGCTACAGGGGAGGAACCCACTGATACAGTTGCACAGCCTACACCACTCCAAACTCCACCTAGTGATGAGATACTGCCTACTACTGGGGCAGCCGTTGATGATGAAGAGGAGGAGCAAGTCCCACAGAATGCACCACTACCTGTAATTTCAAAGAGATGTAGGCTAGTGACAGCCTTCAGAGATAAGGAGGAGGATGCCATCATTGAATTTTTGAAGAACCACCCAGAAATTTACAACAAGGAGCACGAGAGATATGCAGACAAATATCACAAGGAAGCTCTATGGGTAGAGATTGCAACAGAACTGAAGCTAGATGCGAACGATGTGAAACGGTGGTACACATCCAAGAGGACAACTTTTGGCAAGGTGTCGAAGAACAAGTCTGGTCAGGCTCCAGCCAGTTTCACACAAAGAAAGAAGTGGGTTTATGACCGCATGTCCTTTATGCGTGGCCACATCCGCAGGAAAGGGGAAAACATAACAGCAGGGCTAGAAGCCAGTAGTTCCAGGGTGCACAACGACAGTACTCGCTCCAGTACGGACGTTGAATCACTTGACGCAAGTGGCAGATCACCTGTTAACTTGGGGCCGTTATCTACAGACCACAAGTTATTGGAACATTTTGAAACCATGAAGACTATGGTGTCCAAGTTTGTTAAGAAGCCAGTGGATGAACGAACCCTTTTTTTGACTTTGTGGCATCTGAAGCGAGCAAGTTGAGCGAAGAGCAGTACCACACTTTGAAGGGGCAGGTCTTCAACGCACTGCAGAACGTCACTGCCACCAATTTGAAAGCTCCAGCCCCAGCTCAACCACCGACTCCAAGGCAAGCAGCACCACTGCCAAGAAGAACAGCTACCGTAACTTCAGATACACAAGCAATGGGGATTTTACCACCATAGGGACCCACAAGACAAGCTGCAGCTTCAGCTTCCAGCAGCAGCCTGCTGTACTACACACCGTCACAAGTGGGATTTGGACAGGACGAGAGCAGTCGTCACAACCTGTCTGGATTTTTAAGTTTATCGGACATCACAGGAGTTACAGATGTCAACACTCCACAAGTCTTCATTGCGTCACCAGCAACACCTTCAACTTCCCAGCAATCTCTGCAACAGCAACTGCCGCCTCAGTAGCCAGCCATATCCCAGCCTGCTTTCGGCCCTTTTAAGGGCCCCCAAATCTTCCAAGAACTTTTATTAAGCTGTGTTGCTATACTCATCCCTCCCCAAACACATACAAAGCTCAGTACAAATACTTACAAAAACATAAAAAATAAAAGTCCAACACTCACACCGACCCCTCAAAACACAGAAATAACAGTACATATTTCAACAAAGGCCACATACATAACTTTAAATAATTTCCCCTATCCAATATGGCCATAGAAATGCTAGTTTAATTGCCCCTAGATAAATAAAAAGTTAAAGTTTTAAAGAGAAAGAAATCTTTAAAGCTTTAACATTAAAAAGAAATAATATGAAAAAGGGGCCCATGGAGGTCTCCACATTTATGTAAAATTTAAATGGATATTTGGCTGAAGATTTCGGCTGTTTTAAATTTCCCAAAATTCTTCACAATTAAAAGTGTTGCAGAAATAAAACTTTGGTCATTTTAAAATGACCTAGAATTCTCAGGTTTTGTGGGTTATGTTGAATTAGCCATATAAAATCAGTCACATTTTCCTTTAAATGAACTAAAGTCACTTCATTTCCATCCAAAAGCTTGAAATTGAAATATTGGCCACTATTTCAACTGAAAATAAAATCCAAATATTTTGTGTTGGCTTCAGATTTCACAGATATTCTTGCATACAGTTCAAGCAGATATGCATTCATTGTTTTTTTTTTTTGAAGCAATAACACTAATGATTTAATTTTCATCTGGTGAATGGTACCAGTGGTTGAGGTGGTGGTGCTGGTGATGCTTCCTGCTGGGTTTGAACCCTGATTTGATGCAATAGTTACCAGATCTATTATTCCGATGAGAAACAGAAAAAGCCCCAACTTTCATGTTACAAATGACTTGGTGTCATCTAGTTTGTAACCCAAACTATGTACAAGTGTTCAGGTGCGGCTGTCATATTAAAAAATAAGGTTACAATTGGGTTAAAATGTCAAAACACAAAAATCACCATTGCTGCCTGGGTATCCCTGGGATCATCCTGCGACTAGTCCCAGGCTTCCTCAGACGGTCACAGACGGCCTCAGACGTCCTGCGGGAGTCTTACACCTATCTTGGGACAATCGCTGATTATTCTTGGGTCTGGTCGCAGGCAGCCTGGGGTTGCCTGAGGTTGCCTGCTACAAATCTTGGGAAGTCGTGGATGGTTACAGGCTTAATCTTGGCCCAGTCTGGGACTGGTCGTGAGATAGTCGGGGACAATCTGAGGCTACTGCAGGCAGCCTGGGATTAATCTTGAGGTCTGCCCAAGACGACCACAAGACTGGTTACTCCACCCATTTTTGTCAAGAATGTACAAGATTCTACAGGAATAAAGGTCGCAGACTGAGTCGGCGGCCAATCGCTCGGTGGAACGGGGACATAAGATAGTAGAAATAACACTCGAAACTCCAGTACTATTAACCCTTCATCTTAAAATTGACCGAAAACACAGGAAACTGATCAAATGCAAATATTTATGATTATGACTTTCCTATTGAGTTTGGTAAAAACTTGTAGTGTGCTTAATTATTGAAATCATTAGAAATATTGAAATCTTGTGTTATCAACAATTTAAAAAATGCTGGAGATTTGTTTTTTTTTGCTGAGAATGTTCAATATCACATGCTTCACTTCTATTGTCAGTGTTACCATCTGTGCACAAGAACCATAACTCCAAGCAGGACATATATTAAACCAATTAAAATTATAATGTGTGTTTAAAATAAAGTTAAATATGCCAGAGAAAATATACCAGAGAAAAAATGCCCCTTTTTCCAACAAATAAAGATTATAATGTAAATGTATATGCACTACTTTAGTATAGGAAACGTTGCAAGACCTGAATTTATTCCTATTCTGGATGTATGCCCTGTGTGTTGGCATGTACTCTACATTTTAGAAAGTCATTAGTTACACTGCTGTCTGAAAAAATAGTTATTAAAGTTGACTGTATGACTAGAACTTCAATCAGCCAATTATACATAACTTCTGCCACAGTGAAATTGTCTTAAGTCAAAGCACAGTGTATCAGAAATATACTTGTACTTGGGTAGGAAGGTAAAATTATAGACTAAATTTAAGTTAATGCTATGACATTGGTAGAAAAACGATACCGGGTGTTCATCTGGAAAGAACTGAATCAGATTTGAATTCGGGTAACCATGTTTTAGTTTCCACCAACTGTAAGTGCCAGAGAAGCATGGCAGATAATGTAAAGAAAACATTACAAAAATTAATTTTAAATGTCTGTATTAATAAGGAAAATTATGTAAAAAAACTAATACCAGGTAGAGAAATCTGACAGAATACTAAGGTATTACCCAAGTATTTTATTGATTTACACAATATTAAATATTTTTTCAGTTACCAGTTTGCCACATTGTGCTCAGTTCGGCCTGGTTTCGGGTAACCGGATAACCTATCTCAGACTTCTCACTAATTATCTGATATTTTCTTGTACTTGAAAGCTGTTACTTAAACAGGGTTCCACTCAGATGTGTTCAAGTATGCTGAAAATGATTATTGTTGTACAGGTCATGACTCCTTGAAGGAGCCAAACAGTCTACATCTACCCAGTGAGCGTTTCTCACCAGTGCGGCGTGCCAGTGAAGGACTGATGGGAATGCCTTTACTGGGCTCAGGCGGTCTCTACCACGCCCACCTGGAGAAGTTACACAGTCAGGCCCTAAGTAGTCAAACCAGTTCTAGTCTTAAACAGCTGCACCAGGAGTGTCAGCTACTACAGGTAAAAAACTAATACAGAGTAGTGAGGCCATGGCATAGTTAAGTGAAATACAGCCTGAACTAGTCAGACCAGTTCTATTGTCAGACAGCTATATCAGACTTGTCAGGTAAAACCTGCATGCACCCTACCTCAGATATCTGTAAATATGTGAGGTCTCACTGTGTAAAAGTGTTTATGTTACAGAAGAGTGTGTATGCTGGAGAGCTGTAAAGTTCTGATCAGAGTAGGTTGTATTAAACACATACTGCTAGGCAAAGGTCAAACTCTAGGGTTTTAATGTCCCATTTAACAGCCAGGGCCATATTGAGACGGTCTCTCACACCATTGCCACTTGTGAGAGTCGATCCCAAGAGAGTTGACACAGCCCAGCTGTGATAAGATGCAAATTTGCTAAATACAAAGCTACAAAGTGTCCAAAACTGGAAGACATATGAAATATATTTAAACTGTAAAACTGTATTTATGATGCAAAAAAATGTGTATATGATAGATGGCTATTTAATGTTGATCAGATGAGAATGTGTGAACTGTTTAACAAGCATTAGAGATGTTGAACAGTACTATTCACAGGGTGAAACTTTTGTCTTGCAGAAAAGCGTGGGTATGGTGGACAGCAGTTGGCAGTCAGACTTACAGCACCAGCATGTATTACACAGACAGGCCATACAGGTGAATACAAGTGTAAGGAGGGAAAGTTCACATCAACACTTACTCTAATATGGCTTTCCATGTTGATTGCAATGTCATTTCACTATTTGGCATCGGTAGGCTTTCCATGTTGATTGCAATGTCATTTCA
This sequence comes from Sabellastarte sp. h YS-2021, assembly GCA_964017235.1. Classification (NCBI taxonomy): domain Eukaryota; kingdom Metazoa; phylum Annelida; class Polychaeta; order Sabellida; family Sabellidae; genus Sabellastarte; species Sabellastarte sp. h YS-2021. The sequence goes on from OZ024932.1 coordinate 38,793,936, forward strand.
CTATTTGACATCTACCGATGCCACAGTGACCAACAGTGTCATACTGATGATTATTCAAAGTGATCATAAAAACGTTCATTCAGGATATACTAGCAAGTTGTGTTAAGTTTTGTATATTCACCTTACACGGAGAGTTTATTCTGTACATCAACTTTATTAGGTCACTAGTAATTCAGGTCTTCAATGATTTAGCAGTAAAATGAGTGTCAGTAGCGCACAGTGTTGTATGATTGACCAATGTTTTGGAGATATTGGGCAAAGGTAGACCACTCATGTAATTAGACATTATTGATATAATTAGGTCAAAGTCAACAATAATATCTCAATTGTATCGGGTGATTTAACCTGTTGACGTTTAAACTACGCCATGATAACTCTAAATTTCATCTTTGCATGAAAAATATTAAACCCTACAACTTTTAAGATATCTATATGTTATAACCATTAACTAGGCGAGATATTTCAAAGTAATTTTAATTATTTATAAAAAAGACTTTAATTTTTAGTATAATACAGCTTAGGATAAAACATTGTTATGGTTAATAAACAAATCAGTCACATAAAAAAAACGTTTGACATTATTTCAAAGCATGTTTCTTTGGACAAAAAAGTGTCTTTCTCCTCAATTACAATATGACACATTTTTTATATTTATATCATTGTGTTTTTTTATCAAATTTTGCTTCAATGATGAATTATTCCTGAGAATCTTTATGAATGAAAAGCACTGTTTGAACAAAACTGCCATGTAGTACATCATTGTTAGTGATCTGACATTGTCCACATCTGTAGGATACATAGCATTTTCAACTTTTGAAACTTACTTTATTTTTAAAAACATTTTCAGGGTAATCATAAGTTGGCAGGTAAGGTTCATTGGCATAATATTCCTCTCTTAGTTTACAACTATTGAGAACATGCAATATCCTCACTGATATATGTATTCTTTCATAACAAGCATGCTACATCTTTGATTTCATTTGGCACCTGAAATTATTACATATCCAGTAGTCACTGTGGTTTTGCTTGTGTACTTGAATATCGAGAAAGTTCAAAGAATACATTCTTCACCACAGACCAGAAAAATGTTCTGTCAAAATTTGTTGTAGACTAGAATGGACAAAATTCCATCTGTTTATTTTTCAAATTTTATGTGCAAGTTTTCCCAAGTGATGATAAGTTTAGATGCTTGATTAAAATAAAAACCTTGAAGATGCCTATGTCCCTTGTTTGTAGGTAAATGATTTCAGGATGTCTAAACAGAAAGTATATCTGCTTGCTTTGACTTGTTTTGAATACAACTTGCTTATATTTTTATATCTGAAGATGTGAATCCAGTGGACATGGTTTATGTTCTCAGTAGGCAACATGGTTATCAGAACTTTCAAATATGCCATGTTTGTTCATACTGATTCTCAGGAAGATCAAATATTATGGTTTGAAAATTTATTATGGTAATACACAAAGTTTATATAAATAAGCAACAACATACATTGCAAAACCTATTTTAATAAAAGTGTCAGTTCCATCATAGTGTAAGTTCCAACCCTATTAGTTTTCCCAGAACCAGCCAGCGGCAGTACAGAACCTTAACCAACTGTACTGGTTTGTTTGGCTCTTCTTGCTACCCGTCACAATATAACAGATACAAAGGTACTAGGCATGAACCAAGCACCAAATAAGTAAATATTTTCACAGAACCATGTGGTAAGATTGTCAGAAATAAAATTTCTAACTGAATATATACAGTGTATACCTAAATACCTCACATAAATGTCAATAGATTAGCAGCAGACATCTTTATGTAGGTAATGATAAAATAATGTGTTAGATTGTTGGAAATAATGAGCATAACTCAATGAATACTGCCCCAGAACACCCCTATTGCAGCATTTATTATTTCCTCAGTTTAAGTTTTAACTTTTAGATGCATTGAGATCTTGTTAGTCCATGTACAAAACACACCCAACTTGCGCAACAGATAAATCCAAGATCTTTACTGCATAGAAATGTAGAAGTCCATAACACTGATGATAAGCTTTATATTTTAAAATGCCAATTGTTTAAAATGATCTCCCAGTTGTTTATATCACTGAGTGTAAGGCAAAGATGAGAGGAAGACTAGACAAGATCCTTCCAAAATGGCTACTGTTAGATGTACGCAAGCAAGTCGAACTGAAGATGTTATAAATCGAAAGAAAACACAATCACAATAATGTTCCAAGAACTCAATATAATGGGTTTTCATATTGTCCTATTTATATTTCAGAAATAATATTACTATAGCATGTACACTGTATGTTTGTATGTACTAGATTCTCACAATATATTGCTGGTGTTTGTCCATAAAATGTCTAACTTGTGGGATGACACACTTGTACAGAATGTTAAATGTGCTGCAAAATGTATGTGTGTTGTCATGCTGACAGTTAGTGTATTTGTGTATAGTCTAATTCTCACCATGCGTGTGTGCATGCACCAACTAATTGGTTAATGAAAACGGGTTTCATCACTTCCATCACATCAAGTATTATCTTCTTTTGATCTATTGATATTTTTTCATCTTAAATAACTGTTTCAAACATGTGTATGGCCTTTTGCAATATTAAATGATATAGAAATTCAACTTTAACCAAGCACAACATTTTATGGGATGCAGAAAACAGCATATTTCCAAATGTTAAAAAGTAAATAATAATTAGATAAAAACAAAGCTAACTTTATAGGAATCATTTTTTTGTACTGTTCAAGACAGTGGTTCGAATAAGCCTTGTATTTGCTGCTGTTTAACAATGACCACCCAAGACAGACGGAAAACTATTATGGTTGGGGGTACTTCACAATGAGTGTGTGATTTAGGCAAGATGTTCTAGTTGTGATATATAACACCATTTTGTTAACGCTGTGGGCATTGCCTACATTAGTGCTTGTTATTGCTAGCCTAAGCATATAACAAGTGTTATGTCATGCTTTGTCCACTTCAGTGTAATACAGAATTGTCCTGCCATAATTCACTATTTTCAAACAGACTTTTATGCATGCTTTTCAAATTCCTATATGTCTTACAGGATTTCTATAACTGTTGAACTTTCCTAAATATTACCCAAGTTCTTATGAATTACCATGATCTCTTTTAAACAAAATTTAAATTTTTTTAAATGCCATTTTTATCCTGGTGACTGAAACAATGTAAACCAGGCAGCAGACTATATTGTTTTCCCTGCATGTTGTTGTGCATGTTGTTATTAACTCAATCCACCACCCGCATTTCTATAGGAAGGAGATTTGGCTGATGATGAAGAGGATGACACTGTGGAAGAACTTTCTTCATCCAGTTCCCTAGTAAACCCTACTCCTCCAACTCAGTCACTACTGCCCATGTCCACTCAAGCTTTACCCACAAATCTCTCTTCTTCCCCAGAGAACCCAGCTGCTCACATCAGCACCACCATGTCCAGTAGTAATAGTCTCTTCAAAGACCCCTACCCTATTTTACATCATCACCATCACCACCATCACTACCAGCAACAACTACCCTCTTATTCCTCCACTGAAGTCCAGCATTGCAATAAATTAGAGCCAACGATTGCACTCCATGACTCCAGTCCCCCTGCCCAGGCAGCTGGTAGCATCACCCAAGGCACTGTCTCTTCCTCTTCTGCTGCTGCTGCTGCATCATCAGTGTCTCGCCAAGCTGCTCCCAGGCGGCGCTATAGTATTGACGGGATGCTCTCAGCCCGTGACATGGCAAGCCTTCACTTTCTTCAGTCTGCCCTGTGTTCAGGGGCCGGAATCACAAAAGGTCTCGAGTCAAAACTCAGAGCTTTTATTTTTCTGAAATATGATCTTTGTCTCAGACATGGATTAGGATTTTCTGAGTTGACATTCACTAAAGGTCACAAACTAAGATTTGACTGATATTTGTCAAATTGTTTATTGTTAAAATCTTGTGAAATTTTGATGGATCAGCATAATCGCATATGAGTTATTTTTGTCTCAATAAAGATCTTCTGTGAATCTCAACCAGGACTTGAGACCTTTAGTGAATGTGGCCCCTAAGCATGGGTCAGAAGCCACAGAGTTTGGCTGGGAATTAGTATTTTTAATATGTACTACACTGTTCTGAAATACTACCTGGGTGTCAGATGTACTGAGTTCTAATGCTACAGAAGTAGAGCTTATTATAACTGTTCAGAATTTGTTATATAATCTCTTGCAGTGTTGTGTATCCATATATTATATTAAGTGCCTTTTAAAATAATACTTGCAGGGTACAAATACCCTGGGCCAAATAGTCAAAAATAAACTTTCAAATAGTTGGTAGCTCTAGTGTACATTTTTATGGTGTGAGAAGTGCGAAATACTGAAATTGAAAATTCAAGATAGTAACAGGAGAAGCAAAACTAAAAATGAACCTTAATGTCAGCACAGTAACTACTCGACAAAACTGACAATCCTTTTGAAAGTTTGGTCATTATTGAAGATACAGTCTAACCCACTTATCCCGATCTCGGAAATATCGACTTCCTGTTTATCTCGAGGTTACACCCTCAGTCCCAACTCATTTAGAATAAAATATATAAGAAAATTAAAGGTTATTTCGATATAAAATGCTAGTATTTGCGCTTATATCGAGGCTATTTGCCATTTTACACACCATGTGTTGTTGATATTTAGTCCGGTGGAAAGTATTATTTTGTAAGAAAAACAAACAGGCACATCCAGCGTGTGTTACAAAAGGCAATTTACCCAGTAAAGCTGAAAGTCAAACAATAATATGGCCATTTCTGAAGGTTACATCTACTAGCAACACTCTCAGTGACAAGCCAATTAAATTGTTGTTTTTTTTCCCTCCCCATTTCTGTCGGTACTGTAAACTTATTTACACAGAGATTATACGAGAGATTATGTTTCAAAACTGCTATCAGTTGTGATGCATGTTTTGTTGGATATTCCTGGAGGAAATAAATTAAAGGTATTTACCAGTTCATTTACAGTATACCCCACGGACATTGCTTCAAACAGCATCTTCCAGCTATATCATTCATTATCGCCCATACACCCGGTAGTTGTTTTGACAAAGTTTAGTCTCTCAAAGGCTTGAATGTATATTTCGACTTTTGGATAAGTCGAGGTTATTGGAATGGTCCCATAGAATTCGAGATAATGAGGTTAGACTGTATATAATGTGCTTTCAATGTGGTGAGTACAATATTATATGAAATGTACTCATTTCTCACTCGATAATGTACATTTTCAATTATCAAGTGACTAAAATCTGACACTATCAGTCTCATACTTGACATTATCAGTGACTAATATTAGACATTTTCTTTGACTCATATTTGATATTACCAATGACTAATATTTGATATTAGCAGTACTTGCTACTTGACATTATCAGTGACTAATATTTGACATATAGAGCCATTTCACTCTTGTGGCCCTATATGATGACTGATACTCAACATTAGCATAGCCTGATATTTGATATTAATAGTGCCTGATATTGGACATTGTCAGTGACAATCACTGGTATAATCAGTGACTAATACTTAACATCAATATTATCATTAACTAGTATTTGACGTGGCAAATTATTACTCGGACTCCAACGCACATCTTTCTTGTTGTGTGACCGTGCTAAGAAAAAAAAGTACTATTTGACTTTATCACTGACTTATATTTGACAGAGTCAGTGACTTACATTTGATATTGACAACTATCATTGACTGACCATTCAGAATGCACATAGTACATATTATCTTGATAATTTAGGTTCTACTAGCATGTATTACTATCACCACTCCCTGAAATACCCATGTTATTGTTTTTGTTAGCACAGCCCCATATAAACCCACTAATATTTCATTCCAAATTCAATTAAGGTTACAAAAACCTATTATTTGGTCAAATTTGGTCATCTTATATTCCTTATCAACATTATTTTTTTCATTTAAGCCACTATTGCCTTTTTGTTAAGTTTCATATATTTGTTCAAATATGTCAACCACACTTTACTTCCAGTTGGTGCATACTAAAACTTGAGTAACTAAGTTTGGATGATGTTTTGGGAATACTTGGCTGGTATTCATTCGTATAGCCATCCATCCCAAACTTTTGCAAACATTCAAGTCTTTTACCCATGGGTATTTCAGAGAGTAGATAGGGTACAGTTATTTTAATACAATTTTTTTTACATCTTTCCCTCCCTCATTTGCTTGAATTATGTACATTTGCCTTTAGTACCAGCCTTCCCTACAACCCAGCTGCTGTGTATCTAATATGTGCATGTATATATATGTGAGGATTTTAACCACCTGTTGCTTACATTAATGTTTTACTGTTACATGTATTCACAAAAATAAATTGAGCAGTAGCAAATTGAAGACTTTTAATCTTTAATTATATCTGCTATAAAATCTTTAAGAAAGATTTCTGTATAACTTTGGTGGTCATTCAGGAATTTTTATATTCAGAAGTGCAGGTGACAAGATGGTGTTTCACTGTACCAGTAGAACTGTAGTAGAACTATAAATTTGCATACACAATATTGAATATGTATAGAAGAAGAATTTGTGAATATATGTTCAGTACTGTAATCTTTCAGGGTTGCTGTTTACTCTAGTTTTCAGTAGAGTGAAGCATGTTCAATTTGCCATTTAAGGTTGTACACTATAAAAAGCCAAGCGAATGGGAAATCCGGCAAAAGGTTAAATAAATGGGATAAAATTGTCATATAAGTCAAAAATTTCAGAATTGTTTTTGGTAACTCAAAATAAATTTGTGGGTTTCTTAAATGGACAGTTTTGCATATTGGGGATAGTTTCTCATTATTCTTTGTAATTTTTTATTGGTAGCCAGATGTTTCTGTTTTTGCTGGGTCTGAAACCAGGTACCCAAAAATGGTCCACTTGTTGAGAAACTGATTATCAGCTTATAAACCAAATATTCTTAAAGCTACTTAATAGATACATTTTATTGCACTACAAAAGCTTACCATGTAGAACTGAATGCTATCTCGGGAGGCCACAGGCCCCGGCCAACGTCCAAGAAAAATAGACGTCTAGTAGTGGCCAGTGCCTCATAGGGAGGTCAGCCCCATCATGAAATACCGCAAGGAAAGAAGTTTAATTTTTTCATATGGATGTACTTGTCATTGGACACTGAAACTTCATCAGTTTCTTTATTTCATATGAATAGGTAACTTGAAAACAACACATGACATGGGGGGGTTGCGGGGGTCATACTTTCACAAATATAAGGTCCACCCATGGACTCATGCATGCATAGCTCAAAAATTATTTTCATCAGATCAGGGATATATATTTTTTTTCACAATGTGGGGTCAGCCTATGACTTGCTGCTCCTCAGAGTTTATGCAGGTCAATAATCTGATTGTTTTGATTTTTTTTTTTTTAATGAAAAGTCTTTAACACAAATTATACATTAACCTTGTTATCTTTATTTATTATATCCCCAGACGAAAGTCGGGGATATATTGGATTCAGGTCCGTCGCGCCGCCGCCGCCGCCGCCGCCGCCGTAGAAATTTCCTTGTGGACGCGATAACTCAAAAACAAATTAATATTTTTTTTTCAAACTTGGTACACATGTTAAGGGTGCCCAAAGGAAGATCCCTATTTTAAGGTGACCTTAAACTCCCAGTAAAAAAGAACTTATGGCCACCTTAAGGTCAGAAATTGGACTTTTGGCCACTTAGAGCCTTGTAGGTCACAAACTATGATGCTCAGCTGGCTGAAATTTTACCTGACAACACATTAATATGTTCTTAGTACATGTGCCGAAAATCACGACTTTAAGTTGAGGAGAAAATTGTGTTTGAGGCCCATAAATACCCCCACTTAGGGATTTTTTGCTATACTTTTCATATATTTTGCCCTATAATTTGGAAGTGGTAATTCTGATGAGTCTCAAACTGCGCTAGGTATAACTTTGATATGTAATCCTTGTCTGTAGAAAATTTTAGGGCTGTAGGTTTACCCAAAGGGGTCGACTTAAGGTCTCAAAAGTGCCCACAGAGACCCAATTTATGCACTTTTTGCCACTTTCAAGCACTGTAGCTTTCAAACTATGTCTCTCATCTAAGTTAAATATAATCTGGGAATATATCTATGTGTTTTCTTATATGTGCCCCAACATTTAGGCCTTTAATAGACAGTTAACCTGTGTATCAGGACCATAAACACCCACCCGAGTGACCCTTATAAGACATTTTTCACATCTTTTTCCCTGTAACTTGGAAATGGTAAGTCTGACAAGTTTCAAACTGTATTAGATATATATTCTGTGTGTAATCTTAGTATGTAACAGATTTTAAGTCTGAAGCTTTAATTTTGAAGGTCAAATTGAGGTCTCTAAAAGGCTCCCAAAGACCCAATATTTGGACTTTTTGCTACTTTTAAGCCCTGTGACTGTCAAACTATGTGACTGATAGAGCTCAAATCCTATCTGGGAAGATATTAGTATGTTATTTTTATATGTGCCAAAAATTAAGGCTTTAAGAAGACATTTAACCTGTGTATGAGACCATAAATCCCCACCCGAGTGACCATTTTTAGACATTTTTCACATATTTTTCCCTGTAACTTGGAAATGGTAAGTCTAAGAAGTTTCAAACTGTATTAGATGTATATTCTATGTGTAATCTTAGTATGTGACAAATTTTAAGTCTGAAGCTTTAATTTAAAGGCCACATTTAGGTCTCTAGAAGGCCCCATAAAGACCCAGTATTTGGACTTTTTGCCAATTTTAAGGCCTGTGACTGTTAAACTATGTGACTGATAGAGCTGAAATCTCATCTGGGAATACATTATTATGTTCTTTTTACATGTGCCAAAAATCAAGGCTTCAAGTAGACATTTAACCTGTGTATGAGGACCTTAAACACCCACCTGAGTGACACTTTTAAGACATTTTTCACATATTTTGCTCTGTAACTTGGAAATGGTAAGTCTGAGAAGTTTCAAACTTTATTAGATACATATTCTATGTGTAATCTTAGTATGTAACAAATTTTAAGTCTGAAGCTTTAATTTGAAAGCCACATCGACTTTGGACTTTTTACCACCTTTAAGCCCTGTGACTGTTAAACTATGTGATTGATGGAGCTGAAATCCCATCTGGGAATACATTATTATGTCCTTTTTACATGTGCCGAAAATCAAGGTTTTTAGTAGACATTTAACCTGTGTATGAGGGCCATAGACACTCGCCCAAGTGCCTTTTTTGACATTTTTTCCGTATTTTGCCCTGTTATTTGGAAATGCTTAGTGTGACAAGTCTTAAACTGTATTATATATAATTTTTGTTTGTTATGTATGTCCCCCAAAAAGTTTCAGATCTGTAGTTTAATTGCTAAGGTCTCTTTAACAATTGTAAAATGCCCACAGAAACCCAATTTATGGACATTATGCCACTTTAAAGCCCAGTAACTGTCAAACTATGTGGGTTATAGAGCTGAAATCTTTGAATTTTTCAAAGGAAATGCCTGTCTATTTAAATTTTGATTATTAATAATGTTATGGCTATCTTAGTCTTTTAAGAACTTATTTTTGTGTGTTATACCTCTGCTTGCTGAGTTTTTAACTTTTTAAAATGAAACTGGTTAAACATATTCAAGTAGACAAAATGGACACTTTAAGTGAGCTTTAAGTCCCAATATTAATGAAATTATATCCTTATGTAGTAAAACTAGGGGATTTTTAACCCTCAACTAGCCCAGTTTTATTCAACTTGCCTCAGTTAATTTTGACACAGCTCCTACAGTTATGAACTCATTTCAGTTGATAATCACATACTTAAAATTCTCAATTCTTTTTGTATTTGAGTACCCCTTTTATATAGATTGTTTGTTTACCATTTATCCCCACCTCTGGGACCTCCAGCTATATTGAGTGACACTAAATAAACAAAGGGATTTAATGATATCAGATGAGAAACAAAGAACTCAATGGGGTTGCAGATCTTGTGTAATAGTGAGAGAGGTGTGGAGAAGGGGAGAGGGGTGGGGGTGGGAGGTAGTGGGCTTCATTACATATAACACAAAGGGGAGTCAGAACTGAGATTGTGTCACATATTTAGGTTGCATATATATGGACCACATATATAGGTATAGAGGAAATGAATAACTGAAAACAATTTGCAAATTCTAAAAATAATATAATAAAATAATAATATAAATAATTTTTTTTTAAATAATATTTTATTTGTGAACAAATATAGAAACAGATATGCGCTTTTGGGATTATGAATTTTAGAATGGACATTGAATCATCAATCATTTAAATACTTTGAAGGAAGATTGAAAAGTATGATGAGTTGAGTTAAAATAATATTTTATTTGTCAACAAATATAGAAACAGATATGCTCTTTTGGGATTATTATTTTAGAATGGACATTCAATCATCAATCATTTAAATACTTTGAAAATAGGTTTAGAGTTATCATTGCAGGAAGATTGAAAATATAATTTGAGTTATGTATTCAGTGTCTGGGGATACACCATCTTCCTTGGGAAGATATAAACAGAGTAGATTGATGTGCTGAAGTTCATATAATAATGGGTAATTATGTTTTAAAAAATTCCCGATCAAAACCTGTGGCGTGAGTGATGACCTGTCTGGGGATATGTTGGCGCCGAGTTGGCCCAATCTAGTTGATCATAAAACATTCACTTCCAAAAACAACCTCTTGTGCCATTATTGTAATCAGGTCACAAAATAAGAAATAGCTATCATTATAATTAAGTATTCTGAGAAACTTGTAAGAGAGGACAATATGTGACTAAATTTATGACATCAACTCTTTTGTCTTGCATCTTTTATTCTGTCTCATTACACAAATTTATGTTCAGAATATTAATAGCAAGTAGTATGTCACCGAGTATGGCAATAATTGTGTAGCACTGATTTGCAGAGATAAACATTGTAACTTTAATGGAAATTTCATAAGTATGAGTTCAATACAATTATTCACTTTGAATAGCTGATAACATTTAAAAGTTCAATGTGATAACAAAGCTGTAAAACATTGAAGTCTGTTATCATAATAATTGTATACAAATTTCAGGATGAAAAACTACAGTTTGCATAATGTAGCTTGTGTGCATAAACTGCCCTGCTTTGTGGCAAATTTCTTGTTTGCTACTCTGCAGAGTTAGGAAAACCTTATTCTTTGATCTTAAAGAGAAGTGGTCCTCAAACTATATTTGAATAGAATAAGCCGTTTCTGTTAATTTTCAAAGAAAACTTAGCTACTTCTGTCAATTTTATGTGCCCACTGTAGTGTTTGTAGAGGTTTTCCCTTTGCCGCCTCCAACAAAATAATATAACAGGTAGACTTCTCAAATTTACAGGATATGTTCATTATTGCATAAACTTGTCTGGGAATATTTTTGCGCTCGTTTTGAAAAACCAGAACTGGTTTTTCTTTGATGAACATCAAAGACTTTTACATTCTCTGAGGGTGGCTCTCATCTATGGATGGATGAATTTTATGGTTCATATTTTAACAGATATATATGTCCTGTATAGCCTACAGACATTTGACCATTAAGCTTTTACTTTAACGCCATCCCTTGACCAATAAAATGCCTGCCTAGGCCACATTTTTTTCTGTGTGGACTCCAGTTACCGTCAGGTGGAAGGTTCTAAATTTGATATTTAGCTTTGTTTTTGTTTCTTCTCTTTGCAAGTTAACATTGTATCAGAAGTATTTCTGTTTTTGTCACTTCTATATTTGTGGAGGGTTCCTTTCAGCGCATTTCAGTTAAAATGTGTGGTTATAACCTGTATAACGTGATGATGTTATGTGTGTCACATTCTATCATACTTTGTGGTGCAACAATAGCAATTGTGTGACGAGGGTAACTGATTTATAATTTCACACTAAATTAAATTTTAAAAAATGTCAAGTAATTTATTTGAACCCTGATTTAACCCAAACCCCCCACCCACCCCCCACCCCCATTCCTGCCCTTACAGTACTTTTTCAAAAACAACTACTTATCTGTTTTTGTTAATCTCTGTAATCTATTTATTTGTGGGAGTTAGGTTACCTGTCATATGAACATTTTAGTTCTTAATAAAATTAAAACATTCCTCTGAACTGTGAAAACTCATTAAACATTCTCCATTGTGCCACTCTTTTTGATTCTTCTCCATGTAGCCATTTTTACCATATTTATCTTTGTGGAGCGTTTTTGACCTTATGCTGATTATATCCTTATTTTGCACCAGTGAATCCATTTTGTTTAAAATGCAATCATAAGGAAACCATTACTATCACATATAAAGACCACATATTTTATCAATTTGTTGGTTGAAGTGGATGTATAATGACTTGATTATAGTTGTACACAAGTTTTTTTATGTCAGCTGACATTATGGCATTGTCCACTTACATATCTACATGAACAACTTCTCCTCCAAAAGTACAAGGCCAAGAGACATGCTGTTTGTTAACCCCAGCTGTCCTCTGTACCATCTGGGCAGCGGCGGCAGGCATAAACCTTGTGGGTGTTTCACAGCCTAAACCCATGCACGGATTGCCACCAGATTTTCAGGGTATGTTTACCCCAAGAGGATCTACAGCTGATGAGGTTTTGTAGGTTTCTGGCAACAACTGTTTCCATGGCAACACTTTTAGGTTTTCGGGTCTTAAAGTTTGTGAGTATTCAACACAAGCTTAATATGTTAACCGAAAGAGGATCTAGAGCTGATTAGGTTTTGGAGGGCATCTGGCAAGACCTGTCGCTGTGGCAACGCTTTGAAAAAGGGGTGCTATTAAACCGATGTTACTACAGTTGCAGTTTTATCTTTCGCCAACCAAAGGCCGGGGTTTGGAGATTATGAAATTCCTTGTGTGCATCTGTGTATGTGTGCGTGAATGCACATGTGCATTTATCACATTTTAATCAACCTTTATATCTCATTCATGTATGAAGATATCTTCACCATTTGCAGAGAATGTTTATGGCTGTGAAAACATGTACGTAAAAAATTTGTACTCATTGTAAGAAACACCACAGCCGGCATAGCTGATTGTTTGAAAATCATTGATGTGCTGTAAAATTTAAAATATTGCACCTAGCTATGTTAGATTTGCACAAAATGAAAATGGTGAGGAAAGTTTGTCTGGGAGTAATTTTGGCTTTGTTTTGAAAAAAAAATGGCCACCATATCACATTTATAATGTCAAATGGGGGTGGGGGCATATAAAAGCCCTAAGATCTCCCTTGTCATTGATCCTAGGGGTTTGGAATGAGAAAACAACTTATTGGAAATCGACCTTTGACCCGTGATTCAAGGTCATGTAATGTCATGCTGAAAGGGCATTATATCTTCCTTATAGTTGTTCTAGGGCTTTAAAATATGAAAACAGAAATCATGGCTTGTGAAACTTGCATCTGACAATATCTCATGGATTCTGTATACTTGTTACAACTGAAGTTGTTCCTGAGGTTTTAACAAATCTCAATGTTGTTGCCCATTTAGTTGTACCTGCAGGATGGGGTTCTTGCCTGTTTCTCAGAGCTGTTAGAATCAGGGTATCCCCACCCAAAGTGTGAAAATGTCAACATTATGACAATTTTCTCATTGACTATTGAAGTGATTTGGCTTTTATCTTAAATATATGCACTAGGCTACAAGTAGATTCCCTTTTATAAGTATCAGGCCTGGATCTATCTTAATTATTTTTAATGAACCTTTTAAATAATTTTAATGCATTTAAATTAATGAAATCATGCACTAAATCACTTGTAACTGGAAAAGTTTTGCATTTAGGACCTTTTGTTAAAATAGATTGTTCAGCCACCTTTTTCTATAGCTACAACATGGTGAGAAACTTGGGAGTCTATGCCAATAGCTGAGTGAGTAATCTCGGCCTTTTCAGTACCTTCCATAGTGAGTAAAATCACTTATAACTAAAGTCTTGAAAACTGTTTCATATAGATCATTTTCTTAAAATTATTGTTGTTGAGCTACTTTTTCCATTTATACAACATGGTCAGAAGTTCGAAAGTCTATCCATAGCTAAGGCTGTGGTATCTGCTTGCGCACTTTTCAGCGGTTACCTAATGAGTAAATGGCTTGTATCTTCAAATATAAGTAAGCATTTTATGAATTAGATTGTTCAGATACCTTCTCTTCAGCTAAGAGGTGGTGATAGTTTGGCATGGCTATCACAATAGCTAAGTAACAGCCACTTTCTCATTTTTCGGCAGTCAGCAAAATGAGTAAATGGCTGAGATCTTCGAAAGTATTGTAGCCACGTAATTTCTTTCAAAGGCGTCGTGCATCTACCTTTTGTTAACTAGAACACAATTAACTTTCAAAGTTGTTGCTCAGTGTATGAATGAGTAATAGCTACTTTCTCACTTTTCAGCAGTTTCCATAATGAGTAAATTGCTTCTATCTTCAGAAGCATTGCAGGTGGACAATTTCTGTCGAAGGTGTTGTTCACTTACTTTTTGTGAACTGTAACATAGTAAAGTTTCAGAATTATAGCTCAATGCCTGAATGAGTAAAAGCTAATTACTCACTTTTTAGCAGTTTAAATAATGGACAAATGACTTTTAATATCCACTATTATTATTGATCATAGAGGTTTGTGGGAAATCGTGTAGCTTGCAAGTTTTGGTGGGAACAAATTTGACCATTGACCCTTCCTTCAAGGTCAAATGGGGATGTTGATACTTTCAGTGCCCTGTATCTCCTTATATATTGGCCCTACAGGTTTGGTATGTGAAGACAACTTATGGGAAATCATGTGCCCTGGCTCTTTTGATGGGTCTTATTTGACCTTTAACCCATCCTTTAAGGTCAAATGGTATCATTGATACTTTTAATACCCTGTATCTCCTTTGTTATTGGTCTTAGAGGTTTGGGATTTAAAGACAACTTCCAGGAGATCATGTATCCCAAATAGTTGAATGGGTTTACATTTAACTTTTGAGCCTCCCCTCAAGGTCAAATTAGCCCCTACTACTTTTAATTTCTTTCCTTTACTTTCACTTGTACTCTTAAACTCAAAACACAAAGTCAGCTGACACAGAGCCCATTCATGGGCACAGATTGCTGGTTCTAACTTGTCCATCCAAGTTCTATATTAGTTTTAACTTGCACAGTCATAACTTGTACATGAATATATGTCCTTGTGTAGAAATAAACAAAAGTTAGGTGATTGTAGGTGTCAATATCAGACTTATTATTTCAAGCTACCTTTCCACCACATTTGCTTTCACTTTCCAAATCCCAATCCCGGAGAGCTAACTGTTTCCAATCTGTTAGACTAACTATCTCTAACATTAATACCTTCAGGCAATTGATGTATATTAGTTTCAGTGTGTGAAACATTCTTGTGTTTGGGTTTAGAAACATAAAAGACTAGCTTGTTTTTTGAGTATGAATTCATTGTGAAATTATACCAGCTAAGTAAAATATCAGGAGAGTTTGAGAATACAAAATATTTGTAAAAGTTTGAATTTTAGACAGCAGATATTATTTCTCACTTGTAAAAACTTATTTAACATCCTCATAGATGGCACAAAGCCTGCAAATTTTAAAATAAGCTACATAAATACATTTGGCATAAGTTAATACTTGGTACTTGGTGACAAGTTTCTTTTTGTAATTTGCCTTGGTCTTTGTATTTGTAGAGCACTTCCCAAGGCTTCCAGAAGATGTCTCCTCAGCAGTCCCCACCCATCCCAGGCTCACCGAGTCACACTCACCACCCCCCCTCCTCCACCTCCAGTAATCCTAGCGATCACCAGCCCACCACAACATCAACAAGCCCATCAGACCCCCTCCTCCATCAAAACCTACAGAGACTACACCTGCAACAGCATCAACATCAGCAGCAACAACAACAGCAACAGGCTCCTGGAGGCTTAGCTACCTTTCCTCCACCAACAACTAGACGCAGTAGTCCACCCAGCTTCAATCCTCTCCTACAGCATTCCAAGGCAGTAGGGATGGGTGCAGGGGAAAACTCACTGCTGACGGCTCAACACAGGAGCAGCCCACCCCCCAAATGTCCACTGAACTTGACCATGATTAAAGAAGATGCGTGTGACAGCATGGAAGCAGATGTGGCCATGAGGGAGGAAGAGGACTTATCAGATGACAATCAAGACCAAACTGAGCTTGTGGTATCTGAAGCTCAAGTGGTGAAAGATGAAGAATCTTTACCAGGAGGTAGCTGGACTATACCATCTGCCAGTGGAGAGGTCAGAACAAATGCATCAGTATTATCAAAAGCTGGGAACACTACCTATGGTAGCAGCACAGATCCAGCAGATAAGAAGAGACATTCATTTCAAACCTCAGCCCCCCAGATTAGTATTACAGATACCCAAGGTCATGTGACTGAGGTCACCAGTGGCAACAATTTAGTTGAAGATGATATTGATGATTTGGGTATCAACAAAGATGAAGATTCTGACACTGCAATGGACAACGACAGTGATCCAATGTCCGAATTCCAGGTCCACTTACCAGAAGGCAATCCTTACCAAAATTATGGCATGCCTTTGTTCCACAACCCTTTCTCTGCCTATACCCAGTTGGCACTGAACAGTCAAAGACAGATCAATAACCGCATCCCTTCCATTTACTCAGAACCTTACGATACTCTCCAAGAAAGTGATGGTGGAGAAACTGTACCTGAAGATGAACGGATTGTACGCTTAAAGCGCACCTTGTCAGACATTCTGCGCAATATTCAGATAATACTGGATCATAAGAAATCAGAACTGGTATACCAGCAGCTGAACAACATGTTTAGACTGGAGAATTCCAATGTCCAGATGGAAATGGAAGTGTTGTGCCAACTTGGTAATGCAGAAAATGGACTCAAGTTTAGGAAAATTGCTGGCGATCCCTCCCACTACACTCAGCTGTGTTGTGAGTTTATATCTTACATGGAAACGTGCAATTGATATAATATAAAGTAGTATGAATATAAACAGTGTGTCTGCATATATGTATATGTATTTTTAAGCTGAAAGAAGGTGGTACACGGAGGATGGTGGACATTGCTTCTAACTTAATCTGTCAGGAATGTAATTATTTTTATTGGGGATACAAATTAGGAAAGATCCTGATAAAAATATGTCAAAATTTTATTGTAAGTTGGAGAATAAAGTTATTTCATTGTAATGCCAAAGGTCATCTGTGTCAGATATTTTTCAAATTTCATTGAAATTAAAAGATAATGTAACACAGGATATATATATGCGAAACATTATCTTTGGCATTTTATGGATTCAAAAGTCATAATGGAATCATCCATCATTTCAAGAGGAGCAGAGCAAACAGTGGATGATGGTGCAATGAGATTCTAAAGAGGATCTATATGTGCACATTACCATGCAATATTACAGACAGAGGTAATGGCATTACAGTAATCATTGAAACAAGTCAGTTATGAGACGGGCAACCTGAAGAAAGAAAACTGCATTCATTACTTTATACAATGTTATACGGTCTTATTTGAAAACAGTTTCAGAGATATAACAAAATAAGAATTTCTTTCAAGTTTTGTGAGTTCATTGAAACTTTGGCATAACAATGCCAGTTCTGTTTCTCAAGTGGGGTTGATTATCACTAACTGTAGGACAGTTGCGTAATTATTCAAAATAGACAGTTTCACTTGTATTGTACATGATTTAATTTATTGTATTTATCAACACTTGATATATAGTCAATGGGATCAAGCATTTCAGAAAGCAAAAAAGTTTGTACTGAAATGGCGTATTTGTAAACAAGTGTACTTTTCAAAATGAGGACATGATGTATACCTGCATGAGAACACAATGTATACCTATTTGTATGTGTCTGTGAGTGTGTGCATGTGTGGGTGAGCAGTTGTGTTCGTGTGTTGCCATCTTTTCGATATTCCGGTGTGTCTTGTACAGTTAAACTCTGTTAAATAGAAATCTGGTTTTAGTAGATGTAAGTAGCAGGACCTTAAAGAAACACTTTCCATTGAAACTCACCTTGTCATGTGGAAATCTTGGTTGAATAGAAATATTTTGAATATAGTCCATTGAAATGTCACTTAACAGGGTTTTACTTTATAGTGGAGTAAGAAATCTAAAATTCGCCAGAAATCTAAAATTGGCCACCTCAAAGCCTTAGTTAATTCTATGAAGAAAATGACGCTTTGTCTTTAACTTTATATATTTCAGTTCAAAAAGCCTTTGGTTTACTGTACATTCAAGAAATCTCACCTCAATTCATTATTTTTATTAGTATCTCCACATGTGGCAAATTTCAGATTTCTTACTCTACAACGTTATTGTGTGTGTGTGTGTGTCCCGTAAAGTTATCAGTTACAAAGAAATTTGGGGCTTTAATGCTGATAAACTACAAGTGGGTAATAATTATGCAGAAATTTTAACCTTTTGGCTGTTGCCCTACGATTTTGCAGATATTTTCAGCTTTCACGGCAGTTTTGATGAGTGTTTTATGGAATTTATACAATGTTCATAAAAAAGAATATAAATTATCGTAGATTTACAATTTTGTGAAGCCAGTTTATAAATAATGTGGCGTAGTTGTGATCAGGACACTTGTGAATTTTGATTTTCAAAAAAGTATTGATCAACCATTTAAAGTTCTGCTTTAAATAATTTTTTTCCCATCGTGAAGGTCTCAGTGAACATTCCCTCCAACCGGATAAGTATCATTTTTAGAGTCAAGAGATTTGAATGCTTTTCCACATACGGTATTTTTTGATGAAAAACTTCAAAACTTAGTTCAATTTCGACATGAATTATAACCATACAAAGTTTTTGTAAATTGTTGGACATCCGACGCATTTTTTGGTGTTGAATTGAAACTGATGGTTTACGAAGGGCCACAGTATTCCCTTGAAAAGTAGTGGAACATTCCATATTTCACGGTGAAACATTTAATTCATCTGAGCAGTGTATTTTTATGTCAGCTGACTTGTCAGTCAGCTGACATTATGTCGTCACTCTGCGGCGTGGGCGTCCACGTACGCGTCCGCGTGAACAACTTCTCCTCCAAAACTACAAGGCCTAGAGACGTGCTGTTTTTTTTAAAAGATACCTTATCTATCGAGGATGAAAAATTGTTCAAGGCATGCAAATCTGTCTGTTCGTCTGTTTGCTAGAGACATTACAAGGGGGGTACCCCCACCAAAAGTGTGAAAATTTCAACACTTAATCACAATTTTCTCAGTGACTATTGCAGGGATTTCTCTCATATCTTGCATATATGTACTAGGCCACAGGTAGATTCTCTTGTGTGAGTATGAGACCTGGATCTGTCTTACTGTTTTTTTTAATAAATTTTTTTAATAATTTTTAATGCATTAAAATTCATAAAATCATGCACAAAATCATTTATAACTTGAAAAGTGTTGCATTTAGAGCATTTTGTTAAAATATGTTATTCAGCTACTTTTTTCATAGCTACAATATGGTGAGTAAGTTGGGTGCCTGTCTCAATAGCTAAGTGAGTAATAGCTACTTTTGGGCTTTTCAGTAACTTCCATTATGAGTAAAATCACTTGTAACTTAAAAACTATTGCATTTAGAGAATTTCGTATAAATATGTTATTCAGCTACTTTTGGGTCAGCTATAACATAGTAAAATTTTAGACCTGTAGCTCATGGCATAGCTGAGTAATAGCTACTTTTAGGTTATCACTGTTGAGTAAATCGCTTATAACTTCAAAACTATTGCATTTAGAGAATTTCGTATAAATATGTTATTCAGCTACTTTTGGGTCAGCTACAACATAGTAAAATTTCAGACCTGTAGCTCATGGCATAGCTGAGTAATAGCTACTTTTAGGTTATCACTGTTGAGTAAATCGCTTATAACTTGGAAACTATTGCATTTACAGTATTTTGTTTCAATATGTTATTCACCTATTTTGGGATCAGCTATAACATAGTGAAGTTCCAGATCTGTGGCTCATTGCATAGCTGAGTAATAGCTACTTTGAAGTTCTCACTATTGAGTAAATCACTTGTAACTTAAAACCTATTGCATTTAGAGAATTTCGTATAAATATGTTATTCAGCTACTTTTGGGCCAGCTATAACATAGTGAAATTTCAGATCTGTAGGTCATGGCATAGCTGAGTAATAGCTACTTTAAAGTTCTCACTATTGAGTAAATCAGTTGTAATTGGAAAACTATTGCATTTAGAGTATTTCGTATAAATATGTTATTCAGCTACTTTTGGGTCAGCTATAACATAGTAAAATTTCAGACCTGTAGCTCATGGCATAGCTGAGTAATAGCTACTTTTAGGTCATCACTATTGAGTAAATCAGTTGTAACTTCAAAACTATTGCATTTACAGTATTTTGCTTAAATATGTTGTTCACCTACTTTTGGGTCAGCTATAACATAGTAAAATTTCAGACCTGTAGCTCATTGCATAGCTGAGTAATAACTACTTTGAGGTTCTCACTGTTGAGTAAATCAGTTGTAATTGCAAAACTATTGCATTTAGACAATTTCGTATAAATATGTTATTCAGCTACTTTTGGGCCAGCTATAACATAGTGAAATTTCAGATCTGTAGGTCATGGCACAGCTGAGTAATAGCTACTTTGAAGTTCTCACTATTGAGTAAATCAGTTGTAATTGGAAAACTATTGCATTTACAGAATTTCGTATAAATATGTTATTCAGCTACTTTTGGGTCAGCTATAACATAGTAAAATTTCAGACCTGTAGCTCATGGCATAGCTGAGTAATAGCTACTTTTAGGTCATCACTATTGAGTAAATCAGTTGTAACTTCAAAACTATTGCATTTACAGTATTTTGCTTAAATATGTTGTTCACCTACTTTTGGGTCAGCTATAACATAGTAAAATTTCAGACCTGTAGCTCATTGCATAGCTGAGTAATAACTACTTTGAGGTTCTCACTATTGAGTAAATCAGTTGTAATTGCAAAACTATTGCATTTAGAGAATTTAGTATAAATATGTTATTCAGCTACTTTTGGGTCACTTATAACATAGTAAAATTTCAGACCTGTAGCTCATGGCATAGCTGAGTAATAGCTACTTTTAGGTCATCACTATTGAGTAAATCAGTTGTAACTTGAAAACTATTGCATGTACAGTATTTTGCTTAAATATGTTGTTCACCTACTTTTGGGTCAGCTATAACATAGTAAAATTTCAGACCTGTAGCTCATGGCATAGCTGAGTAATAGCTACTTTGAGGTTATCACTGTTGAGTAAATCGCTTATAACTTGGAAATTATTGCATTTAGAGTATTTTGTTTCAATATGTTATTCACCTATTTTGGGGTCAGCTATAACATAGTGAAGTTCCAGACCTGTGACTCATTGCATAGCTGAGTAATAGCTACTTTGAAGTTCTCAATGTTGAGCAAATCACTTATAATTTGAAAACTATTGCATTTAGAGAATTTAGTATAAATATGTTATTCAGCTACTTTTGGGTCAGCTATAACATAGTAAAATTTCAGACCTGTAGCTCATGGCATAGCTGAGTAATAGCTACTTTTAGGTTATCACTGTTGAGTAAATCACTTATAACTTGGAAACTATTGCATTTAGAGTATTTTGTTGCAATATGTTATTCACCTATTTTGGGGTCAGCTATAACATAGTGAAGTTCCAGACCTGTGGCTCATTGCATAGCTGAGTAATAGCTACTTTGAAGTTCTCACTGTTGAGTAAATCAGTTGTAATTGGAAAACTATTGCCTTTACAGAAATTTGTGCAAATATGTTATTCAGCTACTTTTGGGTCAGCTATAACATAGTGAAATTACAGACCTGTAGCTCATGGCACAACTGAGCAATAGCTATTCTCAGGCACTGACTGTTGAGTAAATCGGCTATAACTTGAAAAATATTGCATTTGGAGTATTTTGTTAAAATATATTGTTCACCCACTTTTGGGTTAGCTATAACATAGTGAAATTACAGACCTATAGCTCATGACATAGCGGAGCAATAGCTATTTTCAGGTTCTCACTATTGAGTAAATCAGTTGTAACTTGAAAACTATTGCATTTACAGTATTTTGCTTAAATATGTTGTTCACCTACTTTTAGGTCAACTATAACAGAGCAAAAATTCAGACATGTAGCTCATTGCATAGCTGAGTAATAGTTACTTTGAGGTTCTCACTCTTGAGTAAATCAGTAGTAACTTGAAAACTATTACATTTAGAGTATTTTGTTAAATATGTTTTTCACAGACGTTTTTGTCAGCTATAACATAGTGAAATTGCAGACCTCTATGTCATGGCATAGCTGAGCAATAGCTTCTTTCAGGTTCTCACTGTTGAGTAAATCATTGTATCCAACCTGTAGGAAATCATGGGCTGGGAATCTGTTAATATGGTCCGATTTGACCTTGGAACCCTCCTTCAAGGTCAAATGAGGATAGCCAAACATAAAAGTGCTTATAACTCGCTTATTATTGGTCCTAGAGGTTTGGAATGAAAACCAACCTATAGAAAATCATGAGCTGGGAATTTTTTGGTGTGGTCGGATTTCACCTTGGACCCCTCCTTCAAGGTCAAATGAGGATAGCCAAACTTAAAAGTGCTTATAACTCGCTTATTATTGGTCCTAGAGGTTTGGAATGGAAAACCAACCTATAGAAAATCATGGGCTGGGAATCTTTTGGTGTGGTCAGATTTCACCTTAGACCCCTCCTTCCAGGTCAAACGAAGATAGCCAAACTTAAAGTGCTTATAACTCGCGTATTATTGGTCTTGGAGGTTTGGGATGGTAAACCAACATATAGGGAATCATGGGCTGGGATTCTTTTGGTGTGGTCAGATTTGACCTGGGACCCCTCCTTCAAGGTCAATTGAGGATAGCCAAACTTACAATTGCTTAGAACTCGCTTATTATTGGTCCTACAGGTTTGGGATGGTAAACAAGCTACAGGAAATCATGGGCTGGGAATTTTTTTGTGTGGTCGGATTTGACCTTGGACCCCTCCGTCAAGGTCAAACAAGGATAGCCAAACTTAAAAAGTGCCTATGACTCACTTATTATTGGTCCGAGAGGTTTGGGATGGTAAACCATCCTAAATTCTTTGGCTGGGAATCTTTTGGTATGGTCAGATTTGACCTTTGGACCCCTTCTTCATGGTCGAACGAGGATATTGCATTTATAGTATTTCTTTAAATATTTTTAACCTACTTTTTACACTTTAACAATTACCTTGTTACTTTATTTCATAATACCATTTGCAGGGCACAACTTTTTTGTCCTTTTTTTCTGTCAGCTTCGGAATATCTTTCGAACATGCTGTTCAGTTACCATTTACTGTATTTCTGTACAGCCCTTTCCCTGATAATTATGCTTTCCTCTCATTATCACCATCACAAATCAAAAACATTCAGTCAGCTGACACAGTGCCCGTTCACGGGCACTCTCCTCTTGTTTAGTTATTATTTGTTCCTAATAGGATCAAAAACCTGACAAACTGTGGTTTTGTTTTTTTTTTCAAAAAAAATTTTTCTATCATAAAAGCTTACTTGTCTGTTTTTGGATTAACAATATGAAAATTTGGAGATCTTTGTGTGGATATAACCAAGTAATAGCCATTTTTTTAAAACTAGTCAAAATGAGTAAATGAGTAATTTCCGATTTTAATTATTGTCTACATATTGTTTTTTTTTATTTCTGTGACGTTTTTTTCAGTTAACTGTAATTTACTTTCTCATTTTCGCAGAAGGATCTTACTGGTTTCTGTCACAATATGTGAATTTCACCACTACAGATGGTAATTTCACCCTGTAAAATTAAGGCAAAGTTATCAAAATTTGTGGTTGTACAGGTTATAATGATTCAGCTAAAGTTTTATTGTTTTAGATGAGAAAAGTAACCAATTATTTCCCTGTAAATTAAAAAATAATTCAACAACAGTCAAACTTCTCTATTTCTCTAGCCACATGGGCAAAAATATTTTTATACAACTTTTGTTGATTTTTGGGTAGTTCAAGAATTGATTCTTACTTTGTTAAGTTTTGCAGTGAAGTTTGTACTTGTAATACTTGCAGAGAGATATGTTATTGCAATATATATGTTCAGTATGTTATCATATAGATTTTTGTTTTCAACCAAAATTTGTTACTGACATTTTGAGGTGGTACACAGTATACCAGTTGTTTAATGACTGTAAATAAGTCATCCATCTTGTGCAAGAAGTAGGTCCTTTTATTACGCTACAATAGCTTACCATGTGGGACTTAATGCTGTTCTCGGGTTGCCACACCCGGGGCCAACGTCTTAGAAAAAAAGATCGTTCTTGTTAGCCACCGGATATACTGGTAGTTGTCGTCACGTGATAACTTCTGACCAATCGCCCTACTTTCTCGTTGGCCACGATGACTGGTAGCAGTTTGTAAATATACAGACATTTTCATTTATTTCTCAGTATTCACGTATTGTTGGAGGCTAATATTTGGATATTTCTTTAAATATATTTCATAGATTATACTGTAAAATTTTTAATTTCACAACTTAAGTATTTTCCTTACAATCCGCGTGTTTTGAGTTTTCTCGGTTCAGGCAATTTCAATTGTACGTCTTTTTATTGCATTAAAATGTCTCTTCATCAAGCAAACAAAGACAAACCGAGAGCTCAGAAATGCCGCCATTTTTGCTTCAGTTTTGATACTCATAATTACTGCCCTACCTGTAGGGAGGCTGGCAAGGGAGATGACCCCTGTGTCACTTTTGAAGCACCCTGCCATATTTGCACATCTCTCTCTGATGAACAATTGCAAAAAATTCAAAACAGGAAGCGGTACTTAAAAAAGCAAAAAGCGGAAACTAGTTCCAAAGATGAACTAGATCTCTTGGGTGAAGGTGATGGGGACTCTTTTACTGATTCTAATGCAGACCTTAAGAGTGCTGCCGATAACCTCTTTACCTCACCACCACCCCCACCCCCCCACCCGTCCTCAACCTCTCGCCTTCAGTTCTTTATCACTAAAGACCCCAGCCAAGGCTGTTCCTCCCACCCCAGGTACTGTTTTACAAAACAAAATTCAAAGAAATCTAGAGAAATCCCTGGGTGATTCCTTAAATATACATATCCAGCAGCAAATGGGTTCCTTCCAGGCATCCATGTTAGAAGCATTTCAATCACTCCGAGAGGAGTTGGCAGTTAAAAAGTCTGCCGAGGTTGATCCCTCGCCTCATGCTTCAAAAGCTGGTCCATCCAGCAACTCTGCTGCTCATCTGGACCTACCCCCTCCGAGGTCAAGTACTAATGCACAGTCCGAGGCAATGGATGTGGACGTTGGTCCAGCACTCCCTCCTCGACTAGTACTTAATCAAACTTCCTTGGATCAGTACGTTGCCCCTTCTGAAGCAATACCGAAGGATTCCTCGTACTCACACAAAAAAACAAAGCCACAGGCAAACAGTAACACCGAGCTCTGCCTCGGATCATCTGGATGAGGATTCCGACGAACCTCGGATCCATCCTAGACCTAAGAAACACTCTGACAAGAGCAAGCATAAATCTAGGTCCAGATATGTGTCATCTTCAGAGGAAGATCACTCCCCTGTGGCCAGACACAGGTCTTCTAAGCCCTCTAGGGCTCAGCCCTCAGGCGCAGCTTCTGATCAAGACCTCCCACAACATGATCCAGACCCCCCTTATTATAGGGAAGTAGCCCTGTCTGACATTCCCTCCCAATACTCTGAAGAGGTAGACACCTTCAGGCGCATTCTTTCTCTCCCTGACCCCAGGGACTCTATGCCTAGGTCTTCAACTTCAGTGTTGGGTCTGGATGACGAGAAAGGCCGTCAAGAGCTCAGACCTAGAGGTCCTTCCTCTATCCTACCACTTAGCTCAGTTATCAAGGACGCCTTTGATAAATTTCAACATGATTTCAAAGCTGCCAATTTATCTGAGGGAAAATATGTCAAGCCTCCTCCTTCCACTTCTAAGTGGTATAAGGTTGGACAGCCCACTTTTCAAGACAAAATCCAGGAGTTGAATACGGACTTTGCCAAGATCTGTATTACTCCTAGACCTCCTGGGGCACCAGTAGCCAAAGTCCCTATGCCAGTCCTTAAGGAGCTGGAACATCAGGCTAGACAAAATATCTCAACCCTCAATTTCACCGCTGCCTTTGCCAAAACCTCTTCTTCTTGCAATGCTTCCTTGGAGAAGTGCCAACATAGCATCAAGTCAACTGTCAAGAAGATAAAGTCTCAGATCCAGAAAGGTGCCAATCCTGAGAAAGCAGCAAAGCGCGGATATGAGGAAGTTGCTGAGTACTTGGATTTTTGGAACAAGACGGTTCTTGTTCAACATAGAGCTCTTACCTGTCTCGGCAAATCGCTAGCCCATATTAGTCCTTCTGGGACTCCTCCTTGTTCGAGTCTCAACTTGTAAAGGAAGGTGAGGACTTCCTTCTCAAAAAATTCACCTCAAAAGATTCTCAGGGTTTTTCACCCTACCAGAATAAGCCCTTTCGTGGCCCCCACAAGAAAAGAGGCTCCTACAGGAAACGCCCCTATGGGGGCAATACCTCTCAAAGCAGTAACCAATCCTTTCCCTCGGGAAGAGGAAAATCCAACTTCAGAGGCTCCAGGGGTCGTTTTCGACCCCACAATAGGGGAAGGGGGCGTGGAAACCCCCCTTCGCAATGACTCCTCCAAAGCCTCATTCAGTCCACCAGTAGGAAGTCGCCTCCGTTCTTTCAAGAGAGACTGGCTAACAAACAAATGTTCTCAAAACGTGTTAAACATTATTACCAATGGCTTCGTTCTGCCATTCCGTTCAAAGCCAAACTTGATCAGATTTCCTCTGATTCCATCAGAGTACAAGGCCCAACAAAAAGACCAAGCCTTGGCCACTTGTATCCAGTCTCTCTTGTCAAAGAACGCCATCGAAAGGGTGGAAAACGTAAAATCTCTCGGGTTTTACAGTCGCCTGTTCCTAGTACCCAAGCCTCACCAAAGGTGGAGGCCAGTCATAGACCTAAGCAGGCTCAACACTTTTCTACATGTAGAAAAGTTCAAAATGGAAACCCCGGAGTCCATCCGGACTTCCCTGGTCCCAGGGGAGTGGGTATCGTCGATAGACCTGTCGGACGCATACCTTCACATCCCCATCCATCCAAACTCAAGGAAGTACCTAAGGTTTTGCTACAAGGCCCAGGTGTTCCAGTTCACCTCCCTACCTTTCGGACTGGCCACAGCCCCCCAGGTCTTTACGATGATCGTAAAGGAAGTGAAACTAATGGCCCTCTCAAGAGGACTCAGAATTCACCAATACCTGGACGACTGGCTGATCAGGTCCCAGTCCCAGTAGGAATCTCAAACGGACACACAGGCAGTGGTAGACCTAACCCAATCCTTGGGTTGAATAATCAACCAGGAAAAATCAGAACTGAAACCTACTCAGGTGTTTTCGTTCGTGGGCTACGAATACCACCTAGATTCAGCCCTTGTAAGACCCACTCACGAGAGATTGCTCAAACTTCAGGATTTGATCCTACGACTCAAGTCAAAACGTGTTTTGACTGCAAGATAACTTAAAAAGTGCCTATGACTCACTTATTATTGGTCCGAGAGGTTTGGGATGGTAAACCATCCTAAATTCTTTGGCTGGGAATCTTTTGGTATGGTCAGATTTGACCTTTGGACCCCTTCTTCATGGTCGAACGAGGATATTGCATTTATAGTATTTCTTTAAATATTTTTAACCTACTTTTTACACTTTAACAATTACCTTGTTACTTTATTTCATAATACCATTTGCAGGGCACAACTTTTTTGTCCTTTTTTTCTGTCAGCTTCGGAATATCTTTCGAACATGCTGTTCAGTTACCATTTACTGTATTTCTGTACAGCCCTTTCCCTGATAATTATGCTTTCCTCTCATTATCACCATCACAAATCAAAAACATTCAGTCAGCTGACACAGTGCCCGTTCACGGGCACTCTCCTCTTGTTTAGTTATTATTTGTTCCTAATAGGATCAAAAACCTGACAAACTGTGGTTTTGTTTTTTTTTTCAAAAAAAATTTTTCTATCATAAAAGCTTACTTGTCTGTTTTTGGATTAACAATATGAAAATTTGGAGATCTTTGTGTGGATATAACCAAGTAATAGCCATTTTTTTAAAACTAGTCAAAATGAGTAAATGAGTAATTTCCGATTTTAATTATTGTCTACATATTGTTTTTTTTTATTTCTGTGACGTTTTTTTCAGTTAACTGTAATTTACTTTCTCATTTTCGCAGAAGGATCTTACTGGTTTCTGTCACAATATGTGAATTTCACCACTACAGATGGTAATTTCACCCTGTAAAATTAAGGCAAAGTTATCAAAATTTGTGGTTGTACAGGTTATAATGATTCAGCTAAAG
Source organism: Sabellastarte sp. h YS-2021 (assembly GCA_964017235.1). Lineage (NCBI taxonomy): Eukaryota > Metazoa > Annelida > Polychaeta > Sabellida > Sabellidae > Sabellastarte > Sabellastarte sp. h YS-2021. The sequence continues at coordinate 38,822,348 of OZ024932.1, forward strand.
TTTTATTGTTTTAGATGAGAAAAGTAACCAATTATTTCCCTGTAAATTAAAAAATAATTCAACAACAGTCAAACTTCTCTATTTCTCTAGCCACATGGGCAAAAATATTTTTATACAACTTTTGTTGATTTTTGGGTAGTTCAAGAATTGATTCTTACTTTGTTAAGTTTTGCAGTGAAGTTTGTACTTGTAATACTTGCAGAGAGATATGTTATTGCAATATATATGTTCAGTATGTTATCATATAGATTTTTGTTTTCAACCAAAATTTGTTACTGACATTTTGAGGTGGTACACAGTATACCAGTTGTTTAATGACTGTAAATAAGTCATCCATCTTGTGCAAGAAGTAGGTCCTTTTATTACGCTACAATAGCTTACCATGTGGGACTTAATGCTGTTCTCGGGTTGCCACACCCGGGGCCAACGTCTTAGAAAAAAAGATCGTTCTTGTTAGCCACCGGATATACTGGTAGTTGTCGTCACGTGATAACTTCTGACCAATCGCCCTACTTTCTCGTTGGCCACGATGACTGGTAGCAGTTTGTAAATATACAGACATTTTCATTTATTTCTCAGTATTCACGTATTGTTGGAGGCTAATATTTGGATATTTCTTTAAATATATTTCATAGATTATACTGTAAAATTTTTAATTTCACAACTTAAGTATTTTCCTTACAATCCGCGTGTTTTGAGTTTTCTCGGTTCAGGCAATTTCAATTGTACGTCTTTTTATTGCATTAAAATGTCTCTTCATCAAGCAAACAAAGACAAACCGAGAGCTCAGAAATGCCGCCATTTTTGCTTCAGTTTTGATACTCATAATTACTGCCCTACCTGTAGGGAGGCTGGCAAGGGAGATGACCCCTGTGTCACTTTTGAAGCACCCTGCCATATTTGCACATCTCTCTCTGATGAACAATTGCAAAAAATTCAAAACAGGAAGCGGTACTTAAAAAAGCAAAAAGCGGAAACTAGTTCCAAAGATGAACTAGATCTCTTGGGTGAAGGTGATGGGGACTCTTTTACTGATTCTAATGCAGACCTTAAGAGTGCTGCCGATAACCTCTTTACCTCACCACCACCCCCACCCCCCCACCCGTCCTCAACCTCTCGCCTTCAGTTCTTTATCACTAAAGACCCCAGCCAAGGCTGTTCCTCCCACCCCAGGTACTGTTTTACAAAACAAAATTCAAAGAAATCTAGAGAAATCCCTGGGTGATTCCTTAAATATACATATCCAGCAGCAAATGGGTTCCTTCCAGGCATCCATGTTAGAAGCATTTCAATCACTCCGAGAGGAGTTGGCAGTTAAAAAGTCTGCCGAGGTTGATCCCTCGCCTCATGCTTCAAAAGCTGGTCCATCCAGCAACTCTGCTGCTCATCTGGACCTACCCCCTCCGAGGTCAAGTACTAATGCACAGTCCGAGGCAATGGATGTGGACGTTGGTCCAGCACTCCCTCCTCGACTAGTACTTAATCAAACTTCCTTGGATCAGTACGTTGCCCCTTCTGAAGCAATACCGAAGGATTCCTCGTACTCACACAAAAAAACAAAGCCACAGGCAAACAGTAACACCGAGCTCTGCCTCGGATCATCTGGATGAGGATTCCGACGAACCTCGGATCCATCCTAGACCTAAGAAACACTCTGACAAGAGCAAGCATAAATCTAGGTCCAGATATGTGTCATCTTCAGAGGAAGATCACTCCCCTGTGGCCAGACACAGGTCTTCTAAGCCCTCTAGGGCTCAGCCCTCAGGCGCAGCTTCTGATCAAGACCTCCCACAACATGATCCAGACCCCCCTTATTATAGGGAAGTAGCCCTGTCTGACATTCCCTCCCAATACTCTGAAGAGGTAGACACCTTCAGGCGCATTCTTTCTCTCCCTGACCCCAGGGACTCTATGCCTAGGTCTTCAACTTCAGTGTTGGGTCTGGATGACGAGAAAGGCCGTCAAGAGCTCAGACCTAGAGGTCCTTCCTCTATCCTACCACTTAGCTCAGTTATCAAGGACGCCTTTGATAAATTTCAACATGATTTCAAAGCTGCCAATTTATCTGAGGGAAAATATGTCAAGCCTCCTCCTTCCACTTCTAAGTGGTATAAGGTTGGACAGCCCACTTTTCAAGACAAAATCCAGGAGTTGAATACGGACTTTGCCAAGATCTGTATTACTCCTAGACCTCCTGGGGCACCAGTAGCCAAAGTCCCTATGCCAGTCCTTAAGGAGCTGGAACATCAGGCTAGACAAAATATCTCAACCCTCAATTTCACCGCTGCCTTTGCCAAAACCTCTTCTTCTTGCAATGCTTCCTTGGAGAAGTGCCAACATAGCATCAAGTCAACTGTCAAGAAGATAAAGTCTCAGATCCAGAAAGGTGCCAATCCTGAGAAAGCAGCAAAGCGCGGATATGAGGAAGTTGCTGAGTACTTGGATTTTTGGAACAAGACGGTTCTTGTTCAACATAGAGCTCTTACCTGTCTCGGCAAATCGCTAGCCCATATTAGTCCTTCTGGGACTCCTCCTTGTTCGAGTCTCAACTTGTAAAGGAAGGTGAGGACTTCCTTCTCAAAAAATTCACCTCAAAAGATTCTCAGGGTTTTTCACCCTACCAGAATAAGCCCTTTCGTGGCCCCCACAAGAAAAGAGGCTCCTACAGGAAACGCCCCTATGGGGGCAATACCTCTCAAAGCAGTAACCAATCCTTTCCCTCGGGAAGAGGAAAATCCAACTTCAGAGGCTCCAGGGGTCGTTTTCGACCCCACAATAGGGGAAGGGGGCGTGGAAACCCCCCTTCGCAATGACTCCTCCAAAGCCTCATTCAGTCCACCAGTAGGAAGTCGCCTCCGTTCTTTCAAGAGAGACTGGCTAACAAACAAATGTTCTCAAAACGTGTTAAACATTATTACCAATGGCTTCGTTCTGCCATTCCGTTCAAAGCCAAACTTGATCAGATTTCCTCTGATTCCATCAGAGTACAAGGCCCAACAAAAAGACCAAGCCTTGGCCACTTGTATCCAGTCTCTCTTGTCAAAGAACGCCATCGAAAGGGTGGAAAACGTAAAATCTCTCGGGTTTTACAGTCGCCTGTTCCTAGTACCCAAGCCTCACCAAAGGTGGAGGCCAGTCATAGACCTAAGCAGGCTCAACACTTTTCTACATGTAGAAAAGTTCAAAATGGAAACCCCGGAGTCCATCCGGACTTCCCTGGTCCCAGGGGAGTGGGTATCGTCGATAGACCTGTCGGACGCATACCTTCACATCCCCATCCATCCAAACTCAAGGAAGTACCTAAGGTTTTGCTACAAGGCCCAGGTGTTCCAGTTCACCTCCCTACCTTTCGGACTGGCCACAGCCCCCCAGGTCTTTACGATGATCGTAAAGGAAGTGAAACTAATGGCCCTCTCAAGAGGACTCAGAATTCACCAATACCTGGACGACTGGCTGATCAGGTCCCAGTCCCAGTAGGAATCTCAAACGGACACACAGGCAGTGGTAGACCTAACCCAATCCTTGGGTTGAATAATCAACCAGGAAAAATCAGAACTGAAACCTACTCAGGTGTTTTCGTTCGTGGGCTACGAATACCACCTAGATTCAGCCCTTGTAAGACCCACTCACGAGAGATTGCTCAAACTTCAGGATTTGATCCTACGACTCAAGTCAAAACGTGTTTTGACTGCAAGATGTTTGATGTCTCTAATTGGGTTGCTAGCCTCAACGGAGAAAATGGTCCCGGAGGGACGCCTTCACATGAGGCCCTTTCAGTTTCATCTCAAGGAGCACTGGAGATATCCTCAGTCGCTGGACAACCTCCTTCCTTGGACAGAAGCCATTGTAGCCCACCTAGATTGGTGGCAAAACCCCTCAAATGTGATGAAAGGCGCAGACCTTCATCCCAAGGACCACAGTATCCAACTCTTTACCGATGCCTCAAACGAAGGTTGGGGCGCTCACTTAGATCAAAATTCTACAAAAGGGCTGTGGTCAGAGCGGTAAAAAAGGCTACATATAAATGTCCTGCAATTGAAGGCGGTCTCCCTGGCCCTTCGAGACTTCAAGGACCAGTGCCAGAATCAAACAGTGTTAGTTGCGACGGACAACTCAACAGTGGTAGCCTACATCAACAAGCAAGGGGGAACTCACTCAGCAGAGATGTGCGCTCTCCTGTGGAAAATCATGACCTGGTGCCATCACTACCATATAACATTGAAAGCCAGGCACATTCCAGGGTGTCTGAATGTGATGGCCGACCTCCTATCCAGGTCCAACCAAGTGCAGTCAACAGAATGGTCCCTGCACCCTTAGGTCTTCAAACAAATCTGCCGAAAGTGGTTCACCCCTCATGTAGACTTATTCGCCACTCACCTGAATCACAAACTCCCTCTATATGTGTCTCCTATCCCAGACCCAAGGGCCTGGAACATAGATGCTCTGAACATAAACTGGACCAACCTCACGGCCTACGCCTACCCTCCTACGGCTCTCCTTCACAAGGTGATCCAAAAGATCAAGCAATGCCATTGCCTGATCATCGTGATAGCCCCAGGCTGGCCAGGGATGCCCTGGTTTTGGGACCTAGTGCAGCTCTCAACAGAGATCCCACTACAACTCCCAGTGTCAACGACCCTACTCAAACAGTCCCACAACTATGTGTTCCACAACAATCCGCAACAGCTGAACCTCCACGCCTGGTGTCTAGGAGCGGACAACTCCAAGAACAAGGCTTCTCTGTGGAGGTGGCAGAGAGAATTGCTGCCCCTCAGCGGTCATCAACAAGGACCATCTACAGGTCAAAGTGGGCCCTATTTGAAAAATGGTGCAGAGAAAATTCGGTGGATTTCTCCACTCCATCTATGAAACAAATCTCAGATTTTTTCATGTACCTGTACCAAGACCTAAACAGGCGCCCCTCGACCATTGATGGTTACAGGACTGCTATCGTTGACACTTTGGGCCCAACGGCCCAACACATTGCGCACAATGCAGACCTTCATAGGTTACTCTCCAGTTTCCACAGGGATCGTCCTAAAAGTTCCAGAAATTTACCCAAGTGGAACCTTTCTGTTGTCCTTAACGAGCTCACCAAAGCACCATTTGAGCCCATGAAAGACTCAGACCTCAAACATCTTACTCTCAAAACTGCTTTCTTGCTAGCCTTGGCCTCCGGCAAGCGCCGCAGCGAAATCCATGCCTGGGTCGCTAACAAAGTAGCTAATTTAGGCCAATGGGAAAAGGTAGCCTTGTTCCCTTCTTCTGATTTCATAGCCAAAAACCAACTAGCAAGAGAAGGTTCTCAAAGTGTGTCACCAGTGACTATTCCTGCTTTGACTACCATTGTAGATAGACAGTTTAAGGAAGACAGGACCCTGTGTCCCGTGCGGGCCCTGAGGTTCTATTTGGACCGAACTAAAGACCTGAGAGGGTCTCGTTCTCTCCTTTTCATCTCCTTTAAGAAAGGACATACCTCAGACATCAGACCCGCTACACTCTCCTCATGGTTGAAACAAACCATTCTACTTTGTTATAAACAAGCAGATCAACAAGCCTTGGACTTGGTCCAAGTCAAAGCGCATGACATCCGGGCCTTCGCGGCCTCTAAGGCCTTTTACGGTGGAGTATCGGTGGACCAAATCATGCAAGCCTGTCACTGGAAAGCTCACAACACATTCACAAATTTTTACCTAAAAGACCTTACTTGGTCGGACACCGACAACAATATGTATCTGGGACCCGTAGTGGCGGCACAACAAGTCCTAGATCCTTCCCCTCAGACCAGTTGTCCTCGGAAAGAAAAAGGGGGGGGGGGGGGGGGGGCACATCCGCTACAACCAAGTCTTCAGGAGTCTCTCCCAGGATCTAGGTATTCCTTTACCTTCAAGATGTTACGGGTAAGGTCATTTTATTTTTCAATTATCAGGTAATTTCTATTAAGGACTTAGTCAGTTGTCGTTAATCTCATATTTCAGGTTAAAAATTTCATGAGATGCCCGACCACTGGGTTGGTCAGTCACACGTGAAGGTCTAATAGGGACCCTTAGACCTCGAAGTGAGCACTGCTGCACTTCCGTCCTACTACCAAACATCTGGACAGTTTTAGCACTGTCCCTTTTTACTCAGGTTTTTGGCTCGTTACAGGCCCGACCTTCGGGATCGGGGCTCTGTAAAAGGGACTCAGACTGGCATTTCTGGCACTATTCTGTATATATTAATTCAAATCTTAGAAAAAAATTACATATCTTCCAGTCTCAGCTGTAATCCCGCCACCGGGCGGTTGAATTGAGCATTAAGTCCCACATGGTAAGCTATTGTAGCGTAATAAAATTGGAAATTTTAATTACTTAAATGTAGCTTTTATAAGCTACAAGCTTACCATGTGGGACTTAGGAGAGTCCCACCCTGCCTCCCCGCTGTTTACAGCTGAGGGGTAGGTTTAATAAAAAATTTCAACGAGAAAGTAGGGCGATTGGTCAGAAGTTATCACGTGACGACAACTACCAGTATATCCGGTGGCTAACAAGAACGATCTTTTTTTCTAAGACGTTGGCCCCGGGTGTGGCAACCCGAGAACAGCATTAAGTCCCACATGGTAAGCTTGTAGCTTATAAAAGCTACATTTAAGTAATTAAAATTTCCAAATTTGGGTGAATTGTACATTATAAGTCATTGTTACCTATGTGTGATGATATTTGGAGAACTACATGTTGGTCAAATAATGGACACATTCAAAAATAGAAGAGACAGTACTTTAGTATAAAATGGTAGGAAAAGAATAATTTCAGTGGGAATGAGATACGAGTTAAAATTAAACAGTCGGTTGTAAGGTCGGATAATAGTGGTTGTACTGTCCAGGTAAACACACCTGTGTATAAGAGGGAGAAATGTTAATTGTACCTTGGTGGTGTCGCTAACCTGTGATAACTTAGCATTGAGGAAAAAAACTCATTTCTTGTAAGTTTTGCTTGGTTTACTCAACACTAGATCATAACTATGGACAGGCCATATACTTCACTGGTGTCAGAATTTCCACAATAAGTTTTGTTTGTGAATGTCTCGGGGCCGGTCCCAGTGAAGCATTTCAAATGATGAAGTATCTTTATAGACAAGTAGTAGAATGTACTCTGTACAGGTGGAACCAGTGTAAGTCACATTTACCTGTAAATGGAACCAGTTTGGAGTTTTCCAGAATGAGAAACTGCTGTAATTTTTATTAATATAAGTTGAAGTTAGTCACGGCTCGAACCAAGTGATATAGATATTGGAAGTTCTAGTTGTAATGAGTTTACTGTATTGTTGGTGTGTGCTATTAGTAAGTACAAGTGCAGCAGAACCTTTCTAAGACAAACTGTGGTCAGGAGAGTATTACCTTCCCTCTGCCAGATTAATTTTTACCTATATTTATGAGTATACGTTTTTGGCAGTGTGTGTTCTTCTGTTTGTCTGATTGTTGTTTTTTTTTCACAAATACTCAGTCATGGATGGATTTTGATGAAATTTTTCAGGAAATGATTATAATAGTTTTAGGAACATATGACTCAATTTTGGATCCAGGAATTTTTAAGGGATTTTGTTTTTTTCAACTTTGCTCTCATCAGTATTGGAGGATTCTGACCTTGGCAGAGGTATTCGCTTTATGATTGTTCCTATTATTACTGGTTTTTACAAAACTATTGTGTTTTATTTTCAATCTACTAAACTTTCTATTAATCAAACCTGACTACCCATTATGTTTGTGTACAAGAGACTGTATGTTTCAATTCAATGTTATAAGTTTTTATTAAAAAAAAAGCAAAAAAAATAATGTTCTGCACATGTGATGTGAAAATGTGATAGATCAATTTATACAGATTTTGTTTGATGTTGTATGAAGTTTGCCACATTGAGTTTTACATATTTAATATATAGATGTGCAATTAAACATTTTCAGTTATAAGTCAGTATCATTTTAAGAGGAAGTAATGCTTTGGTCCTTGTGGCCCTCTTTCATTTAAATTGAATGAAATTAAATTAAATTGACTGGAATTGCTGTTAAGTAGAAGTATTTTTCTGGGACCTTGAGGTTTAATATAGCCTACAAATCAATAAATCAGTGTGTGAGTTTTGTTCTACTGATAACAGAAATTAAAGGAAATTTGATGGTGTGCCAAGTTTCATTAAACAATAATAAAATGTTTTTAAATTGTATCACAAGAATACTGAGTTACCTCAATGAAATTGCATCTGAAAACTTTCCTTGTGAAACTATTATCTTTTCTTTTTTTTTTTTAATTTTGCATTGAATAGACTTAGCTAATCATCACTAGTACCTTACCATTTGCCATACAAGCTAAATGTATAAAAAGAAAAGAATATTTGAAAATATATTTTAAAAAGTCAAAATTACATTTTAAAAAATTAATTGCAATAAAAACATTTACATATGGTTGAGAAAAGCTATAATGCTGTCTGAATTATCACCTGAATTATTATTACCTCTGTTTTGTATGGTAAAGGAATTTTAAGACTGTGTACATTTTGCATTTATTTGTGGATGATTTCACCTAACAATAAACAAGAAATCCAAAGATTATAAGAAATATAGCGTAACATTCTCATAGTTTTTTTTTTCCTTCTCACAGCTGAAGCTTTCACAGATCATGTACATCAATATATAAAAGTATAATTGCAAAAGTGGTGTGGCAAATTTCCAATATGTGGTAGTTTTTGTGTTAACATTTTGTTATTCTGTAGTTTGTTACAGTGTGAGTTAACTTTGTTTTCAAAAGTCAATCTTGGTGATCATAACTTTACTAGATATAGCCATTATTTTATAATTTGATCAAGAAAGAATCCAGCAGTTATATTAGGTTTCGCCTTCACCTTTGCCTGTGACCAATGGTTTATGTTGTCCCACAAGTATGTATTGCATTCCTCCATCACCTTTACTGCTTGTCAAATCACCCATGTATTATCTTAATAGCAAGGCTAGATCCATATCCGTGAATTAAGCAAGCTTGAAATATCGATATACAGAAATGGATTTTGTGTCTTAGTTGTAAGTGACTAATGGGTTCTCTGTCCTTTTGCCTTTTCTTCTAAATAAACTATTTTGTAACAATTGGGGCATTTCCTGTCCAGAGAACAGCGTGTCATATCCAATGTGTAACATGACCACTTTGTTAGGGAAGAAATACTTATGGTATTGTGTCGTTTTACACACACCTTTTTTTAAATCTGGGCCAAAATAAGCTTTAACATAAAAAGTTGATTACCCATGCTGACTATTCAGTCATCTTTCAGACTTTTGCGGATTGTTTTTGTGCATGCCAATCCTGGTCAATCTGATGCAATTGTTACATTCTGGATTGTCTGTTGTTTCTTTTGGTAGATTTTGTTAGATATTTCATGTGATATTGTCTTCATTGTTCATGAGTTATTTTGTTTGAAGTTTTCATGTAATTTATGTGCAATAGTAGACCATTAATGAGAAAGAATTCGAACTTGCAATGAATTTTCTTGCAAAGTCGTTTTATTATTACAGTTTTACAACAATTTTCAGTAGAAACTGCTACTCACAAATATAAATCTAGATTCTGTCTGTATTCTTTTACATGTTTTTATGCCACATTTATGAGGCCTGTGAAAAAGTTTAAATTTTATGGTCAATTAAATTCTACTGGTTTCACAAGAATACTTTCTCTTTCTTCTCTGTTGATGGATTTGATGCTTTTTGTGGTAACTAGAAATTTATCTGGGGAGAATATAATGGAACAACTTTGCAGTATCTAAAGTGATGTTTATCTTTCATATTTCAATTTAACTATTTTCAATTATCACAAGAACTCATGACCAAATATGAGTATCTAAATAGAGGTTAGAATGTATTCAAAATGGACTTCAGACCATATTTTATACATTCTGCGTTATTACCGGTATATATTTGTCCTTTAAAGTAACTTCTTTTATGATTAAAAATACTTTTGAAGTAAAAACATTGCACAATAAATTCTGCTTTATCCCCAGCCCCCACAAACCCCTTCAGTGCAAATACTAAAGATACAAACCATTCAGGCAGTGCTGAGCAATCAATTTCTCTTCAAAACAAAGCCCTTTTTCACATGTTTCTCTGCAAACTTAGTTTTTGCTCTGCTTGTTACGATGCACCTGGTTTTGGTGAGGTTTATATTGGTGGCAATGGAAGACTTGCCACATTGTGTGAAGTCCATTACTGGGGCTTCCTGTAAAATTTAACAACAGGAAGTCGAATTCAGTGGACTTATTTAAAATACAATCTTTATTTTTGTTGTGGCTCCAATGCTAAATTGTATTTTCCTTTGGTTTTATCATAAAATGCCTCTTCAGTTTTATTTAAATTCTGTTATCCAAACAAAATATTATTCTGCTAGCATGTGTAAGTAATGAAAGTTGTACTGTAATTATTCAACACAGATAGGCAAGGTATCAGAAGAGCCTTCTATCTCCACATTACAGTGTTCACAGTGGGGTCTTTCATTTTACTACTTTAATACCGGTATAATAATCATATGAAACATTTATAGAGTGCCGAAATTGATGTAGTCATCTTCTAAGGTGCCAGAGTCTGAAAAATGCTAAGTAGATTGTCGGGCCATACATACAGTGTATTGAAAGATTTCATTGGAACCTTTTGTGTCCTTGAATGGCTGAAGAACATTTTGACTTTGCTTTAGGAAGTGATCTGGTGAATAGTGAGGACTAGTGATGCACCTGCAGTGAAGGTTCTGGATATAACCTTAGGTGGGAAAGGTATTGCTTGCTTGACAATTGGCCAGTGGCTTAAATTTCACAATTGTGTCCTGCTAGTACTCACTACTATCTTCTGCAGTAGAACTACTCCTCATGATTTGACCAGAAACAGTATTTCTAGAGTGATGACAAGTCTAGGGAAGATAGCTTACACAAAAAATAGAAAACAATCGAGCCTAAGGAGACAGTAAAGGTTCCAGTGTGTTGTTACTTGTTCTAGATTAAAGTGAAACTATTCATGTACAGAAAATTTTATTTTAAGACTTTGTGTTGTTGTCAGTGATGTTCCCACTATTCCATTGTCAGAAAAAAGAATGTATATACTGTCTTTTTATGTTTTTCATTGTATATAATTGTAAGTAATTAAAGAAAAAATCAACATATTTATACATAAAGATTTGTATAGTGTGCGAAAGATGATACGATAGCAATGTTCATATTTATTATTGTTTGCTCTATGTGTGAGTGTACATATACGTATACACAAAATATCTATATATTAATATGTTATTCATATGCCTGTTCAAGAAGATTCTCAAAATAAAGATGGCAAAGTGAATCACAGTTTTATTGGACTAAATTTCATGTATTTAAACACCAAAATAGCATTTTAATTGTTTAAATCCTCAGCGAAATATGTGCAAAATGTTGTTGGAATCATGTTTGCAGAAGAAACTAGTTTAGAAATTCTGTAGTATTAATATTTCATGTCTTGATATTTCAAAGTTGATAAAATATATTCATAATCAGTGCTAAATGCAAGACTTGATACCCTCAAAACTTTAAATGCTTTCCAAAGCAGTAATCAGGTTAATTTGAACTCTTTCAGTAATTTGTGACCTTACCGTAGTGACCTTTACTTTGAAAATCTTTTCTGGGTTGTATCTTGGAAACCGTAAGGCGGACACAGCCATGTCATGTTAGCATATAGAAATAGACAACGACGAGCGAGGGGTTATGGGAGATTTTACAACAATTAGCGATATTAGGATGACAAAGGTGCAGTGTTGATTCTAGAAATTTTGAAATGTGGGGGCTTGGTCAATTAAACTGGGAACTTCTGCCTCCGCCAAAGAGGGATTAATTTCAGAAGCATTTGTCTGTCCATATATTTGTTAGCAGGATTACACAAATGCTACTGTATGGATTTTCGTGAAAAACATAGATGGAAACTGATCCAACTTAGATCACATTAAGTTATGTTACTTATCTGGATCAGTGCTTGGATAAAAAAAATCAAAGACCTGGGGCCATATTCTACAACAATACTTTTCTAGCAATATTTTTTAAAATAGAAGCACCTCGATGAAAGACCAAATGCTTTAAACTGGGGAACTCATGGCCATAGCACCCAAGTCATAAATATTCATGAGATGATATGAGATCATAGATTTCCAGTAGGGTTTTCTAGCAATATTTTATAAAATAGAACCCTCAACAAAGATCAAAGACTTTAAACTTGAGAACTCACGGCCATAGCTCCCAACTCATTACTATTCATGACAAGATATGGGGTAATATGGGGTAACACACATGCTGTATGAACTGGTTCAACAGTATTGTTGTTAGTATCATCATCCACTTTCAAACTGTAGTATCTGTTTTAATATGAAATAACATTTTTCACTGAAGAAAACGACTAAATATAGCCTTTATGATGATAAAATTAAAGGATTCTCGTGAAACGATCGGTGCCCCTCCATTTTGTAAACATGCGGCATCGCGTCTTCTACCGAACGCGCCGAATATACCGAATTGCGGGCTAGTACTAAAACTCGCGAGATATCGCGTATCCCGCGCTCTAGAAGCATCACTGAAGGTGGAGCCCGAGTGAATCTAATGCACGCATCGTTGTAAAATCTCCTATAACCCTGAGCTTGGAGTTGTCTATTTCTATTCTAACATGATGTTTTAAAAGATCTTATAGTTTTGAGCCTATTTTGTACAAAACTATACGAATATTCTATAAAAAAAAATTTTATCGAAGGGTGCAGTTGAATAATTGGAAGAGCCACAAAATAAGATGACCCTTTTCTTTGTTAAACATCATTAAACTTTAGCACATTCATATCAGTATATTTTATTGCGTTAATACATCCTATCCAATGGATAATTGCTTTACCGGTCGGCGCGACCGGTCCGCCAAACGTCAGAAAAAGACGTCCTGTGTATAACACTAGCAGAGCCGGTCAGGAGAGCGCATTCGCCAGGTGGCGCATTGTACTTCCTTGCTGTCTAGACAACGTGACGTCATAGCATCTTTTTCGTTTGGCGCGTGGAGAGTGAAGACGTGTTTTCAACGACAAGGAATTCTCGTTTTATTACGAACTCAACTGCTTTATTTCATCTTGAAGAAGTTTGGAAGAATTATCTACAACTATGTCATCTCCAAGACAGAGACGAGGTTCATGCGGACACGCTATGGCTGGGTTTGATACCCACTCCAAGTGTGCACGTTGTAGGGACAAAGGGCTAGGCGACGACCCCTGCGTCCAGAAGAAGGAATGTGTTATCTGCAAGGGGTTTACCCCTGAACAAGTCCTTCAGCTGGCCACCCCAGCTTATAGGGACAGAAAAGAGAAGAAGACGACGACTACAACTCCAGCCAACTCCACCTCCACTCTCGTGGATCCAGCACACGTCAGTGTACTGGCAAAGGTGGAAAAGGGCAAGGCCATCCAATCTACACCCAGTAGTAAGAAGACGAAACGTAGTGAATCACCCAAGCCGTCTTCATCTAAGAAGAGATCCAGCAGCCACCCTTCAGCTGAAGATCTCAAGAGTTTGGATGATAAGTGGGCAGAAAGATTTTCAAGACTAGAGGCGATGATCCTGGCCAAGACCTTCACAGTGCCGGTTGAACCGGTTGTGAAGCCAGCTGCTGATGTGACTCCCACTGGGAAGTCTTTCTTTGAGCCTTCCACCAGCAAGCTGCCTGTTGAAAAGAGCCTGCTCACTGAGAAACCCGGTCCCTGCCTTGATCAGGCCACCGGTAATGCTGCAGAAGAGATGCAGACTGCCACCCAGCCCCTTGGGGCCCCCGGTGCAGGGATGGCAACCCAGCCTGTTCAGGCCCCCGGTTCATTCCCAGAGGTTCAGCCCACCGGTGATGATCAACTGAGTACAGCATCTGACAGTGAAGCTGACCAGCTCAGTACTACCGGTTCCCTGGGTGGCGACACCCACAGGCACCGGTCAGCAGACAGAGAGGCATCCAAAGATGACCCTGCCCCTGAGCCAACTGAGGAGGCCAACTACAGGGAAACAATGAGGGGTGTGAGGAGCTTCATGAACTGGCACAGGGTTCCTGAGTTCGAGACTGTGTCCTCCACTGCTGATGATAACCCTTTTGCCGGTGCCCGTACTCAGTCAACCGGCAAAGTCAGTGTGAAACTTCCAGTTGATGACTGGCTTTGTAGAAAGATGTCCAGCCTCAATCTCACCATCAAGGAGGGCTACCCCACCAGGAACACCGACAACACTGGCCTCCTCAGGGATCAGTTTATCAAAACCCCTAGACCATCCAGATGGTACGGGATGCATGCTGACAAGGAAAGTGAAGGTTCAACAGTTCGTACCTGGTCACCGGACCCGGCCAAACTCAGCCACTCTTTCAGCAGGATTGCCAGAAGAAATATGCCCTCTGCTCCACCCTCCCGGGTCTTCAGCCAAGAACTGCTCAGACGCTGGGAAAGGGCAGCACGTGAACAGACAGTGATGTGCAACCAGGCTGCTGGTTTGTCAAGGTGCCTGACCAGGGTTCAGGACTCAATGAACATTCAGTTAAAAACCCTGAGTCTGGATACTAAAGGAAAGTCTTCAGAAAAGATGGGACAAGCCATTAATGAACTGGAGTATTTGACCACTTTCAACCGGTCAATTTCTCAAGCAATGGCCAGGACAATGCAAGATCTATCAGAGGCAGTCTTCATCAACATGGCCAACTTCACCCTTGCTCGCAGGGATAGTTACCTGGACTATTTGCATGCTGGGGTGAGACACGACACTATAAACGCCTTGAGAACGTCTCCAGTCCATCTAGACGCTTTATTTCCGGATCAGCTGCTGGCCAAGGCTGAAGAGGAAATCAATAAGAGTGAGGAGAGGCGTTCGTCCGGTACTTCTCACCGACAACAAGGTCGCTTCCATCCATACTCAGCAAGTGACAAATCTGCTAGTCGTCACACCGACAAGAAGAACGTCCCTGCTTGGAAGCAGATCAGAGACAACCAGCAAAGCAGGAGAGGTCGAGGCAAAGCCTCCAACTACTCCCAAAAGCCTGCCAAGGGGTCCAAGTCGTCAAAATGACAATTACTGTGTAAAATTTGTGAAGACCGGTCAGGCAAACTCTGTAGTTGTAACCGGTCAGGAAGACTTGGACCCAGCACCAGTGATTGCAGAGACCAGCAAAGTGACACTAAATTTGACTGTAAACTCAGATGTTGCAAATGCTCATATTGTTTCAGGGTTGCCACAAAGGAAAGGCGTAAATCCCAATACTTGTCAAATGTACACAGAAATAAAATATGTGAAAAGTGTTTCTTGTGTAGGTCACTTGTCTTCTGTAAATCTTGTAACCAATGCCCAACATGCTGTTATAGATCCTCCTGTAGGGGCGAGATTAAGTCAGTGTTGGGAGAAATGGGAAGCCTTGGGTTCAAGTCCAAAAGTAGTCAACACATTGAGGGAGGGGTACACTCTCCCGTTCCGGTTCAGACCCCACTTGACAAGGTCACCGACTGTCATAAGCAACTATCACAATGCAGCCAAACAGTCCTTCCTTTTAGAGGCACTGTATCAGCTGATAAACAAGAATGCAGTCGAACCAGTAGAAAATCAGAACTCACTGGGTTTTTACAACCGGCTATTTTTGGTACCCAAACCCAACAACCGGTGGAGACTGGTCCTGGACCTGAGCACCTTGAACACCTTTTTAAACACAGAGTCGTTCAAGATGGAGACCCCAGAGACAATAAGAACCTCCCTACAGGCAGGGGAGTGGGTCACATCCATAGATTTCAAAGACGCTTACTTCCACATACCAATTCACAGTCAGTCAAGGAAGTACATGCGTTTTCACCTCCAGGGTCGGTCCTACCAGTTCAAGGCCCTACCCTTTGGCCTATCCACAGCCCCCATGGAATTCACAGTGGTGGCCAAAGAGGTCAAACTCCTGGCTCTTCAGAAGGGTATAAGGATCCACCAGTACCTAGACGACTGGCTGGTGAGAGCCTCTACCCAACACACCTGTCTCCGGCATACTCAAACCCTAGTCACACTGTGCCAGGAACTAGGGTGGCTGGTGAACAAGGAAAAATCAGAACTGGTTCCCGAACAGGTCTTCAACTTCGTAGGTTACCAGTTCGACCTGAAAGAGGGCAGGGTCAGACCAACAGAAGATCGTTGGCAGACCTTGACAGACAAGATCAGATCCATAATGTCGGATCCGGTTTGCCCGGTCCGACAATTCATGTCCCTCATAGGCCTGCTCATAGCAACAGAAAAACAAGTCCACTTAGGGCGACTTCACATGAGACCCATACAGTGGCACTTGGAAAAACAATTGGAGGGTCCCAGAGTCACTGGAAAAGGTGATACCGGTCCCCAAGTCCCTCCACCCCCACCTGAAGTGGTGGCTGGAGGAAAGCAATGTGCTTCTAGGTCAACCATTACACCCTCTAAAACATGCTCTGCAAATCTTTACAGACGCATCAAAAGAAGGGTGGGGCGCTCACTTAGACGAGCACACTGCAAGGGGAACCTGGTCCCTTCCAGAGAGCAAGCTGCACATAAACCACTTAGAGCTAAAAGCAGTATTTCTAGCTCTAAAAGAGTTTCGAACCCTAGTCTGCAACAAGACAGTGTTGATAGCTACAGACAACACAACAGTGGTTGCTTATATCAACAAAGAAGGGGGGATGAAGTCGGGCTCTCTGTGTGCCCTTCTGTGGAGAATACTGTCTTGGTGTACCCAGCAGCAAGTAACAGGGCACGTCACATCCCCGGCCGGCTGAACGTGATAGCAGACAAGCTATCCAGGCTTGGCCAGACCATTCAAACGGAGTGGTCACTTCCTCCAGAGGTATTCAAAGCCATATGCGACTGGTGGCACCAGCCTCAAGTGGACCTGTTTGCCACCAGATTCAACAACAAACTACCACAGTTTGTCTCACCGGTCCCAGACCCCCAGGCTTGGGCAGTGGATGCACTCAGCCTGTCCTGGGAGGACTTGGACCCATACGCCTTCCCACCGGCAGCCATCTTGGGCAAAGTGGTGGAGAAGCTACAGGACTACCCCTGCAACAGAATAATTCTGATTGCACCAGGGTGGCCCAACATGCCCTGGTTTTGGGACCTGGTAGCAATGTCAAGCCAGATCCCTCTGTGTCTGCCCAGCATGCCCAACCTAGTGTCTCGGCCATTCAACCAGGTCCTTCACAGGAACCTGGCGAACCTGAACCTACATGTGCAACATCTTTGGGTGATCTTGATTTGACCTTACCCTTAAAATTTTTTTCAGGGCCATATCTCAGAAACTGTAAAGTGTAGGCTGTTGATACTTGGTAGGGACATTGGTTAGAGGGTGTATGTATGCTAAATCATGTGACCTTTAGCCTTGGCTCTGCAAAGTGTGCTCACCTACTATCTTTGACACATATTTCTTTTATGACAAAGATCTATGAATAACAACAAGTTATTATAAGTATATAGTTAACTGCCATTTCCATTGACATCCATACTTAATAAATCTTACAGCTTCATGTTTTTTTATTAATGCCGTCGTTTTGCTATATCTTTACATACTTTTCTCTTGGGCGTTATTTTCTCTATTATTTTTATTTGGATCTTAAGTTTACATAATTGACACGCTTTGCTCCGAGAGTCTCCTGATCCTTATCTGTTTCAATTCTTCTATGTGTCTTGGTGTCAAAAATTAATTCCCGGGCTGTGGGGTACGGGTATCTCTGATACTAATTTTAGAAGAGTAAGAATTTTTTAAAAATTTCCATAAAAACTGTGACTTATAAAGAAAAACACTTGGAAAGCACCTACCTCTGTCAAGGAGGAATACATCCACCACTGCCTATTAGTGCAGAGATAAAAAATAGCATCAGAGATGTATAAAGATGTAAAAGAGGAGTAACAAAACCACATAATTTACCAGTACTAGCAAGATTACAGAAATAATTTATAAAGTAAAACTTCTGAAGCTTTATTCATCTATTTATTAAGTAAAGTATAGCCGTCAATGGAGATAAAAATACAATGATCAGTTGCAGCAATCCATATAGCCTTGTGAAGAAATATCCTGGCAAAGCTAAGGTGAAAGGTCACATCAAGGTCACACCATGGCAGTAACACACTTAAACCTTCCAAGAAATCTACCTACCCTGCAACAACTTTCTACACCTGAAAGTCCTCACAATCTAGCACTCCCAAGATTTAAAGGTAATGGTCACATCAGCAAGGTAAAATGTTAAATCATTGTCACCATGATGTTTTACACCTACACCAAACTAGTATCCCTGTTAATTATCAACTTTATAGACCTTGTACTTTCAGAGATAGACAAAGTTTTAACAGTCAAAGTCACTACAGCGGTGGGATTAAAATACTTTACAAAATCCTGGATGCATTATTGGCGGCAGATCGTTAAATTGGTTCTATGTTAGACCAGGACCACCTACTGTGAAAATTTTCTGAAAATTACATTTTTTTTTTTTTTTTGTAAGCTTGCATACAGAATCCAACAATCACCTATCCTTGATCTGACAACTAAAATTATAACGCTATCTTGTTTTCTACACCGCAGTTACATTGCATCTGTCATAACCTTTACAAGCCAGAAAATTACCATGAAATGATAGTTTCCTCAAAAATGTCCGGCATAAGACTGTTCGTGAATATGGAGATGTGACAAAATTAAATCATACTGAATTTTCATTACCAGTTAATCTCATTTAACAAACTTGACCATGGATCTATGAAAAGGAAAAATACAAAGTGTTTCAAAAGTTATGGAAAAGGACTATAAAGATGTCACAACTGCTACTGCAGAAATGCTGCCAAGATCGCTCTGAATTATAAGATTTTTATTTCCAGTCAGAGATAATAAATTTAAGCCTGTAAATGCTTGCATTGGTCACATTATTTCATTTACACAAATACACCAAAACCTACAGGATTGATTTTACTTACCGTAAATGACCTATTTAGCGCATCCGCCCTTGTAACCGCACCCTACCTCTTTTTCCCAGCAATCTCGTCGGTGACAGTGCACAATATCCACATATTTTTCATATATTGTACATATTTTTACTTAATAAATTGAATTTTTTGTCACGACTTTCGAGTCTGTTTTCATCTACCGCCATATTTACAGGAAGTGGGTATTTCTAAATGTCGAAACACCGTTTCTCTACCGGATAGACCGAAATTTCATCCCGGAAAGTGTTTCATGATGGGTGCGCTAAAAGGGACATTTTTTCCCAACAAATATTGAATAAAAATAGACTTTGCTTAGCGCACTGTGCGCTAAATAGGTCATTTACGGTACATTTGATGTGTGTGGGGTGTGCTATGGATCCTGGAAGATATCCACTTTGTGCTAACCTCAGAGGCCAAGCCTAACTTAATTACTGATTTTATTGATACCAGTCCAATGTGGAGAAATGGTATGTTTTGACATTCATGTATGTTATTGTGGGTACATTAGTCCATACCCTAGGACTGCAGACTAAAGAAATACCCGGCAGTCACCGCAGTCTTCTTTTTCTTCTAAAATTTGGAATTTGAGTCCAACTTGAGCTAATTCTATAATCTAGTGAGTATGTTTGTAAACTTTGATTTGTATTTGCAAAATTTTACTTGTTCCCACCCCCAATGATAATTTTGTTTTCCTCAAAATGATACAGTGTGAGGGTCATTGTTTCAACAGAGGCTATGTGACATTTGCATAACTGTTCCAAAAACATCTTTGCTCATGGGATTTCCAGTTGATTAGTGAATCAAGAAGCTATCATGATTGTATAAGTTAAAAGAAAACTTTCATAAATTCAATAAATGGTTATTATTTTTAAAATTTACATAACAATCATACCAATAACTTTATTATAAAGACTTCAAAGACACTACTAAAAAGTGCAAGAAATTTACAATATGTACATAGTATTTATACATCTAAGACAACAATGCATGATCCATCACAAAGCAAAAAGACACTGCAACAAACAAGACCTGTCCTGTAAAAAAGGCCTGTACAATGGCAGACTTCAATGGAGTACATTCTCTAAAAGCAGAATCACTGCAAGTTTCATTTATTATCAGTAGAACCAGGTTTGAGCTCCCAACTCCAGAAAATGCAGTATAGGTATAGTGTAAATGACTGGAAGTGAGCCAAGAACAGGGGATATCTGAGGTTTTGGTGTTGTTACCCTTTTCTTTCTTTTATTAAAGCTGACATTTCTTATGAATAAATGCCCAATCCACAGATACTGAAACAGATTACGCAATCAGTGGTGGAAAACAAGTGTGCAAGAACCAATTTATTCAGCTGATGTAGAAAATGCATCAGACTTTCACATACCGTAAAGTCTCATTTAGGTATCTGTCAAGTTAATTTTGTCAGATCCACATTCCAAAAAGGTTTTCTATTAAAAAAGTGATGGATGCTTAAACTCCTACAATATTTTGGTACAGAAAAAAATAAGATAATATAAACTTAAGATGGATGACAAATCTGAGATTAGGGCCCGCAAACAAATGAGAGAACAACCATAACTATTATATGCAACCATTTTGTGAAATTTTAACATTTACTCTTAAAACATATAAAAGTAATAAATGTTCAGGTACAAAGAAAAGCAGAAATTCACACAAAATTAAATTTTATTAATTGTTACAATATCTCAATACAGACTTAAACCCCATTCGGGTTATCACAGCTCAGTTCTCCATTAATTTTAGCACTATTGATCTGCTAATATATACAGTATGTATCCCTTTAAATAGGTAGGGTCATATTGAGGACAGGTCATCGGTATTTCCCCACATGTCACGACTTGGAATCAAACCCACAAGCAATGTGATGAGAGCAGAATGATAATTTGCTAAACTTAATAACTACAAAGCCACTTTGAGACTCCCCAAGAGGGCAAAGCAATAGACTTGTGGATATGAAACACATCAGGATTATGACTCAACTTTCATCAGAAAACAGCTCATTTGTTAAAGCTGAAGTTATTTTGGTCACACGTAAAGTAAAAAATTACACATAAAAAGAGACTCAACCTTTTGTTAACTTGATATCAGAGAAACTCAAAGCATACATGTTTTATTGCTGAACATTTTAACTTTCAAAAATTCAAGGGTTCAGAGAAGGCTTGATATACTGCTTTAGAAAATTCAAGGGTTCAGAGATAGCTTGACATACTGCTTTAGAAAAATTCAAGGGTTCAGAGAAGGCTCGATATGCTGCTTTAGAAAATTCAAGGATTCAGAGAAGGCTTGATATACTGCTTTAGAAAAATTCAAGGGTTCAGAGATGGCTTGATATACTGCTTTAGCTAAGCAGCTAAGCAAAATATACCCATGTTTGCTCGATTTCATTGGACTTAAAGGACACTTAATGCTTGACATCACTGGTTTTGACTGATTTGTGCTGCATTATAGTGTTTTAGACTATTATATAGCTCATATGACAACAGGCATTTGGGGGGGGGGGGGGGGGGGGGGGGGGGGGGGGAGATGGCTGAATTGGTTAATATTCAGCACTGAAAACCACTGTGAAAATGAGCAGAAACCAGGTGGGACATTTGTGTGTTATTGCACCACGTTGCTCTTTACCTGAACTGGAAGAAATGGTCACACATACCTTGTTTCAATCAATAAAATCGGGTTCAGCTGGATCATAAATTGCACACTTGATATGTTGGGGGTTGAGACTTAGGGAAAGGTAGGGCTGTTTACATAACTGATAATAATAAAATCAGCACAAATATACCAACCCCAGCACATTACCAGCATAACATGAACATATTCCAACAGAATTCATTAAAAAAAGACTCTAGATAATAAAATACAGAGAATAAACAAGAAACCAGATCACAGAGAGCTCTTTTACTTAACAACTACAGTAAGAAATCTAAAATTCGCCAGGAATCTAAAATTTGCCACCTCTAAAACCTTAGTTAATTTTATGAAGAAAATGATGTTTTTGCCTAAAAATTAGTATTTTTCAGTTCAAAAAGTCTTAATTTACTATACAGTCAACAACTCTCACCAGAATTTATTTATTTTATTAGTATTTTCACATGTGGCGAATTTCAGATATGTGGCGAATTTTAGATTTCTTACTCTACACATCAGAGTAAACATTCTAATCTCATATAAAGATACACATTCAATGTAAAGTATTCACTGTAAACTATAAACCCGTCAACCATATTGAAATTACTACTTGTTAAAAAAAACACCAGGTGTGAAAGACCGCAAGCATTATTTTCTTCACAATTTAACAGTGATGATTCTAGATACATGTGGTGGACTTAATTGACATAGTCCTTGCTTCCAGATTTTAAGTAATGAGCCAGAGTATATTTAGTTTATATAGTTAGATGTTTGTCACCAAAACTGCGTCTTTAGTACATAATACAACTGATTTCCTTTGAAAATATACCCGGCTGTTGATAAGCATTCTTCAAAAAACATTTACAAAATGCCAAACTCCTCACTTGTTGAACTCTTGCTGCGTGCAGTGATTCGATTTCCGATTTCAAGAAAAATGTTTAAAACTCTTGGGTGCTTTGTTTATAAGATCCCCCATATCTGTGAATTGAAAGAGTGCTGTCTATACATCTTACAGTAATAGACTTTGATGTTTGTTAGCCTATAAATGTCTGATTTCAGAAAGAAGACATTCTAGAAGCAATACTGATTTTATATATGTTTACCCATGGTTCAAATGACCGGCTAGTATATAGCTGTTTACATATTGTACTGTAAGTAATGGTGCCTTAACAATATTTTGAGAATCTGAAAAGATGCAGGCATTTGCAAGTCCAGAGGGTATATTCTTCAACAATACTGTGCTAAGGTCACCTTAGATCCATGTTAGGAATGGTTTTCTACTTGCCAAAGTATTACTTAGATTTTGTATTCATCAACCTCTACTTTGTTAAGTATTACTTAGATTCTAAGTTAGGAAAACCCTCTATACTTTATACTGTAACTGTAAACTTGGAAACCAGTATATCCAAGTTAGGAAGAGTCTTATTCCACAACAATTCTTATATAAGGCATGCTTTGTTTTTACACAACAATTCTCACATAAGGCAAGCTTTGTTTTTTACTGAATCATCTGCTTTGTTAAAAATGGTGAAAAAGCGCATTTTCTTGAGGTAAAGTGCTGTTTTTAATATTGTGTCACAGTCTAATATATAAAAAAAAAACACAAGATTCCCAGCAATTCATGCATATTTAAAAAACATTCTACCATCTAAGGTATATCTGCATATTACTTCAACTCTAAGTAGAGGTCTAAGGTGACCTTAGAGTTAGGAATGTTGATGAATACCATTCTGATCTCAGTAAGTAAAAGCTTGAGAAAAACTTAGAATCTAAGTTAAGAACAGTCATGTATTGTTGAAGAATACAGCCCCAGATCTTAGTGTAAAAGTTAATATTCTGGCCATATAGATAACCTACACTATAAGCTCAATATCAACTATACCATGTCCACTAACAAAGTTGTTGTCCAACAACCACAATTGAGACTTTTTAAGTAGAGATGTGATTTGGAGGCAACATTGGGACCAGTTATCCTTTGTGCAATAAGCTGAAACCTGACAATCACAACCACTTGAAAGCATAAGTAAAGCAAATATGGCAGCTGAGGTGAACAAATTCCTTGAAAATACAACGCCAAATATCTGTGAAAATTAATAATTATGTTCAAATTAAACATTAGGTACACATTTTCACTCATACTTTTACCCATAATTTTACCCATGGTATTTAAGAAAATAAACAATATTTCAATAGCTTTAAGAGTAATTGGTTCAGTAGTTTGTGCGCGGTTTGTCAGCGTACACAGTCCATTTTCATGTACTCGTGCATTTTGTGTAAACAGCCCTTCTTTTAACAACTGCTCATTTGGTGATAATTTGCTGAGAGACTTGTCAAATATAGATTCTGGTTGATCCAGGATGTCATTCGTTTCAAGGCCTCAGAAAACCAGGTTTGATTTTACAAAAACAATGATACCTCTAAAGAAATATCCAACTCATTTTTGATAGTGCTTTCCCCCCAACAGATTTTCATTCAATATCATAGCTTTAAAATTTATGTATAATTATATATAGTAGACAATCTCATACATCAACAGACTCTTTGCGATATGTTACAATAGGTACACAAGATAGAAACTGTAAAATACACAAAGTGATCAGTCTTTAAATGCAGCCTTGAAAATGAATATTGACAACCAGAAATATAAGGTCCTATTAATGTATAGATAACTTTGCAGAAACTCCACAATTATTAGTCCAGACATGATTCTTTTACCATCTCTGATGACCTTCCAGGAAGAGACTTCATATTTTGGATTATATGTACTAACAATTCAATGAACATCCATTTGTTTTGTCGTACCTTAGAATCCACAAGTACAGAGACAAAGCACTGCCAAGGAATTTATTAGATTAGATTTTCTTACAAATTAAACACTGGCTTATGGTGACTGACGCACAACACATACTTTGCTTATTTTTTAATATTTAAGGTAACATAAAATTAACATTAAGTTAACAATCAGAATTTCTGAGAAGGAACTCAACAGATCTGGTCGTCTTTGACCTTTTTACAGACTAATCTAAAGAATTCTTTAAACAATGATAAATTTGTTTAAATTCAAGTATATTTTTGGCAACAAGCACACAATTCACTCCACAGAAGTTTTTCATGAGACTTGATATGTTAAAAAGTATTAACAATGTTAAACAATTTGCAGTTTGTGAAATCCACCACTGGTGCTAACCCTGTAAATAAGGGACATTCTTATTAAGTGTGAATTTCTGAACATTTTTAGCTATTTACCTATGTAATTTTTTTTTATTATTTGCTTCCACAAACTTATTTTAAGGGATTGCACCAGTGGTGAATTTTCCAAGCTTTTCAGGAGTTTCACATTTCCTGTCCTATAAAGAGTTTAAATGACTTAACCTTTAACGTCGTTGGTGGGTGAACTCTGTGCTTAAACTAGGAATTTGTGTTACAAAATTGACAATATATAAGTAATCCAGGGGCCTTCTTCACAAAAGGGTCAAGCCAAAGACAAATCAAAATGAGCTCTAGTGTACCCTATTAAGCTACATAAGTCAGATAATTTTTTGCCGATCTTTGGCTGTTCCCTTTTGCGAACATCAGCCCACTGGCAGGTAAACAACAAATTCTCCTAGATTAAGAAATCTGCAACTTTAATAACTAAACTAAATTTTTGTTAATACCCTAACCAATGGACAATTGCTATACCGGTTGGCGTGACCGGTCCCACCAAATGACAGAAAAAGCTGTCCTGTGTTAAACACTAGTAGGACTGGTCGAGTAGTGTGCAATTGCTAGGTGGTGCATCATTATTCTTTCTTAGCTAGACAGTGTGATGTCACGGCATCTTTTTTGTTGTTTAAACCTATTTAGACCCCTAGTAGGCTGGTAGTGGCTTTTCTGTCGCTTGGAACGACAGGCCGCGCCGACTGGTTTACCAATTGTCCATTGGGTTTGATGTATTAATAAAATAAGTGAAATTTACCATAGTAGGTGAAACTGAACAGTGGGCCACCCTTTAAAAGTAGGACAAAATCATCAAAATTGGTGAAGATTCTGCATCACAGGAGTCAGAGGCTTAATATAATC
Source organism: Sabellastarte sp. h YS-2021 (assembly GCA_964017235.1). Lineage (NCBI taxonomy): Eukaryota > Metazoa > Annelida > Polychaeta > Sabellida > Sabellidae > Sabellastarte > Sabellastarte sp. h YS-2021. The sequence continues at coordinate 38,848,031 of OZ024932.1, forward strand.
TCAAAAATCAAGAATGTTACAAGAATAACCCACAAGTCAAGGAAATAGAAGGGAGTTGGTGTCCTCCATTACACATTTCAGATACTGTGACAAATGTTAGGTTTCTGACTCTATATCCTATTTCCTAGAAACCAATCCATAACTTTCAGCCCACTCATGACACCTGCATATTCTGTCTTATCATGGCCACCTTCTCCCTCTCTTGCTGATGTCTCTGCTGTAAAGCATCCAAGTCAATCAAGGCACTGTCTGTGTCCTGATTGGCGGTCACACTTAAGGGGGTGGAGCCTTGTCTGTCATTCACACCACTCAGCCCGCCCCTATTTTGGTCAGGCTTAGCAGGGTAGGCTCTCAGTGTGGTCACAGTTTTCATCGAGTTTGTTTGCTTACCTAAAACACAAATAAAATACATGTTTTAAATATCTGCAGCTAATTGTTATATTACTAATTTCTGCACTTCTTAACACTGTACAAAGCAAACATGTACTACACTGCAAACATCTTTGTACAAGAAGCAAACCCAACTGCAGAGACTATCAAAGAAATCCCTGGGATTGGATCCAAACTGTCTTATTTTAAAATAAAAAAAAAATTAGTTTTTTATACAAAGAAGTGGAACACCTTATTTGTTAAAGAGCTCAATGCCTATCATGTTGCAAATTTTGAGCAAAATTTAAAAAAACACGAAAAATATTTGATACAAATAGATCATCAATCAATTTTCAATCAGTCATACATGACCAAAATGATATAATTGACTGGGGTAGTGATATTACTGTCATAAATTTGCTAAATGTTTACCAATCTCAAATACTTTCTGAGAATAAGTGGTCACACGCAAGTGCAAGGAAAACAAAAGCAGTTTTTGGTATCTCAAAACATTTACAAAATATAATCCCACAGTCACAGATGAAATGTGCCAAAAATCATTCTCATACTGTTAATTGAAAAGGTGTTAAAGGAAGACAATAATGTGACAGTGGCGGCAAAATCACCAGACCCAAAAAGAAACATGCAACATTTAGTAAGGATATGTACTGTAATATGCCTGTTGCAAAACAGCTAAAATTCACAATATTCCAAAAATCAAGACTACCTGGGACAAACTTGAAGCGAGGTCCACCCATGCTAGCAGAACTGGGGTTGCTGTCTGGTTCCTCTTCATCTGCTGGTCTAACTTTGGGTTTGGGAACTGACTTAGCATACTCTAGCGCCTTCAAACAAAAACACAAATGTATGTACAGGATATGTACACAGAAATGTATACAGAGAATGAGGAGTGTTATGTGTGCAGCAGAACCTCTACTGTTCACAGCTGTATTATCTAAACATCTAATTTTTTTAACTCAATTACACTCTACAAACTTTCACCTTCTAATTGTTTTGTTTCGAATTTATTTTACCTCTTCCACTTAATTCTCAATTATATAAACATAATCTTGGTCTCCTAAAACTTTGTGGAGCACAGGTTCCACTGCTTTTGTATATACAAGTAGTGTAGTGCAAATACTGTAGTGCATGTGCAACATAATACATGAATATAGAATTGCAAATTTAATAAGTAAATTAAATTTTTATAAGTTAATACCCTATCCAATGGACAATTGCTTTACCGGTCGGCGCGACCGGTCCCGCCAAACGTCAGAAAAAGACGTCCTGTATATACTACCGGCAGGACCGGTCAGTAGTGTGCATTCGCCAGGTGGCGCATCGTACTTCATTTCCTGTTTACCTATTGACGTCATAGCATCTTTTTCGTGTCTAATCCTAGTAAGACCCCTAGTAAGCTGATAGCGGGGCCGGTTGGGTGGGCCTTGCCTGTCCGTTGGATAGGGTATTAACTTATAAAAATTTAATTTACTTATTAAATTTGCAATTTTATTGCGTTAATACATCCTATCCAATGGACAATTGCTGAATAACTACCGCTTGGTAGGCGGGTAAGCAGCTAGGGACTTATGTGAACTCATAACAACAAATTTGAACAGGCCCATTTGACCTAGGGTCAGAGACCCTGAAAGGTCAGGGTCGGCCACTAACTCACCGGTTAACCGGGAGCCTACCGACGTTGCCCCCCCCCCCTTTTTCTTTCCTTCCAGAGTTGGTCTGATACGGGAAAGATAGAGAGAGAGAGGGGCTGAGTTCAGTCCCAGAAGAAATAAACTTCCCAAAGGAAGCAAGTCACAGTTTGTTTTTTTTTTGTTTTTTTTTTTTTTTGTTTTTTTTTTTGAAAATATATGTACATTCAACATATTTACATTATGTACATATCTAACATATTTACAATATGTACATATTTACATATATACAACATCCCCTCACTTCTGGGCCTGGTGGTGCACCTGCTGGGCAGCCACTACAGGTCCCAGGTGGAAAAGCTCTGAGTCAGCCCAGGCAACATCCTTCAAATAGAATTGGGTGAAGGTGTTGTGAGATTTCCAGTGGCAGGCTGACAAGATCTGATCTAAGGAGATCCCTGATTGGAAAGCCTTAGAAGCAGCAAAGGCCCTAACATCATGGGCTTTAACCTGATGTAAGGTGAGGGCCTCCTGGTCAGAGAGCTCATAGCACAGAACCACAGTCTGTTTGATCCATGAGGAGATGGTGGCAGGTGAGATGTCTTTATCAAAACCCTTCTTGAAGGAGACAAAGACTAACTCCTTATTCTGCCTGAGGTCTGCAGTCCTGTCCAAGTAGTAGCGCAGGGCTCTAACTGGACATAGGGACCTGTCACCCTTGAGTGACCTATCCAGAGATGGTGCCAGGGCTGGGATGACCACTGGCGCCACACTATCTGGACCTTCCTTAGCCAGCTGGTTCTTGGATAGGAAGCTGGGTGAGGGGTACAAAGACACCTTAGACCAGTCTGACTGGTGTCTGATGTTCTTATGTAACCAAGCATGGATCTCACTCCTGCGTTTACCTGAACCCAAAGCCAGCAAGAAAACAGTCTTGAAAGTTAAATGTTTCAAGGAGGACTCTTTCAGGGGTTCAAAAGGAGCCTTTGTGAGCTGATGTAAAACCAGTGAAAGGTTCCAGGAGGGGATGCCCCTCCTGCCCTTGGGTCTGTCTCTATGGAAACTATCCAGGAGACGAGTGAGATTCTCATCTTTGCTGACATTAATGGTGGAATTGCCCAGTTTGTCAGCAATGGCGGATCTGTAGCCATCAATAGTGCCTGGTTGTAACTTCTTGTCCTGAAACAAGTGCAGGAGGAAGTCAGCAATGGCTTTCAGAGGTGGTGCCCTGAAGTCCACCTGATTACTGAGGCACCACTTTGTAAAAATGGTCCACTTTGCCTCATAGACAGATCTGGTTGATCTTCTTTGAGGAGCCTCAATTCGTGCTGCCACTGCCTCAGAGAAGCCTTGCTCCTTGATTGCTGAGGCTCTAGGAGCCAGGCATGTAGGTTCAGATTCGACAGGTTCCTGTGAAGGACCTGGTTGAATGGCTGAGCCACTAGGTTGGGTATGCTGGGCAGACACAGTGGGATCTGGCTTGACATTGCTACCAGGTCCCAAAACCAGGGCATGTTGGGCCACCCTGGGGCAATCAGGATTATTCTGTTGCAGGGGTAGTCCTGGAGCTTCTCCACCACTTTGCCCAAGATGGCTGCCGGTGGGAAGGCGGATGGGTCCAGGCCCTCCCAGGAGAGGCTGAGTGCATCCACTGCCCAAGCCTGGGGGTCTGGCACCGGTGACACAAACTGGGGCAGTTTGTTGTTGAATCTGGTGGCAAACAGGTCCACTTGTGGCTGGTGCCACCTTGCGCATACAGCTTGGAACACTGCTGGATGAAGTGACCACTCTGTTTGAATGGTCTGGCCAAGTCTGGATAGCTTGTCTGCTATCACGTTCAGCCGGCCGGGGATGTGACATGCCCTGAGGGTTACCTGCTGTCTGGTGCACCAGGACAGGATTCTCCACAGTAGGGCACACAGTGACCCTGACTTCATCCCCCCTTCTTTGTTGATATAGGCAACCACTGTTGTGTTGTCTGTGGCTATCAACACTGTCTTGTTGCAGACCAGGGTTCGAAACTCCTTTAGAGCTAGAAATACTGCTTTTAGCTCTAAGTGGTTTATGTGTAACTTGCTCTCTGGAAGGGACCAAATTCCCCTTGCAGTGTGGTCGTCTAAGTGAGCGTCCCACCCTTCGTTTGATGCGTCTGTAAAGATTTGCAGAGCATGTTTTAGCGGGTGTAATGGTTGACCTAGAAGCACATTGCTTTCCTCCAGCCACCACCTTAGATGTGGGTGGAGGGACATGGGAACTGGTATCACCTTTTCCAGTGATTCTGGTACCCTCCAGTTGTTTTTCCAAGTGCCACTGTATGGGTCTCATGTGAAGTCGCCCTAAGTGGACTTGCTTTTCTGTTGCAGTGAGTAGCCCTATGAGGGACATGAATTGCCGGACCGAACAAACCGGATCCGACATTATGGATCTAATCTTGTCTGTCAGGATCTGCCAACGTTCTTCTGTTGGTCGGACCCTGCCCTCCTTCAGGTCGAACTGGTAACCTACGAAGTTGAAGACTTGTTTGGGGACCAGTTCTGACTTTTCCCTGTTCACCAACCACCCTAGTTCCTGACATAGTGTGACCAGGGTTTGAGTATGCTGGAGACAGGTGTGGTGGGTAGAGGTTGTCACCAGCCAGTCGTCTAGGTACTGGTGGATTCTTATACCCTGTCGTAAGGCCATGAGCTTGACCTCTTTGGCCACCACTGTGAACTCCATGGGTGCTTTGGAAAGACCAAAAGGCAGGGCCTTGAACTGGTAGGATTGGCCTTGAATGTGAAAACGCATGTACTTCCTGGACTGACTGTGAATTGGAATGTGGAAGTATGCATCTTTGAAGTCTATTGAGGTGACCCACTCCCCTACCTGTAGGGAGCTTCTTATGGTTTCTGGAGTCTCCATTTTGAACGACTCTGTGTTTAAAAAGATGTTCAAAGTGCTCAGGTCCAGGATAGGTCTCCACCGGTTGTTGGGTTTGGGAACCAAAAATAACCGGTTGTAAAACCCTAGGGAGGTCTGGTTTGTTACCGGTGCCACTGCATTTTTGCTTGTTAGCTGAGCCAGTGCCTCCAAAAGGAGGGACTGTCTTTGAGGGTTTACATACTTGCTGATGACCATCGGTGACCTGGTTAGTTTGGGTCTGAACCTGAAGGGAAGGGTGTAGCCCTCTCTTAGTATTCTGATTACCTTTGGACTCGAACCCAGAGTTTCCCACCTCTCCCAAAACTGCTGAAGCCTTGCCCCTACAGGAAGATTTGTGACAACAGTTGGGACATTTGTGACAATCTTTACAGAACTCAAGTGATCTACACAGGAAACATCGTTCACATGGTTTATTTCTCTGATAGATTGACAATAAATGGGATTTACACCTTTCTTTTGCGGTGACCCGATGACAAAAGGAACACTTGCAACAAAAGAGTTTACATGTGATAACACAGTCTCGCTCTTGCTTGTCACTGGTGGTGGTGGGTTCAAACCCTTCATCTTGTCGGATACATTTACAGAGTTCACCAATCCGACCACATTTGAAACACAGTAATTGTCATTTATGCTTTTTAAATCCCTTGGCCGGCTTCTGGCTGAAGTGTGAGGCTTTACCACCACCTTTCTGACCAGTTTGCCGGTCTCTAATCTGCTTCCATGCCGGTGTAGTGGGCTTCCGGTCCGGCTGGTGAGGGGTTCGATTGGAGGGGACGTATGGATGAAAACGTCCAGGTTTCCTCTGTGTGTTACCAGCAGAACGCCTCTCTTCACTACGTGAGATCTCCTCTTCAGCCTTGACCAGTAAGCTGTCCGGGAAGAGTGAGAGTTGGTGGACTGGAGACGTACGTAAGGCAGACAAGGTGTCAGGTTTAACTCCACCTCGTATGAACTCTAAATAACTGTCCCGACGGGCCAGGGTGAGATTGGCCATGCTGATAAAAACTCCCTCTGAGAGATCCTGCATGGTACGTTGCATAGCCTGTGAAATTGACCGGTTAAATGTAACCAGATACTCCAGTTCCTCAACAGCCTGTTGTTGTTTCTCAGCACTCTTGCCCTTTGAGGAATCGAACCTGAGGGACTTCAACTGGGTGACCATGGAGTCCTGTACTTTCGTGAGGCATCTGGATAGGCCAGCAGCGTGATTACACATCACTGATTGCTCTCGGAAAGACCTCTCCCACCTTCTAAGGGTGTCCTGGCTGAAAGTACGGGAAGCTGGAGCAGAAGGTAAGCTGCGCCTTGCAACTCTGGAAAACATACTGTTCAGCTTTGCCGGTTCCGGAGACCAGTCACCAACAGCCTGGGTAGACGTATTCTTCCTAACAGCTTGCATGTCGTACCACTTTGAAGTACGGGGTGTCTTCACAAATTGGTCACGCAGCAGTCCACTGGTTTCTGTATTCCTGGAAGGATAACCTTCTGCAATAGTTACATTTAGTTTCTCCAGTTTTTTACAGAGCCATTCATCCACCGGCAATTTAACTGACACTTTACCAGTAGTCTTCACTCTGGAACTGGCAAAGGGATTGTCATCCATAGATGCAGCTGAGGTGTCATAATCCGGAATTTGATGCCAGCCCATGAAACTTCTCACCCCTCTTAGGGTTTCCCGGTAATTTGCATCTTCAGAAAGATCCTGGTCTGTGTTTGTTTCCGGTACATCACCCTGGTGGTGAACACTAGCCGGTGAAGCCGGTTCCGCATCCAACTCAGCCTCGCTGTCAGACTCCCTAGCAACCTCAGTATTCTGGCCAATGGGAGGCGACTGGTTTGACAGCGTAGTTTCATAACCGGAAGGCAGAACCTCAGGACCCGCACCGGGAGCCTGTGTAGGCTGGGTGGCAGTCCCTGCACCAGGAACCAGTAAAGGTTGGGTGGCAACAGTCTCAGAGGTACCGGGGCCCTGAATAGGGTGGGTAGCACTCTCATTCACTTCCTTCACAGCTTGTGTACCGGGAACCCCCAGCGGAGGTTGGGTAGCCGTCAACTGCGTAGCAACGTCACCAGTGCCCTCAGAAAACATAACACTTGTAGAAGCACCCGGATCAAAGAAGGGGTGTTCTCTGGTCACCACAGAAGCAGAGTTCACCGGTCTCACAGGAACAGCAAAGGACTGGTTAATCAGCATTGCTTCCAGACGGGAAAATCTCTCACTCCACTTGTCATCAAGGGACTTGAGGTCGTCTGAAGTGGGTTTACTGCTGTGCTTCCGTTTACTCGACCTTGGGGAGCCATCAGAACGTTTTTTTCTTCTGCTTGGGTGTAGAATCAACAGGAGACTGCTTTCCTGAATTAACAGGACCCAGCAGTGAAACCTCCGACGGATCAACAAGCTTGGGAGACGTACTTGTCAAATCTTCAGATTTCTTCTGGCTAGAGCGTTCTTTCCGTTCCTTGTAGGTCGGGGTTGCTAACTGGTGGATCTGAGCAGGCGTAAACGCCTTACAGATACTACAATCCAACTTCTTTACACAGGGGTCGTCACACACACCCTTGTCACGACAACGCGCGCATTTCTTGTGGTTGTCGAAAAGGGCCATAACGTGCCCACAAGAACCTCGTTTCTGTCCAGGAGATGACATTATGATCAGAAACGTAGTAGAAGTATACAGCACTAATAAAAAACACGAAACTGGGATGAGTTCGTTGTAAAAAACACAAAACGTATCTCTGATGAAAATTGTCTGCACACTCTTTCGCGCCAAACGAAAAAGATGCTATGACGTCAATAGGTAAACAGGAAATGAAGTATGATGCGCCACCTGGCGAATGCACACTCTGTGACCGGTCCTGCCGGTAGTATATACAGGACGTCTTTTTCTGACGTTTGGCGGGACCGGTCGCGCCGACCGGTAAAGCAATTGTCCATTGGATAGGATGTATTAACGCAATAAAATATTAATTTACAAAGCCACAGAGATTTGAGATTTGTTCCTGGATACTTAAACATAAAGCTTGAAACACACTACCAATTGTTATCTTGTTCCATCACTAACACAGAAATAACATCATATCTGGCATTTTTGTTGAATTTGTTAATGACACATTAATGCACACACTGGACATGTGTATTACTACTAATGTTACACCAATTTGTGTCAACAATGCCTGATGTTTGATGTCAATCGATCGATCTTTTCTAACTTTTAACCAGCCCGCTCTTGTCAATTCATTTTATCTATCCCATATGTTTTCACAATATTCCTGCCACAAGCACCAGTTATTTTTTTTTTTTTTTTTTTTGTATTTAACTACGATGCCAAAATTTATGTTTTGCTTTCCATTACATTATTAATATATGTGGTTGTGGGTTTGAATCACAGCCACAAAATAAGCGATAAAGTTGCTAGTTGCATGCAAATGGTTTATAGTAGAGAACAAACTGGACTTCAACAGATACAATGCTTTTATTTGCATACTCAACTACCCATTGTGATAAGGTGATACAATGTGTTGAAAGTGACAATAAAATCAAAACCATCAGTTAATCCTTGATTTGAACAAATATTCAGTTCCACATGGTAAGCTATTGTAGCGCAATAAAGAGGGTTATCTCAAACCCTTACAAACTGTTTCCCATTTGATCAGGTCTTCCTAAAGGTAAAGAAAATGCAAGTAAGATTTTGATATCAATTACAGTTATGAAGTCAGACACATACAGTCCCAGAAACTCACTCAGTGTGAATCATTTGATCACACAAGACTTCTGAGTCACTAACATTTAAAGTGTTTGGAATATTTTAAAAATAAACTTGTTTCCAGTATACATAATTTGGCATGCTAACTTTACTTCTAAGTACAACACATAATACCCATTTCAAACTACAGGCAGTATCACCCATGATAACCCGCGTTTGGGGAAGCGTCCCTGTCCTTGGATCGCCGTCTGACTTCTGTGTGACTTTGCGAGTCAGTGGCGAACCGTCCATTACCTTGCGAGTCCTACGAAAGTTTTAAACTGTTTAAAATTTCCGCTTCTGATTTCAGTACTGTGAGCATGCGCAGACAATTTCAACAGACACCGAAGGTAAGTTAAGGTTGCTTCACAGTGACCAACGTTTGTAGTAGTCATTCTACTGTTACCAATGGTTAAAAAACCATGTCCAATCAGTGGCTGTCTGCCTGTAGTGTGAACAACTCAGACAAAATGGGGCGAAATGTAAGTGGTTCCACCGCCGAGAAAAACTTCTAACTGCGGCACTTACCGCCTGTAGTGTGAAAGGGGCATTATATATTTAAGAAACCTGGAGGAGGCCTTAATGGTCAGCTGGAAATTTTAAAATTCCATTTCACTACAATGTGGACTGTGCCTCACCAGCCTTCTCTTGTCAATGACATCATCCTCTTCCTCTGCTGTGTCTTTTGTGTATGTCTGGGGTCGAGGTTTAGCCTTCTCCAGCTCATACTCCTCACGATTACGCTCATTGATCGACTTGGCGTAGTTCAGCTGACGCTGCAACTTTTCTTTCTAAAAGTTCACAAAGTATGATTATTACAGCTGAAAACTTTGTTGAGTCTATTTCTAAGGAGCCAAAAAATACTTATAATAAGTCAAAATCCAATTAACTTATTAATAGGGCTGCAAGCAAGCCCGAAAATGCGCCTCGATTCCTCGTTTTAAAAGAATCGCCTCGGACTCGGTTAATCGCTTGATTATCGCCCACAAAATAAACTGCTTCATATTTTGACATATCAAAACTTATAAAATGGTTACAAGGCACACAACAGGAAAGAATTTTGATAATTTATTGAATTTTGGGAAAAAACGCATTTATAATGCAAAATATAGGAAACTTTAACCATCTTTAATATTGCGAGATTTGAGGCGTCTTCGAAATACGTTTTAATAAAATGCCTTCTTATAAAAGATTGTTACACAAAGAATTAAAGTTTGCAAATACTTAAAATATAAAATACTGAAACGGAAACACCTTATATTAGTAAAATATATAAATATATTCATATATTTAAAGAAAAAAATTGAATTTTGTAGTAGATATTACGTCTATGTTTAGTTGTTTTCGAAGACCCGGTTCACTTTTCTTGCCTCGAGTATTGAACTGAATCGTTTCGTTTCCGAGTAACCGAAGAATCGTTGCAGCCCTACTTATTAAAGCAGAAATAAATAATTCTACGGTTCTTACAGGATTTTCCTATTTTCTGCAATTACTTGATAACTCAATATACTACTTATTACAATATTATTTTTATGTACATCTAAAAAGAAACACACATGATAAAACAATGCTGGGTTTTGATGTATATTAAACACCAAAATATATAGTGTTTACATAAGCGAGGCTGTGGTTAATTTATTCATGATATATAAGCAGGTCACTTATTGATACACTAACTAGAATAGGATTTCCAATGTGTTTGCAAGCAATTTAGAAAGCAGTAACTTGTCAAATAAAGGTCTTTTAAAACTGCCAAAGGAACAAAGAAATTTTTAGACAAGTACTGTCCATATCTGGAGAGCAAAAGGATCCACCCCTATTTTTGTAGCTTTTCAACACACAAAACTCCACATAAAGAGATGAGACATTCATCAGTACTCATACTTTCTCTTCAAAACATCCACTTATCATAATTTATTAGGTAATCGTCCCATGGTGATACACTTTTTACAAAAGGTGAGAGGGGGCGTTTGTTAGACACAGATATTTTTGTGAACCAAATTTAAACAACTACCTTAAAATATTTTTTTTTCTCTCATGTTTTTTGATTAACTTCCTGTAGGGTGTTACAGGTAGGGACTATGGCTGACAAAATTAATAATGCAAGGAATTTCATTGCATAGTTGTATATGCATACATTAACTGTAAACAACAGTGGTAATATTTACAAATCATGACTAAGATATTATTCCATTTTATATGCAAGACCCGGGCTTAAATACTAGAAAATTAACCATTCTCCTATTTACATGGGCTTTTACCTGGTACCGTTAAGTGATTTAACTTCTGACCACAGATCAATCAGTGTTATTATATGTATACACGTTATGGCAATCATTAGAGAGAGCATATATTACAGAAACTTCAGTATTTCTATACATTTTTAAAGTATAAAATTTCAAACAAATAGAGATGCAAGCTCAATTTTAAAAAAAATTGAAACATAAGTAATAAACCTTACTTTAGGTTAAATTACATGATGCATCATTTTTGACATATTTACCATTTTATATCCTGACATCAGCCAATTTCCACTAGAGGATCACTTGCAAAACAGAGAGCTTTGTTTTTGCATGGCAAAAACAAAGCATCCCAAAAAGCAGAAATAATGGCAGCTTAATCATGTAATAAAGTTCTGCTTATAGTTCAACAAAGCCAGAATATAGGAAAAGTGGTTCTTGGGCAGGGTGGTTATCTTGGATACAGGGTGTAAAAATAAATTGGAAAATTCAAAATCGCCACCATTTTTTGCGAGTGAAATATTTGTTGAAATTTGGAAAGGTGTAGTCTTCACAAATACCCTGTGGGTCAAAATTTTACCGAAATGACTCTATCTCGGACGGTTTTCGAGATACAAGCATTTTTGTGTTTTGCGATTTTTGCAAAAAATTCGAAAATTCAAAATGGCCACAATTTTTGGCGGGACAAAAAATTTTTGGAAACTGGGTCAGCTACTCAGCAGAGGTACCCTGTGGCTCAAAAATTTCATTAAAATCGCTCTATCTAGCACGGTTTTTGAGATACAAGCATTTTTGTGGCTTGCATTTTGGAAAAAAAATTCGAAAATTCAAACTGGCCGCCATTTTTCACGAGTGAAATATTTGTTGAAACTTGGAAAGGCTAGTCTTCACAGATACCCTGTGGGTGAAAAATTTTGCCAAAATCCCACTAATAAATTTTTATTTTACAAAGAAAATGGTTTCAAAAAGTACTCATATAGCACTAGTATTGTTCTATACGTGTACCTTATGAGCCTATATTTCCAATTTTGTGTTTTGCATTTTATGTCAAAAATTCGAAAATTGAATATGACCCCCACTTTTGCGGAGGAGAAAATTTTTTGAAAATTGGAAGAGTTGTGGGTTGAAAATTTCGACAAAATCGCTATATCTCACACGGTTAAGGAGATACAAGCAGTTTTGTGTTTTACTCGTTAAGAAAATTGTTAATGCTTAATAGCTCATCAATAACTCAGTCATTTCTCAACCTATCCCAGCCAAAATTTAATGTCGCCCAGATCTTTATACGAGGAAGGTATTTGCTAAATTTCAGGTGGATAGATAAAATGCTTCATAAGTTATCATCCGGACAAGGACGCCCTTCCAAAAAATGTGAAAATGTCATCGCAGCATATTCAGAAAATTTTCCCAGGGCTACTGCATACACCTGCCAAATATGAAAATAATCCGCCTTATGGCTGCAAAGCTATTGCAAAAAGAAAATGTGGATCCGGCGGAGTCGCTTCTCCCATATAAAAACAAGTGTCCCTCGCGGGATGCTTAATTACTTAGGTCTTTTATCTTTATATTTTCTCATATACAGGAACCGCCATACTCGATCTTGTTTCTTGTCAAGGTACATACTAAACTTTGTGAGGGCTTGATGTTGAGCTGAACTTTTATCTGCGAGTTGTCGACCCCAATCATTTGTACTCATGACATCCCCACAGAGAAAGCCATATAATATTGACTTTCACCCAATATATATTACCCATACCTTCTCTTTGACACTATCTTTGTCCAGATCAGGCCCGAGGCCTCCCAGTCGCACTTCTTTCTTCATCTTTCTGAAGTCGTTGAGTGTGTAAGGTTTGTAGGTCAGCACTCGCTTCTTGCTCTTGTTCTTCTCAAAGTTATCCATATAACTGCCGCCTGCACCGCCACGATCACGGCCACTGTACACTTCCACGTCATCTGCATACGTCCTCGGTGTGGGCTTGTCTTTACTGGTTGTGGTGTTGTACTGAGTGAAGGCTTTCTTTTTAACACTCTGAAAAGTACAGAAGAAAAATTGGACTGGATTCAGTTTGTTTATATTTTTAATGTCAGTTTTGCATACAATGTAAAGTCATGTAACAGCAGGTAGTTTTTGTGGTGTGTACTGCATGTAGTGGTGGATTTTGTACCCCATACCACTATGTATTTACAAGACACTGTCAGCTTTTTCCAAGTTAAGTCAATACCTTAAAACATTGTACATCATTACACAAACACAACTAGATTATTGCATACTGATATTCTAATATCAACTGAAACATCTTTCTTAGTTTAGAAATTACCACTTTTGGTATTTATACTGAAACTGAAGGAGTTTTATTGGTCAACTTTAAAATATTGATGCATTATCCCTGCCTTAATATTTACATATTTGTGGGTTACCACTAACCAGGTGCCCTACTAATTAGTGGTGTAATCAAAATAGGTTTTACGGGACCTTAAAACAAACAAAATCTGGTATTTCACTCACTGTCACTTGGTTTTTCAAATCTTGAGCTATTATATCAAAATGGGAAATATCTTGTTAAGATACTATAATGATAATAAACTACATGGTAAATTTTAATTGCTAGCTGTAATAGCGGAGAGAGCCATAATTTCAAGGTGCCATTTCTCCAAATACAGTCCAAATGTGAGATATTAAACCAAATTTATGTTTTTTTAAAGGCTCTATACAGGTGTGTAAAGAATATGATTTCAATAACCAGTTCTTTCTTATTCAAATACTGACCTCCTCAGCAGACCCTATGGGTGGCACCACTTTGTAGGGACTCATGTTTCCAGGGGTTGGCGTGCTGTCATACCCGCCCCGGAATGAGGAGGGCGATGTGGCACCACTCGCTTCAAAGTACTCTGGCTGGCTGTAACCCTGGTCATAGTTATCAAAGCTCTCCTATTGAAGAAATAAAGAGAGAAAAATTGTAAAAAAAATTTTTAGTCAACTGAAGCTTAAAGACTGAAAGACAAATAACCATATATACCAGTTATTTCTTCACCACTACCTCGTAGTACTATTCAAATATATTTTGAAAACACATTTTGGTAAATTTTAATTGCTAGCTGTAGTAGCAGAGAGAGCCATAATTTTTTTTAATAAGTTTTATATTAAAATGCAAACACTGTATTTATAAAAATTACTTACATTATTATATTTCTAATTATTTTCTGGTTTTAAACCAAAATATCACTTGAAGGTAAGTAAAGCTGAGTTTTCCTATTAATATAAATATTTAAAATTTACGTCAAATTGTATGTTTCAAGATGAATTTTCTGATATATACAAGAAGTGGGAGCAGAAGAACATTTGCTGAATGAATATACAAGTTCAGGAGACCAATACTGCAGCATATCAGTTGGCTCAGTATATTGGATTTTATGCTGTCAAGAAGTTTCTACATATTTACTAAAATGATTGAGCAGCCATTAACGTGGGTCTGGGACTGACATGTTGTACATACATCAATGTATAATTAATCTCAGCAAGGGATTTAATCATGACTACATAATGAGCTTCTGATTGATGTATGTAATAAGTTGTGATGAAATGACACCAAAATAAACACCTCAGCATAATCTGATCCAGCCATTGAGTTATTTATATTTCCCCTGTATCAAGGCTTCTGTAGGATACATATATCAGGTATACGTTGATTTCACACTATTGCCACTATTTTCACAGGGGACACTTATATATACACCAGTGGAGGACAATTTAAGTTTTGCCACCATGTTAAGAAAACTGCCAGGTGTTTGATATTCATTCCCCAAAAGCATTAACATTCAAATATGATTGGACAACAACAAAATCATTATGAAACAATGTTTCAAAAAACTTCACTGTATTAACTTTTTTGTAAATCACTTCTCATAGCATTCATAATAAATGCATATTTTGTAAACCGAGAAATTTCTCAGGTACCAGCTTAACTTAGCTACTTTTGTAGTCTGTACTTTTTAAATTTAATATCTAATGTAGATAGAAGTGAAGCTGACCATGCGTACACGTGTGTCTAACATCTTGTGATGAATTGTCGGATGTATACATGATAAATGTAGAACACAACATATTACACAAATGGTTTTCCCTTAAGAACTATATTCTAATAGTGATTGTGCTACACATTCAATTTTATTACATTTTATTACAGAACAAACCAACAACCAGATAAACTGGTTTTCCATTTACACCCTTAACAAAAGGGGTAACTTCTTAGCTTTTTGCTTCAGCCTCTTGAGGCAAACTAAATCAAAGGCCTTTCTCCCCCTAATCTAGGAAGGTTCAGTCTATTTTGGTGCTTAAGGGGCCTGGTTCCTTTTGAGGCTCCAACAATTCTGGTGGTGGAATGCCTTCCAGTGGTAGGAACAAAACCTTCAGCCTCCATATCTATAATGATGTCCTTCAGGAGGTAAGAGTGACTTTGGATCTTTCTAAAGTTCCACTCCTGCCTCAAAATCCCTCCACTTCCCATTGTGGAGGTCAACTGATGTATTTTCATTTCATTTTAAATATTTGGGAGGGCCTTTCTGTTTACAGAAATCTGGAACTTGGTATTCACCTCCAAGTGGGCGCTTTAAGATTCCACATTCCTGATTTCTTCTTCTTAAGTTTTAACTCTTCTCCTCAGAAGAATGCTGTTCATTTTCAATCAGCCTCTCACTGCTTTCATAGGAGCAATTCAAGTGTCTTGACTCCTTTTTACCTATTTTTTTTAACTCAAGGCCTTCCTAGAAAAAGAAGGTTGGAACCAGCATTAGATTTATATCTTTTCCTGGTTTCCTCAACTTTCAGGATGGAAACTTATCAGTACTTCAAGTTGACCTATTGACCACTTTTCTGGTCCTCAATATGCCACCTTTCCTTTCCTTTGGCTCATTCAGTTCACTTTTGCCCAGATTTTGTCTTGGACAGGCAGGGTGTACCAGTTTGTGGCAATGCCTTTGGGCTCAGCCACTGGCCCTTGGGGATTTACTTCCCTATTCAAGAAAGTAAGAAGGATGGCTTTGAAGTTGGGCATCTCAGTGCACATGTTGCTACACAACTGGTTCATCAAACCCAATTGTTGTCAAAAGTCCAAACCCAATTGTTGACAAAAGGCTCTTTTTGCAAATCCATCTTAGAGTTGACTCATAACTTGGGAGTGATTTTTCAACATGAAGTAATCAGATCTGTTCCTAGAGCAGATCTTCTCCTTCATAAGTGAGGTTTTCTACCTGTCAAAAGGTGCTTTCTCACAGAGGTAAGGTTCTATCTCTTCAGCAGCCCATCCATCCTCTGCTTTACAACACCTTTGATTTTCCTCTCCAAGTACGCGCCTTTTACTTTTCCTGGCTTGCACTAAGAAGCTACATTTTCAAAGTTGCCTCCACATGACACATCTTCAGTTTCATCTCAGGAGACTTCGCATTTTCCATAGGAAAGGTGCTCCACATTCTCCATTTTTTGTATCCTTCTGGGAAGGTTCATTTTAGGTGGTAGTTTCCCAGGACCTTTATTCTTTGCATACTTCCGTTTCACCATTCTAGTTTGTAACATCTTCTTACACAGATGTCTCATTTCAGGGTGGGGAGCTCATCATGCTCATTAATGAGCACCCAAGGTGCATGTTCAATGTAGCAGTCCAATCTGCACATCACTTTTCTAGAGCCCATAGTTGTGCTTTTTGCTCTCAGACATTTGTTCCCCAATTGTCCTTTCATCAAAGGAGCATCTAGATTGTCTCAGGCAACACCTCTGTACATTTTTTATGTAACAAGGGAGCTCTTGGGACATGTTTGCACTCTCTTGGCACCTACTTGCCCTTTTTTCCACAGGAACAATTCTGTTCTTCCAACAACATATGTTCCAGGGGCATGAATCATTGGCAGACCAACTTTTGAGGTCTTATCGGACCCTTCACACAGAGTGGTCTCTCAATTCTTGGAACTTCAGGTGGCTGTCCCAGACCTCACATGTGAAATAGAGCTGTTTGGCATGAGATTCAATCGCAAGCTTCTCCTGCATGTGTCTCTTGTGCTAGATCATTAGGCTCTGGCAACAGATGCCCGGAGTTCATTCTGTCAAGACTTCTGCTGTTCTCCTTCAGCTCTTTGTCCACTAGTGCTCAAGAAGTTAATAAACTCTCAGAGCTCTAGGATGCTTCTTGTAGGCTTCCTTGGCAAACTTAGGTTTGGCTTCAAGATCTCCTTTAGAAAGTCAGTGGCTCTTCCTCTACGTCTTCTATAACAACCTCATCTACAGGTTTATTATTAATAGTTATGGAGTTTCTATCTTCAGACCTTCTGGCAGAAGTCTAATACCAGAAAGAGGTGTCCAGGATTCTTAATACTCTGAAACTCTCTATGAAGCAAAGTGGAACTGCTTCAAAAACTTGTGAGAAACATGGCCACTGTGTCGTGCATCATACTGTCCCAATCATTGCTGAGTTTTCCTCTTAAGAAAGTATTTCCTCAGAATAGGGATACAGGTCAGCATTACCCATGTAGTACTTTGGAGTTGGGTTCTTATAAGGAGCTTAGAAGACTCATTTAGAGCTTTCGCCAATACCACATGGTTCACACCCTGATTTGGGGAGAATGTAGTACAGGAATCAGACGAATTTTACCAAAGAACATATCACTACTACTTTACTCCCTGTAACTCTAAAATAAATAACTATGAAACAGTATTTGTTTGTCTTTGCACTGTTTGCAGAAAACTTGGTGATATCTATTTAATTTTTTCTGTTTTGGGTTGTTTTTTAATTAATTTATTGTTTTTCACAAGTACTCAAGTACTCCTTTATACACATTTAAATATTCTTGGATACTTTTGATTTTATTGCTCACAAAAATTATTTCCTCAAAACTTATACATATAAATGATATTCCAAGAACATTTTCAACCATGCCCTAATACTACAGTGTAAAAATTGTGAAATCTGCCACAGATTATGAATTTTGCAGCAAAGAGCGCACATTTTAATCTACTTTAAAATTTTGAATACTCTGATTACTTTTATGATATTCGTCATGACATTAATGTTACCCATTTGTCTTATATGTGCTAAGATTTCAGTGCTTCATGTTGTCCCCCGTGCTGACCACAGTGGCGAATGTTACCAGATTTGGCCTATTTTTAATTCCTTGTGAATGAAATGCAAAGCCAGTGATTTAGTCATTGACGTGTTCAAATTTCCAATAACTAATCCATAACCTGCACACGGGCGTTTCTTATTTACCGTGTATTGTGGAAGCTTTTAAGGTATACAATAACAGGACAGTTGTTTACCATATAATAACCAAGCTGTGGACAATATATGTAAGTAACCAAAGGATTGTTTAAACACACTTCACCTAAAAGCAGGCTTCCAATAAAGTCAACTTTGTCTAGCTCAAGTTGCCGCAGGTCTGAGATTAGACATAATATTTATCTGTGGTATGGGTGTTAACAATGAGTACACTCAGAAGTTTTAATATTAGTGGGTTAGAGTATTTATTTTGTAAGTATGATCACCTGTGACCATGGAAATGTTGTTGATATTATTACAAAACAAAGATTAAAGACAAGGTTTTAAGTCTCTGATTACTAGGCCTAAACTAGAATTGAACGATAAGTATATAATATACGTAAATTTCAGTTGTATGGTTTTTTTCCTTTAAGCCTCATACGTCATACATTTATAGTAATAAATCTCAACTATATATTTTCTTTGAAAATAAAAAAAAAATAGCATCAGAGATGCCCGTACCCCACAGCCTGAGGAAATAGTTTTCAACACCATGAGGTAAAGAAGTAGTGAAACAGTACACAGAATGGGACACTTTCAGAGCAGTGTCAGTGTCCAAAATCTCCAAATAATGTTTAAGTAGAGAAAATTACAAATTTGAAAATTTTGATTACTTAAATGTAGCTTTTATAAGCTACAAGCTTACCATGTGGGACTGATAGCTATTCTCGGGAGGCTGTCTGACCTGGCCAACGTCTAAGAAAAATAGACATTTAGTGTTGACCATAGTCGAGGTTGTCGTCACGTGACTTGCCCATTTTTTTACATCCTTTCTCGTTTAAATTTTGGACCATACCCCCTCAGCTGTAATACAGCGGGGAGGCAGGGTGGGACTCTTTTCAGTTCCACATGGTAAGCTTGTAGCTTATAAAAGCTACATTTAAGTAATCAAAATTTTCAATTTTATTGCGCTACAATAGCTTACCATGTGGGACTGATAGCTGAATACAACCGCCCGGTGGCGGGATTACAGCTGAGACTGGAATATATGTTGATTTTTCTTAGATTTTGAAGTAATAGATTAGAATGAATGATAGAAAATACCAGTCAGGGTCCCGTTTACAGTGTCCCAGTCCCGAGGGCCGGACCTGTATGAAAGCCAAAAACCTGAATGAATGGATCACAGTGCTAAAACTGTCTGGATGTTTGGATGAAAGGATAGAAGTGCAGCCAATGAGCACTTATATAGGGTGCAGCCGCTAAGGGCTGGATCACGTGTGAAGAGAAGCCCTTGGCTTGAATTCTCATAATTAATGCCACCCTAAAACGATTAATGACAACCTTAAAAAGTCCTTAATACTTTGATACTAAATACTAAAAAACAAAAAAGACGTTACCCAAACATCATGATGAGGTAGACTTATACCTATACCCTGGGATTAGACTCCTGAAGACTTGGTTGTAGCGGATGTGCCCCCCCCCCCCCCCCCCCCCTCTTTTCTTTCCGAGGATACCTGGTCTGAGGGGAAGGATCTAGGACTTGTTGTGCGGCCACTATTGGTCCCAGATACATATTGTTGTCGTTGACTGACCAAGTAAGGTCTTTTAGGTAAAACTTTGTAAATGTGTTGTAAACTTTCCAGTGACAGGCTTGCATGAATTGGTCCACCGATACCCCACCGTAAAAGGCCTTAGAGGCCACAAAGGCCCTAATGTCATGCGCTTTGACTTGGACCGAGTCCAAGGCTTGTTGGTCTGCTTGTTTATAACAAAGTAGAATGGTTTGTTTCAACCAAGAAGAGAGAGTAGCGGGTCTAATGTCTGAGGTATGTCCTTTCTTGAAGGAGATGAAAAGGAGGGACCGGAACCTCTCAGGTCCTTGGTTCGGTCCAAATAGTACCTCAGAGCCCGCACTGGACAGAGCCCGCCCTGTCTTCTTTGAACTGTCTATCTACAATGGTAGTCAAAGCAGGAATAGTCAGCGGAGACACACTTTGAGAACCTTCTCTTGCTAGTTGGTTTTTGGCTATGAAGTCAGAAGAAGGGAACAAGGAGACCTTTTCCCATTGGCCTAGATTAGATACTTTGTTTGCAACCCAGGCATGGATTTCGCTGCAGCGCTTGCCGGAGGCCAAAGCTAGCAAGAAAGCAGATTTGAGAGTGAGATGTTTGAGGTCTGTGTCTTTCATAGGCTCAGAGGGTGCTTTTGTGAGCTCATTGAGAACAGCAGAAAGGTTCCACTTTGGAAGATTCCTGGAACTTTTTGGACGATCCCTGTAGAAACTGGAGAGTAACCTATGAAGGTCTGAACTCTGAGGAATATGGAGACCTGCTGGGCCCAAAGTGTCAACAATGGCAGTCCTGTAACCATCAATGGTAGAGGGGTGTCTGTTTAGATCTTGGTACAGGTACATGAAGAAATCTGAGATATGTTTCAGAGATGGAGTGGAGAAAACCCACCGAATTTTGTCTGCACCATTTTCAAATAGGGCCCACTTTACCCTGTAGATGGTTCTTGTTGATGACCTCTGAGGGGCAGCAAATCTTTCTGCCACCTCCACAGAGAAGCCTTGTTCTTGGAGCTGTCTACCCCTAGACACCAGGCGTGGAGGTTAAGGTGTTGAGGATTGCTGTGAAACAAATAATTGTGGGACTGTTTGAGAAGTGTTGTTGACACTGGAAGTTGCAGTGGGATCTCTGTTGAGAGCAGCACTAGGTCCCAAAACTAGGGTATCCCTGGCCATCCTGGGGCTATTATAATGATCTGGCAGTGGCAGTGCCTGATTTTTTGGATCACCCTGTGAAGGAGAGCCATTGGAGGGTAAGCATAGGAAGTGAGACCCGTCCAGTTTAAGTTCAGAGTATTTATGTCCCAAGCCTTTGGGTCTGGGACTGGAGACACGAACAGTGGAAGCTTGTGGTTCAAAAGAGTGGCAAATAGATCTACATGAGGAGTGAAACATTTCTGGCAGATTGTTTGAACACCTGTGGATGCAGTGACCATATGTTGACTGCACTTGGTTCGACCTGGACAGGAGGTCGGCCATCACATTCAGACACCCTGGAATGTGTCTGGCTTTCAATGTTATGTGATAGCGATGACACCATGTCATGATCTTCCACAGGAGGCGCACATCTCCACTGAGTGAGTTCCTCCTTGTTTGTTTATGTAGGCTACCCCTGTTGAGTTGTCCGTTGCCACAAGTACTGTTTGGTTCTGACACTGGTCCTTGAAATTCTGAAGGGCCAGTGAGACCGCCTTAAATTCTAGGACGTTTATGTGTAGCCTTTTTTCCTGGTTTGACCACAGACCCTTGGTAGAAGATTATCTAAATGAGCGCCCCAACCTTCGTTTGAGGAGTCTGTAAAGAGTTGGAAACTGTGGTCTAGGGATGAAGGTCTGGGCCTCTCATCACTCTTGCAGGGTTCTGCCACCAGTCTAGGTGTGCAGAAATGGCATCTGTCCATGGAAGGAGGCTGTCCAATGATTGAGGATATCTCCAGAGCTCCTTGAGGTGAAACTGAAAAGGGCCTTATGTAAGGCGTCCCTCCGGGACCATCTTCTCCGTTGAGGCGAGCAACCCAATAGGCGACATCAAACATCTTGCAGTCAAAACATGTTTTGACTTGAGTCGTAGGATCAAATCCTGAAGTTGAGCCATCTCTCTTGAGAGGGTTTTACAAGGGCTGAATCTAGATGGGATTCATAGCCCACGAACGGAAACACCTAAGTAAGTTTAGTTCTGACTTTTCCTGATTTATTATCCAACTCAAGGACTGAGTCAGGTCTACCACTGCCTGAGTGTTCACTTGGGCTTCCTCCTGAGAGTGGGACCTGATCAGCCAGTCATCCAGGCAGTGGTGAAGTCTGAGTCCTCCAGGGAGGGTCATTAGCTTCACCTCCTTTACAATCATTTGTAAAGACCTGGGGGGCTGTGGATAGTCGGAAAGGGAGGGAGGTAAACTGGAAAACCTCAGACCTGTGGCAAAACTTTACGTATTTCCTTAAGTTTGGATGAATGGGGATGTGAAGGTAAGCGTCCGACAGGTCTATCGACGATACCCATTCCCCTGGAGTCAGGGAGGTCCTGACGGACTCTGGAGTTTCCATTTTGAACTGAGCCTGCTTAGGTCTATGACTGGCCTCCACCTTTGGTAAGGCTTGGTTACTAGAAACACCCTTTCGATTACGTTCTTTGACAGAAGAGACTGGATCCAAGTGGCCAGAGCTTGGTCTTTGACGGGCCTTGTACTCTGATAGGCTCAGAGGAAAACTGACCAGATTTGGTTTTGAAAGGAATGGCAGTACGTAGCCATTGGTGATAATGTTTAACACGTCTGAACATTTGATTGTTTGCCAGTCTCTTCTGAAAGAACGGAGGAGACCTCCTACTAGTGGACTGAGGGAGGCTATTGAGGAGTCATTGGGGGGAGGGGTTTCCTCGCCCTCGCCCCCTAGAGTGGGGTCGAAAACGACCCTTGAAGCATCTGAAGTTCGATTTCCCCCTAGCTGGGGAAAACGAGTGGTTACTGCTTTGTGAGGAGTTGCCCCCATAGGGGCGTTTCCTGTAGGAGCCTCTTTTCTTGTAGGGACCACGAAAGGGCTTGTGCTGATAGGGTCCAAAACCCTGGAAGTCTTTTGAGGTACCTTTTTGAGGAGGGAGACTTCACCCTCCTGGACTGAGACTTGAAAAAGAGGAAGGTCAAAAGGACAAGTTCCTCAGTTGTTGGTGTCTCGTTTTCCCTAGTTGTGGTTGTAACAAGGTCATTTCAGCTTCGCAAGCCGGGGTTACCCATAGTGTAGCGTTCCCTCTGGAGAATATGGGCAAGGATTTGCTGAGACAAGTAAGGGCCCTGAGTTGGATAAGAACAGTCTTATTCCAAATGTCCATAGGGGCGTTTCCTGTAGGAGCCTCTTTTCTTGTGGGGACCACGAAAGGGCTTGTGCTGATAGGGTCCAAAACCCTGGAAGTCTTTTGAGGTACCTTTTTGAGGAGGGAGACTTCACCCTCCTGGACTGAGACTTGAAAAAGAGGAAGGTCAAAAGGACAAGTTCCTCAGTTGTTGGTGTCTCGTTTTCCCTAGTTGTGGTTGTAACAAGGTCATTTCGGCTTCGCAAGCCGGGGTTACCCATAGTGTAGCGTTCCCTCTGGAGAATATGGGCAAGGATTTGCTGAGACAAGTAAGGGCCCTGAGTTGGATAAGAACAGTCTTATTCCAAATGTCTAAGAAATCACAGGCTATAAAGGCCCTGGGCTTATATAGCTGCTTTTTCAGGATCGGCACCTTTCTGATCTGAGATTTCACCTTCTTAAAGGTTGATTTTATACTATCCTGATACTTCTCCAACGAGGTGGAGGAAGTCTAGGCAAAAGTAGTAGCATAGGTGAGAGAGTAGATATTTTGTCTCTCTTGATGTTCCAATTCCTTGAGAATTGTTAGGGGAACCTTGCCCATAGGGGCCCCAGAGGGTTTAGGAGTAATACAGATCTTTGCAGTTTGCAAATCTGCATTCAACTCTTGAATCTTGTCTTTATAACAAGGCTGTCCCACCTTGAACAACTTAGCAGTGGATGGAGGAGCTTGATATACTTTCCCTCAGCTAAGTTTGCAGTTGAAAATCCTTGTCAAACTTATGAAAGGCGTCTTTGATAATGGAGTTGAGGGGAAGCATGGAAGAAGGGCCCCTAGGCCTAAGCTCCTGTGTACCTTTCTCGACATCCAGACCCATAACCGCAGTGGCAGTCCTCAGCATAGAGTCCCTGGGGTCAGGGAGTTAAGGAGAATCCTAAAAGTCTCCATTTCTCCTGCGTACTGTGAGGGGACGTCGGTCAAGACGACATCCCTATAATAAGGGGGGGGGGGGGGGGGGGGGGGGGGATTAATGTTTTATCTGGACCTGGATTTATGTTTTAACTTATGTTTATAAAAATTACACTCCAGGTGGGGTGAGAACCCCAAACCTCCCACTCACAAGTCCTGCACTTTAACCACTACACTACACCAGCTACTCTTAATGTATCGAGTGATGTCGATTGGTTTGGCCGAGGGCAACCTCAAAGGTTCCTTGTGGATAAGGGTGGGGCTGAGGCGACATCAACGAGCGCCGAGACGAGGAGAGCTGGACCAAAGTCCACATCCATTGCCTCGAGGGTAGGGCTCAGACTCGGGGGGTGGGGGGGTCCAGATGTACAGATTTAGATAGGCAGGCTTCTGAGGCCGAAGCGGAGGTCTGATCCACCTCCACTTCTTGTGTATTAACAGCCATATTGAGGGACTTTAAGTCCTCTCGAAAACTGTAGTGCCTCGAGAATAGAAGCCTGAAAAATAATCATTTGGTTGAATTGGAAAAAAGACGAGACCCCAGTGAAGACTCGAGTTGAACTCGATCTTTTACTGCAATGCAGTACTTGGGGTGGGGGACAGATTTTCTGGCGTTCGTGTAAAAATAATGCCTCGAAAGCAAGGGGTTGAAAAAACGTGGGATAAATAACATTGTAGCATCCCCGAGATCTGCCGATCAACCACGAAAGGACTCGACGTCCTGATCTCCCAAAGGTGGAGGTCATCATTTAAAGTGTCATATATTGAGAAATAAATACCTAATTTGCGTGTTTCTGAAAGAATCACATATAGACACAATACAGCTCGCGGCTTGTCGTTATTGCTTGGGGAGGAAATAAATATGCAAAAAAAGCACGTTGCTCGTGAAAACAACCAATGCTTGACAAGATAACAAGCCTGACGAGACGAAAAACAAAACACTCAGAATATAAAAGATACTTAGCCTGGAGAAACAAAACTTTCACAAAATATGTTATATATATTAAAAAACAAAATGGCTAGATGTGGATATCCAATAATACGTAAATACTGAGATATAGAAGAAAAAATGTCTTTGAGTTGAAAAACATAGCAAATATGGGGACGGCCAACAAGAAAGGATGTAACAAAAGGGGCAAGTCACGTGACAACAACCTCGACTATGGTCAACACTAAATGTCTATTTTTCTTAGACGTTGGCCAGGTCAGACAGCCTCCCGAGAATAGCTATCAGTCCCACATGGTAAGCTATTGTAGCGCAATAAAATTAATAAGTAAATTAAATTTTTATAAGTTAATACCCTATCCAATGGACAATTGCTAATCCGGTCGGCACAGACCGGCCCGCCAAACGTCAGAAAAAGACGTCCTGTGTTTCCACCGGCCGGCCGGTCCCTAGTACTAGTGCACTCGCCAGATGGCGTGTCGTACTTCCTGTCTAGACAGCGTGACGTCATAGCATCTTTTTCGTTTGGCGCATGTACAGTACACTAGTATTAGGGACCGGCCGGCCGGTGGAAACACAGGACGTCTTTTTCTGACATTTGGCGGGCTGGTCTGTGCCGACCGGATTAGCAATTGTCCATTGGATAGAATGTATTAATGCAATAAAATAACATCTAATTTAGAGAAAGAAACTGCATGTAAAGATTAAGTATTGAAATAAGGCAATTCAGTAAACTAAAAATTATGAAGCTGTAAAATTTATTAACTGGAGAATAGCTGTGAATGGAAATATCACAATTATGTAAAAGTACATATAATAATCAGTTGCTGCAATCCATATCCTTACTGTTGCCGAGATATGCCCGGACAATATATAATAGGTCAAATCAAGGCAGGGTTCGAAATTAGTGGCGATCTGTCAGTCCGCAACCGACAGAAATGCTATCAGGTTGAATAGATTAAGACCCTGCCAGTCTATTTGTCCTAGAAGCTGTAAGATGGTATACATGGACATTTCGCACAGTTGAATTATGATTTGCATGTTTTTGATATTGTTCAACCATACCCAAGTGATCTCATACATTTGTGTGAACACTGAAGTCCTTTCCCATTTTAATATTTGTTTTGTATAGTTGAATTATGGTTTAAATATTTTAAATATTATCCATACATACAGATGTGGCAATAAATGCTTATGTGTGGTGTTGGGGCAAAACCTGTGGTTCACTTGATGAAATACCATCTGTGAAAATGGGAAGTTGCAAAAGTAAAACCCTTAATGAATTCTAATATAACTTTAACAGTGCTTAATCTCAATAGATACCCAAAGGTGCAACAACCAAGATTCGACTAAAAATATATCAGATAGATATAAGAAAGATAAATTAGTATCAGATATCCCCATAGAGAGATATGCAAGATCAAAGGTCAAATCAAGGTCACACCATGACGTTTCACACCTACAACCCTTAACCAATGTCCCTACCAAATATCAACTTCCTACACCTTATGGTTTCCGAGATATATCCCAAACAAGATTTTATAGGTCAAGGTCACTACAGTAAGGTCAAAGGTCAAATCAAGGTCACACCATGACGTTGCACACCTACACCCCCTAAGCAATGTCCCTACCAAGTATGAACTTCCTGCACCTTACGGTATCCGAGACATAGCCCGGACATGATTTTATAGGTCAAGGTCACTACGGTATGGTCAAAGGTCAAATCAAGGTCACACCATGATGCCACACACCTACACCTCCTAACCAATGTCCCTACCAAGTATCAACTTCCTACACCTTACGGTTTCCAAGATTTAGCCCGGACAAGAGTTTCAAACTCAAGGTCACTACGACAAGATCAAATCAAGGTCACAGTATCAACTTCCTACACCTTACAGTTTCTGAGAAACAGGCTGGACAAACTTTCCCGCTGCCCACCATGGGTGAAAACAATACCCCGACAGCCCTTCAGGGCTGTGGGGTAAAAAAACTAATAACAAAGAATATTTTTAATTAAATCTAAACTTTTGAGTGTTGTCATAACTCTTTGATTAATTTGGAGATTTCAATGAAAGCATAGAAATGTGTCTTTTATTTGTGAAACCTTTACATTACTTAATTTGAATCAGCAAGTTATATTTACTGTTTATCATATAGTATTAACAAACATATCCCTTCTCTTTCACCACTACATTTTCCTGATATACAACATTAAATATGTTTGCAAATGTGTACAAAAATATGTGGAATATTATCCATAACTTGAAACCATTTACAAACAAGCCACCTGCCAAATATGAAAGAAATCTGGAAAAAAATGTGGACTGTAGGTCGCTAACAAGCAATATTCCACATTTTAGACATTTTTGTCTACCACAGGCCTAATTTAGACAATAAAGCCTACCAAAAAGATAGGGTGGCGAGTCCTCCACCATATCAAGCCACCTGCCAAATATGAAAGAAATCTGGAAAGAAATGTGGACTGTAGGTCGCTAACAAGAAATCTCTGCGGACGCGGACGACGACGCGGATGCGGTCGACGGCGATGATGAATCCATAGTATCCCCGCTTCGCGCCGGGGATACAATAAATAACCTACAATGGGCCGACTTGACATCAATATATACCCAGATAGGCCATCTCTCACACCAAACGATTCAATGGATGTATTTTGTAGCACCCATTTTGTGTGATTCACAATTTGAATTATTATAAGTCATTTAATTTTTTTTTTTTTTTTTTGGTTAATCTTCCCATAATGATCAGACTGATCCTTTCTCAAAGTATTTAAATGGTTTACTGTGCATTCTCAAACGTTAAAACAAAAGTTATTTAGGGATTGTATGCCTTTAATATAGCACTGTGGATAGATGGAATAATATCATAAAACACTATGATTAGTAGGGCTGGGAACAGTTACTCGAGCCCAGAGAGAGAAGTCGTTCATTACTAGGACTCAAATCCATTTTAAGTACCCAAGTACTCATAGCATATTGTATTATCACCCGCAATATGAAACGTTTCTGTAAAATATGCTACATTTCTGAATTTCTGCCACATAATATCAATTAAAGTTGTGAATTCGGTTTAAAAACATATAATTTACTCCATATTCTATAAAACCTGGTTAAATAGAAGCAGTGTTCCACATTGGTGGCACCCGGCGGCCCGAGTCCTCGAATTTCATCTCCGGACCGAAAACGTTGTGCCCTGCGTTGGTCCCGATGTCCAGAAACTTTTAACATAAAATATATCCATGTATATTGCTACGTTTTTTTTTCATATTAGGGGGTTTCAAAGCGGTAGCCATTATTGTAAACAAATATTGTCATCACATTTCTTATCTCTCTTTTGATTGGCCAACGTCCTCTACCATCGACCAATCAGATAACAGCTTTCAAAATGTAACAGACATGAGTGCTTCTCAGTGGTTTTTGTAACTCATGTCTTCTGCATATGTTGTACAGGCGAAACAGTCAAAACAACTACTGACCAAAGAAATTCCTTTATAATCGGAATCGACAACGTACATTGTTTATTGTCTTTGGTTCCAAGGCTCAACGTCAGAAGATTTCCTCTCACTTTCCTGTTAGCATTCTTGGTAGCCTTCTTCATCCGGTTGATTCTGTCAGAAATCTAGGTGTGTGGTTTGATGCAGATTTTTCATTCTCTGAGCATATCAAGAGGACTTGCAAAGCGTGCTTCCTTCAGATGTGTGACCTCCGTAGAATTAGAAAGTATCTCACTCCTGAAGTGGCAGTCCTTGCTGCAAATGCCTTGGTTAGTAGTCGTTTGGACTATTGCAACTCTCTGTTCAGAGGTTTGTCCGGTTTCAATCAGCACAAATTGCAAAGTATTCAGAACACCCTTGCTCGTATTGTTACAAATCATAGAAAGTATGCTCATGTTACACCCATTCTACAGAAACTCCACTGGTTGCCTGTTAAGTACCATTGTATTTTCAAAACCGCAACACTTGTGTATAAATTTTTGCATAGTGGTTCTCCTTCTTATTTCGAACCGTTCTTGTCTTTTAGTAGTTGTCCCTATAGTACCAGGCATAGTCACCCAGATCGTCAATACCTTACAGTTCCCCCTTTCCATTCATCAGTCTTTAAGTCAGCCAAACATTTTGGCTATAGTTTTGCCTTTGATGCTCCGAAGATCTGGAATGACCTCCCTCAAGATGTTCGCAGTGCAACATCAGTTGCCTCCTTCAGGAAGAAGCTTAAAACATACCTGTTTGCAAAAGCCTACCCACCATAGCCTCTCCCGTCACATCTGTGTCTCCTTGGGACGACCTGGCTATTGTCCCTTGATTAACGCTAACTGCCTTGCTTTATGTTTAGATGCGCCTTAGAGTCCATCAGTGATGGAGATTAAGCGCTATAAAAGTCCACATTAGAAATGGGAGGTAAATCTGACCAGCTATCTAGACTCTTCACATAAGGTTTCCCAATACCTCTCAATACATTCTAAAAGAATAAAAGAGATTAAAGGCCAAAACACAAAATCGCCTATTTTATGACCCCAGTTTGACCCATAAGGGGGGATGCGGGGGGTAAATCTGACCGGCTATCTAGACTCATCACATAAGGTTTCCCAATACCTCTTAATACATTCTAAAGCTCTAAAAGCAAGAATAAAGGAGATAAAAGGCAAAAACACATAATCGGCTATTTTATAACCCCAGTTTGACCCATAAGGGGGGATCCGGGGGTAAATCTGACCAGCTACCTAGATTCTTCACACAAGGTTTCCCAATACCTCTTAATACATTCTAAACTCTAAAAGCAAGAATAAAGGAGATATAAGGCAAAAACACAAAATCAGCTATTTTATGACCCCCAGTTTGACTCATAAGGGGGGGTCCGGGGGTAAATCTGACCAGCTATCTAGACTCTTCACATATGGTTTCCCAATACCTCTTAATACATTCTAAAGCTCTAAAAGCAAGAATAAAGGAGATAAAAGGCCAAAACACAAAATCGACTATTTTATGACCCCAGTTTGACCCATAAGGGGGGATGCGGGGGGTAAATCTGACCGGCTATCTAGACTCATCACATAAGGTTTCCCAATACCTCTTAATACATTCTAAAACTGTAAAAGCAAGAATAAAGGAGATATAAGGCAAAAACACAAAATCGGCTATTTTATGACCACAGTTTGACCCATAAGGGGGGCTCCAGGGGTAAATCTGACCAGCTATCTAGACTCTTCACATATGGTTTCCCAATACCTCTTAATACATTCTAAAGCTCTAAAAGCAAGAATAAAGGAGATACAAGGCAAAAACACATAATCGGCTATTTTATAACCCCAGTTTGACCCATAAGGGGGGATCCGGGGGTAAATCTGACCAGCTACCTAGATTCTTCACACAAGGTTTCCCAATACCTCTTAATACATTCTAAAACTGTAAAAGCAAGAATAAAGGAGATATAAGGCAAAAACACAAAATCGGCTATTTTATGACCACAGTTTGACCCATAAGGGGGGCTCCAGGGGTAAATCTGACCAGCTATCTAGACTCTTCACATATGGTTTCCCAATACCTCTTAATACATTCTAAAGCTCTAAAAGCAAGAATAAAGGAGATACAAGGCAAAAACACATAATCGGCTATTTTATAACCCCAGTTTGACCCATAAGGGGGGATCCGGGGGTAAATCTGACCAGCTACCTAGATTCTTCACACAAGGTTTCCCAATACCTCTTAATACATTCTAAACTCTAAAAGCAAGAATAAAGGAGATATAAGACAAAAACACAAATTTGGCTATTTTATGACCCCAGTTTGACCCATAAGGGGGGATCCGGGGGTAAATCTGACCAGCTATCTAGACTCTTCACATATGGTTTCCGAATACCTCTTAATACATTCTCAAGCTCTAGAAGCAAGAATAAAGGAGATATAAGGGGAAGAGATGAAATTGGCTATTTTATGACCCCAGTTTGACCCCTACAGGGGGGTCGGGGGGGGGGGGGAATTTGACTTGCTTTCTAGACTCTCCACATATGGTTTCTTACTACCTCCCAATACATTTTATGGCTCTAAATGCAATATTTAAGAAGATAATAGGGGGGTTCACATGAATTTTAAGCTTTCTGATTGGTACCTGTGAGAAAATCACTCATAAATCGGTCAATTTTCATCAGATTGCTCCCAAAATCTCATCAGCTCACGTTTTTGATAGTATAAACATGTGTATGAAGTTACGATTGTAGGACAAAAAGTACCTGGACAGAAAGAACTGCACACAGACAAAAAGTATTTGGACAAAAAGTACCAGGCATAGGACAAAAAGTACCTCATTTTATAAAAAAAATAAAAAAAAGTTTTTTAATCATATATAATTGATCTGTGTATTTTACATATATATATATATAACTTTATATTTATATTTTCATGTGTTTCATTTTGTAAGTTGACACACAAATAATTGGCTCTACAAATAAGCTTTTGCTATACTTTGAGATTAACTTAAGTCCTTGGGGTGGGGCTTCCCTGCTTTTGGTATCATTGATAAACTAACAGTTTATTTAAGCTTTGTCTAACATAAAGCCCTGAATGCATTAAGGGGGTAAATAGGGTGATTTGAATTAAGCCCACTAAGCCAAGGTACAATAGTTATTGTTAAATGCAATCAAGCTTAAAGGAAATGCGGTTGGTGTGACATGAAAGGTGATTGTAATTCTGAATGATTTCAAAGCATCTGGACCTGCTCAGTGAGATTAAAATTCTTTTAAAGTGTGCTTAGGAAGATTAGAGTAGATAATTCACATAGAATAATTTAAAAAGCCCTGGGCATACATTAAAGCAATGAACCTGCTCAGGAAGATAAGAGTAGATAATTCACACATAATAAGTTAAAAAGCCTTGGGCATACATTAAAAACTGTGGAGGACTTTCTCAAGAGAGTAGGGCATACCATTGGACTGTGTTAAGTTTGAGAGCTAATGTATGTGTAAAAATGTTAAAAATGTGTTAAAACTAATACAAATAAAATTTACATGTGTTATATTAATAAATGTTACTATTTGTTTCAAATAAAGATATGAAGTACTTTTTGTCCTATGGTGCAGTTCTTTTTGTCCAGGTACTTTTTGTCCTAGTAATTTTGAGGCCAGTTCTTTTTGTCCAGGTTCCTTTTGTCCGTACCCCGAAGTGACAAGCCTCTGCGGTCAGTAGATTTTCCTGAACTGCGATGACGGGCGGGTGTACCCGAAAAAACTATTTTTTGATCATGTGACCTTGATAAAGATGAAAGGTCAAATTTAAGCATGTGGAAAAATTTTCCCATGCCTAAGGTATATAACTGCCAAATATGGTTAAAAAGCGGTGGCGGCAGCGAGGAAACTGACGCGAAACCAAATAAGCGCCCTTTTCAGGGACGCTTAATTATCAGCACTACAAGTGTTGCAGTTTCAGAGAAGTCAATGAGGACACTGAGACCAGGCCTGGGACGAATACTTTCAAAAGTATTCGAATACGAATACGAATACTTTTCATTTCCATGAATACGAATATGAATATGAATACATCAATTTCAAAAGTATTCGAATACGAATACTTTTTGAAAAGTATTCGAATACATTTACGAATACATTTATGATTACATTTTAACTAAACCCCAATTCATACAATCATTTTTAATAAATCTTAATAATTTTACCTTTCTGAATAAAATATACAAACATGAAAGCACAATTCAGTAAATGATGGATCAGATTCACATCATATTTGACAAGAATTAATTTTTGCTCCAAGATCTGAATATTCAATCTAATAAACATGAGCTACTAAAAAGATGGTTTTTTTTGTTGTTTTTTTGGGTTTTTTTTTAAAAAAAGGACATCATAGTGCCCTAAACATCTTGTATTTAACTGAGATAGCCATTGTTTTGGAAATCTTTATGATGGGATTACTACTACTACAAGACTGTCACAATAGGTGTCACATAAGTTTGCCTAAGAATTACCCATATATGACAAATGACACTGGTATTGAAACACATACAAGTTAATCCCCTATTGTAGCAAAGGCAAACACAGTTGGTCATTTTAAGGTAGGTAGCTTGGTGTTTATAATTTCATGAATTTTATAATTTTATAATACGCTGTAGCTGTGGATCCGTTGACGGTCGAACAAAGTAAACAACTGACGATCCGTTGACGGTAGAACAATGTATTACACTGTAAAACCGTTAGCTCTTATTTATTATAAAATCAATAATACAGTAAGCATTTTTGAATACAGTAAGATAAAATACACATTCTACATACACAGAGATCTATATGTCTTTGAGAAGTGGGAAAAGTGTCACACAATTGCAATCACGATTGATTTCCACACAACAGCAATCAAGTTTGAATTTTGGACAAGTAACATACAATCGCAATCAAGAAAGATTAGCCCCTTATATAAGTGGCTGGGAAATAATTACAATCGAGAGAATTCAGCTAGTGGCAAAACATGTATAACTGTGTGAGGATTAATAACATTAAATAATTCAGTAAGTGAGACATACTTGTTTGTAATTAATGAAAATATATCAGCAAATGTTCTCATAATTATTGAAATATATCGTCAACGGTTCTCTAATTAAATATATCGAACGAAATATATCGTCAACGGTTCTCCATTCCTTTACATTGTTCGACCGGCAACGGATCAACAGACACTTCGTTTATAATAACACTACATTATGAAAACCAGTGTGGATTAAAACACACATGATGTCATTTATCAATATAAAAGTTAAACACAAACTAATTGCATGACACTGTCATTATTATGTTATATAGTATTTACTGACATTATTAAATGTCTTGTTAGTTTTCTTAGGCACATAATGATAGACAGCCAAATTTCATATTTATATCTAAAACTTGTCAGTACAGGGTGAAAAAAATAAAAAAAAGTGAAAAATATTAAATGTATTCATAAAAGTATTCATGAATACGAATACTTTTGAAATGTATTCGAATACGAATACAAATACTTTGCATTTTTCACAAAAGTATTCGAATACGAATATGAATACTTTAAAAAATGTATTCGAATACTTGTGAATACGAATACATTTTGCCCAGGCCTGACTGAGACAAACAAGACCATGACTTAATGTACGGAACTTTGTCAGTCAACAAAAAACCAGTGGCTTGGTAGAAGTAAAGTTTAATGATTTATCACTTGGCTCTCACCTTAATGGCCGTGGGTTCAAATCTAGCTCATGACCATGTGCAGGGAATATTTATGGGCCGTCTCAACATGTGATGTTAAAATGGATGTAACAAAGTAACTTTGTTCTAGAAAAAGAAAATGACCACAACATTGCATAAGCACATGTATATTACCTGAAAAGGCTGGAAGGCCTGCATGGGTTGGGTTGGCACAGTATACCCGCCATGTGGTTTGTTCTGGCTAGGTCCTCTGGCTTGGGGAATCGGTCTACCAGGGGCCGCTGGCCCAAACACACTAGGATGCTGCTGAGGCTGTTGCTGATGATACTGTTGCTGATGTGGAGGCTGCCTGGGACCATACCTCGGGTCATCTGGGTGATAATTTGGACCTCTCGTCAGTGGATGATACTGCTGCTGATTATAGTCCCCTTGACCTCCATTCTGAATATGCTCCGGTGCAGAGTAGTGGTAATGCTGAGGCTGTGAGGCAGGGTAGTGATAACCTGGACCATTATATGGTGCATGCTGGGGAGGAGGAGGCTGACTTCGTGGCTGTGCATAACCAGCAACTGGAGGGCCATTCACTGGAATCGCTGGATGTCTTACAGTCCCTGCTGAGGAGTTGACTGACTGGATTTGTAAGGGCGACTCGTGGCCATGCTGACTCTGTTGACTTTGAGGTAAGGTCGGTCTTTGACCTTGAGAAACTGTCCTTGATCCAGGCACTACTCCTCTCCCAGCTGCTGGTGGGTAGTTTGCTGGCGGATTAAGCACCTTTACATTGATATCAACGTCCAATTTTTGTCCATCCCCTGTGACTAAACTATGCAGCACTGGATTCTGACCATTCTGTGTTATATTCCTATCATTGTTATCTAGGGTATAGGTCTTACCCGTGGACACACCACGTTCTTGAAACGCTTGTCTGGGAGGAGATATGGCTGGATTAAATACACCGTGTTGAGTCTGTCTTTGCTGCGCCGACCCTTGTAATGACTGAGGAACACTCTTGTTATATGTCCCTGGCCTAGCCTGGGTTTGTTTTAATTCATCCACTTTACTGACACTTGGATATTTGCGTAGGGAAGCTTTACTTTGAGGTTTACTTGTTTGGCCTGTTTGTTGGTCTTTCTTATTGCTAAGAACCTGGGCACGTTTTGCCCAGCGTTGTTCTGGAGTGAGATTTTCATCATCCACAACAGTTTCTTCTGTCTTTTGATGCAAATTATTCACATTATTGCTTGATATATTGGTAGTAGACACCCGTGATTGTGCATGAACTGAAGAGGCATCTGAAAAAGAATAATTAACTTTCATCAACACAAGCAAAATGGATTTTTAAAGATAAAATGTAGGTATGTAGAAGAGTGGCATCGCTCATCATTAAACAGTCATAGATTAAATTTTGATGATGATTCACAAAAAAACTTAGCAAAACTTCTTCATGCAGGAGCATAAATTCATTGGAAAATAGAGGTGACCAGTAGGGCCAGTAATTTTAGACTTTTGTGGTCCTTGTAGATGTTTAGCTGCCCTTTGAATTAAAAAACATTAAACATGACATGTCACCCCATCACTTTGCATTTCAGTATCCTGTCATTACAAACCATTCCTATTCTGGTATCAATACCACAAAACTGTTTTGTGCTCTGGCATATTCCAATCAGATAGGCCTGTTGCATAATTTATAAATAATAAACCTTTTTATCTACACCTTTAAGATAATGAACACAAAAATGCTTTAAGTTCATAACCTTTTGAAGGTTAAAGCTCCCAATATAAAGAAGTGTAATGAAGTACATGATGTGGTGAATAATGGTATATAAACATTTCCTAAGAGAGGTGATATACAAAAGAAAATAATATTTTATTGGTGCTGGCTAGTGTTTTGGTTACATTATACTAGGTTACTAAGGTTGTTTGAGCCAAAGGGATCATATCTTAATATCAATCAAAACTAAATTCACGATTAAAATATTG
The DNA here is from genome assembly GCA_964017235.1 of Sabellastarte sp. h YS-2021. Taxonomy (NCBI): domain Eukaryota; kingdom Metazoa; phylum Annelida; class Polychaeta; order Sabellida; family Sabellidae; genus Sabellastarte; species Sabellastarte sp. h YS-2021. The sequence goes on from OZ024932.1 coordinate 38,884,133, forward strand.
ATACTGAATTGTCAATTTTTATAGTTTACAAAAAAATCACTGAGTACTTCTTAAAAAAGACGGTCAATTTTATAAGTACTTTTATACACAAGTACTATGTTACATTATAAAAAATGTACAAGTGGATATACTTTGAGATATTTTATTAATTTATTAGGTGTATCTTGTGTGCTAAAATAAATATGTGACTGTTTTTGGTAAATCACTGATTGGACTGTATCAAATAATATGCAAACTTTGAGTCTGACATTAATACTAAATAATATTGCAGCAATGTTTGCAGAGGCTCTATAGTTTGCTTGATAAGTGCCCCAAACATGAAATTTGGTTCAATGCTTCAAATTTGGTACCACAAAACATTTGAAAATCATCAAAATAGCCCAATGAGGCTATTATCATCCCACTATAAAACATATTACACTCTGTATGAGAAAATGGTAATTTTGTTTTCAAAATATAAAAATGGGTCATATGTTTTTAACTATATTTTTAGTAGTTATGAACTTCTAGACGCAGTTTGCTAGTCTGTTTAGATAGTAAACATCAAACCCCAAAATTCTAAATGATTTCACTGCACAAACATTGCATTTTAATTCCTATTCTACAACAGAAGTATAGCAAACTTAACAGTAACTCTAGTACTACATACTTGGAGCAACAGGAGTTGCTGCTGGCTTCTTCTTTCTGACTGGGGGAGCTGGTGGAGGGCGCTCACTGTATTCTTTCTTCTGTACGTATTTTTTGCCATATGTCTTAGCACTTCCCACCTCTCCCCTCAATACCTGCTTATTGTACGATATATAGTCTTTTGCAGGTGTAGGGCTTGTGTTATCGACTTCCTTATAGCCTTTGAAATTTGGCTGGTGGCCATTTAAGTAGAATTCATTGGGTTGCTGTTCCGCGACTGCTGCAGCATCTTGGGCAGGTGCTTGCTCATTTGCATATTGTTGCTGGGGGTGATACTGTTCATCAGGATATTGATCTGGATATGGTTGTCCTTCATAATACTTCTGAGGGTGCTGAGATATGTAACCCCCCTCATACTGAGGCTCTGCTTGATACTGTTCTGTGGGATACTCATATGGGGGTTGTTCATTTGAATATTGTTGTCTTGGAAGAGCCTGTGGAGGGGCATTTGTATTGGTAAGTGGCTGGTCGTAATACTGTTCAGGTTCTTGACTTTGTTCACCCTGTGGGTACACAGTTTGAGATGGTTCTTCCACCCGGTCACTCCCTGACTCCTGCGCAAAGTTCAGCGGGAGTTGACCACGATACCCAGGCTGTCCTTTACTACTCATAGTTTGTACTGGCACTCTCTGAGGAGCATTAGTGGGTGTTGTTTCTGTGGCTACATACCGGTCTGGATCAGGAACAAATTGAAATTCTCTGGAATATCCTTGACTTAATGCAGGATCCTGGAGATTCTTAAGGTCACCTGAAGTCATACGAGGGTGACCAGGATATGGTTTGGGCTGAAGAGGAGGATTGTCTTTATCTTTTTCAAGTTTACCCAGTCTTTCTTCTAATTCATGATACTTCTTTTCCCAATTCAGCGAGTTTCCTGATGGCTAGAAATATATAAGGAAAGTTATCCAAATGAAGGTAATATCCAAAACATTAGAAATCATAAATAACAAACTTACCAATCTCTGGTAACAAAATAGTACAACTCTAAGTTTACACTGACTCAGATAAGTATCATGAAGTTACGAATGTCTACATGTGAAAGAAAAGGTGTCATACACCTGAGACCATGCCATACATAGGTCATACATTCTATTAAAATTACAGCATGTTACTCTCTGAGGCTTTCATTCATCGTCAAACAGATTGTAATGAATACAGGTTTTCACTTATTTACACAATTTCCTATATTGATATATACTACTGCAGGTGTTTAAGCAATACATTTTCAAACATACCTAGTAAAGTAATGTAACTTGTACTGCTATGACAATGGCACTATCCAATGAAATTGCAGCTACTTATAAACAACTTACTATAAAATACAGTTGACTGTGTCCTTGTTTGGGAAGTAAACCATTTAATACTACCACATCAATAACAACTGTATCAAAAAGCCCCCAAATTAGGTTACTTAATCTTTGCAATCTCTACACACAACGAAGATATTGACTTAAAAACTCAATTTAGCTCAATAAATCAGGTGTGTAGAAAATATGGCTTAAATGCTTGAGATTACGAAGGGATAGAAGAACTAAAATGTCACTGTGGCACTGTACATTTGAACAGATCAATCACAGAAAATCCATGCACACCCCTATTGTTGTTAAATAGTATTACTGTGGGTCTATGGCAGAGGAAGTGCCTAAAGCTTAATGTATAGCAGCACTGTGGCAAGTATTGGAAACCTTGGCACTTAACAAACCATAATATAAACGTCAATGTTTTCATAAAAATAGGACAGAATAAATCTGGTAGAACTTTTTTCAATGTATATAAAACAACTTATTTACTCCCCAAACCTATCAATTTAAACGACCTAAGAATACACGGAATACAACACTGCGAGTGAACTGTATGAATTATATAATATATCTTCAGTTTTTTTATGGTTTTATGTTTTGATTTAATACCATAATGGTACAGTGGCTTTACTGTGACCATGTGTGACTATTGTGTATAAAGAATTATTGTTTGTTGCCATAATAACCTATTACAGGAAACTGTAATGAGGCTTAAAATGAGCTCTTAAAAATTACAAAATCCTATAATTCTATCCTCCATAGACTATGTTACTAGCTGACTGTTTATTAGAGATGACATGCTCTCGTTATTCATACTCTTTATGTATTCCTGTCAGAAAAAAAATTTTGTGACTACATTAGGCCTCCAACCTTTCCTATTAAAGAATCAGTGAAGAAAATGATTGGTTTTGTCTAACTTTCAAAAGATGCAACTAATTTGCATACTCACTCATTGTTTTACATGCTTTAATGGGTGAGGAATCAAAAGAATTCTGTCAGTTTACCTTTTCCAGAGTTTTGTTATTTCTAAAATTACACTGTGGTTGTTCCAGTAAGTTATTAATTTGAAAAAAATCGGTGTGCCAGGTTCATTGAGTTGGTAACTCACAGAATTCAGTGTACCTGTTTCTTTGAGTTTGTCATTTGAAGGATTCAGTCTAAATGTTTAACTGAGTTAGTAAGCTGAAGATTCAGTCTACATGTTTCATTGAGTTTATATGAAGAATTAAATCTACCTGTTTCACTGAATTAGCAATATTAAATATTCAGTGTACTGAGTGTACCTATTTTGTCATTAAATTCTTAGCTGTTGTATCTTAAAGTCTGTCTTTTAATGGAGATTAAGCGCTATAAAATTCATATCAAATTAGAATTAGAATTAAAAGAACTGAGTCTATGTGTTACTAATTTACAGAATTCAGTCCATTTGTTCCACTGAGTTAGTACATTCAGTGCCAGTATATAGTATAGTACTAGTATGTAGAATGTAGTAGTAGAACTCAGTGTACCTGGTTCATTCAGTTAGTAATTTGAAGAATTCAGTGCACCTTATGTTTAGTGTGGAATTGGAGCATTCACTGCGTCCGTTTCATTGAGCTAAGGAATCACTAGAACTTACTGAACCTGCTCCACAAAATACAAACTCTGTTTTCAATTGAATTATGAGAAATTCTTCACAATTTTCTTATATGTATGTTCATGTTAGATAAACAGCTGTTTTGCAATTTTGCTCTATACATTGAATTTTTACAGGATATGTTCTGGTAACAGTGTCACATTGTTTTGTATCTTATCTAATCATTGGTTTTGTGAGATTACAACAAAGTCTGCTTCTTGTAATGAACAAATTCAAATTGTTCAAAATTTTCAAAAACCTCCAACACAAGGAGACAGGACTTTAAATAATAAATCACTATCACCATTTACCTTAAAACTTTACTCCTCATAGTGTTGCAATCAAAAGAAATTTTCAAAACCTAGTCCCAAAAACAGAAATTCACTGAAAATCAGATTTATTCTACTTAACATTACCCTAAATATTTAATATGTGATGGGTGTTCATGTACTATATGAGAACAAAAACAACCAGAAATGCAGTTTACCTGTGAGTAAGATTTTATATTTTGGATATTAAGTCACTGTATACTTAGTCTAACAGATAATAATATAATTTATAAGCTTAGAGTGTTGGTTAAATAATTTGTGTACTATTTTTTCAGATACTAAATGTTTATATTTGTAACTGAAGTTTATTTACATGTGTGTGAACTAAAAGGACAGCTGTGAGGTATCCAGTATACCCTCTTTTACACTACCTTTGCACAATGTTGTCAAAAAAATTGAACATGCACTTCCAGTCTGATAGTGTAGACATGCTATAACAGCATAAAAAGTCTGATACTGGTTTATTCATTTTGAAGCAAACCTAAGTCAACATTTTGATGGCAAACTCATAGGGCTGGCACCTTCCTAGTGGGGGGAATTTTATATACTATGGCAACTTTCACTTATTGTACCTGCTCCAGTGAGTCTCTGAGGGTGTTTTCACCTTCTACTGTTCTTTCTGTTGATGCTAAGGAGTCCAGTAAGCCCATCTCTGTCACCTTCTTCTCCCTCTGGTCATCGTCATCACTCACAACCTGAACAAGTAGCTTATATTACAGGACAGGACATAAGTGTTGATATTAATTACACATTTAATATCCACCTCAAAGTAAATTTGGTTTTCCATATCAGCCAATAAACATTGTGATAACTGCATCACTTAAAAGAAAAGGCTATTTAAAATTATCCTTATTTATACAAAATATGGCAATGAAGCATTGTAAAATAATATTTATTTGATTTTTTCTATCAAATAAATCTCAAAAGATTATAAATAATAGGAATATCTTGAAAATGGTGCTGACGAATTTATTGGAAACAATATAGTTAAAATGGATACTGAAATTCACAGTCTCAACTCTCAATTAATATTGAAATGTATGATACCAACTATGGTAAACACTGTACACAACCATTAACTAGAGGAATGCTTTTGCTAACAAAAACGAAGCATCCCTTAAAGTTTAAAATGCTTTGTGGTTTTAATAAGCATGCTGTAAAGCTAAGAATGCACAAAGCTGCACTGTATGCTTTCCCAATACCTCTTAATACATTCTGAAGCTATAAAAGCAACGATAAAGGAGATATAAGGCAAAAACTCCAAAGCAGCTATTTATGACCCCAGTTTGGCCCATAAGGGAGGGTCAGGGGGTAAAACTGACCGGCTATTTAGACTCTCCACATATGCTTTCTCAATACCTCTTAATACATTCTGAAGGTCTAAAAGTAACAATAAAGGAGATATAAGGCAAAACTCCAAATCAACTATTTTATGACCCCAGTTTGACCCATAAAGGAGGGTCGGGGGATAAAACTGACCGGCTATTTAGATTCTCCACATATGCTTTCCCAATACCTCTTAATACATTCTAAAACTGTAAAAACAAGCATAAAGGAGATACAAGGCAAAAACTCCAAAGCAGCTATTTATGACCCTAGTTTGGCCCATTAAGGGGGGGGGGTCGGGGGGTAAAACTGACCGGCTATTTAGACTCTCTACATATTCTTTCCCAATACCTCTTAATACATTCTGAAACTATAAAAGCAACAATAAAGGAGATATAAGGGAAAAACTCAAAATCAGCTATTTTATGACCCCAGTTTGACCCATAAGGGGGGGGCGGGGGGTAAAACTGACCGGGTATTTAGACTCTCCACATATGCTTTCCCAATACCTCTTAATACATTCTGAAGGTATAAACGCAACAATAAAGGAGATATAAGGCAAAACTCCAAAGCAACTATTTTATGACCCCAGTTTGACCCATAAGGGGGGGTTGGGGGATAAAACTGACCGGCTATTTAGATTCTTCACATACGCTTTCCCAATACCTCTTAATACATTCTGAAGCTATAAAAGCAACAATAAAGGAGATATAAGGCAAAAACTCTAAAGTAGCTATTTATGACCCCAGTTTGGCCCATAAGGGGGGGTCGGGGGGTAAAACTGACCAGCTATTTAGACTCCCCACATATGCTTTCCCAATACCTCTTAATATATTCTGAAGCTATAAAAGCAACAATAAAGGAGATATAGGGCAAAAACTCAAAATCGGCTATTTTATGACCCCAGTTTGACCCATAAGGGGGGGGGGGTCGGGGGTTAAAACTGACCGGTTATTTAGACTCTCCACATATGCTTTCCCAATACCTCTTAATACATTCTGAAGGTATAAAAGCAACAATAAAGGAGATATAAGGCAAAACTCCAAAGCAACTATTTTATGACCCCAGTTTGACCCATAAGAGGGGGGGTTGGGGGATAAAACTGACCGGCTATTTAGATTCTCCACATATGCTTTCCCAATACCTCTTAATACATTCTGAAGCTATAAAAGCAACAATAAAGGAGATATAAGGCAAAAACTCCAAAGCAGCTATTTATGACCCCAGTTTGGCCCATAAGGGGGGGTAGGGGGGTAAAACTGACTGGCTATTTAGACTCCCCACATTATGCTTTCCCAATACCTCTTAATATATTCTGAAGCTATAAAAGCAACAATAAAGGAGATATAGGGCAAAAACTCAAAATCGGCTATTTTATGACCCCAGTTTGACCCATAAGGGGGGGGTCGGGGGGTAAAACTGACCGGCTATTTAGACTCTCCATATATGCTTTCCCAATACCTCTTAATACATTCTGAAGCTATAAAAGCAACAATAAAGGAGATATAAGGCAAAAACTCAAAATCAGCTATTTTATGACCCCAGTTTGGCCCATAAGGGGGGATCGGGGGGTAAAACTGACCGGCTATTTAGACTCTCCACATATGGTTTCCTATTACCTCCCAGTACATTTTATAGCTCTAAATGCAATACTTAAGAAGATAATATGGGGGGTTGGCCTAAATTTAAGGCTTTCAGATTGGAAGGTGTCAGAAAATCACTCATAAATGAGACATTTTTCAAGGGATTGCTCCCAAAATCTAATCAGCTCGCGTTTTCGATAGTATGAACAGGTGTGTCAAATTATAAGGCTGTGTAGCAAGTAGTTTTTCCTGAACTGCGATGACGGGGGGGTGGGGGGGGTGGGGGGGTGTACTTCAAAAAATTGTTTTTGATCATGTGACCTTCATAAAGGTCAAAGGTAAAATTTAAGCATGCAGAAAAATTTTCCCATGCCTAAGGCATATAACTGCCAAATATGGTTTGAAACCTTCTAATAATAAGGGAGATATTCAAGGGAGACCATAATGCGGCGGCGGCGAGGAAACGGAGGCAAAAACAAATAAGTGCCCTTTCAGGGACGCTTAATTAATACGCTCAGGAAATGGTTCTAATCATGTTTAACACACTTGCTTATACCTACAACAAAAGTAGCATTTTCAGATGCTGTGAGCTCAAAACTGGTTTGATCTAAGTCTGAGGTATACTGGTTTTACTTACACAGAATCTACTGTACAGGGAAACAACAAAATAATTCAAAAAGAACAATCAATAACAGTAGATAAATGTTAGAAAGAAGTACCCTTTTCCTGTTAAATATGATTAGCAGATTTTCAAATGAGCATGTTTCATGTGTCTTTGTTTAACTGGCATGTTTGCTGTGTGTTAGTGGTTTACAGTGCTTCATCATGTGTTTCTTCCACCAGAAAGATTGTGTCACAAAGTGACTCAAGACTTACAAACGGTTAGTAGTTAAATGATGGGAATCAAAAGAATTTGGTTGAGACTTTTGGATAACATATCTGTATTTATAAGGGATGGGTTTGTAGCATATCTGTATCAGCTGATTGACTGATTTTGGTTTAACATTAATTTTCACACACTGTATAAGTTATATCATAACGGGCAGTTGACGGAATGGAGGAAGGTAGTGCATCTTGAAGCTCAACATTCTGCACTAAAAAGTAAAAACCAACTTTGCCACTTCAAGTCAGGCAGGGAGCTGAACTCAGTTTCTGAGAGGTGGGAGACAATTGTATTTGCACTACATCACCAATGTAATACTTGCTGTATCAAGTCCATTTTACTGAAATACCATAACAAAACATTACAACCAGAATCTGGATTGTTAGCCATTAAAATTGTTGGAAAATTTAATATACTCCAGGGAAATATAAATAAATCTACAAAAATTATAACCATTTAATCTGTGGGTGTTTTCCTTATATTTAATACATTGTATACAATTTATAAAATAATTTTGATTAGCACAGTTTACTTTCATAAATTTTAGTTTAATTTGCTGGTCTATTTGATTGAGACAACACTTTCTTGGACCACAACTTTCCAGTATCCTGAAAGAGGAATAGTTTTGCAATGGTGGAATGCTGATTTTCAAAATATGCTACCAACCCATGCTCACATGCATTTCTGTACTCATTATTGTTGTCACAAATACCAGTAGGTAAAAAAAAAATCAAAGGAAATAGGGAAATGAGAGGACAGCAAAGACAAGTAATTTGAGCAGGTTAATTTTAGTAAATGACTGTGATCATCAATGAATCACTTTAACTATAGAAAACAAAAGCAAGAGTTAATTTGATTAAGCATCTTCTGAAAATGTACAAAAATGTATTCTAAATTCTGGTTTATCACCTAAATATGAACTACATGAGTATATTAGTTGATTTTTCCCATGTAGCAAGTCTACAAGAATTTCCATCAAAGGCAAACTTCTCTCCCCATCGAAAATAAAGCCTCGTATTATAACTCATGCTTAAAAATGTCACAAAAATTAACAATTGTGTCCCAGCCAAGTTTGATCTTATAATGTAGCTAAAATATTGTGTCTTTGGTAAATTTCAGTGGGAGAAAATTTAGCCAAATATATATAAAAACTAGAGGATCGCTCGCAAAAAAAAAAGATAATGTTTTTGCATAGCAAAAACAAAGCGTCCCGAAAAGGATATAAAGGTGAGTGCTAAAGTATTAAGAAAATGCTTCGTTTCTAGCCTTATACTGTTGTGGCAACCAAAGTCAGCGCAGTCTGCTCTATCTAGCACGGTTTTCAAGATATAAGCATTTTTGTGTTTTGCCAAAATTAAAAAAATTAAAAATGTCCGCTATATTTGGCGAGACAAAAATATTTTGAAAATTGGCATGGCTACTCTGCAGAGATACCCAGCAGGTCCAAAATTTTGTTGAGTTCGCTCCATATAGCACGGTTTTCGAGATATAAGCATTTTTGTGTTTTGCAAAAACTTTGAAAATTCAAAATGGCCACCATTTTTGGGGAGACAAAAATTTTTGTCAAGACCACTGCCGTGGTGTGTATCTCCCGCCGAGCATTAAAGCAGAAGAAATAGCTTTTCCGAGATATTCACAATTTTTCATTTTCGTGTGTGAAAGGTCTTCCAAAAGTAGGTGAATGAGTTATTTGAGAAAAATTGGCTATCTGCAATACTATTAAGAGATAATTCACATTTACTCATTTTGAGTAGGTGAATAATTATCTATGGGTCTGAAACTTCACCAAGTGAAAGCTCTCCCAAAAGTAGGTGAATGAGTTATTTGAGAAAAATTGGCTATCTGCAATACTTTTAGAGATAATTCGCATTTACTCATTTTGAGTAGGTGAGTAATTAGCTATGGGTCTGAAACTTCACCATGTGAAAGCTCTCCCACAAGTAGATAAATGAGTATTTGATAAAAATTGGGTATCCGCAATACTTTTACAGATAATTAGCATTTACTCATTTTGAGTAGGTGAATAAATAGCTATGGGTCTGAAACTTCACAGAGTGAAAGCTCTCCCAAAAGTAGGTGAATGAGTTATTTGAGAAAAATTGGCTATCTGCAATACTTTTAGAGATAATTCACATTTACTCATTTTGAGTAGGTGAATAATTAGCTATGGGTCTGAAACTTTACCAAGTGAAAGCTCTCCCAAAAGTAGGTGAATGATTTATTTGAGAAAAATTGGCTATCTGCAATACTTTTAGAGATAATTCGCATTTACTCATTTTGAGTAGGTGAGTAATTAGCTATGGGTCTGAAACTTCACCAAGTGAAAGCTCTCCCAAAAGTAGGTGAATGAGTTATTTGAGAAAAATTGGCTATCTGCAATACTTTTAGAGATAATTCGCATTTACTCATTTTCAGTAGGTGAGTAATTAGCTATGGGTCTGAAACTTCACAGAGTGAAAGCTCTCCCAAAAGTAGGTGAATGAGTTATTTGAGAAAAATTGGCTATCTGCAATACTTTTAGAGATAATTCACATTTGCTCATTTTGAGTAGGTGAGTAATTAGCTATGGGTCTGAAACTTCACAGATTGAAAGCTCTGCCAAAAGTAGGTGAATGAGTTATTTGAGAAAAATTGGCTATCTGCAATACTTTTAGAGATAATTCGCATTTACTCATTTTGAGTAGGTGAGTAATTAGCTATGGGTCTGAAACTTCACAGAGTGAAAGCTCTCCCAAAAGTAGGTGAATGAGTTATTTGAGAAAAATTGGCTATCTGCAATACTTTTAGAGATAATTCGCATTTACTCATTTTGAGTAGGTGAGTAATTAGCTATGGGTCTGAAACTTCACCAAGTGAAAGCTCTCCCAAAAGTAGGTGAATGAGTTATTTGAGAAAAATTGGTTATCTGCAATACTTTTAGAGATAATTCGCATTTACTCATTTTGAGTAGGTAAATAATTAGCTATGGGTCTGAAACTTCACCATGTGAAAGCTCTTCCAAAAGTAGGTGAATGAGTTATTTGAGAAAAATTGGCTATCTGCAATACTTTTAGAGATAATTCGCATTTACTCATTTTGAGTAGGTGAGTAATTGGCTATGGGTCTGAAACTTCACCATGTGAAAGCTCTTCCAAAAGTAGGTGAATGAGTTATTTGAGAAAAATTGGCCATCTGCAATACTTTTAGAGGTAATTCGCATTTACTCTTTTTGAGTAGGTGAGCAATTAGCTATGGGTCTGAAACTTCACCAAGTGAAAGCTCTTTGGGATAGCTGCTCTGCAGATATACCCTGAAGATAAAAAATTTCGTTGAAATCGCTCTATGTAGCACGGTTTTCGAAATATTAGCATTTTTGTGTTTTGCAATTTTTGCGCAAAAATTCGAAAATTCAAAATGGCCGCCATTTTTGGCAAGATAAAATTTTTTTGAAAATTGGCATGGCTACTCTGCATAGATACCCTGTGGGTCAAAAATTTCGTCGAAATCGCTCTATCTAGCAGGGTTTTCGAGATATAAGCATTTTTATGTTTTGCAATTTTTGCGAAAAATTCGAAAATTCAAAATGGCCGCCATTTTTGGCGAGACAAAAATTTTTTCAAAATTGGGATAACTACTCTGCAGAGATACCCTGTGGGTCAAAAATTTCGTCGAAATCGCTCTATCTAGCACGGTTTTCGAGATATAAGCATTTTTGTGTTTTGCAATTTTTGCGAAAATTCAAAATGGCCGCCATTTTTGGCGAGACAAAAATTTTTTGAAAATTGGGAAAAGTACTCCGCAGAGATATCCTGCGGGTCAAAAATTTTGTCGAAATTGCTCTATCTAGCACGGTTTTTGAGATATAAGCATTTTTGTGTTTTGCAATTTTTGCGAAAAATTCGAAAATTCAAAATGGCCGCCATTTTTGGCGAGATAAAAATTTTTTCAAAATTGGGATAACTACTCTGCAGAGATACCCTGTGGGTCAAAAATTTCGTCGAAATCGCTCTATCTAGCACGGTTTTCGAGATATAAGCATTTTTGTGTTTTGCAATTTTTGCGAAAATTTCGAAAATTCAAAATGGCCGCCATTTTGGGCGAGATAAAAATTTTTTGAAAATTGGGAAAACTACTCCGCAGAGATACCCTGCGGGTCAAAAATTTCGTCGAAATCGCTCTATCTAGCACGGTTTTCGAGATATAAGCATTTTTGTGTTTTCCTTATTTGGAAAATTCGTAATGATTAATTAATCATTAATTACTCGGCCATTTCTTGACCAATCAATGCCAAAATCTAATGATTTCCAGATTTTAATAGAATGAATGTATTTGCCAAGTTTCAGGTGAATTGATAAAATTCCTTTCAAGTTATCATCCGGACAAGCTTCCCCATCGAAAAAAGACATTTTTGGTCATGTGACCTCTCTGATTGGTTGAAATGTCACTGCAGCATATTCAAAAAAATTCCCCAAGGCTACTGCCTAAACCTGCCAAATTTGAAAAGAATCCGCCTAACGGTTACAGAGTTATAAGGAAAACAAAATGCGGAGCCGGCGGAGCCGCCGGAGCCGGCGGGGCCGGCAGAGCCGGCGGAGCCAGAAGCTCTCCCATACACAAACAAGCGTCCCTTGCAGGACGCTTAATTCCTTAACACTCTGGAGTCTGGACTTTGTGTTTTGATGGAAATGTTGAGCATTCATACATATTTTATATGTTTCTGGGGTTGGGTGATAATGTGAGCATAGACACAATGTAGGAGAGTATTTGAAATGCTTTGGAAAACTTCAGTTTCTTTGGTGTTAGACTCAAAGTTAAGCCAAAACTTTAAATCAAAAAAGAACTTTGCCTTTAGTGAGTCCAACCAAAGAAAAATTTCTATTCAACCAAAAATTTAAGTAAATGGAAAAGTTTAATGAAAAAGGACTTTTAAAGAAACAGTTATTTACTTCTACTTAAAAGTCAAGTTTTATTTAAAATGGTTTTACAACTTTTACTTCAATTCAAACTTTAAGATTTGAATTTTTAACCCACTGTGGTACTCAGGGGTCCCAAAATCACTACTTTGTCGGTTGCCTTTATACTTTTTTTTCATAACGATATTACGATCAAAACAGACAAACTTACAGATGCCTTACAGTAAATCGTTCTGTAGTAAAGATGCTGCAGTCTGGATTGCTGCACTATGTTTTCCAAAAAGTCTATATTTAAGCCTTTTAAGGTCACTGTGAACTGGGCAAAACGGAGTAGAACTTAATTAATTGAATTCTGACTTCATTGCAAAACTACGACACAGGTCATAGCAATCCCAGTTTCACCCAATTCCTGACAGTGTCAGAGGTAATTACTAATTACGCTGATTGTTATTTCTGTACAGTTTTTATTTTTATGGTGTATAGGGGGGGGGGGGGGGGGGGGGGTAGTTGAGGTTTGAGAGTTCATTCAGTTTTAACCTGTAATCTATATGTGTATTGAATTATGTTGCATGATCCTAGCTTAATCCCACCAATATTATGGTTTTCTACTTTATGAAATAATGAATACGCAAAATAAATAAATATGTAAAAATACTAATTCTTGAGTGTAGTAAATGAATGCTACCTAACTGAAATATCTACTCTCAAGTGCAGTAAATCACCATCCTGCAGCCACTTGCTCATTTATTGTAGAATTTATTTTGTGAACTAACATGAACACAAATATACAATATTACAGATTAATGTCCAAAAACAACTGGTAAGCTGTGGTAATGGGCTACATTTATAATCATTTTGTAAACAGACCATGTAATATTCATACAAGTTCTATGTAACTGATTTAATTTCATAAGCCAGGCACACTAACCTATCATCTTTCTATATAAGCCACATTATGTACATATTTGTAAACAGACAAAAAAATTTTCAGATACCAAGAATGACAGACTACCACTAATACAATTACATGTTAAATTTTATTTACAAAAGTCAAAAGAAACACCTGACAACATGAATGTGGATGTATGCTGCAACTATTGCAAAATAATCCTTAACCACATGGCCACTGTGTTGGCACAAGCATACTTAAACATGCTTACAAAGGGCTCACGAACAACTTCACTATTTGTTAAAGAAAAAAGATCAAACCATGATAATGGTCTAGAAAATAGCATCAGAGATGCCCGTACCCCACAGCCTGGGAAAATATTTTTCAACACCATGAGATATAGAAGTAGTGTAACAGTACAAAGTTCAAGATACTTTCAGAGCAGTGTAAATTATATTAAGGTCCAAATAATACTTAAGTAGAGAAAACTAGATTGGGCCAACTCGGCGCCAACATATCCCCAGACAGGTCATCACTCACGCCACAGGTTTTGATCGGGAATTTTTTAAAACATAATTACCCATTATTATATGAACTTCAGCACATCAATCTACTCTGTTTATATCTCCCCAAGGAAGATGGTGTATCCCCAGACGCCGAATACATAACTCAAATTATATTTTCAATCTTCCTGCAATGATAACTCTAAACCTATTTTCAAAGTATTTAAATGATTGATGATTGAATGTCCATTCTAAACTAATAATCCCAAAAGAGCATATCTGTTTCTATATTTGTTGACAAATAAAATATTATTTTTAACTCAACTCATCATATTTTTCAATCTTCCTTCAAAGTATTTAAATGATTGATGATTCAATGTCCATTCTAAAATTCATAATCCCAAAAGCGCATATCTGTTTCTATATTTGTTCACAACTAAAATATTATTTAAAAAAAAATTATTTATATTATTATTTTATTATATTATTTTTAGAATTTGCAAATTGTTTTCAGTTATTCATTTCCTCTATACCTATATATGTGGTCCATATATATGCAACCTAAATATGTGACACAATCTCAGTTCTGACTCCCCTTTGTGTTATATGTAATGAAGCCCACCACCTCCCACCCCCACCCCTCTCCCCTTCTCCACACCTCTCTCACTATTACACAAGATCTGCAACCCCATTGAGTTCTTTGTTTCTCATCTGATATCATTAAATACCTTTGTTTATTTAGTGTCACTCAATATAGCTGGAGGTCCCAGAGGTGGGTGGGGGTAATCCGGGTGGGGGATGTGGGTTGAGCATAAATGGTAAACAAACAATCTATATAAAAGGGGTACTCAAATACAAAAAGAATTGAGAATTTTAAGTATGTGATTATCAACTGAAATGAGTTCATAACTGTAGGAGCTGTGCCAAAATTAACTGAGGCAAGTTGAATAAAACTGGGCCAGTTGAGGGTTAAAAATCCCCTAGTTTTACTACAAAAGGATATAATTTCATTAATATTGGGACTTAAAGCTCACTTAAAGTGTCCATTTTGTCTACTTCAATATGTTTCACCAGTTTCATTTTAAAAAGTGAAAAACTCAGCAAGCAGAGGTATAACACACAAAAATAAGTTCTTAAAAGACTAAGATAGCCATAACATTATTAATATTCAAAATTTAAATAGACAGGCATTTCCTTTTAAAAATTCAAAGATTTCAGCTCTATAACCCACATAGTTTGACAGTTACTGGGCTTTAAAGTGGCATAATATCCATAAATTGGGTTTCTGTGGGCATTTTACAATTGTTAAAGAGACCTTAGCAATTAAACTACAGATCTGAAACTTTTTGGGGGGACATACATAACAAACAAAAATGATATATAATACAGTTTAAGACTTGTCACACTAAGCATTTCCAAATAACAGGGCAAAATACGGAAAAAATGTCAAAAAAGGCACTTGGGCGAGTGTCTATGGCCCTCATACACAGGTTAAATGTCTACTAAAAACCTTGATTTTCGGCATATGTAAAAAGGACATAATAATGCATTCCCAGATGGGATTTCAGCTCCATCAATCACATAGTTTAACAGTTACAGGGCTTAAAGGTGGTAAAAAGTCCAAATATTGGGTCATTGTGGGCCTTTTAGAGATCTCGATGTGGCTTTCAAATTAAAGCTTCAGACTTAAAATTTGTTACATACTAAGATTACACATAGAATGTGTATCTAATAAAGTTTGAAACTTCTCAGACTTACCATTTCCAAGTTACAGAGCAAAATATGTGAAAAATGTCTTAAAAGGGTCACTCAGGTGGGTGTTAAAGGTCCTCATACACAGGTTAAATGTCTACTTGAAGCCTTGATTTTTGGCACATGTAAAAAGAACATAATAATGTATTCCCAGATGAGATTTCAGCTCTATCAGTCACATAGTTTAACAGTCACAGGCCTTAAAATTGGCAAAAAGTCCAAATACTGGGTCTTTATGGGGCCTTCTAGAGACCTAAATGTGGCCTTCAAATTAAAGCTTCAGACTTAAAATTTGTCACATACTAAGATTACACATAGAATATGCATCTAATACAGTTTGAAACTTCTTAGACTTACCATTTCCAAGTTACAGGGAAAAATATGTGAAAAATGTCTAAAAATGGTCACTCGGGTGGGGATTTATGGTCCTCATACACAGGTTAAATGTCTTCTTAAAGCCTTAATTTTTGGCACATATAAAAATAACATACTAATATCTTCTCAGATAGGATTTGAGCTCTATCAGTCACATAGTTTGACAGTCACAGGGCTTAAAAGTAGCAAAAAGTCCAAATATTGGGTCTTTGGGAGCCTTTTAGAGACCTCAATTTGACCTTCAAAATTAAAGCTTCAGACTTAAAATCTGTTACATACTAAGATTACACACAGAATATATATCTAATACAGTTTGAAACTTCTCAGACTTACCATTTCCAAGTTACAGGGAAAAAGATGTGAAAAATGTCTTATAAGGGTCACTCGGGTGGGTGTTTATGGTCCTGATACACAGGTTAACTGTCTATTAAAGGCCTAAATGTTGGGGCACATATAAGAAAACACATAGATATATTCCCAGATGATATTTAACTTA
Source organism: Sabellastarte sp. h YS-2021 (assembly GCA_964017235.1). NCBI lineage: Eukaryota > Metazoa > Annelida > Polychaeta > Sabellida > Sabellidae > Sabellastarte > Sabellastarte sp. h YS-2021. Next base: position 38,900,764 of record OZ024932.1, read on the forward strand.
GATGAGAGACATAGTTTGAAAGCTACAGTGCTTGAAAGTGGCAAAAAGTGCATAAATTGGGTCTCTGTGGGCACTTTTGAGACCTTAAGTCGACCCCTTTGGGTAAACCTACAGCCCTAAAATTTTCTACAGACAAGGATTACATATCAAAGTTATACCTAGCACAGTTTGAGACTCATCAGAATTATCACTTCCAAATTATAGGGCAAAATATGTGTAAAGTATAGCAAAAAATCCCTAAGTGGGGGTATTTATGGGCCTCAAACACAATTTTCTCCTCAACTTAAAGTCATGATTTTCGGCACATGTACTAAGAACATATTAATGTGTTGTCAGGTAAAATTTCAGCCAGCTGAGCATCATAGTTTGTGACCTACAGGGCTCTAAGTGGCCAAAAGTGCAATTTCTGACCTTAAGGTGGCCATAAGTTCTTTTTTACTGGGAGTTTAAGGTCACCTTAAAATAGGGATCTTCCTTTGGGCACCCTTAACATGTGTACCAAGTTTGAAAAAAAAATATTAATTTGTTTTTGAGTTATCGCGTCCACAAGGAAATTTCTACGGCGGCGGCGGCGGCGGCGGCGGCGCGACGGACCTGAATCCAATATATCCCCGACTTTCGTCTGGGGATATAATAATATCTAAGGAAAAGAAAAGTATATAAAGATGAAGTATTAAAACAAGACAATTCAACAATAAAATGACAGCATTTATCAGTAAACCAAAAATGGCCGAATTATGGTTTGGATGTTTTGAATATTACCCATGCATACAGAAGTGGCAATACATTCAATGAATGCTTATGTGTGTTGGAGAAAAGCCTGTGGCTCACTTGATGAAATTCCATCTGTTACAATGGGAACTTACAAAAGCAAATTCTTAATGAATTCTAATATGACTTTAACAGTGATTAATCTGCATCAACAGACAGACCCAAAGGTGCAACAAGATTTTAAAGGTCAATACAGCAAGGTCACAGGTCAATCAGTGTTACACCATGACGTGGCACACCTAAAACCCTCAACCAATGTCCCTACCAAAAATCAACTTCCTACACCTTACAGTCTCTGAGATATAGCCTGGACAAGATTTTATAGGTCAAGGTCGCTACAGCACGGTCAAAGGTCAAATCAAGGTCACATGACGTAGCACACCTAGACCCCCTAACCAATGTCCCTAACAAGTATCAACTTCCTACACCTCTTACGGTTTCCAAGATACAGCCCAGACCAGGTATTATAGGTCAAGTTCACTACGGCAAGTACAAAGGTCAAATCAAGGTCACACCATGACGTTGCACATCTACTACCCCCAACCAATGTCCTCATCAAGTATCAGCTTCCTACACCTTACAGTTTCCGAAATATAGCCCAGACAAGATTTTACAGTTCAAGGTCACTACGGCAAGAGTCAAAGGTCAAATCAAGGTCACACTGCGACGTTGCACATCTACACCCCTAACCAATGTCCCTACCAAATATCAACTTCCTTCACCTTACAGTTGCTGACATATGGCCCGGACAAGGTTTAATAGGTCAAGGTCACTACGGCAAGGTCAAAGGTCAAATCAAGGCCAGACCATGACGTTGCACACCTACACCCCCTAACCAATGTCCCTACCAAGTATCAACTTCCTACACCTTACAGTTGCTGAGATATGATGTTGCACACCTACAAGTCCTAACCAATGTTCCTACCAAGTATCAACTTCCTACACCTTACGGTTTCCGAGATATAGCCCGGACAAGATTTTATATGTCAAGGTCACTACAGCAAGGTCAAAGGTCAAATCAAGGTCAGATCATGACGTTGCACACTTACACCCCCTAACCAATGTCCCTACCAAGTATCAACTTCCTACACCTTACAGTTGCTGAGATATAACCCGGACAAGGTTTTATAGGTCAAGGTCACTACGGCAAGGTCAAAGGTCAAATCAAGGTCAGACCATGATGTTGCACACCTACAACTCCTAACCAATGTTCCTACCAAGTATCAATTTCCTACACCTTACGGTTTCTGAGATATAGCCCGAACAAGATTTTATAGGTCAAGGTCACTACAGCAAGGTCAAAGGTCAAATCAAGGTCAGACCATGACGTTGCACACCTACACCCCCTAACCAATGTCCCTACCAAGTATCAACTTCCTACACCTTACAGTTGCTGAGATATAACCCGGACAAGGTTTTATAGGTCAAGGTCACTACGGCAAGGTCAAAGGTCAAATCAAGGTCAGACCATGATGTTGCTCACCTACAACTCCTAACCAATGTTCCTACCAAATATCAATTTCCTACACCTTACGGTTGCCGAGATATAGCCCGGACAAGATTTTCAAACTCAAGGTCACTACAGCAAGGTCAAATCAAGGTCAGACCATGACGTTGCACATCTACACCCCCCAACCAATGTCCCTGCCAAGTATGAACTTCCTACACCTTACGGTTTCTGAGATACAGCCCGGACAAACTATTTCACGCCCGCCCGCCCGCCCATCCGGACACCATGGGTGAAAACAATACCCCGACAGCACTTAAGGGCTGTGGGGTAAAAAGCTATAACACTGGCTATCATTAACATAACACAAACAGATTGAGACTTCAGTTTCACTACATTCTGCACACTTTATATTCTATCTTCAGCCAACTTCAAATTCACAAGAATGCCCAAGATTGACCATAATGAATGAAGTTGTATAAAATTGATATTAATCTTCCACATTTCAGTAATTTGAAACTAGTGTAGCATCATTGTGTAAAAATACTATGTTACATGTTCTATAGTGTTCCAGTTAGTTAGCATATAATGTTACGGTCATTAATTTCTTTATCAGTTTTTTCAGTTTGCTGTAGATTTGGAAAGTTACAATAACATGATAAAACAAGGGTGAAGTAGTTGGCATTCTGCCAACCACACTGTCGAATCTTAGGACAGCAATTGGGTGTTGAAATCTTTAAACTCGGTATTATCGCCCGCATTTGCAAACCGCTTCCAGAGTTGTTTTCAGATTTGTGTAGCGATATGGGTACTACTATTTGTAGTGATGCGATGTGAAAGGTTTACAAATATAAAGGGTCTGAAGATGCGAAGTTTTACAAGGCTGGTTTAAGATAAGAACTACCAGTGCACTTTCTGTTCACGGACTTGCCTCATTAATATTAATAAGCAAATATGCGCAGTCACGGCAGTTCTTTGAGGGGGTTTCCTTACAAGGCTGGTTTAAGATGAAAACTACCAGCATATTTCCTGTTCACGGACTTGCCTCATTAATATTAATGAGCAAATATGCGCAGTCATGGCAGTTCTTTAGAGGGTTTCCTGACAATATTCTACCGTAGATGATTTTGAAATGAGAAGACGTATTTCAATTTTGAAGCGTGGATATACCTGTAATAAAATAAGATTAGCGAACTGGTTTATTTTGTAAATATAAAACAATCTGGAAGACATAATTAAAGTGTTAGTATATGGATATTTTACAGAAGCAAATTGTAAGTATTTAAATAAAATATTCGTGTGTTATTTCTACAATATTACGAATAACCACAATGAGCGAAAATAGGGAGCCACAGATTATGCTTTATTTTACCTTCTATCCATTTGGTATATATAAATCGAGTTAACGCATTTGATTTCTTTAAATTTTGATGAAATCGCGAAAAATCGGACGTGTTTATGACGATCCGTGTACTGTATATGGATATTTTACAGAAGCAAATATTAAGTATTTCAATAAAATATTCGTGTGCCACAATGAGCGAAAATAGGGAACCATAGATTATGCTGTATTTTACCGATGAAGAATTCCGTCGAAATGACGTGATAACTTCTAGGACATGCAAAAGCGCCTTCAAGTGGTTGAATGTAGAACTACGGAGTTTGAATATTTTCATTGTCGATTCTGATTGGCTGAACGACAAAGGTGTAGTACTACCGTGACGTCACTTCATTCATTAATTTCTTTGCGGTTTATTTGTTTGACAAATGGGTAGATGCGCAGACAACAATTTTACATTAACAGTGACTGCGTGATAAACCAGCAGACAAATAAATTAATTGGGGTTTCCACGTCTAGAAACCAGCAGACGAAACGGTTAAAAAAGACTCGTTCGAGTAGGCCATCACAATAGCAAACACAAATAGTTTCTAGGACATCCGGGACTTTATAGAAAGCCAGACGTAGTGCTAGACAAGCTTTTTACTTTATAAAATATACCTGAATAAAAGCATTAAAAATCTTCAAAATGGCAGAGTGTATAATGTACACCTTAATGTACCGATATGTGAACAAATATTGTGCAGAATTTGATATTTAAGGGCTTAAACGGCGAATTTAAAATCGCGGCCGCAACTCAGTACATAACTCGAATCAAAGATTCGACTAAAAATCGTGATTAATCTGACTGACCACTTTTCACACATGCGAATTGCATTCGAAAATCATGGATTATGAACCACTGTATCGTAGTGACAAATATAACATGATTGATAAAGTTATTTTAGATTAAATTTTTTAGGATAAATATTTTCTATAAAGTGGTGGGTTCATATTCCTGTCCTTGTTCCCAACCCTTGCCAATTTGAGGTAGGGACGAAACTGTATATAGGTTGGGAGACAAAATCGGGAAGTCCCACATGGTTAGGAAGAGTATTCAACATGTTTAATATTTTTTTATCAAATTTGGAATCATTCTGGGGACAGGTCGTGATTGTGATACGATTGATGGAGAAAGTCGGGAGGTACTCCAGACAGATCCTATCGTCAATACAGAAGATCATATTACTTTTACCAATAGTTATAATCATCTTGTCCTATTGAGGTCAGCTTATAGTTTTATAGTTCTGACCAATTGTAAAGGTCTGGATGTGTTTGAATTTTCCTGCCTTTTTTGGCACTTTTTGATCATGATTCTCCCCTGACTTTAAGCTCTGGCCTCATCCTGACAGTCCTTGAATATGGAACCAATACTTAAAACTTAAGCACACCTTAGTTTCTCATTTAAATATGCAAGTAATAAGTCATTAGCAGTAATTCCTTTCAGTTCACTGAACTGCAATAATTATTTTATGCTATGGTAGATCCAATTAGTACCAATTACCCAAGAACTAAAATAATATTAAAATAATATTATTAAAGAAAAAAATTACTCTAGTACTAAAAATAGTCATCTATGTACACTGTGTAACTAATATTAACTAATTAGCAAAATAGTAACTGAGATTATGTGGTTTTAATATAAAACAATAAACTGATTTTAATCAATTGAAGATTAATATAAGGCTAAAATCAGTAGTATTAACTATTGTACAAAACAGTGAAAGAGTGAAAAGATTGAAAAAAAAAATTCAATTTGTAAACATACTTTATCTCTGCTGGATAACTGAAACAAGAATAACATATTTAGCAACTGTATTTATTTTATAGACTGTAATGTAACAAACACAGTTTTAATATAGACACATGTGTTGTTCATGGTCAAGCTTATAACTGTTACAATGATTATTACAAAAAGTGCAATGTCTGACAATAAAACATTCAGTTGATTCTATTGCTCTCTATAATTAGAAGCTTAAAACCTCCAATATTCAGAGATTTTGGTTCTACTTGAGGCCAATTTCCATTGACACCCACAAAAATGTGCAAATTTAACAGGTAAATTAAATTTGTATAAGTTAATACCTTACCAAATGGACAATTAGCTAGCTATATTACTGGTGCCAGCCAGCCTCGCCAAATGTAAGAAAATAGCAGAGAGGCCCGTACCCCACAGTCTAGGGAAATATTTTGAACACCATGAGATACAGAAGTACTGTATCAGTACAAAGTTTAGGATACTTTCAGAGCACTGTCAGTAATATAAAGGTCCAAACAATGTTTAAATAGAGAAAATAACGTCTAAAAGAAAGATACTGCATGTAAAGATGAAGTATTAAAACAAGATAATTCAATAACAAGATGACAGCATTAATCAGTAAACTAAAATTACAACACTCTTTATCTACATCTGAATGGCCGAATTTTCGTTTAGATGTTTTGAATACTACCATGCATACAGAAGTGGTAATACATTCAATGAATGCTTATGTGTGGTGTTGGAGCAAAATCTGTGGTTCACTTGATGAAATTCCATCTCTTACAATAGAAGTTATAAAAGTAAAATTCTTAATAAATTCTAACATTACTTTAACAGTGCTTAATCTGCATCAAAAGACAGACCCAAAGGTGCAACAAGATTTTAAAGGTCAGGGTCACTATGACAAGGTCAAAGGTCAAATCAAGGTCACACCATGACGTTGCACACCTACACCCCCTAACCAATGTCCCTACCAAATATCAACTTCCTACACCTTACAGTTTCCGAGATATAGCCCGGACAAGATTTTATAGGTCAAGGTCACTATGGCAAGGTCAAAGGTCAAATCAAGGTCACACCATGACGTTGCACACCTACACCCCCTAACCAATGTCCCTACCAAATATCAACTTCCTACACCTTACGTTTTCCGAGATATAGCTCGGACAAGATTTTATAGGTCAAGGTCACTATGGCAAGGTCAAAGGTCAAATCAAGGTCAGATCATGACGTTGCACACCTACACCCCCTAACCAATGTCCCTACCAAGTATCAACTTCCTACACCTTACGGTTTCTGAGATATAACCCGGACAAGATTTTATAGGTCAAGGTCACTACGGCAAGGTCAAAGGTCAAATCAAGGTCAGACCATGACGTTGCACACCTACACCCCCTAACCAATGTTCCTACCAAATATCAACTTCCTACACCTTACGGTTTCCGAGATATAGCCCGAACAAGATTTTATAGGTCAAAGTCACTACGGCAAGGTCAAAGGTCAAATCAAGGTCAGACCATGACGTTGCACAACTACACCCCCTAACCAATGTCCCTACCAAATATCAACTTCCTACACCTTACGGTTTCTGAGATATAGCCCAGACAAGATTTTCAAACTCAAGGTCACTACGGCAAGGTCAAAGGTCAAATCAAGGTCAGACCATGACGTTGCACACCTACACCCCCTAACCAATGTCCCTACCAAGTATCAACTTCCTACACCTTACAGTTTCTGAGATACAGCCCGGACAAACTTTTTCCCGCCGCCCGCCCGCTCGCCCGCCCATCTCGACACCATGGGTGAAAACAATACCCCGACAGCCCTTAAGGGCTGTGGGGTAAAAAAGATGTCCTTTGTCGCAACCCACAAGACCAGCCAGGTTGTCATCATTCACTAGGTGGCGTGCAGTTCTTGCTTCCTCGCCAGAGGATGTTAGTGAAGGGATCATATATCGATATTTCAATATCGATCGATATGTCTTTCTAAATTTCAATATCGTTTCCATCACCCACCAGGAAGACATTTCAAAATAGTACTGTAATTTATCAGTTCCCTGTAGTTTGATCATCAATATTTATGTATTAAAAACACTTATTGTGAGTTTTTCCATGAAATTTAATTGCTTTTATAGGCTGCTTGTATTAAATTCATGGTCAGTTTTATATATCTTATATGTTAGCAAAATGATTTACGAGAACTGAAAAATCAGTAGGTGCAAAATAACAGATTTTACGTCGTGATTCTCGTGAAACAATATTTCAATATCGATCGATATACAAAGCCAAAAGAGAGTTTGATATCAATATTGAAATTGCATTTCAATCCCTACACTAGAGGATGTGATGTCATATTACCTTTTTCATCCATCTTACCTAGAATGACCGCTAGTAAGATAAATGCAGGGTTGGCTGGAAGGGCCTCTCGGCCCTCTCCTGTCAATTAGGTAAGGTATTTACTTATAAAAATGTAATTTGCCCATTAAATTTGAAATATTATTGTGTTAATATACCGTAAATGACCTATTTAGCGCATCCGCCCTTGTAACCGCACCCTACCTCTTTTTCCCAGCAGGTGCTTCAATGGGGCCTCTTTAAGGGGTTCAAAAGTAGCTTATGTAAGCTGGTGTAGAACCAGGGAAAGATTCCAAGAGTGGATCCCCCTCCGACCCTAAGGTCTGACTCTGTGGAAACTATCCAGGAAAAAAAAGACAGATTTTCATCTTTGTTAACACTGATAGGCAAATTTCCCAGTTTGTTCTCTATGGCTGATCTATAGCCATCAATAGTGCTCGGCTGCAATTACCTGTCCTGGAAAACATACAGCAGGAAGTCGGCTATCAATTTCATAGGGTTGTCCTGAAGTCCACCTGATTACTGCATGAATAAGCAAGTTATAAGCACTTTTAATTTTGGCTATCCTCATTTGACCTTAAAAGAGGGCCAAGCTCAAATCTGATCACATCAAAAGATTCCTAGCGCATGATTTCCTATGGGATGGTTTCACATTACAAACCTCTAGGACCAAGAAAAAGCGATTTATAAGCACTTTAGATTTTGCTATCCTCGTTTGACCACAAAGGAAGGGCCCAAGGTCAAATCTGACCACATCAAAAGATTCCCAGCCCATGATTTCCTATAGGTTGGTTTTATATTGCAAACCTCTAGGACCAATAATAAGCAAGATATAAGCACCTTTAAGTTTGGGTATCCTTGTTTGACCTTGAAGGAGGGGTCCAAGGTCAAATCTGACCACATAAAAAGATTCCTAGCCCATGATTTCCTGCAAGCTGGTTTGCCATCCCAAACCTGTATTACCAATAATAAGTCAGTTATGAGCAGTTTTAAGTTTGGCTATCCTCGTTTGACCTTGAAGGAGGGGTGCAAGGTCAAATCTGATCACACCAAAAGATTCCCAGCCCATGATTTCCTATAGGTTGGTTTACCATCCCAAACCTCTAGGACCAATAATAAGCAAGTTACAAGCATTTTAAGTTTGGCTATCCTTGTTTGACCTTGAAGGAGGGGTCCAAGGTAAAATCTGACCACATCAAAAGATTCTTTGCCCATGATTTCCTATAAGTTGGTTTTCCATCCCAAACCTCTAGGACCAATAATAAGTGAGTTATAAGCACTTTTAAGTTTGGCTATCCTTGTTTGACCTTGAAGGAGGAGCCCAAGGTCAAATCCGACCACACCAAAGATTCCCAGCCCATGATTTCCTGTAAGTTGGTTTACCATCCCAAACCTCTACGACCAATAATAAGTGAGTTATAAGCACTTTCAAGTTTGGCAATCCTTGTTGACCTTGAAGGAGGAGCCCAAGGTCAAATCCGAGCACACCAAAAGATTCCCAGCCCATGATTTCCTATAGGTTGGTTTACCATCCCAAACCTCTAGGACCAATAATAAGGGAGATATAAGCACATTTCATGATTGACAAAAAAACGCCCGTGGCGGCCATCTTGTTTTTCAAAATGAGGCCAAAAATATTTCCAGTCAATATTTTGTAATGCGGAACATATTCTGCGAATTTGAAATCTCTACCTATAATACCCTTTGCTCTAGAGGGCCAACAAAAGTCCTTGCTTTAAGTCGAATAAAAGTCCCTGGTGGCCATCTTGTTTTTCAAAATGAGGCTAAAAATATTCCCAGGCAAGATTTTATGGTTGTGAATATATCCTGCAAATTTGAGAAGGCTAGGTATAATATTTTGGGGGGGTTAGAGCGGTAACAGCCAATAATAAAGGTCAAAGGAGGTATATGGCTTCACAGTCTAAGGTACCATTTTGAGTCATTTTAGCAGGCCTAAGGTGACCTTGAAAACAATAGCAAAGGTCAACAAACTGGATGCTGGTACTCCATCATGTACTCAACCTCCAAAGCCATTTTCAATAATTTCCATGTAATATAGTCGGCATTAAGTGTGAAAATATCTCCAAAAGGGCCAAAAATGGCCTCGGTGAGGTACTTTGGCGGTCTGTGGATGACCTTCAATGAAGAGCTTCAAGGTCAAATTTCTGCATGCTTACAGAGGACATATATATGTATTATATATACCAGTCATAGGATGAACTTTCTGTATACAAAAACTGGGCCAAAATGTGAAAAACAATAGCATTCGTAGCATTGCCCATATATACCCACATACCAAATTTGAAAGGTCTAACTAAAATATTTGTAAAGTTATCCAAAATTAAATCTCTGCGGCGGTGTGACCGTACTGAATCCTAAGTATCCCCAACTTTTGTCCGGGGATACAATGATTCTCCTGCAAGGGTAGTCTCTCAGTTGAACCATCACTTTGCCCAGAATGGCTACAGATAGGAAGGCATATGGGACCAGATCCTACCAAGGCAGGCTGAATGCATCAACTGCCCTAGCTAAGGGGGTCTGGTACTGGTGACACAAACTGAGGTAATTTTTTGTTAACGTTGTTGGAACTTGTTGCAAACAAGTCTGGTTGAGGTTGGTGCCGCCTGGTGCGTATCAACTGAAAGACCTCTGGAAGGAGAGTCCACTCTGTCTGGATGGTCTAGCCTAGCCTGAATAGCTTGTCTGCTACTAGATTCAGTCAGCCTGGAATGTGCCGGACCTTAAAATGCCTGCCTCCTGGAGCATTAGGTCAGGATTTTCCAAAGAAGGGCACAAAGTGGGCCCCACCTCATGCTTCCTTCCCTGTTTACATAGGCAACCACTGGAACCACTTGAAACTCTTTTAAGGCCAAAAAGACTTCCCTTAGTTCCAGGTAGTTTATATACAACTTGTTTTCTGGGAGGGACCAAGTCCCTCTTGCAGTGTGTTCTCCTAAGTGGGCTTCCCATCCTCTTTTTTATGCATTTATAAAACTTTGCAGAGCATGATTAAGGGACTGTAGTGGTTGAAATTAAAGGACATTTGCTTCCTGAAGCCACCATTTTAAGATGTTTAAGTGAGGATAGAGTCATCTGGGGCTAGGGATCGCCTTTTAAAGTGATTCTGGTACTCTCCAATTGTTTTTCAAATGCCACTGATCAGTCTCATATGGAGCCGAATTAGGTGACCTGTTTTTCTGTGGCTGTCAGCAGTCCTATTGGGGCCATCAGCTGCCTGAGTGGGCAAACCAGATTAGAGAGTAGTTTCTGAATTTTTTAGTTTAGCGTCTGCCATCTTTGAGGTTGAACTGGTAACCTACAAAGTCGAAGACCTGTTTGGGTTCCAACTCTAATTTGTCTGTATTTACTATCTAGCCCAGCTCCTGACACAAGGCTACCAGGGTCTGTGTCAGGGAAGTAGCTCTGACCAAGCAGTCGTCTAGGTACTGGTGAATTCTTATACCCTTGTGTAGAGCCATCAGTTTGACCTCCTTCGCCTTTTTTTGAGGATTTTTATCACCTTGGGGCTGGCCCCTAAGGTGGCTCACATTTCTGAAAATAGGTGCACTCTGGCCCCTACAGGCAGATTTTGAGCAACAACTGGGACAATTGTGACAGCTTAGGCAAAACTCAACTGATCTACACAGGATATACCTTTTATAGACTTTACTGACTTTACAATGGGAATTAATCCTTTCTTTTGTGGATGCCCGACAACAAAAGGTACATGATCAGCAGTCGGTATCTGGTTGTGGTGACCTGGCAGCCGACGACGTGAGCACCTGTCGCTGCTGAGCAGGGACCTGGTCCGTGCTGGCTTGGTCAGTCGGCTTGGTTGGTTGGCTGGTTCGATGGCAGGAAGGTTCTGGACATTTCCAATACACTGGCTGGTGGGGCCTTGGTTAATGTCACTTTAACAGTCTTGAAAAACATTCCGACCATTTTCAGTCCAATGCTTTTAGTTCTTTGTCAGTACCAAAAGACTTGAATGCGGTAGATTTCTCAAGACTTCTTTTTATCTTTCAAAACACCTTGCTCTGGCGTCTGCATGAGCACAGAACCTAAAACGGACACATAGCCCAGATAGAACTCTCACCAGTGTCTTTCTTGTAAGATTTTTTGTCACTAGGTTGTTATATTTGGAGTCTTTCTTTTCTTTTTCAATTTAGCAAGATGGTGTGATAAGTAGGGCTGCTAACAGTTATTCGGGCCTGTCTTTTCTAGTACTTGAGTCCATTTTAACTACTCGATTACTCACAGCGTATTGTATTATCGCCCACAAAATTAAACATTTGTGTAAAATATTCTACATTTCTTCATTTATGCCACATAGTATCAATTAAAGTTGTGATTTTGGCTTATAAACATATAATTTACTCCATATTCTATACTACCTGGTTAAATAGAAGACATTTTTCTTCAAAAGTTTTGTTACCATTTGTTTACAGAAGACTTCTAAGGTAGGTACTAAATCTGGCAGTTACTCAAATTCGGGTCAGTTGTCAACATGCAGGTACTCAAGGCTTTTTTTAGCACACATCCCAGCCCTAGTGGTAAGCTAGGATTACTGTTCAGTACATCGAAAAAAAGAACAGTCTTGCTGCATCACACAGGGACCTGACCCTTGACCCTTGGCATGACAGCATGCTCAGCAGGAATGTTGGTCAAATCCTGCCATAAGGTGGCTGCAAGCCCCTGATTTCTGGCCTCGTGATGCCATGATATATAATGAATGTTCTAAGAATTTGATGAAATAAAGTAAACACGTTAAGTACTTTTAACAATTTCATGTGACCTTTGACAGCTTTCCACAATGTGTCTTGACTGCACATACACCAAACGAAAAAGATGCTTTGATGTCACATCCTCTGGCCAGGAAGGAAGTACTGCACGCCACCTAGCAAATGGTGACAACCTGGTCAGTCTCACCAGTGGAGACACAGGACATCTTTTTCTGATGTATGGTGATGCCGGCTGGCACCGGCAATATAGCTAATTCTTCATTAGATTAAAGTAAGATGTATTAATGCAATAAAAAGAGTATCTTCTGATGTACACACTTCAAAACTGGTTCCACTCATGCCTGAATTGGTCTTACACTGGTGTTAGTTACACAGGGTCTACTGTACCTTATTAATTAATTATATTTCTGAAAAAGTTTGAAACTGACCTAATCCCACTGAAACATTCAGAAGAAACCATGCTTAAGTGAAAGGGTAAGCAACAGTATCGGTTGTACAAAGTTATACAATCGTAAAAAGGCTTTATCAATTAATAAAACCTGATACCAGACATGGGGTCAAATGCAAATGCATTGACATTTAAATGAATTTTAAATATCTAAGTATTTGCACCTAAATTAGTAATTTTTAAATGAAATAAATTTGGATTGTATTTGAAAAAAAAATCAAATATTTTAAATACAATTTAAAATTACTTTAATCTTTTTACAAATATAATTTACTCTGCAAGTGAATGAATTTAGTCAATTTACCAATTTTTCTCTTTTTCCCACAGAATATATACAATTAAGTTTATTCAGTAAATTTAGTGAATTTTTTTCACAAAAAGGTGAAAATATTTTACAATAGACTTATTACTTATTTCTGATATTACAAATATGCCTCTTTATATCAAGCTGATAAATAAACAATTTGTCAAAGAGTGATAGGAAATACACTTCTGACATGAATGTCCCCAATGAAAAAGGAAAGTACTAGCTGAGGTGCAAGAATTTTCAACTGAACTTACTGGCTCAAAAAAAGCAACCACCAATCTCCTCAATTCCTTGAAGGTTACATGTTTAAGCATTTCTAATAAATGGTATTGGACTATAATGGTTCAGTCCTTCATAAATAGAGCTACTTAATACAAATAGCAGAGATGTCTATACTTCACAGCCCAGGGAAATAGCTTTTGAGGCCATGGGGTATAGAAGAAGTGAAACAGTACAAAGATCAGGAGACTTTCACAGCAAAAAATGTCAGTTATATAAAGGTCCAAATGTTAGTAGAGAAAATCATGTTTAAGACAGAAAAAATGTCTGTAAATTATGAAGCTCTAAAATTTATTAATTGAAGGATAGCTACCAATTGAAATAGCACAATTAAGTAAAAGTACATATCATAATCAGTTACAGTCATCCATATATCTTGTCAAAGAGAAACATGTCTCTATTTTGTAGTTTTGGGGCGATTAGACAAATGGCCGATTATTCGTCGCTGACAGCATACAAAGACGGTCGGTCATTGTCATTTTATAATAATCGAATTTTCAGCTTAAACCTTACCTTTCCTACTGTGCCTCAATATTAGTGCTGTCGCGACACTCGCTACTTCCGATACTATCATTTGCTAGGTCTATTATGAGCGATAATCGGATGCGTTTTTTCAAATCCGATTGCAAAGATATTAGCATATTTATATAATAAAGATAGAATATCTTTTAAAAGTGAAGGGTTATTCAGCATTTAAAAATATATTTTCGGTCTTTTGACAACATAGTACGTACAAATCTAGTCACATGACCTATCAGGAAAGCATTAAACCATTGCTTGAATGTAGTTTCGGAATTGCATCTTTATTTTTGTTCACACTTATTAAGTCAATTTAATCGATGTAAAGCTTTCAAATAATCTTTAAAAACACTGTAGTTGTATTTATTTTAGGCATACATGATATTATAATGTTATTATGCAGCACTTTATAAAGTCGGAATTAGATAATTATTTTAATATACTGAACGTTTTCAAAGTGTTCCTACGTTTGACAATGCATAAACAACCAAAATAAAAGGACAAATATGACCCTAAAATGATGTATTCGGGTGAGAAGCAATATATTATTTTATATTTTAATTAAATAGTTTCGTTTTGAGGTGAGTTTATAAAGTCGACATATGTCGGTACTCGGTCGGCCAACGTGGGTGATATTCGATGTTCATTTGCACCAGCGAGTGACAGCACTACTCAATATCCATGTATTTTTAACATATTCTAGGTATTTTTACTTAATAAACTGTCAGTTTTGTCTTGAATTTCGAGTTTGTTTATATCTACCGCCATATTTACAGGAAGTGGGTACTTTTGGTAGATTCTAAATGTCGGAACACCATTATTCTTACTGGATTGACCTACACTTTATCCCGGAAAGTGTTTCTTAATTAATGATCAACAATGGAGTAAAACAATTGATTGGGGGTCGATTGTCGGTCGGAAAAATGGATGAATAATCGATCATGAAAGTTGGACGTGAGTCCCAACACTACTATTTTGACAGGTGAACACACTTTGGAAGAGCCAAGGTTAAAGATCACACCATGACTTAGCATACCTGCACTCCCAACTAATAATGTATTCAAGAATCAACCTTCTACACCTTACAGTTTCTGAGATATGGCCCTGACAGGATTTACAAGGTCAAGGTCACTACAACAAGGTCAAATTAAGGTCACACCATGTTGTGGCTCACCTACAACCTCTAACCAATGTCCCTAATAAATATCAACTTCCTACATCTTACAATTTTCGAGATATAGCCAAACAAGATTTTTAAGTTCAAGGTCACAAGGGTCAAGGTGAAAAGTCAAATCAAGGTCACACCACAACATTGCATACTAAACCCTTAACTAATGTCCACACAAAATATCAACCTTCTACACCTTACAGATTCTATGACATAGTCTGGACAAGATTTAAATTGTCATGGTCACTACAGCAAGGTCAAAGATCAAACCAAGGTCACATTATGACATTGCACACCTACACCCCTAACCAATGTTCTTACTAAGTTTCCTACATCTTACAGTTATTGCCCAGACAAGATCTCAAACTCAAGGTCACTACAGCAAGATCAAAGGTCAAATCAAAGTCACGCCATGATGTTGCGTACCTACACCTCCCAACTAATGTCTCTACTAAGTTTCAACATCCTACACCTTAGGGTTTCTGAGATGTAGGCTGGACAAGATTTTCAAATTCAAGGTCACTTTGGCTAGTAAAAAGTCATATCAAGGTCACACCATGATGTTGCACACCTACCCTCCCTCCACAAATCAATGTCCCTACCAAGTAACAACTTCCTACACCTTACAGTTTCTGAGATATAGCCCAGACAAGATTTTATAGGTCAAGATCACTACTGCAAGGTCAAAGGTCAAATCAATGTCACACCATAACGTTGCACACCTTCACCCTTAACCAATCTCCCTATCAAGTATCAACTTCCTACACCTTACGGTTTCCAAAATACAGACTGGACAAACTTTGTCCCACCAACTGCCCGCCCGCCCGCCCATCTGGACACCATGGGTGAAGACAATACCCCAACAGCCCTTACGGGCTATGGGCAGTGTTGGTATCAAATAAAAATATGCATATCGACATCAAACCATATTTTTACCTTCCGTATCAATCGATATTGAAATATCGGGGGATGAGATGCTTTCCTGGGGGAGACCTTCCAAACTCTTTCGCGAGTTTTAGTAGTATCCCGAAACGTAAATAAATATGGCAGTTCCGTTTTCGTGGAAAGTAAAAGTTACAAAAAATGACATGAAAAGGTATTAAATCTTTGAATTTTATTCTTTATTTTAATGGAAGACAGCAGAGGTGGATGTATCAAGTAGTATGTTTCGATATTGATATTGTACCTTACATTACCGATATTGTTATATTCAGCATGAATTGATAAATATTTCAATATCGATAAACAATACCAGCACTAGCTGTGGGGTAACAAATAAGTGCCCTGTTCAAGGGACACTTCATTATTTTGCTTCTAGAGAAAATTTAAAGCTTATTTTAATGTACTTTACAATCTTCAATCACCATGTAAGGTGTGTTACAAGTTTCACTTTTTATTTAGTAATGTACCCAAATGTATAATTTAAAGTATTTGAAAGTATTTCACTAAACTGGATCTCGACCTGACATGTACCTGGACTTTCCCTTTTTAACCTCAAGTGCATAAGAGGATGTTGTATCAATTTTGCGCTATATAAATGTTTCTATTCTGTTTGAAATACTCTTGGAAAGTATTTGCATTTAAAGAAAGTAACAGCATTTTTTTGTGTTTGAATATTGTTGAAAGTATTTGACCCCATGTCTGCCTGACACTGCAGATAAACTCTTAACATATTTACTAGTGGGACAACAAACCAGAAATTATTTTTATATATTATTCTTTACATTGACAAATTAGATCTGTTACAAACTTATGCCCTTGAATATTGGCTTCACCGACAAGGAGAGTACATGATGCTGTTCCACTTGAATAAAAATATTGATCACATTATGGATACAACAAAATAATTCAAGTATTGACTACTATTTGGAGTTAGACTCCCAGTAACATAAAAATAATAATTCACTTCAATGGCTGGGTTTTGTTTATAGGAGCAACTTATAGATGTGCAAAACAAATTAAATATTTAATGTCTCCTTCTTATTAATATGACTTGCTTTAATTCTGAAGTAACACTACAACAATTAGACATTCTGACATTTAATGAAAAAGAACAGTTAAAGACACAATCTCACCTCATCCAGATCAAGCTTGGGAATGTGAATATTCTCTGCTTCATGTGTTTCATCTTCAATCTTCATCTGCAGTTGTCTCTGATACCTCTCTTCCTCTTCAAGTAGCTGCATTTCTTCAGTTTGTTCCTTAGACAGACCCCGCAGTGGATTTTGTATGGGTGTTATCACTTTATTCGCTGAACGAGGAGCATGCTCATCAGAATGTGGAACATTTTCTTTGTTATCACTTTCATCAATATCTGGTTCTGCATCTTCAGCTATGTCAGGGATTTCTGTATGGGTGCTACGGAAGTTCACAGACTTCCCAGTAGAGGCACTAGTGTTTCTGCTATCAAATTCTCCATTACGTAGCGCATGCCACACTTTCTCCTGTCCAACATGGCCGACGCCACTTTTCTTGGATTTACTCAACATGGCTGCCGACTGTTCAGAATGGAGATCACCCGAGTCTCCTCCGCCTTGCAAGTCTTCGTACCTAGAAGAATCAAATGGTGCACTTGGATTAGAAATCCCACTTTTACTAAACTGAGAAGCGTTTGTATTTTGTCGACTCTTTAAAACCTCTGTTTTTGATATAAGATCAATCAGTGATGGCATATCATTAACCGATTCAGGACCTTTGGGGCTATTAGAACTCCCGCCATCCTCTAAGCTATCGCGAAAATCTTCTTCTACATCTGAACTAACAAACTGTATATTTTCCTCATCTTCTTTAGTAAATACTGGAGATTCTACATACAATCTACGAACTGGCTCATCATCTGCCTGAGACGAATTTTTCTCTTTCTCGAGAGTTTTTTCACGGAGCATTTGAAGGAGGGCCGGGTTTTGAGCAGTTATTTTACCCCCATGCACTGCTCTTGCAGAATGCGTAGACAACCCACTAGAAAGACGACTATCAGTCATTGTTTCATGTTGTTTTTGTACATGATTGTTCTATCAAGCAATCCAATCCAATACAAACAAACAAAAAAATAGTTACAGGCTACTGAGTGCTCCTGGATATATGTGTAAACAATACTTTGTACACAAAAATATCTCAAGTGTATCAGTTCAGTGATTTGTTTTTTAATGAGTGCAGTTATGGACAGATCACAACATTCACACAACACCACAAATCCTGTGTCTGACCAATCTCATTCACATAAACCTGAAAATACAAAACAGATAGTTAAAATAGAACTTTTAGAAATGTTATGATCGAAGATATACAGAAAAGCTTGAAATGGAAAAAGTCAAAGACACAATAGTGACAGATATCAATGAAGTGAAAACATGTTTTTTAAACAACAAAGGATTCAACCCATCACGTTACTCACTGCATAAAGGGGGCCATGGTGGCTCCCCCCTCAGAGATGAGAGTTCGGTTCCAGGTCCGACCTGAAGTGGGAAAGCTGGTAGTTGCTTGCCATTTGTCGGCAGTTCACAGTACAGAACCTTGACCAACTGTATGTACTGGTTTCCTCTGCCCATAAAACTACCTGTCATGGTATGACCTATACAATATGTTGAAAGCGACGTTAAAACCCAAATAAACAAACAAATACTCACTGCATAAAGTGCACTGTGTCTGGTATATTGGGAAGCCGTAAACAAGGTATGAGACGAACCTATTTGTAATCCCATACATATAATAAAAGTTCTAAAACCCACTGTTAATTAAATCTCTGACTCATTTATGCAGAGTCTGGTAAAGCCAAATACCTGTAATATAAGACATTCTCACAGCAATAAAATATCATTTTGAATGAAAATATCTTTAAAAAATATAGGTTTATGGTCTAGTAAAACAGAAAAGCTGCAATAATCAATTTACAAGACAGTTGACTCAAGCTGTGACAACTATAAAGTAGTGGCGGGGCCGTTTACAGAAATCAAAACCAGGGCTTTGAAATGAATGAATCCAGTATTTCATATGCTTGTTACTGTGTACATGAGCCATAACTTCTAACTAGAGATGGCTTTTGTGAGATATTATTAAGTACGTAAATATCATTTTTGCTCAATATAAGTATAAACAGCATCACAGATGCCCATACCCCACAGCCTGGGGAAATAGTTTTCAATACCATGAAATATTAGAAGTAGTGAAACAGTACAAAGACCTTCATACTTTCAGAGCAGTGTCAGTTATATAAAGCTCCAAATAATGTTTAAGTACAGAATATTAACATCTAAAAGAAAGAAAATGTATGTGTAGATAATGTATTAAATCAACACATTTCAACAGCAAGATGACACCATTAATCAGTAAACTAAATAATTACAAAGCTGTGAATTTTATTAATTGGAGTATAGCTGTCAATGGAAATAGCACAACTATACAAAAGTACATAAACTAATCAGTTGCAGCAAACTATATATCTTTGTCATAAGAGAAACATGTCTCAAATCTTGCAGGTGAACACACATTGGCTCTGCCAAAGTTAAAGGTCACCATGACACAAACATACAACCCCTAACCATGTCCCTACCAAGTGTCAACCTTCTACACCTTACTGAATCCAACAAATAGCCCAGACAATATTTTTAAACTCATGGTCACCACGACTAGGTCACAGGTCAAATCAAGACTACATTATGATGATGCACACCTACAACCCCCAACCAATGTCCCTACCAAGTATCAACTTCCTACACCTTAGAGTTTCTGAGATAAAGCCTGGACAAGATTTTATAGGTCAAGATCACTACAGCAAGGTAAAAGTTCAAATCAAGGTCACACCATGACGTTGCACACCTACAACACCCAACCAGTGTCCCTACCAAATATCAACTTCCTACACCTTACGGTTTCCAAAATATAGCCCAGACAAGATTTTATAGGTCAAGGCCACTTCAGCAAGGTCAAATGTCAAATCAAGGTTACACCATGACGTTGCACGCCTACAACACCCAACCAATGTCCCTACTAAGGATCAATTTCCTATACCTTACGGTTTCCGAGATATAGCCTGGACAATATTTGTCACTACAGCAAGGTCATAGGTCAAACCAAGGTCACACAATGATGTTACACACCTACGTCCCCTGACCAATGTTCCTACTAAGTAACAACCTCCTATACCTTACAGTTTCCGAGATATAGTCCGCACAAGATTTTAAGGTCAAGGTCACTACAGCAAGGTAAAAGTTCAAATCAAGGTCACACCATGACGTTGCACACCTACACCCCCTAACCAATGTCCCTACCAAGTATGAACAGCCTACACCTTATGGTTTCTGAGATATAGCCCAGACAAGATTTTTAAAAACTCAAGGTCACTGTGGCAAGGTCAAAGGTCAAATCAAGGTCAGACCATGACGTTGCATACCTACACCCCCTAACCAATGTCCCTACCAAGTATGAACTTCCTACACCTTACGGTTTCTGAGATACAGCCCTGACAAACTTTTTCCCGCCACCCGCCCAACCACCCATCCGGACACCATGGGTAAAAACAATACCCTGACAGTCCTTAAGGGCTGTGGGGTAGAAATGTGACATATTTTATCAAATATAAAAATTTTCTTTGTCATTTTGATGACATATCAGCCAATAGAAGGCCTAAAATGATGATGTATTCAATAACTGGTTCCCAGGTATTCTTTGTAAATTGCATTATACTAGACTAGAAACAAATGAAAAACCGAATACCCATGTATCATTTACACCACTACTATATAGTATATACCGGTATATATTCGTATAAAGATCTGTTAAAAATTCAAGACATCTATTAGAGGTACATTTTCCATCAATTTTTATAATCGCTCACATATGTATACCTCCAATTTTCTCTATTATACTGATCAGCTTAATAACAATAGATATTCACCAATGGATATTAAGCAATTATTAAAAGTTTAAAACTGAACTTAAATACGGAGTATATGCGTTTGATACTTTTTACGTCCTCATTTAAGTACTTTTGGTTTTTGACAAATAATTCTGAAAACCAACTGTGTATGAAAATGATTACGACCTCACAGGCACATGCAAAAACATGAGCAAATTGAGACAAGTGGTGAGGGAATAACAGAAGAGATAGTGTTGTCTGTATGGATAATTCATAAAATAAACTAAATATTAATTAATAAAATAAATCAACTGAGGGTGTGTTGGTTGTGAAAGTATTGGGATTATTTTTTCAATGAAACAAAAGATTACAACCAGCAGATAACAACTGGTATTTTAACTGCCAGTACATAAAATGGTTGGAAACCAAAAATATTAATTCAAGTATTATTTTAAATTAGTTTAATGCTTTTAAGTTTCATTGTGACTTGTGAGAATGTTATATTTGTATTAACCCCACTTAATGTACACAGACTTATTTCACTGAGGCAACACCAGCTTTCAACTGCCACGTTTCAGTATCCTTCAATCAGAACGGGTCAGCCTTAATGGGATATACCTACAATGAAGACCTGATGCTAGCAATCTATCTCTACCACTAACACACAAGGTTAAAGAAACAGAAATATACATATTATAGACATCATATCTTGGATTATACATTAATGACATTAAACTTAACAGTGAACACAATATAAAACAAAGTCATCCTCTAAACCGGTATCAGTTTATTCATTCAAAACTGTACATGCAAGCTGATATGGTTAAAAAAAGAAACTACTCCAAATGTTCAATGAATATTGTGTATGTTTTAAGTTTGTCATATTTTCTTTCAGGGGAATTCCTATTTTCGAGCACCAGCAGAAGTAGTTTCTAAAATTAATGCATGGAAGTCTCAAAGCGTGGCTTTAATGCAACTATAAAAGGAATGGAAATAAAATTTTTAATGTGACAAATATGGTATTAAAAATTTAGATTTTACTGTGATAAGACTTATATTACTTGAATATTAAGATATAAAATATTATGTGTTACAGTGTTACATCTTTTATTATCACACGTTTGTACCCAACCTATTTGTCGAGATAAATAAACTTCCCTAACTACTGCTGTATTGATATACTGTAGAAATCACTGTCCTATGTCAACAAGGCCGAAAGGGATTTCAGTCTACTAGCTCGAGCTGCAAAGCCATCAGAGATACAAGTACACAAGTAGTGCACCAAAAGCCGTCACCCAACCCAGTATTAACGTAGCCCATTGCCGCTTAACTTCAGTGAACAGACACTCACGGCATCACAATTCATGAAAGTCCGGAGATACAAAAAAAGTAATTCCTGGAAGCGCGAGCCTTGCTAGAGCTCACACTTAAAAAAAGCTTTTTAACCCATGAAAAACAATGATTAGACTGGTGCAGAATAGGAAGCACATGTGTGAGGCTATCTGGTAACTATGCAGGCAAGATATTCAATCATATTCCACAAATTAGAACATACACAGGTTAATATACTTATAGAATAAGCAGTGGCTAGCAGTGTACCAAGTCTCCACTAACTGGCAACTCAAAAATATTACAGGTCTATAGAAAACATTGCAAGTTTTTTAATTCAATGTGGGTTAAAGCAACATGGGGTTTCAAAACTAACCGAGGGGCAGATGCTAAATACAAAAAAAAATTAATAGTATTTTTTAGAATGACAAGAATTTTACATACAAGCGGGGGACAGCATTTCGCCCAAAAAAAACACCAAAACGCAGTTTCTTGCGAACAAATATACAGTGTGCTTTTATAAAAGTTATCTGAATGAAAAGAGGTTCCTCAAACTGTAAAATGACAGTAGCATCCTAAATATATTTTGCTATAAGTACAAATACATCCATAGAACTTGTTCTATGGCAATAAAATTAAGGCTGTCCAAAAAGTGGACAGCATTTCGCCAATTATTTTATACTATTCCCAAAAAGTTACAAAGACTGTTGAATACTTTGCACACAATAATTAAAACTAAAGATCAATTCTTCTCATTGTATTCTAGCATATGATGAAGTTATAAATAGTATTTAATACTATTTATATTGACCCCAAACACAGTTTAGAGAACATACAGCTCTTTGCACCAGTCAGATGTAGTTTGCATATTTTCAGTGACATGTAAACCTTTTTCATTAATCTTTATAGTCCTGCATACTTTCACTTGTAAAATCTCACAAAAACTATCAAGACATATTGCACACCTTTCTATGCTATACAGCTCCTTCAGTATCGCAGTAGATATTAGTTTTAATTTAAATGAAGTACAATAGAAATTGGCGAAACACTGTCCACTGCAAAATAAATATGTTCTTTCTGAAAAATACTACTTATACCTGTACAGTATAATTAATAACATTGTAGAGGATTTGTAACAACCACTACTAATGTAAAAAGCAAGGAATTTTGTTCAGTATATTGTATTATTGCATGCTCATTAATTTACAGTAACATTGCAATAAAACCTTTTATCTTGTGAACTAAATTATAGTAATTATAAAGTAAAACCTTTATTTGTGAAAACTTCTGTTAATGGTTTACATATGTTAAAGAAATAGTGTTTTTGAAAATTAAATTGTTGTGATGTCATACTGTGTATGACTTGGCACTGTTAACATGTTTTCTGATGGAAGGTTAGGTACTCTTGCCTTCCCAGGATTCTCTGCATATGTGTACAAAAAGGGTAAATAAAATATATATATATATATATATATATATATATACTTTATTGATATTTTTGATAACCCTTATTTTTGATTAAGCAGCATGATTACCATAGACGTGGTTACCTCGGCTCTACTTTACTTGCGTGTAGAGCCGTGGCACAACCCCACATAGAACTGGAGATTTGCAGAAAACACAAATATCATAAAAATGTGAACACATAACTGTTCCCACAACTATTTTGTTTCATTTTCTTCAACAATCGGTCAACCGGTAAACATGTTTGACAAAAAATTAATGACATTTCCTGATTTACCAGGGTTTTTGGACAATTTCTCCAAAAATTTTAAAATGTTCTTTTATTATAAAATCTGTGCAAAATAGCCTATATTTTGTACACAAATTCTATTCACAGTGGCTATTCTGCCAACGGTCGTCGGTAAAATAGAGTATGGGTTATTTTACCGACGGTCAACAAAATTAGGTTCAGGCAATTACTGACTGTATTAATAATGGATTTGATGTTTACAGGCACAGTAAGACCTATATGTGACTGTAACTCATGCATTGAGTGAACAGTATATAGAACATATATTCCAGAACAGACCTGTACAGCTTGTTAAGACAATGAAAAGGTAGATATGAAAATGATGTTAAGTTCTTTGATTTACCAGGTGAGCTGCTATCTGTAGTGTATTAGGGTTTGACTGAATATTTCAGTTTATAGTGTTATTGCTGATACTTTCCCATTTCTCCTTTAACATTTTCACAAAATCAAAGAAAATATGACTAGACTGTCATTTGATTTACACTGATCAAGGAGCCATTAGCCTATAAGAAGAAAATAAAACTTATTAATAACTACATTATATTCACTGTAAAAAAAGGATAATGCAAAACATAATTTTGAGTAATGAAAAATTGATCAACCCTATTTTAAACTAGATTGGGCCAACTCGGCGCCAACATATCCCCAGACAGGTCATCACTCATGCCACAGGTTTTGATCGGGAATTTTTTATGTAAGCCATTTGTTGTATGCCATAAATCTTGGGAAAAGTTATATGAACTTCAGCACATCAATCTACTAAGTTTATATCTTCCCAAGGAAGATGGTGTATCCCCAGACACCGAATACATAATTCAACAGAGCATATTTTCAATCTTCCTGCAATGATAACTCTGAACCTATTTTCAAAGTATTTAAATGATTGATGATTGAATGTCCATTCCAAATTAATAATCCCAAAAGAGCATATCTGTTTCTATATTTGTTGATAAATAAAATATTATTTCTAACTCAACTCATCATACTTTTCAATCTTCCTGCAAAGGGTGACTCTGAACCTATTTTCAAAGTATTTAAATGGTTCATAATCCCAAAAGCGCATATCTGTTTCTATATTTGTTCACAAATAAAATATTATTTAAAAATTATATATTATTTATATTATTATTTTATTATATTATTTTTAGAATTTTCATTGTTTTTCAGTTATTCATTTCCTCAATTCCTATATATGTGGTCCATATATATGCAACCTAAATATGTGACACAATCTCAGTTCTGACTCCCCTTTTTCTTATTAGATAATGAAGCAAACCCCATCTCCCAACCCCACCCCACCCCTCTCCCCTTCTCCACACCTCTCTCACTGTTACAGAAGATCTGCAACCCCACTGAAAAGTCTGGTTCTTTGTTTCTCATTTGTTATCATTCAATACCTTTGTTTATTTAGTGTCACTCAATAGCTGGAGGTCCCAGAAGTGGATCGGGGGTGGGACTAAATACAGCACAAATGGTAAACAAACAAAAGGGGTAATCAAATACAAAAAGCTCAGTTAATCTTATCACTAAAATAAAATCAAATATATAAATAAGGAATGTCCAACAGGAAAATTATATACCTCCAGAATTAAATATAAATTATCAAACCACAAGAACAGATTTATAATAATAAGTCAGAATTGAGAATTTTAAGAATGTGATTATCAACTGAAACTAGAGGATCGCTCGCAAAAAAAAAAGATAATGTTTTTGCATAGCAAAAACAAAGCGTCCCGAAAAGGATATAAAGGTGAGTGCTAAAGTATTAAGAAAATGCTTCGTTTCTAGCCTTATACTGTTGTGGCAACCAAAGTCAGCGCAGTCTGCTCTATCTAGCACGGTTTTCAAGATATAAGCATTTTTGTGTTTTGCAAAAAATAAAAAAATTTAAAATGTCCGCTATATTTGGCGAGACAAAAATATTTTGAAAATTGGAGATACCCAGCAGGTCCAAATTTTTGTTGAGTTCGCTCCATATAGCACGGTTTTCGAGATATAAGCATTTTTGTGTTTTGCAAAAACTTTGAAAATTCAAAATGGCCACCATTTTTGGGGAGACAAAAATTTTTGTCAAGACCACTGCCGCGGTGTGTATCTCCCGCCGAGCATTAAAGCAGAAGAAATAGCTTTTCCGAGATATTCACAATTTTTCATTTTCGTGTGTGAAAGCTCTTCCAAAAGTAGGTGAATGAGTTATTTGAGAAAAATTGGCTATCTGCAATACTATTAAGAGATAATTCACATTTACTCATTTTGAGTAGGTGAATAATTATCTATGGGTCTGAAACTTCACCAAGTGAAAGCTCTGCCAAAAGTAGGTGAATGAGTTATTTGAGAAAAATTGGCTATCTGCAATACTTTTAGAGATAATTCGCATTTACTCATTTTGAGTAGGTGAGTAATTAGCTATGGGTCTGAAACTTCACCATGTGAAAGCTCTCCCACAAGAAGATGAATGAGTATTTGATAAAAATTGGGTATCCGCAATACTTTTACAGATAATTAGCATTTACTCATTTTGAGTAGGTGAATAAATAGCTATGGGTCTGAAACTTCACATAGTGAAAGCTCTCCCAAAAGTAGGTGAATGAGTTATTTGAGAAAAATTGGCTATCTGCAATACTTTTAGAGATAATTCGCATTTACTCATTTTGAGTAGGTGAATAATTAGCTATGGGTCTGAAACTTCACCAAGTGAAAGCTCTGCCAAAAGTAGGTGAATGAGTTATTTGAGAAAAATTGGCTATCTGCAATACTTTTAGAGATAATTCGCATTTACTCATTTTGAGTAGGTGAGTAATTAGCTATGGGTCTGAAACTTCACCAAGTGAAAGCTCTCCCAAAAGTAGGTGAATGAGTTATTTGAGAAAAATTGGCTATCTGCAATACTTTTAGAGATAATTCGCATTTACTCATTTTGAGTAGGTGAGTAATTAGCTATGGGTCTGAAACTTCACCAAGTGAAAGCTCTCCCAAAAGTAGGTGAATGATTAATTTGAGAAAAATTGGCTATCTGCAATACTTTTAGAGATAATTCGCATTTACTCATTTTGAGTAGGTGAGTAATTAGCTATGGGTCTGAAACTTCACAGAGTGAAAGCTCTCCCAAAAGTAGGTGAATGAGTTATTTGAGAAAAATTGGCTATCTGCAATACTTTTAGAGATAATTCGCATTTACTCATTTTGAGTAGGTGAGTAATTAGCTATGGGTCTGAAACTTCACCAAGTGAAAGCTCTCCCAAAAGTAGGTGAATGATTAATTTGACAAAAATTGGCTATCTGCAATACTTTTAGAGATAATTCGCATTTACTCATTTTGAGTAGGTGAGTAATTAGCTATGGGTCTGAAACTTCACCAAGTGAAAGCTCTCCCAAAAGTAGGTGAATGAGTTATTTGAGAAAAATTGGCTATCTGCAATACTTTTAGAGATAATTCGCATTTACTCATTTTGAGTAGGTGAGTAATTAGCTATGGGTCTGAAACTTCACCAAGTGAAAGCTCTCCCAAAAGTAGGTGAATGATTAATTTGAGAAAAATTGGCTATCTGCAATACTTTTAGAGATAATTCGCATTTACTCATTTTGAGTAGGTGAGTAATTAGCTATGGGTCTGAAACTTCACAGAGTGAAAGCTCTCCCAAAAGTAGGTGAATGAGTTATTTGAGAAAAATTGGCTATCTGCAATACTTTTAGAGATAATTCGCATTTACTCATTTTGAGTAGGTGAGTAATTAGCTATGGGTCTGAAACTTCACCAAGTGAAAGCTCTCCCAAAAGTAGGTGAATGATTAATTTGACAAAAATTGGCTATCTGCAATACTTTTAGAGATAATTCGCATTTACTCATTTTGAGTAGGTGAGTAATTAGCTATGGGTCTGAAACTTCACCAAGTGAAAGCTCTCCCAAAAGTAGGTGAATGAGTTATTTGAGAAAAATTGGCTATCTGCAATACTTTTAGAGATATTTGGCATTTACTCATTTTGAGTAGGTGAGTAATTAGCTATGGGTCTGAAACTTCACCAAGTGAAAGCTCTGCCAAAAGTAGGTGAATGAGTTATTTGAGAAAAATTGGCTATCTGCAATACTTTTAGAGATAATTCGCATTTACTCATTTTGAGTAGGTGAGTAATTAGCTATGGGTCTGAAACTTCACCAAGTGAAAGCTCTCCCAAAAGTAGGTGAATGAGTTATTTGAGAAAAATTGGCTATCTGCAATACTTTTAGAGATAATTCGCATTTACTCATTTTCAGTAGGTGAGTAATTAGCTATGGGTCTGAAACTTCACCAAGTGAAAGCTCTGCCAAAAGTAGGTGAATGAGTTATTTGAGAAAAATTGGCTATCTGCAATACTTTTAGAGATAATTCGCATTTACTCATTTTGAGTAGGTGAGTAACTAGCTATGGGTCTGAAACTTCACAGAGTGAAAGCTCTCCCAAAAGTAGGTGAATGAGTTATTTGAGAAAAATTGGCTATCTGCAATACTTTTAGAGATAATTCGCATTTACTCATTTTGAGTAGGTGAGTAATTAGCTATGGGTCTGAAACTTCACCAAGTGAAAGCTCTCCCAAAAGTAGGTGAATGATTAATTTGACAAAAATTGGCTATCTGCAATACTTTTAGAGATAATTCGCATTTACTCATTTTGAGTAGGTGAGTAATTAGCTATGGGTCTGAAACTTCACCAAGTGAAAGCTCTCCCAAAAGTAGGTGAATGAGTTATTTGAGAAAAATTGGCTATCTGCAATACTTTTAGAGATAATTCGCATTTACTCATTTTGAGTAGGTGAGTAATTAGCTATGGGTCTGAAACTTCACCAAGTGAAAGCTCTCCCAAAAGTAGGTGAATGATTTATTTGAGAAAAATTGGCTATCTGCAATACTTTTAGAGATAATTCGCATTTACTCATTTTGAGTAGGTGAGTAATTAGCTATGGGTCTGAAAATTCGAAAATTCAAAATGGCCGCCATTTTTTGCGAGAAATTTTTTGTTTGAAAATTGGCATGGCTACTCTGCAGAGATACCCTGCAGGTCAAAAATTTCGTCGAAATCGCTCTATCTAGCAGGGTTTTCGAGATATAAACATTTTTATGTTTTGCAATTTTTGCGAAAAATTCGAAAATTCAAAATGGCCGCCATTTTTGGCGAGACAAATTTTTTTTGAAAATTGGCATGGCTACTCTGCAGATATACCCTGTGGGTCAAAAATTTCGTCGAAATCGCTCTATCTAGCAGGGTTTTCGAGATATAAGCATTTTTATGTTTTGCAATTTTTGCGAAAAATTCGAAAATTCAAAATGGCCGCCATTTTTGGCGAGACAAATTTTTTTTCAAAATTGGGATAACTACTCTGCAGAGATACCCTGTGGGTCAAAAATTTCGTCGAAATCGCTCTATCTAGCACGGTTTTCGAGATACAAGCATTTTTGTGTTTTGCAATTTTTGCGAAAAATTCGAAAATTCAAAATGGCCGCCATTTTTGGCGAGACAAAATTTTTTTCAAAATTGGGATAACTACTCTGCAGAGATACCCTGCGGGTCAAAAATTTCGTCGAAATCGCTCTATCTAGCACGGTTTTCGAGATATAAGCATTTTTGTGTTTTGCAATTTTTGCGAAAATTTCGAAAATTCAAAATGGCCGCCATTTTGGGCGAGAGAAAAATTTTTTGAAAATTGGGAAAACTACTCTGCAGAGATACCCTGTGGGTCAAAAATTTCGTCGAAATCGCTCTATCTAGCACGGTTTTCGAGATATAAGCATTTTTGTGTTTTCCTTATTTGGAAAATTCGTAATGATTAATTAATCATTAATTACTCAGCCATTTCTTGACCAATCAATGCCAAAATCTAATGATTTCCAGATTTTAATAGAATGAATGTATTTGCCAAGTTTCAGGTGAATTGATAAAATTCCTTTCAAGTTATCATCCGGACAAGCTTCCCCATCGAAAAAAGACATTTTTGGTCATGTGACCTCTCTGATTGGTTGAAATGTCACTGCAGTATATTCAAAAAAATTCCCCAAGGCTACTGCCTAAACCTGCCAAATTTGAAAAGAATCCGCCTAACGGTTACAGAGTTATAAGGAAAACAAAATGCGGAGCCGGCGGAGCCGGCGGAGCCGGCGGAGCCGCCGGAGCCGGCGGAGCCTGAAGCTCTCCCATACACAAACAAGCGTCCCTTGCGGGACGCTTAATGAGTTAGTAACTGTAGGAACTGTGTCAAAATTAACTGAGGCAAACTGAATAAAACTGGGCTAGTTGAGGGTTAAAAATCCCCTATTTTTACTACATAAGGGTATAATTTCATTAATACTGGACTTATAGCTCACCAGAAAATAACAGTGTCCATTTTGCCTACTTGAATATGTTTAACCAGTTTCATTTTAAAAAGTTAAAAACTCAGCAAGCAGAGAGATAACACACAAAAATAAGTACTTAAAAGCCTAAGATAGCCATAACATTATTAATAAAAATTTAAATAGACAGGCACTTCCTTTGAAAAATTCAAAGATTTCAGCTCTATGACCCACATAGTTCGACAGTTACAGGACTTTAAAGTGGTATAATATCCATAAACTGGGTCTCTGTGGGCATTTTACAATTGTTAAAGAGACCTTAGCAATTAAACTACAGAGCTGAAACTTTTTGGGGGACAAACATAACAAAAAAAAATTATATATAATACAGTTTAAGACCTGTCACACTAAGCATTTCCAAATAACAGGGCAAAATACGGAAAAAAATGTCAAAAAAGGTCACTTGGGTGAGTGTTTATGGCCCTCATACACAGGTTAAATGTCTACTAAAAGCCTTGATTTTCGGCACATGTAGAAAGGACATAATAATGCATTCCCAGATGGGATTTCAGCTCCATCAATCACATAGTTTAACAGTCACAGGGCTTAAAGGTGGCAAAAAGTCCAAATATTGGGTCTCTGTGGGCCTTTTAGAGATCTCGATGTGGCCTTCAAATTAAAGCTTCAGATTTATAATCTGTCACATACTAAGATTATACATAGAATATATATCTAATAAAGTTTGAAACTTCTCAGACTTACCATTTCCAAGTTACAGAGCAAAATATGTGAAAAATGTCTTAAAAGGGTCACTCGGGTGGGTGTTTATGGTCCTCATACACAGTTTAAATATCTACTTGAAGCCATGATTTTTGGCACATGTAAAAAGAACATAATAATGTATTCCCAGATGAGATTTCAGCCCTATCAGTCACAGGGCTTAAAGGTGGCAAAAAGTCCAAATACTGGGTCTTTGGGAGCCCGTCAGAGACCTCAATGTGGCCTTCAAATTAAAGCTTCAGACTTAAAATTTGTCACATACTAAGATTACACATAGAATATGTATCTAATACAGTTTGAAACTTCTCAGACTTACCATTTCCAAGTTACAGAGCAAAATATGTGAAAAATGTCTAAAAAGGGTCACTCGGGTGGGGATTTATGGTCCTCATACATGGGTTAAATGTCTATTAAAGGCCTAAATTTTGGAGTACATACAAGGAAAACATATTGATATATTCTCAGATGATATTTCACTTAGATGAGAGACATTGTTTGAAAGCTACAGTGCTTGAAGGTGGCAAAAAGTCCATAAATTGGGTCTCTGTGGGCAATTTTGAGACCTCAAGTCGGCCTAACAGGTAAACCTACAGCCTTTAAATTTTTCACAGACAAGGATTACATATAAGAGTTACACCTAGAGCAGTTTGAGACTCATCAGAATTACCACTTCCAAATTATAGGGCAAAATATGTTAAAAATCTAGGAAAAAAGTCCTAAGTGGGGTCTTTATGGGCCCCAAACACAATTTTCTCCTCAACTTAAAGTCTTGATTTTCGGCACATGTACTAAGAATATTTTAATGTGTTCTCAGGTAAAATTTAAGCCAGATACGCCTCATAGTATGTGACCTAGAGGGCTCTAAGTGGTCAAAAGTGCAATTTCTGACCTTAAGGTGGCCATAAGTTCTTTATTATTTGGAGTTTAAGGTCACCTTAAAATAGGGATCTTCCTTTGGGCATCCTTAACATGTGTACCAAGTTTGAAAAAAAAATATTAATTGGTTTTTGAGTTATCGCGTCCACAAGGAAATTTCTACGGCGGCGGCGGCGCGACGGACCTGAATCCAATATATCCCCGACTTTCGTCTGGGGATATAATAATATATGTAGTTAGTAAAATAACCTGAACCTTATTTTGCTGACCGTCTGTAAAATAAGCCATGCTCTATTTTACCGACGATCGTCACTCGTCAGCAGAATAGCCACTGTGAATTCTATGTGTTGTGTCCTTGGCTTAAAATCAACTGTTTCTAACTATATTAAACCATTTTCAGTCATTTTATTTAGTTGTATTCAACAGAAAAAGATTTTAAGCAAATCTCCAGTTCTATGTGGGGTCGTGCCATGTACGACTCTACACGCAAATAAAGTAGAGCCGAGGTAACCACGTCTAGATTACCAGTGCAGCCGACATAACAGAGTTATGAATGAGGGCAAGCCCCCAACCCCTATATATTTCATTCTTGTGTATTACATTACAATAAAAATAAAAGGATGGAATTGCTAAAAATGTGTACTTATATTATTGCCCGAATCTCGTACCAGTAAAGTAAAATCTATACTGCTCATCCAGTGAAGTTTGTCACCTTAGTGAAGTTGTCACCTGCACTTTATGGTATACAAGCATCTCGTGACACGGCAGCTCGTGACCAACTCGTACCCACAACTTGATCCCAAGATTTTTTTTAAATATTGCAGGAAACCCAACCAACTTCTGTCTGCTCATGTTTTTTTTTCCCCAATTTGCATATTTTATTTTAAAATATTGAAGTAAACTCCACAGACTTTTGTCTCCCCACGTTTTTTTTCTAATTTGAATAATTTATTTGAAAATATTGCAGGAAAATCCATGGACTTCTGTCTCCTCAAGTTTCTTTTTCTAATTTGCATAATTTAATTTATAATAGTTCTAGGAAGCCCTCTGGGAATTCCATGACCTCACGTTTTTCTAATTTGCATATTTTATTTTATAATATTGCTAGGCAACCCCCACGGAAGTACGAGAATTTGAAGTACGTATTTGATCTCTAACTGAAAAGACGTTGTTACATAAAATACTCCCTCTTCAAGCAGCGTTTCTATTTATTAAACATGAAATATTGTTAGAAAACCCGGCCCTCATAATTGGGTGATATCATATTTCTTCATAAATATTATGAGTTGCATATACACGAGTGACATCAATTTGGGACAGTTTTATTCTGTTTTTACCGTTTTTTGCCACTTTTCAACATAAAAGTACAGTTTCACATATATCAATAAACAGAAAAGCAGCAATATTTCATTGTGTGCTAATCATTTTGTCTTTTTTTATGTTTGTACAAGCCAAAATTAGACAAAAACTGAATGTTGTACCCAAAACAAAGGGTCATTGATTTGGGACACTTCTGGGACACCTCCAAATTACAAACCTCTGAATTGAGACATGCACTTTCATTGGCCCACAAATTTTTGTAAATAGAAAACAAACCTCAGTGACTTGACTTTTTTCATGTATGAGTCATAGAAGTTGTATAAAATACACCAGAACAGACATTTATTATAAAACTACTTTATGGGAGACAAGAATTTTGGCCGTCATATTGGAAAAGTATGGTACGGTCAACTAGAGAAGCAACAGCCTTATTTACAATAACCATAAAGCACTCAAAATTTATTTGATGTGTCCAGATAGAAGATATGATAACAATGTTTAGTGGTAATTAATGTGGACCAACGTCATACTTTGATAACACAAGGACATTTTCCATGTGGTGGAAATGGGGAATGTGCGGAATTTTCTTTTCTATAAAATATAAATGCTAAATGTACGTACAGTACTAGTGGGATAAAATCAAATTTATAAATGAGGTAATACTTCTAAAATTCATTGTTTGTGCTGTCAAGCCAAACAAACAGTTTGTTATCAGTAAAAGTAAAAAGTGTCCCAAATTGATGACCGTCCCAAATCAGTGCCACCCGTATGTTGATATTCAAGCAGAAATAATGTTTATTCTTATGAAATGTTTTTGTACGAGTTGTGGGTACGAGTTGTTGGTCACGAGATGCCGTGGTCACGAGTTGCATGTAAATCCATTTTAATACAAAGAGTTTTTAATTACTGTCCAGTTACGACATATATGTACCGGTATACCTTGTCGTTGAAAGAAGCTATTCCATTTATTTAAATATGAATATTGTCTGTCCTTGAGCGTTTTTTCGGCATGTGACGAACTTCACTGGGGTGACAAAATTCACTGGCAGACCAGTAGCCCAATACTGCAGATGATTTGAGCACCGATCCAGCGCACTACAGTACGTATACGAACGATATAAACACAAAACCAACAAAATACTGTCTTCTGGCATGTAGAACCCACAAGTACCTGCTGGTGTCATATAGTAGCTGTACCTACACTGTAATCTCTTTATTATAATAACTTTGTGATTAAAATTTAACGCAAAAATAAAACAGAAACACTCTTACCACAACGAAAATGCAACATTTCCTGTTTACCCACAATGCAGTTTGATTACATGTTGTCAGTAGCAACCTCTTAGTCCTTCAACATTTAAGGTAAATACAAACAATACTACAAGTTGGCGTATTTCACACATTATCTTACAATATATAAATTGCTGAAGCAGCTTTGAAAATGTTATCATACAAATTACACAATTGTTTTGTTTATTGGCTCTTTTTGTTTGAAAAGCTAAAACCTTCAAACTATTCAATGTCATTTTCATCATTTGTAAATACAAAATAAGGATGACTTTTGTGAAATCACTTATATAAACATTTTATTGCTTCTACATAAATTATAAGAGAAAAATAACTTATGTTTAAATCCTTGATGTGGTCGTTTAAGAAAAAAATGAGTGTAGAAAAATGAAAAATCCTGATAAATCATTCTCATTAAAAGGTAAACAAGCTCTATTCAACTCATGTTTTAAATGAGTGCTGTTTTTCATTTCTCATGATCTTAAGTCTTGTAAATGAGTTTA
Organism: Sabellastarte sp. h YS-2021; assembly: GCA_964017235.1. Lineage (NCBI taxonomy): Eukaryota > Metazoa > Annelida > Polychaeta > Sabellida > Sabellidae > Sabellastarte > Sabellastarte sp. h YS-2021. The sequence continues at coordinate 38,935,939 of OZ024932.1, forward strand.
ATGAAGGAATAAACTTAACTGGTGATCCTACAATAAACCATCTTTTTTAGCTTTTAGTTGAGGGTTGAGGCTCTAATTAAATATTTATTATCACATTAAAATGAATGTAAATACTTTTTTTCACAAGCTGAATTTTTATAATCCCCTGTTTTTACTCAACAACCATTTCAATAAAATGATTGTATAAGGTTAAACAAGAGCATGGAACAATAAACTCTCCAAGCATTTATATTGTTGGTCAGTTTTGTATTTTAGCAGGCCTCAGTATTTTACTCAAGGAAATAGATTGGTAGCATGTGGCCTGAGACTAAAAATACTTTAGAGCCCAAAACTAGTTTGTGAATTATTCCAAATAAATTGCAAGCTCTTGCTACTTGCATCTATACCTGAAGTAGCTCATTTCTCTTGTATTACCATGCAGATACATAGAAATACCCTCAGTCAAAAATGTTTCAGTCCAAGTCTCAAATTCCATATGAATATCAACTCTCAAACATATCAGTCAACAAATCAACACATCACAGACAAATGTAGCCTTTTTGCATCCCATTCAATAGACAGGAGACATATTGGAACAGACCCTCAGCATTGCCATTTGTGACAGTTAAAACTAGCACAGAGATAATAGCATGTAATTAGATACCTCACTTGCTAACATCTATAGGCTATTTAATGATTACAATCTCTTACTTCTGGCATTATGCGCTTTACAGTATCTCAATAGATGAAGATTAAGCACTATAGAAGTACTGTTAGAATTAGAATGTTTCAAAATGCATCCCTGTAATGGAGACTGGTCAACTAAGTCGTTCACCAACTTGAACCCATCTGTAACAAATTTGGCCCTATTCAGATAGAAATTTAAATTGATATTAAAGCGGCCTAGCAGAGGTATTGTATCTCTTATCTCTGTATTTCTTATGTCTGTACATGATGTCTCAATACCAAAGCCACTAGTTAAATTCAGTCTGGTTGAATATCACAAAGTAGAATTGTCTTTCAAATTCTCAATGCAATATCACAGTAACCAGTTTCTGATTAGTGCTGACGGCAGTCTAAGTCTTAAAGTCAGGGTATTATGTGGTCAGTGGTACTATTACTTACTTTTCAGCATTTTCCACAGAGAAGTATGAGTAAGTGTCAAGAAAGCAGTGGAAAGAGGCAAGTATAATTAGTAAGTTAGTTTATTAAAAGAAAACAGCAACATATAGGCTATAGTTGAATTATATATCCTTAAAGATACACATATTGAATATATAACATTCCATGGAGAATCAATGGAGATTTTAATCAGTGGAAGCAAATCTTTGAGTTAAATGACCCAATTGAATTGCACAATTCAGCTATTCATACAGATATCACTGTGTCATTAATAGGCTCAGTCATGGGACAAATTTATGAGCCTCCCCAAAAAATGTATGACCTACTCAAAGGGGTATCTTATGCAGATGTTCCACTGGAGCCGACCTTACAGCCGACCCTACGACTCTAGGGTCGGCTGCAAAAGTGGGGGGTCAGGGATAAAAATCCACAAAAAAGGGCAGGAAAATACTGGGTCAGTTGCACCTCCTTGACAGGACTTGAAACATCCAGGCTTGTCTGTATCTAGAGGCCGACCTGCCTTGGGGTCGGGATATTTTCTACAAGACCGGTCTGGAAACTACCAGGACAAGCCCTAAACCCCTAACAGACAAGCTGTATCAAGTCCCACGTGCTGTACAGACAAACAAACAGAACTGGAGAAATATACAGAATCTCAACGACCAGACGTCTAGTTGGTATTGCCATTACAGTTTTTGATGACTTTCTGGGAAAAAAGAGGATCAAGTGTCGTCCAATAAACAAATTTTAAACTAGGTCAAGGATGAATATTTGGATCCCATCACGTGACCTGAACGTCCAAATTTACTTTTTTTGTTATTTTAATTATAATAGACCAGGTTTTTGCTTTAATATTAAATGAGAAATATATCAATCTATATGTCTGCTTCAGATTATGAACAAAAAAGTAATTTAAAATATAATATTTCCAATTAATATGTTACATCCTGTTGAAAGAAGCATAGAGAGATATGCTTCTAACAATATCTCACATGACAATGAAAACCCTCTTGCTTATTGCTGCTTTTTATACTCCGATTTCAAGCTTCTGAGAAGGACCCCTTCAAAATTCTGTCCCTCTGAGCAATTTTTGTACACATTTATACCACATAATTTCTAGCCTCTCAGAAAGCACCTCTCTGGATGTGAAGGTAAATACCCTGTAGTTCTGGTAATGTGATGGCATCCAAATATTTACTAGTGACCTTGTTTTAGATTTGTTGATTGGTCGACACTTGATCCTCTTTTTGCCCAAAATTTTTTTTCTTGAAATAAGCTGGGATTTTATTTTTATTTAACCAAATAAAAACACTTTTTCAGGTATCTTAATTAATTATAGCATATATGTGGAACTTCATGTGAAAATTATGATCACTTGCACTGTTCCTTTGTCATTCTTGACATAATTTTTGATCATATTTTTACCTCACATCATGCTGAAAATGGACTGCAAATGAGCAGTGCTTAAGTTTCAAAACGCAAGCCAGCTTCATGTTAGGACAGGCCTGCCAGTGATAAGGACCATTTGGAAGGGTTACAGACAGGCCTGGAAGTGTAACTGACAGGCCCTTAAGTTTACCGACAGCGCTGTTGCTAGGTGGATGAATTTAGGGTCTGTTACAAGGGTCGGCAACGGTCGTAGAAATATTAGACATGTTTGAAATTTCACCAACTCTCCCCGACAGGTTCGGAAACTACAACCAACCCTAACCGACCTTGTAAACATTGTTCCCGACTCTCAAAAAATGCAGTTACCGACAGGCCAGCCCCAGTGGAACACCTGCATTAGCTTGTGACAAGTTTCTGTCAGTGCTTGTTTATTATCAATGAGCACTCTGTCAGTCCTTAATTGCTACTGATAAACATAAGTATACAAAAATTATAAAATAACTGAGTTAGTGAAAATTATCAGCAGTTGAGAAAATATGTATCTCTGCCTTATATTTTGTACTTCTTTGTAAAAAAATTCAATCTGATTAGTTATCAGTTCTCACCAGAGGCTGGATTTGAAAGTGGATTCATGCCTTGAAGTACTTTTTTGGCTCCACCTGGCTCTGCATGAGCGAGCCCATGCTCCCAGGAGCAATATTTTGCTCTTGGGGATTAATTCAGAAACGTCTGATTGACCATAAAGGGTGGTTGGGTGTGTAAGAGTGAATTTATTCATTAGGGCTACATAGTTATATACTTATTTATTTATTTATTTGGGGTTTTACATTATATACAGTATTCTAGTTATTTATTTATTTGGGGTTTTACGTTATATACAGTATTCTAGTTAGGTTTCATTAATTCAACAAGTGTGATTAAAATTAAAGTCTCAGTCAAAGTTAAACAATGTATGCTCCGTGCATAATGAGGTGGATTAATAATAGATCTGTAAGTCTGAACTATTAAAGGCATCAAAAATATTAATTGAAAGATTAATATTTAGTTTCACTTTAAAAAAAATTATATAATTTTATGGAAATTATAAAATACACTATCCCAGGTATCAGGTGAGTGTTCCTCTCAAGTCGGAGGAAAAAAGAATCATTATAAATTCCTCATAATGTGAGGGGTAAAAGTTTGTAGTAAAACCATAGATGGGTGTCAACCTCAGGGTGATAACTATTCCCTAAGCCATGACAACTCAGTAATTATGTACTCTGGTGTGCACACCTCGTATTCCTTGCCCATTTATGATTATTTGAGTCAATAATTTATTCAAAACATAGCAACCAAAAAACCAGATATTTTATTTGGTATTTAATTGCAAAAATTCAACTGGAGAAAATAAAAATTACAAAATAGCTATTTATTGAACAGATGTTCGATTAAATAACAATTAAAATTATGTTGACAAAAATCTACAAATAGATGTATTAGTAATTGAAATAACCTTGAACTTGAGAAAATTCTGGACTTATTACTACAATTATAAGTGTTGTATATATAAGATTTATGATCTGGATAATACAGTCCAATGAAGAATGGACAGAGAATGTATGGTTCTGGTTATTTTAATGTGGAATAATTTTTTTGTACTAAATTATGACACAGACAAATACAAATTTGAAAACATTATAAGTTGATGTACTTTTATTGTTGAAAAGACAAGTTATGATTTGTTGTTTTTGTTGTTGTTTTTTTGTTTTTAAATTTTTTTTTTAAAACAAAACACAAAAGAGAAGAACAATTAGAACTATGGATAAACTAAAAAGGAACTATTGTTTTTCAGTTCAAAGTTTATAGTCTTGGTAGGGTAATTCCCTCGCATATAATCTCCATATAGTCCAGAATCACAAACTCAGGTTTGAGTGGTGTAATGTGGCCCCACTCAGGATGTATATCCAAATCAGGAGGTATAGGGTTCTCTGAATTAGTAGGTCCCTGGAATGCTGTGCACCTAGGCAGGTTCTACCTTTTCTCTCTCCCTCATTGTAGTATGAAGGTCAAAACTAGGAGTGATGGGTGGTGAGATAGGGGAGCTATTCCATCCAGCAGTGTCAGTGGCATATACCATGTTCAGATGTGATGAAGTGCCTATGTCCACTAAAAGCTGACCAAACAGAGTGGAGTGGTCCATTAGTAGTATATATTGGTATAGTGTTGGTGCCCGTATGACTAGTGGTTCCCATGCTGAGGTAGAACAATGTTAGTTTGATTGCTTATTATGGCTAGTGTGGTGGAGGAGATGGTGTGACTACTCACATTGCAGTTGGAATTTCCTGCTAAATACTGTACAGAAATGCCAGCTGAGAGAGTTCAATTGGTGAAGAAGATTCAGTATCAATAATATCCCTGATGTTGTTGAAGATATCCTTGGAATTATGCTCCATTTTGAAATGTCTGGTCAAATAGTTTTCTACTGAATTCTTTCTGTTAGAGGTTGTAATGAATTTATAATCCATATGGTAACCTTTGATCAGGTCTCTTAATATTGCTTTTCTTAGTATAGGTCTTGTTACAAATATCACAAGAAAACCACATTTTCCGGATATTCCAAATTAAATAAGTACTGAAACGGACGGGCGGTCTACTTGGTACAGTCCTAATACGTAGTGGTAGTACCTCTGTCTATTTATCGCTGTAGGAAGCAATAAGTCTCAATCTCAAGTTGGTGATGACTCTAGTATCACGTGCTTGTGATATGATGCTCAATATCTCATGCAGGGGATGGGACAGTATCTCAGGCTCATTAGTATGATGAATCTTTGTTTCAAGTGCCTGAGGAATCTTTATGTAGCCAAATGTGGAATATCTCAAATACTGATGACAAATGGCAAATGACCAATGTCTATAATTTGTGGTTTTCAGAGAAGATTCAATGTGTGATTTTATGTGCCAGAGTTATTAATTATGGTTGGGAAAGTTTGAATATATAACTGGTGTAAGGCAGGAATAAATAAAGCTTGTTAAATACTGAAATGGTTTAATTAATTAATCAAATAACTGTACTAACAGTGTAAAATGGGGCAAACAACTAACCGTCCAATAAATACTGTACACAAGAAAGAACAGTGCAATTCACACTATTATAGTTATCAAATCCAAATATTTCTACATCATATAAATATCACTTTGAAATAAATAAACACTATGTACAGTTTGGTTTTCAAGGACTATTCATCAAGTTTTTCAAGTTATCCCAATTAAAATTAAATTAAAGAGAGCAACTAAAAAAATATCCAACTATGAACAGATATATTGTACAAAGATGGGCCAAATGTCTACTAATGGGCTTAAATTGTTTCTATTTAAAACTGCCGAAAGACTAAAAATGATTGCTACAATGAGTTCATATGAAAATTACTATCAAAGCTGTGAGTTGTAACCTATAGTAAATTATAGTAGCTTCTCCTAATATGGTTTGGTCACATGACCTTGACCAAATTTGCACCAAAAATAAATCTGAATAAATTAAGAATAAATAAATCATTAAAAGAAAAACTTCACTGGAACTGGCACTAAAACACAATTAAAATTACTAATTTTGAATATCAGAAGAAATTCCTGAAGAAAAATTGGTCTTCCCTTAGTATTTTCAAAAATAGGTGTGGACACCAGGATGTTTCCAAACTGACTCCGTGGGAATGTCATAAGCACAGGGCTTGCATAATGTATGTGGTCACTGGTTACTATGGAGACATGACATACTCCGTGCTCAGTGAGCTCCATCACGGAGCTATTGTAATTTACAAGCCAAATGACCTATAAATAAAACCATCACAAACCCTTATTTGGAGGCCCTAAAATAACACTAAACTTCATAATATCTTCAAATAACAATATTATTTACCTATTTATATTATTTAAGGGTTTATACTGATAAACTAACAAATTTTCAGTTTATACTAAACTTCCTTCCAATAGACAATCTGACAGGAAGTAAACAAAAGCACATAATAAACATGGCAGCCGATAGAAAAAAATGTATAATACCCAGCTCAAAACCACTAAATATCAATAATTATGTGCATCTATACCAGCCAAGTACTGTAAGTGACTCTAAAGAAGGTCAGTTAATATTTATGAGGTGAACCTCGTAGATTCTCACAGATTTTTATAACAGAAATTCGCAATCCCGAGTTGCTTGGTGTAGACGGTAAACTCACCCCATTATCGCTCATGATAGAAGACCTATTTAAGGCGGTGTAAAACAATTTTACAATAAAATATTGCAGAATATTGGGTTTAAGATGTTAGAAACAAATAAAGAATATTTTTTTTAGTTGATTGTTCAATATGAGTAAGGCACACAGCCATAGTTGGATTCAAACCGTACAGGACTGGCTTCTGAGTTGGCCAAAACGGAAAACTGATCCAAATCAAACGGTATCTGATGGTGAAGTCCATTTCAATAAAATCCCATTGCGGCACCGAAGGCCCACTTCAGCCTTAACTGCTCCACCCGCATATAGGGATACAAAAGTGAACAAAAACCAATGTAACAATGCTGTTGGCCTAGACAGTGATGATGAGTTTTATGATTCACATGATGAAATTGAGGGTGTCTATCAGTCAACCCCAGTTGTGGAAAATAAGCCACAGAGGGTGATAAGAACTGCACAAAATGACCCAAAATCAATTCATGACACATGTGAACATGGAGCTCATCAAACACTGAGACCACAGGCCAGGCCATGGGTTCTCCAGAAACAGTATCACAGTACTAAACCCATGCCGCGGAAAAATGTTAAGGGTGACCGGTACAATTATGGTGATTGTCCCAAATCAGCGTCTGTACAACTGTATCCAGACAGGGGTCAAAATAGACACCTGGCAGGTGAATACAATCAAGATTACAGAGTCCCTTGTGCCAGCAACCAGTGCCAAGAGTACTTTGATACTCATAGAACTCCTAGGCAAAGAGACCCTGATAAGTGGCCAGCCTGTAGAATGGAGTGACTATCTCATTCATTTTGAAACAGTTGCAAACTAGAATGGGTGGAATGATTTTGAAAAGGCATCTCAATTGATCATGAGCTTGCAAGGTGAAGCCCAGAGGGTTTTAATGATATTTCCCCCTACATAAACACTCAAGATTATGGTGCTTTAATCACTGAGCTTGAAAATAGGTTCAGTCAACCTGAAAGGGAGGCCACCTTTAAAATTGAGTTTAGAAATAGAACCAAGAAGGACAATGGGACCCCAATACAATATGGGTATGCATTGCGAAGGTTGGCTTCTAAGACTTTTCCAACCATTAGTTTGAATGCACAGGAACAGTGGGTTCTTGACCAATTCATAAATGGGCTTGGAACTTCTGAGATTCGGAAACATGTGCAATTTGCATATCCTAGAAACCTACATGAGGCCATTTCTTTGGCCACAGAATATGAATGTTTTGAAATGAGCTCAAGTAGGAGAAATACAAAGCCAGTGTCGAGGACAAACAGGAGGACAAAGTTTTGAAAGATATCTTGTCGAATCTAAAGAAAAACAACGATCAGATGGATAAGCTAGCTGATGAGTTGAAAACCATCAAAAGCTCAAAACAATCTGATTATCAAAACAAGAAAACATCAAACAAAGGTCACAATTTGACAGATGTTGGATGTTATCCGTGTCATGAAAAAGGTCACTATTCTAGATATTGTCCAAAGAATCCAACCACCAGTGGAAAATCCAGTGGTGGTTCAGCCCCAAACAAAAAGTTAAACTAGGAAATGCTGGGACTGGGCCCACATTCTCAGCAGAAAATTTTGAAGGGCCGCTTGAAGGTGTTGTAGAAACTATCAGTTCATCATGTTGGTATGTAGAAGGGAGCGTGATGGGGGTCAAAACTGAGTTTGTAGTTGACACTGGATCAACATATACCATTGTGGATAGTTTGTTTTATGACAGTATTCCTGAATCAAAGCAACCACCGTTAGAAAAGGTCAATTTGATTTTGAAAAATGCAATGATGCGGTCACGAATGTAGTTGGTCAAACTTGTATGAAATTTGAAGTCCAAGGTCAATGTTTGAATGTACCATTGAAGGTGTTATCACTGGGTGATAAAAGTACAATTTTGGGACAAGATTTCATGGAAGAACAAGAGTGCATTTTTAATGTAGCAAAGGGCACCATGAAATTTAATGGTCACATCATAACCATGCACAAAAATGGTAGAACAAGATGTGCTTGTATACAAGCTAGGGAAACAATTTTTGTTCCAGCAAAACACAAAATGATCATAAATGGTACTGTGAAGTCAAACCACTGGGTTTCAAACTTTAACATAGGTTTGATCGAGGCCAAGAATAGGCTGACTGACAATACAGGACTGTTAGTTGCAAAATCTTTCGTGAGGGTTGAACATAATACTGTACCCATCAGAGTAGCCAATTTTGGACTTGATCCAATCAAAGTTAACAAGGGTAGTACAGTGGCATTGCTTGAACCTGCGAAAGAGATTTGCAAATTTGAACCAGAACCTCAACCATTTGACAAAATCATTGGTAGCGTGAGTAAAATTGAAGACGGTTGTTTACCTGAATTACCTGAGTACCTGAAACCATTGATTGAACAATTGTCGGAAACATTATCTGGAACTGAGTTGACTAAATTGACCCAATTATTGTACAAATATCAGGACTTATTTAAGAGTCCTGATGGGCAACTTGGGCGAACTAACTTAGTCAAACACCGAATTGACACGGGCAATGCTGTACCAATAAAACAGCGTCGATAAAGAACTTGACAAAATGGAAGCTGAAGGTATCATAGAAGCAAGTGATAGTCCCTGGTTGTCACAGGTCATGGCAGAAAAATGGTGATCTAAGGGTATGCGTTCACTATCGTGCTGTTAATGAAATGTACCTTTACCTAAAATCCAAGAATGCTTGGATTCTTTATCTGGATCTAAATATTTTTGTACAATGGACCTTGCCCAAGTGTATATATCAAGTTGCAATGCACCCAGATGACAAATGTAAGACTGCATTCACCTCAAGAAGAGGGTTAAGACAGTTTACACTCATGCCTTTTGGGTTGACCAATGCACCAGGCACTTTTATGCATTTGATGCAATTAGTGTTAAGTGGACTACAATGGTCAAAAGCGGTACTATATCTTTGGAAAGGCATTTGAGCAAACTTTGGAAAATCTTGAACTTGTATTCCTAAGATTACAAAAGGCAGGGTTAGTTTTAAAACCATCAAAATGCAAATTCTTTCAAAAGTCAGAGGAATTTTTAGGTCATGTAGTATCTCGAGAGGGGATCTCGTGTGATCCTAACAAACTTGAGGCAATCAAAAACTGGCCTCAGCCACAAAAGGTAAAGGATATCCATAGGTTTCTAGGGCTAGCATTGTATTATCGGAAGTACATCTGATCATTTGCTTCAATAGCAGTTCCTTTGAATGCTTTGACCAAGAAAAATGTCAAATTTGTTTGGGATGATAAGTGTGAACTGGCCTTTAAAGAACTGAAAGACAAACTAAGCCATGACCCAATAATATTAGCATATCCGAACAAAGAAGGTGACACAGATGCTAGTTTATATGGAGTCGGCAGGGTATTGTCGCAAATCTCAGAGGTAATTTGCCCAAAGGTCGTAGGGGGGCTCTCCGACCATCTTGCCATCACCTTCTCTGTCAATATGCCCATCAAGGCACCATGTAAATTCTGACATGTTAACACACAGAAAATTCACAGAATAAATATTACTTATTGCAGAGGACATCCTGAATTCTGACTTAATCAAACAACCTCACAAGGCAGCAAGTTTACTCAGTGACCAGTATTTTAACACCTTCACAACATTCTTGACAGGCACGCTCCAGTAAACAGGAAAAAAGTATCATTGCACCATGACCAAGGCTTCATAAATTCAGACATCCTGTCAGCAAAGCATCTGAAGCGCAAGTATCACCGTGTACAGCACAAGGACAATTCCGTAATTAAGCACAATAGATATCGTGTGACTTTTAACCGTTACAATTATCTACTCAAAGTGTCTAGACTCGGGCACTATTCCACAGTTATTGCTGAAAACAATGGTAATCTCAAGGCTCTGCGGAACACCTTCAAAAAATTCTACATAAATCCTCAACCATTATTTTACTTGATCATTTCACTTCTACTGATCTAGCCAATTCCTTTGGGCATTTTTCCAGTGAATCTCAGAACTACCCAGATAGCATTCCGCCGTTGGACCGACGTTGGCTGTTGGTCCAGGGTTGGCAGATTTTGCCAACGTTGGACCAACATTGGGCCAACGTTGGGCCAACGTTGGCTTGCCAACCACTACTCAGGTTAAATATGTCTATATTTTGTCAACATTGGGCCAACGGCGGATTTTTATTCAAGATGGCGGTGAGCAATAATAGGGGATTTGGGGAAACTTATTTATTTATATTTAACTTATTATTTATTATGGTATGTCTAAAAATCATATTTCAGTGAGCCCACAAATTTTATTTGACCATTTAACAATTTTATACATAAAAATAATATTCTCATTATAAATTCATACTAAAAAATTGTTGGTGAACATTATCTGATTGCCTGATGCTATACATAGAATATAATTTTTACCGGTGGCTTGCCAACGTTGGGCCAACGTCAGACCGACGGATATGCTGACGTTGGGCCAACATCAGTCCGATGGCAGAATGCTATCTAGGTGCAGTTGCTATCACCAGACCAATTAAGTATTAACAACAGCGCCCTTTCTTCTTTGGAGCCTGTATCTGAGGATGACATTTTCTCCTACCAAATCATGTGATCTAGATCCAATACCAACCTCTCTGGTCAAAGAGTGCACAGACATCCTAATCACCCCAGTTACCAATATCATAAATTACTCACTCAAAGAAGGGAGTTTCCCAAACTGTTTCAAAATTGCATATGATAACCACCCCTCAAGAAGCCTAGTCTGGATAGAAATCTGCTGAAAAACTACAGTCCAGTGTCCAACCTCAGTTTCATATCTAGTGAGATGACCTCGTTCGCGTGTTATGTCTGCGCATGCGCGAACTCGGTATTTTGTCCGCGAGATTGTTGAAGAAGTGTCTCCGCGGTCGCTAGTGTAAATGCGGTGCATTATCGCCCACCGCAAACGTTTTATAAAATAAAATATACACAGTGTTAGAAATCTAGTGTTTTTTACTAGTAAAATAAAATAAGCTTATTGTCAAACCTTTTAGTTCAAATATCCATCACTAGGGGGCGACAGAGTGCCTTATATTTGCATATATTTATCACGGTGTATAGATGGTTATAATGGCGATCGCTAGTATACTTCACAAATGTGTACTGACGTCATTGCGGTGTTGCACCGTCATATAGTACTTTAGGCACTTAGAAACGGTGACGTGAGGGAAGGGAATTGAATGTAAGAAGCAATTCAATTGGATTGGATTGAAAGGGTTCCAGAAGGACCAAAAGTTGAACCAATCAATTGAATGAACCTGCTCAGTAGTAGAACAACCAAATATGGTAAGACATTTACTACACATAGCAGCAATAAGGGCTAAATACTAGAGATAACTGGTATTTTTATTAAACTGAATATTAGACAATTGGTTATTTGTGTGCTAATTAAAAGCTATACATTATATTCAAGCTGATGAATTTGAGTAAATACTTTTGTAATTGTTACTTTATGTACCGGTGATATTTTGTCTTATTTTGTAAATTACCTGTTGAATTTGATATATTTTAGAATAAATATTCATTGTTGAATTTGCTGCGAAATTCTTAATACACCACAAATTTGTCCCTTTAACAACAGGAGTTAATGTTAGTGACGGTTTGCTAATAACCTGATACAAATTTGAACACAACGCGAGGCTTTATATTGATTTGGTCAATCTGTAGGGTTAACAGGCTATTTGTAAGGCTTGACATATCTGCTGGGTCGCCACAGATAATTGATTGAAAAAGCTGTGGATAATCAGTTAAATAGTTATATTAATAAACATGGGGCTCTCAAATGTCAATGAATCAGCCTACAGGAGATTGCATTCTACAGAAATAGCATTCCTTATCTGCTTTAATAGACTCAGGTGAGGCTATTGCTCTCACATGGTTGGACCTCTCAGCAGCATTTGATACTATTGGCCACAACGCTCTTTAAACTGCCTCAGTGATTGGTTTGGGGTGGATGGCACTCTGCTGATGTGGATCACATCTTATCAATAACTGCAGACAGTAGGTTAAATTGGGTAATAGCTTCTCGGATGCCTTTTCTCTCCCTTATGGGGTCCCCCAAGTTTCTGTCCTGGGTCCCCTCCTTTTTACACTTTACACTACCCCCTCACCCATATAATTTCAAGTTTCAATGTCACCCATCATCTATATGCCAATGACATCCATATGTACTTGGCACTCTACTTTAGGAACTTTGATTCCAGTATTGCTAAGTGAGCTCACTTAGTGTCTTGCTTTCATTCAAAAATGGATGGATGGTGTCAGACTGAAACTTTAATCTAGAGAAAACAGAATCAGTGGCGACAGACAGACCAGGGAGTCCCTTATGTAAAAATTTCCCACCCAGTTTATTGGAAATTTTATCTCCCTACCAATGAAGTTAAGAATTTAGGTGTTACTTTTGATTCTGGAAATACTCTTGCCAGTCATATAACCAAGGTTTGTTGTGCCTACTACTGTCATCTCAAAGATTTCAGATGTATCCGAAAATTCCTCAGTGTGGAGACTGTAATTCCCTACTCTATGGTTGTCACGAAGTTTTGATTGAGGGTCAGTAAAAGGTTTCACAAAAATCGCTTTATTGCGTATACAAGTTCAGTTAAAGGTATTCACAATGCAGAACCTGAAAATTGATATTAAAATAACACTTAGTACACACTTCACTCCTCTCCAACTTTCATCACAAAACACACCTTCCAATCAAAAAAATACAACTCATACACACTGAAGTATTATATTGGAAATACAGTATACAGTTCATGTAATGACATACAAGATATATATATATATATATACAGTTAATCAATGAATGTCACAACAGATATTATGAAATTCCAAACAGCAATATTTTATGTATGAAATACACTGTCAAACAAATAGCTGTCAGGAAATCCTCCACAAAGTCCACAGTCCTAATATGTCCAATGAAACAGCTTCCACACAAACTGGCACCAAAATAGGTAATAATGAGAAACATCCAAATCACAAAGAACAGCTTCCTCATATGTGATATGAAATCAACAGGGATTCAGCAATCCAGTAAAGTATTCAACATTCACATCAGGCATAGCAATAAACCAGCTGAAATGAATGTAACAACACCTTAACAACATGTTCGACATAATATACAAATACAACAAACTTTTGGTGATGAAATATTCTGATATATTTTGTCTTGTATAAGTTTATGTGCCACATAAAGATATATACATTGACATAAATCTATGAAAATTTGTTTCACATGTTAACATTAATATGAATGAATAAGGTACCTCATATTTAATAATGCTAGAATTAAAAGAAACAAATTACCACAGCTGCTGGTTCCACTATAATAAAACAGAGTTGATTTCAACAAATCAACCCAAGTTATAGAGTACCACTCCGTCCTTCCTGGTCAACTCTAGAAATGATACTGAAGTAAATATTTTAAACATCTACCACACATACCAAACTGATGTCCACAACTGACCACAAAAGTATAATTAGTGAGGTGTGATTATCACACATGTGAAACAAATACCATAAAAAGGATTTGGCAACCAAGTGTAATCACTGAAGCAAATCAAATAATCTAGGTGTGGTAAAGTTCCTGCAGAAAAATTCCACAACAAAAAAAAACTGTGTGTATCTGTTTACATACTCCAGTAAAAATCAGAATGTCCTAATACAATACAAGAGGCTTATATTACTTTGTGACAATGGTGTAAATAAATATAACATGGTTAAACTCCAAAAGATTCAAAATGCCCTTTGATGAATTGTCTTCAAACTTGATAAAACAAGCCATGTTACTTCCTATCTGCAAAAATTACATTGGTTCCCCATCTACATTGGTTTCCCCATACCGTATCTTATTCAAATATAATCGTATTACATTCAGGGCTATTAAATTCTCCCACTCCACATACTTATCATCCTTTATCAAAACTAGTTGCCTTACTCGTTGAAATCATCTTTCTCTTTCTTCAGTTTGTCCCAAGACTATTGGTAGGCGAGGTTTTGCTGTGATTTCTCCTACTGAATGGAACAGACTCCCACAATTGGTCTGATCACAGAACAGAATAAAACCAACTTGTTTAGACTTGCATACCCTCCACCACAGTACATCTCCCCCTAGCGGGTGCTAATTTTGGATTTTCACCCGATATGTCCCTCGACTTTCCCTTTTTCAGCCTCAAGCGCATTAGAGGATGTGCGTCAATTTTGCGCTCTATAAATGTTTCTGTTTTATTTCTATTCTAATCCTGCAAGTCCTCTTATGCCACTCCTCACCCAAGTCCCATTCTTTTATTTTCAAAAATTATCTATCTAAAAAGATTAAATATCACACATTAATTAACTGGGTAAAATAATAAAAGCATGCACTTATAATGATTTCCAAGCGTTTTCAGGTAATATTTCTTTGATACTATAAACTAGTAACAATCTGACAGCTGCCACAACAATGTAGTAAGTTGGAGCCAATTATGGAAAAACCCTGTCTACCAATTATAATATGTAAACAAAGAATAGTGGGGTGATAGGTTCCTAACAACTTGTGGTTGTAGATTACAGTGGATAAGTGTGGAATTATCAAAGTGAAGTGAACTGGTCTGCTGCCGGCTCTGACTTACTCTGATTTCTAGAGTACACAGATACCCACAGTGCACAGAAGCCATTTGATTGGCTGGGCTTACTATGACATGCTCACACTCTATTCTGACATGCAGAGTAATCATTTGCACAGTTACTCCCCAAAATATAGGTTATTATATATATGTCATTGTAGAAATTCCAATCTGGTAGAATTTCAAATTCTACTGGCAGAAAGTCCAATTGGAGTTTCTACCAGTAGACATGACAGACAGAAACTAAAATTTTCAGTCTATTTCAACAATTTTAAAATCAGCATATTCCATCACCATTTTTCAAGGGAAGTACAGTTTTCGCCAATTAAATTTTGACAGCAGTCACTTTCTACATGGCATTTAGTTGACCAATTAAGACCTATGCTCTGCAGCAGCATTTTCTGTCACAACTGCCCAGTTGTTGGTCTTAGCATGTAAAGCTTGCAGTACTCTCTCCACATCCATATTTTGAGCAGCTGGACTGTCTACCAAGTTTATTAGATTTCAGAGCCAGGGCAATACCCAAATCTCCTTGATTGGACTTTCTACCCGTAGAAACTCCAATTGGACTTTATACCAAGTTTATGTTGGTAGAAACTCCAATTGGACTTTCTACCAGTAGACTTTGAAATTCTACCAGATTGGACTTTCTACCATGACATATATATATATATTGTAGTAATTGGGGTATTCAACCAAATTAGATATAATGTAAATTTTATTCAGTTTAAATTCTATAATATTTTAACAATACCTATTTTAACTTATAACCGTACTTCAATTGGGTGAAATATTTTGGCATACTCATTTTTACCAATTTATTCACTTTTTAATTCTTATTGGTCAGTGGTCAGTAAGTCCTCCTTTGGGCTATCCCTTTTGAGAAGGCAGCATCTGTACATTCAGCTGTAAACTTTCAATTTTATCTCATTTGCATGTACTCACAACAGATTGGAATGGTATGTATGAATTATCCATGTATCACAGATTTATTCGGAATTTATTCATGGTACTTACCATTAACAGGAGTTTATAAATCTTAATAATCTTGTCAAAACTTGGCTCTTGCCTGTCAAATTTGTACAGAGAGCACACAGTTGCACAGTAAATATATAAAATATTAAAATACCAATCTTACCTGTAAATTTGGGTAAATCCTTCTATTCATACATAGATTCAATTTATAACATTGGTTTTACATTATCCTCACTCAATATCCTTAATATTCAGAATGTTTAAGATTAAACTGTCAAAATTCACGTACGTGCGCCATTTGTTTATCTTTTGGGTGTATTGATCCAGGGTTTGACAGAATATAGTGCCACGGCTTATCACTTATTTGATCCATATTGTGTCTAAATCCATTTATAATTTATGTGCTAAAGTCATTTTATGATGATATCCAAAGTAATGATTCATGTTTTACAACTTGAATGTTAATTTTGCAATAATATTCCTACTCCAAGGGGTCTCTGGAAACCTATATAAGGGTGAACGTAATGCTGTAGGGTCAGTTTCTTTTGAGAGACTCAAGGGTACACATCAATCTGCGCAACATTGTTCACAAACAGTACTGTCAAGTAGCGCATTATTGATCTTGCTGTGCGCATGCATTGATTTCACGTGCGCAAATTGAATGAAAAGGTCAGTTACCACAAACAATGTGCGCACACATTCCATTTAGACAAAAGTTGACAGTGAATACAGCTTCCACATATACTTAAATTCATTATCCCACACTTTATAGTTGATAACAATTAATACTTTAGCACAAAAAATCTGATAACTGCACAGAAATCCTCTAACTAACTTCCACCATGTGTGTTGAGGGAAATACCCATGACGTCGTACTGTTCTAACACTGCCTGTTAATCAATAATCCTGTCTGCCTCTGTGCCAATGAAAATCCTTCACACATATTCCATCATGACCTATGACCTCTTACTTTATAACACTGCCTGCTAACCAATGATCATGTCTGGCTCTGTACCAATGAAAACCCTTCCTACAACTCATTGATCAGCAGTGACAGATCTATATTTGGAAAAACAGTAGTAAAGTAGTACTCACACATTCACTGGCATTTCCATATTTGGAAACAGAGTAGTGAAGTAGCATATATGTAGGGATAGAGTTAGTCCATTGACTCCAGTGTAGCATATTTAATTTGTGCTGAGCTGTATTTATTGTTAACTTAAAAATTCAATCTTTCTTTTGAAATGCACACCTTATAAATGACTGAAGAACTCCAGTAAATGTTGTGAAAACTCAGGAGGATTTATAAAATTGAGATTAATTCAATAAATCTCCTATTGGAGTGATTATTATTTAGATAAGGACAGCACTTTTGTTGAGTGCTATTTTCTCAGTGTATTTATAATTCACTGAGCATTACTGTAGTATTTACACACTGATTTTTGACTGTACTTTCAGTGTGTTTGAATTATTTGACATTGAATTAAGAATTGAATGTCACACATTGATACTTGAATACTGTGTGTTACTGATGTATTTGGACATTTGATGCATATTTTTGACTGTTGGCATATCAAATGCTTATGAATTGCACACAGTCTGACTGGATGTCATATGATTTTGAATACTAGTGTGCGACTTTTTGCTCTTATGATATTTGGTGTGTATATTTTGACTATTAGTATGTAGAATACTAATTAATTACACACATTCTTATTAAATGTGAATATTAGTCTTGAAACTCTTTGAGTATTGACTGCATTGACTGTATTTACGGTATTGACAGTGTTAACTGTATTGACATGTTTGACTGTATTGATATTAGTGACTGAATTAATTGTATTTACTGTGTTGAGTGTATTGACAGTATTTACTGTATTGACTGTATTTACAGTACTGAAGTTTAGATTTAAGGTGCATGTTGCATTTGATTTTATTAGTGCACCATAGTTGACTTTAGGAATTACTTGTATTATTATTTATTGAATATGCCGGTTTGACATGAGTTAAATAAAGTTGTTATTTGTTTTGCAATTCTTTTAAGTTATTTTGTTGGAATGCATGAGTGAGACTGACTTATGATTGAATTGAGGTACATGCATAGGGTTTCTGTACAACTTATTTGATTGACTGATATCTTACCTGTGGTGAGCAGGTAAACAAGCAGGTACTTTGACTAATTATCTTACCTGTGGTGAGCAGGTACTTAAACAAGTAACCTTACCTGTGGTGAGCAGGTACTTTGACTAATTATCTTACCTGTGGTGAGCTGGTTAAAATTACAATAAGCAGAGAATCTTGACTGTACTGTGTAGATTGGGTGATTGATTTGAACTTACCTGATGATTTGATTCTTGGACAAGATTGAAGATTTTAAGGCAAACCGTTGTAGTTAACACAACTAACACACTACCATACAAACCAGTTAACATTAACACACAACTAACGTTCTAGTTGTTAACACCATACGGGAACGTTACAATATATATAGACCAAAACAAGAACAATATGTAAATTTTTATACACATGTGGAAATACTGGTCTTTACAACCTGTCACACCTCACACTGGAAAATTGATGGTTCCTGAGCTTCATTAAGGCTAGATTCTTTATATCGCCTCTTTAAATAGTATATTTTTTTTAGTGGTGGTGGACCAATTCACGCCCGGGTACCAATTCAGGCCCACCCTCAATTTTCTTGAAGATTTATAAGTTTTCACAGAGAAGATGTTTACCACATCATAGATAATCATCAAATTGATCATGTACATTTGTAATTTATTGTTTAACTGTGATTGTTTTGGATAAATTTAGGGGTGGGCGTGAATAGGTACATGGGCGTGAATTGGTCCACCACCACTAGTTTTCATAATGCAGTCACATGCGAAAACAAAAGTAAACCCAAAGGAGCTATTAAAGCAGATACACCCGGTAACAGTGGATCGGAACGTTTTATTGATTTTTTACGTCACGTCAGTACAAAACTCAAGCTATTATTTAACCTTTGTGTAGTAAAATGGAGATGCATATTTTACCTTAATACATATAATATTTCAGTTTTATTTGGCCAATCATTTGTGTACTTAAGTACTGATAAACACAAGTACTTACTCAGTGGTTCACGTCAGTCAATGGGACAGTGAAAGAGAACGGCAATTTAACAACAATATTAATACAATAAACAGCTTGGACAGGGTTCCTCGGTGGTTTTATGATCATTTATTATTTCATAAATAAAATTGAGTGGGCCGTTGGGACACTTGTGATATGTATGATGCAGTAGTATACCCACATTGTCACTTGCCCATTGTCCTGCAATATAGATACATTTTATTGATAATGAAAATATTTATAATGCTTCCAGTTTAATGTGCTCCATCATTAGTGTACTAGGATACTGATAAACACAAGTACCTGCAATAAATTATGTGCTTGTTGGGTCATTGCATTCATTTTTAATTTATATGACTTTTATAGCACTTAATCTCCACCAAAAGACAGGCTCTAAGGTGCAACAACCAAGAAACAAGGCTAAAGAATTGAATGGAGAGGGGGTTATTGTGTCTCTTCACTGGAGCAGTTAATGTACTCACTTTGTCTTCAAACAATTTATTTAGTTGGGAGGGCAGAGGAAACCAGTACATACAGTTGTTCAAGATTCTGTACTGTAAATTGTCGACCAAAGTCAAGAAACTACCAGCTTTCCCACTTGAGGTTAGAGTGTTACCACTCTGCCACGATGGCCCCTGGCCTTGAAATTAGTCAAATAATTCAAGTGGGGTCGGTTAGGTATTTTGATTCCACTTTGGGACCAGTGATTGTAGATGAAACTCAATTTTTGTTTATTTAATTATTTAGAATTTAAAGTCACTTTCAACACAGTATCATATCATGATGGGTAGTACACACAGTTGGTCAAGCTTCTGTAAACTGCTGACCATTGGAAAGCAACTACTAACTTTCCCACATTGGTCTAGAGTTTGAACCGCAGACCTCAGAGATGGGAGGGGAGTGTGTTACCACTGTGCCACCATGGCCCCCAGTGATTTCTACTAATCAGTTTAGTATGTTTATTTGGAAACTAGTCCAATTGATGCAACTCTCTGCAGAGGTGAGAAATATGTGCATATAATTCCAGTTATTTGCACCTCTAAAGCCAAAAGTCAAACTATAATTATTTTTGTAGGTTTTTCAAATGCTGGCTGATTGAGATGAAAAGCATTATTTTTCAAGTGTCTGGTGACAAATAATCAGATGACTAAGCTTTAGAAAGTAAAGTAATTTTGTTCCACTGATTTGTGATGGAATCAACATCATCAAGAACATCACATATATACAGATCATATGCATTAGAGCTAATAAACTTTGAAAGAGGCATTGTATATGTGACATCTTGTGACAGATGCTAGTTATGATATTTACTATTAATGTTTATATAATTTCAATGTAGTTTGTGAAACCTTTTACTTGAACAAAATTTCTTGGGTATTTACAAAGATATTTGTTAAGGTTAACAACTCCTATGTATATCATCCATGAAATAATCAAATAAGAAAATAATAAAGTGAACAGCAAAGAAATAAAAACAAAGCTTATAGAGATACATACTGACATGCAAACATATCAAAAATTTCCTTTTTCTTGTGTTAAAATTCATTAAAGATAAATAATTATTAAAATATCATTTATAAAAACAATCCTCGAGGCATTCATCATTGATCCCCCCCAATCAGGCTCTGTGTGTCTCTCAACGCTCATTCACACTATGTACTAAAACTTCTTAATCCCTTCCCCCAAAGAACTCTATTAGGATCTACTAAAATCACCATATTATTGACCCCTTGCAGTGGACTCTCTCAATCCACACACTAATATTTGAGAATAGTTGATCCCCAACCCCAGCCTGCACTCAACTCACAGTCCCTCATCAAAGTTATTTGTGTGCAACCCTGATACTTTTGACACCATTTGCATAGTGATTTATAGAATCACAATTATTTCCTATTATATGCACATCTATTTGAAAACTTTATTTATGATTACTAAATGTAGTTTCATACACATTATACATTTATTAAGTGTCATAGGCAAACTCAAGATCATGAATAAATTTCATTGGTAGATTTTTGTAGCTGTGATACTTTTCAGACTTCTCTACAACGGCTAACCATATATCTTCTTCTAGAAAATTTATGTTCTGTCGGGCATTAATGACACTCATGATATACATGATAGACACCGGAATCTTTAACTTTACTAATTTCTAAGTATATAACATATTTCCAGAGCTTCTGAATGTACTTTGGCTTCATTTTGTCATCGTGATATGACCTGTTCAATTTATTGCATCGCTATCTGCCACCTTTGGTATGACCCGTACACTGTTTTGCAGTGCTTTCCCACAACAAACAACCCAAAATGCTGAAACTGATATGATGTACACAATGTTTTGCACTGTTTTCCCTGGAACACCCTACCCAGTTGATACAAGTGACATGATCTACTTAATAATTCTGACTGACTTCTTGTTTTATCATGAAATTCTGAATATAATTTTACCTAGAAATTCCTAAGAGCAATCAAAAATTAAAGCAATCCCAAGATACATGTTGCATATTTTTACAGGAGTCAAAGACAAATTGAGGATCAAAACAACTGACAACAGCAGATAGCTATATAGAATACCTTATGGAAGTTTTATTGTCAATTAACACTCTCGCCTCCCACCTCTGAGTTTGGGGTTCAGTTCATGTCCCCACCTCAAGTGGGATCGCTGGTAGTTGCTTGCTGTTGGTCGGCAGTTTACAGTACAGTATCTTGAGCTGTATGTACTGGTTTCCTCTGCCCTTCCAACTACCCGTCGTGATATGACCTTTACAGTGTTAAAAGTGAAGTAAAACCCCAAATAAATAAATAAATAATGCATATGTTTGATGAGTTACACACTTTTGACTATACTTTTAGAGGTAATGAATTTGCAGAAACTCAATTTTATCAAAGTTTTGTGGCTATTAATAAGAGTACAATATGATACTTTCATTAGTTTGATGAAATATATTGTTGGTTCTGACTCTCAAAATCTAATAATCCCAAGAACCCTTTGATGTCCCACTAGTTGATGGGCCATTGGATCCCAATTGTAATCAGTGATTTAACTACTGACTATAATTTCCATCAAAAGTTGGATGAAAGATATTAGGAAAGTCTGAAGTTCTGAGAAAAGTCAGAAAACCATAAAGCAACATGGAAAGAAACAAAAACATTGCAATACATTCAGTTTTTATTGCACATAGGTGCAAAAATGGGTAAAATAAAGCAACAAGGTAAATGTTTATACTATTATACTTATATTATACTTCATAATTAATTATAAATCCCAGTTATAACCTACTCAGAAAATATGTTGGAACACAGATAACAAGGGTAGTGCACACTATATAAGTGAATCAGGGGTACAGGTCCACTGAGGAACTATGGATTCCGTTTACAGGTAATAAAAGCTGATCAGATTCTGTCGAACACATATGTAGAGTACTGTTCACAGTTTTAATGTAAAATTTACTTAATGAATAACAATATGCTCATTAAAACTATGCAGTGTGCCAGGTACTGGCTCTGCCCTCTTTATTTCAGTGCTGAACCCCCATTTCATTGACACTAGGCATGTCTGGGGAAAACCCAAAGCAGAATTCAATTTAAAGACTTTTTATCGTCCATTAATGCAGCAATGGAGTAAAATACATACAATAATGATATAAAACACAATAAGTAGGTATAAACCTAATTATCTGTGGCTTTCAGTGTCGTTTGTTTACAATTTATATTTGCGTTCCATTTCACTGTCACGTTCCGATGACTGTTACCGGGTGTATCAGTTTGAATAATTCTACGTGTGCTGGCATAAAATAATCTGCATAACAATTGGTATCCAAATAGATGCTTCTGAAAACTAAAATTACAATTTAATTTAATCCAACTGACATAGGTACACCTGAAGGAACCTTTCCACGGTGTGAATCAAAATATCGCAAATCGGCAAACATCCTGTTTACTACAATAGCAACAACCAATCATTTCCTCCGGTTTTCATCGGCGCCATTTTGAATTACAAAAACGTGGTCATTTTTAGGGACATATTTGTAAATATTATTGCTTTCTGATAATGGAACAAAATAAAACCAAAGTATAATTTAATAAAATAATTATATCACCAATCCTACCTACTTTAAAATGTCTGAAATGTATATATATGTCCTCAAGCTGCCATTGTTTACATTTTGCTGTAATACACGAGGATTTGTTTTGATCAATAAATTGCTTATTTATTTATTTTCTAATTTTTGTCACAATAAAGCAAATATACTTTATTACATAATTGCTTATTATATGCTACATCCAATCATTTACAATACGTGTTATTTATCTTATATCTTGAAATACTCAATGTTTACGTTTGATTTCCCGCCATTTTTGCCATTTGTTTGTCAGACAAGGCCTGACATGGAGACAACTAAAATACCGTAAACCAGGAAGTGGGCGTGGCCTATGGAACGGTCCAGTGTAGCACAGGGTTTGAATAGAGCTGCACGGACATATATAATGGTAAAGAGCAACATTATCTTTTTTAGTTTTATGTCAGCTCTATCAAACTAGTCTAACTTTTATATTCTAATTCCATATTTCTACTGTCATTGATGGGTGCCATCAGTGGAAATTATGCATATAACTGCTGTTACTCTTTCAATGGCTTCTCAAATTTCAGTTTTACCCTTTCATTACCATCTTTTTCTCTATAGTACAGATCACCCTAACTTTGGCTTTGCAAAATAATCACAAAAAAGAGAGTACACATTATGAAATTCTTTCATAGTGGAGATACCAAACTTATTTAAATCCTCCACTGAATGTATTCAGAAAAGACTGAAGGGACTTGGAGAGAACTTTTATGCCATTCATAGTAATTTCTAAGAAATTAATGATGTAAAGTTGAAAATTGAATAGGTTTTTTATGATAATCTCCATTAAATGTTTCGCTGCTGCATAGGGCCAATGTAATAACATTCGGTACACTGCCCTGATATTTATCATCAAAACGCTAAGCAGAATAACCTTTTTGTGTACTAAAAGTTTTAATATCAGACTGCCAAAAAGGTACATTGATGTGTATGTTTTCAGGATTTCATTCTGCACTATGTGAACTTCTAGCTTAACCTTAACTCTACACAGTTTAAGAACCAAATCCTCAAAATCTAGCCTGTATTTCTTGTCTCCTTACGATGTATGGTGTAAGCAATTTTCTTTTTGAATAATCTTTATGTGTATCCCCCCAACCCATTCAAAACTAATCTTTATTGCTGGCAAATGTCCGCTCTAATATCACCTTCTAAAATAGCATCCGACTTTCCTTTGAGTATAGCATTGTGTTGTGATGTCTCAAGTTACCTCCTGTGGTCTGACATCCTCTATTGCACCAGCAGTTTTTTTTGTAAAATAATTCAGTTTAGAGGTTCGATTCACATTAATCAACAGAACTTTTAAGTAATACATCCATCTAGGTTTTGTATAGATGGTTAGATCCAACACTGGTTGTAATCACTTTTTGATTCAAGGATCCATCCATTCGAGAAAAGAGGGAGTTTAGGTCTAAATTAGGTAATGCTACTTGATCTTCCGCCAATAGATTGCTTCCATCTGGCTGATTTGTTTTCACTTTAACTTGTAAGCGAAGTTTTTCTAAGATTGGCATACATGCTAGCTTTACTTAGTATTTCAAAACACAGGGAAGAATTTTTTGTTGGAATAACAATAAGTTCAAAATGAACCCAACCAATACTCTCAATTGCATACTCTCAAGAAGAGCTAAAATAGAGCAATGGACATACATTAGGAAAATAAATTCGACTTCCTTCCTTTCTTTAGAACAAAAATATACTGTCTTCTTCTTTCTATTTTTTTAAAATTTTTCTTGCCTGATTGTCCATGTTTCTACCAGTAACTGTTTGCCTTTTTGACCTAGCCTGTCTTTTTACTATATATGTTTATAACTTTTACCTGATCTTTGGATAATTTCTACAGCCTTTCAGTAAGGGCCGCCATTTTAAGAGTATAGTATTTTCTTCTATTTGAAGCCTTACCTTTGGGCATATTCATGAAATGCTTTTTCCAGTCTGTCTCAGACATATAGTTACATGTGGTTATCTTGGCTCTACTTTACTTGTGTGTAGAGCTGTGGCATGACCCCACATAGAACTGGAGATTTGCATAAAATCTCTTTCTCTTGAATAAGACTTGATATAAAGCCAAGGACACAGCAAATACAATATGTGTATAAAAATATGTTGTTTTACACATTATTTATAATAAACTAACATTTTCAAATTTTAGAGAAATGGCCCCCCCAAAAAATTTAAAATGAAGAAATCTTGATTTAATTTTAGTCAACTATGTTTGCATGTTGACTGATATTTGTTGGAGATGTAACAAAGTAGTTGCTGGCACAGGTATTTGTACACATTTGTCTGATACTTGTGTTTTTTTTGCAAATCTCTAGTTCTATGTGGGTTCGTGCCACAGCTCTACACAAAAGTAAAGTAGAGCTGAGGTAACCACGTCTAACATATAGTACAATAAAGGTCTTGAAAAGTCAGCTCTCTCATTAAACAATCCTTCAAGTGTATTTTAGTGCTTCAAAATTCCGGTTTAGCCACCTTTATAAAGTTTGGATGTGATGAACTGCCAACTTTTGCATTAAGACCCCTTAAAATTGGTGATAAGCCATCGCATGCATAACTGTGTTCACTAATATTACTAAACATGTATATGGTATCTTTACTAGAAGTTTTAATTCTGTACTCTGTCAGGGCTACCTCCCAAGATGCTTCTCAGGTGAAGGTTTTAGTAATTTAATTCTAATTCTAATTTGACTTTTATAGCGCTTAATCTCCACTGAGTAGTGGACTCTAAGGCACAACAAGACAACAGCAATATGCAAATTCAAAGTCCAGGGACAGAAGTAGGTCGGCACCATGGACAAGCCATAAGATAAAATGAGCTAAGGAGGATAAGCCTTTGCTTAGAGACAGGTTTTGAGCTTCTTTCTGAAAGAGGCAATAGTGGGCGATGCACGAATGTCTTCAGGAAGCAAATTCCAAAAAGTGGGAGCATCAAACGCGAAACTGAAACCAAACTGCTTAGTGGACTTGTGAATTTTAGGTTGAAATTTTGGTACATTAATGAAATTAGCAACACTCTGACTACACCTAGTATTGTAAGTATTGTGGTATGTGGATAGATATGGAGGAAAATATTTAGGAAAGCCAGTATGAATAAACTTGTACACCAGGGTAGCCAGTTTGAACTCTGAGCGAAACTGAACAGGGAGCCAATGGAGTTTCCTAAGTACCGGAGTTATTCGAGTATATTTACTCAATTTGTAACAATTCTGGCTGCACTATTTTGGATAGACTGTAATCTGTGAAGATTGAATTTGGAGAGACTGCTGAAAAGTGAGTTACAGTAGTCCAACTGACTACTAACAAAAGCATTGGCAACCGACACAGCTGCATCAAGAGTCAAGAACTGCCTAATATTTTTAAAATCCCTCAGTTGAATAAAGCAGCTTTTACAAACATTCTGGACGTGTTTAGAGAAAGAGAAATCAGAGTCAAACCACACACCCAGGTTCCTGACTGACTTGGTGGGGTGAAGGGGGTTACCCAAGATGTCAATTGGGAAACATACATTTAACCTTTCTGTTTCTTGGAGCCAAAAAGTATAAACTCAGTTTTATCTGGATTAAGTTTAAGTTTGCTATCCGACATCCATTCCTTAACATCATGAAGGCATCTGTTCAACTTATCAAAAGCAGCTGAGGCATTCATGTGTGACAGATGGACATAAAGTTGTGAATCGTCAGCATAGAAATGAAATTTTACGCCTTTGTGTTTATCAATCAGAGTACTAAGGGGAGATGTGTAAAGAGAGAATAGCAGAGGACCCAGAACAGAACCCTGAGGTAAACCGAACAGCAATTTTTGTAAATCAGACAAAGTAGAACCAATCTTAACCTTACGAAAAAGTCTTTTGTTTTTCCTTTGGCTCTTTTAGTTTTTAAAATTTCTCTTTTAGGCTCTTTTAGTTTTTAAAATTTCTCATCCAATCCAGAAGACAGCTGAGGAGAGTGGAATGATCAATCTTATCAAAGGTACTAAAGCAGTAGCTTCACCCCGAGATAGTGACAAGTGAATATCATTAATTAATTATAAAATTCTTGGGTTATTCTGACTATTTAAATGCCAAATGTTTTGTCAATTTATATAATAGTAAGCCATCTCTTATATGGCTTCAATATCACTGGCTCTGACCCGAGTCTAAATTTTTAGGCCAATGTAAACACCTTACGAAAAAGTCTTTTGTTTTTCCTTTGGCTCTTTTAGTTTTTAAAATTTCTCATTCTTCCACAACTTATCTTCTTTCAGGGAAAGCTTTTGCAATTCTGATTGGAAAATGCTTCCTTTTATACTTCATTTAAGAAGTCAAATACCTTGTATGTTGGAATACCATCCCTTCTAGCTATTTTACTGATCTTGAATATTTCCAAAGACCACTTAGCTTTACAGTTAATAATGTTAACAGTTGGGTTGCACAAGACCAAGTGCAGAAGCTATAAAAGATGACAACTGCATGCAGTTATATTTAGATTAAGACATTTTATTCCTGGATACTACAGTGTCAACATGGATAAAAGCTGTGAAATGTGTTCAAAGAGTTTTCTTACAACTTATTCATTCAGGAGACATATGCTTACACAGCACAAAACAGGTACAATGCCAGCTTGGAATAAGAAAAAATATTGTAAAGACAGGATGTCTGAATTGATCATCTGCTGTTGTGACATATGCAACACCTGATGTAACACCTGATGCCTCACATCTAACACCTCAGGTAACACATGTATAACCACATGTGTAACATGTAACACCTAATGTCACACATCATACCGAATGTAACACATGTAAAACCTGATATTTCAAATGTAACACATGTAACACCTGATACCTAACATGTAACACAGGTAACACCTAATCTCTCATGTGTCACACATGTAACACCTGATTTACTACCTGAAGTTTCAAATGCCACACTTGTAACATCTAACACAGCACAAGAAAAGTGCCTGTCATCCAATGCAGCATATAGTTTGAGACAAAGTTCTCATCCATTGTTTAAAGTATTATCAAATCTGGATGATCCCTCTGTGTTCAGGCAACCTGGTTGAAACATTTATTTCAACAGGCTGAAACAATGATAAAACACATTGCTAAAATGATCTGATGGTTTTATAAAAGATGGCAACCAGCTTACACTGAATGACAAGAAGCTATTGCTTATATCAAATTAATATAGGCCATTGGACAGTGAGGTCCTGATGGCCAGCCTACCTAATATATCTATGATGACCTTATGAACGATACCACCAAAAATGTAGGCATATGTGAAATGTACACTGAAGGTTTTCTCCACTGTTAGTTGAAAGAAATCCGTCTGTTACAAAATTTGTAATTTAACTCAAAACTATAAATTTAAATACAGAATATATTTTGCTTTTTTAAAAATCCAAATGACCAGCAACAGGCTTAGGTGGCACTTTTGCCAAGACAGATGTACCCAAATAATTCACACTTGCTTTAGATGCATTTTGTGATGCTACCAAGCAGCCAATTAGATATTTACTAATTGGCCTCAAACAAGAAACAGCCGATGAAGACAGGCTAACAACTAATATTATAAAAGGAGGTGGAAACTGTAAAATGCCTCAGTTAACAACTACCACTGTGACCTAGCGGGTAAAACACTTGTCTAGGAATTCAGAGGACATGGGTTCAAACCCAGGTACAGGTAGATGCATAGTGGCTCCGTCATTTGGTCCTATCCCCAGTGGCAGGATAAAAACCTCAAAGACATTGATAAATGGTCATCCTTGAGCCTCTGTCTTTCAGTTAGGGGAATGTGAGTTACTTGTGAGTTGGGACTGTACCTGTGCAGTCGGATGGGTTACATAGCGCTCTGAGTCCTGCAGTATATGGAGATATTGCGCTGAGTATCAAAATAAATACACAAATACACACAAACACACAAACAACTGGTAGTGAGCAGAGAAACTGTATGAAAAATGGAGTTAAAGGAGAATATAAACTGGATAAAAGCCATATATTGTTTATGCGTTCATTGTGGCATTATTTTTGCTGCTCTAAGAGACTTACAGAAAAAAGTAAAAAGTTGATGTCCTAAAAACAATCAGCTCCCTTTGAATGGCTGCATGATGAAAATACCAATGAAGTTAATGAATCTGGTGGGCATAACATAGTGCAACAAATGTATGAAATATATGATGACCAATATGTTGAAAAGTTCAAATCATATTTGAATGATGGTCATTCCAACCTAGAATCATGAGAAAAAGTAATAGAAGACTTATTTTGGAAGTATAGAAAGGGTATTATGAAACACTATGCTGATATTTTGATAACAGTGCACAATTTGCAGAAGAGTATGATTCATTGGGAAGTGATGCAAGATATCCAAAGATTAATGGATGAAAAACCTCCCCAGTTTGCAAAGGCTTTAAAATTAGTTTTACAATGGAACTCATCACTGTTTGATGAACTTATAGACAGTGAAGAAGAGGATGACAATATCAGTTTTGAATTAGAAATATGGACAGGAAAATTAGATTTGCACACAAAGGATGAAAGTCCTGAAGGAAATTAAAAGACCTTTTAAAAATGGACAAATTCTTTGCAGAGTTTAGTTAATATCATAATTTTAATGCATACTCACATTATTAACAATTTTTATCTTGATGTGTTTTTTGCTATGTATTTAGCTACTAAAAGGTCTTAAATAACCGTTATTATAATTGGTTGTAAAGTGGTTGTAAACATCTACATGCATCACTATTTAAAAAGAAAGAAAATCATTAGGCGTATTCCACAACTTAAGATCTGTGTGATCTTTGTGATCCAGATCGAGATCGAGATCCTTCAGATCAGTAGAATCTGTGAAATGCAAAAATTGCAGAAATGATGATCCAAGATGGGCACTGAAATGGCCTGCTTTGCATCTTTGGAATTACTCTTTTATCTTTGGAATTACTTTTTACTTTTTCATCTTTGGAATTACTTTTTTATCAACAATTAAAATTATAAATGGAAATTTCAAATCTCGTGTTTTCCGCCATGTTTACAAAGAATTGTGGGATACCTCACAGATCTGATCTCTCGAATCCACCTTTTCATGAGATCACTCAGATCATGATCCAGATCAGTCAGATCAGGTTCTTTTGACCTGATCCGTTGATCCGTCGAATCTGGATTCTACAGATCATGGCTGTGGAATACGCCTAATGATGTTCAATGTATTATTCATTCTGTAAATGTTTAAACGAAGCAACATTATTGGATTTGTGTTATGTATATATATGCACATTATTTGCAATAAAATTTATATAATATACTTGACCAAGATATTTCTTTTGCACAATTGACCAAATTATTTCAAGTCACCACATCTAAAGTACTATATATGATATATTGCCATGCTACTCACTAAAATCAAAACCTCAGCTGAAAGTAATGATAAAAGTTGAAAGCAATCATAGAACGCAGGCCTCTTTTGTAGCAGAGGGGGAGAATTTCAAGAAATTAGGGATTTTATTATTGGTATCAAGAATATGATTTGATTCTTTCACTAAATCAAATTGTGCCTTCCTCTTCCCTGGTTCTGACAATGTAAGAAGGTCATAAAGATCCATTCCTTTTGGAGTAATCATCAACACAGACAAACAAATGCACCCCAAAACAAAAGCTCAAAATATGCGCATTCACCTGTTTTGTATCATATTATTAATAATAAAAGTAAAAAGCATAATTTTTGAGAAAATAATAAAAAATCATTCCAGGGATAATTCTAAACACCAAAACATTTTAAAACCACAGAATGTTGATACACGATTCCAAATATATGCACAAAAAACTCAAAGGTCATGTTGCACTTTGTAAATGTATTAAAAATTTCAATAGAGATTGTAAAAAAATAACAGCAAATCAAAGATTTAGAACTCATATTCAGCTTTTATTTTTGATCAAGTCAATTCTTTATTATTTATATGGCAATTTTCTATATATGTTGTAATTGTGGTAAACACTAGTCTTGTTGGTCATTTACTATAGAGATATAGCAACTAAAATAAACTTATTAATTGTTGACAAATATAACACAAAACCCAATTCAATGTGAGAGGAAATTTAAGAGGACACAGTTGTTGAGATTCTGGTAGAGAATTATAGGTTGCAGATCAATTAGTGAGGATGTCAATCAACTTGTTGGGCTCACAATTAACATAATTTCTGTTATTAAGCCAGTCTGTCTGACACACAAAAACACACAAATAATTCAGTGAAGTAAAAAGTGAGTGGTTCACGATGTACTTTAGAAATAGCCTTTAACCAGACGGACAAATAAACACACACATCATACAGTAATAATTTAAATTATAAATTTATAACACATAAATGGGCAAGAAAATTTTACAATAAACCCCAAATGGTGTTTTGCATCATTGTGGGGAGAGGAAGCAATTCCTCAGCCTCAAAACTACCCTCTCCCCAATTCCTACATCCTATAAAATTCAAACACCTCAGCCACAGAAACTAATACATGTGTCGCCACACTTATTCCCCCAAATCCCCCTCCCCAGTAATCTACAACCTGTAAATTTAAGCCTCCTGAGTCACATAAAAGAATACATGTGTCACCCCACTTGTTACCCCCTCAGATCAATCCTCCCGATTGGTAAATCCCCTATAAATTCACCCCATTTCAGCCCTTCCTCACATATTGATCTGCACCCAATTTGCAACCTGTACAGTTCCTACTATAGTGACAAATTATGATGAAGTGCTATATTTTAAGTATATATGTACGGCTAAATATATACATGTGTTTCTGTATACATTTAAATTTCAATTATAGAAAATAGAAAACTGAAATTAAACTAAAACTACCATATCAAATAATGCACCTACCAAACATCCAGTAAATTATACATTTCATAGAATGATTTCCAGATATACTGTATATGTCATAATTATCGGGTCGGGCTATTTACCGCAAGCAGGGAAATACCACAAGGAGACAGCAATGAGATTGATATACCGCAAGGAGATTTATAAAGTTAGAATATAAGGTTGTCAGTGTGTTTTTATGCTGAATTTATCTGTTTATCCTGTAATAATTTTGTTTACATACAAATTTTAAGGCTACATGAAGACTAAAAGTCAAAAGTTTCATAAAATGCAAGTGACAAACTTGGGGAGATGATGAACTAGGGTACACATTGCTGATCAGTAAGATCCCCATAGTTAAAATCACCAACATAATTAAACTTTCACTCCTAAGAACTATATATTTATTTTATTTGGGGTTTTACGTCGCTTTCAATACTGTACAGGTCCTAAGAACTATATAACACTGCAACAAAAGCAATAAACACTTATAGCAATCTGCATAAAATAAAATAAAGTAAAAAAAAATGCTTACAAGGCACAATGAAGATAGGGTGTTCCTTGGTTTACCTGTAGCTTTCCGTATTGATAGAAGATGGGGCCCCTTTTGCACACAAGGACACAATAAGATTACAATTTGGGTTTCATTGTTATGACAAAAAGTTATAATGTTATTTCCCCAGGCTCACTGACAACCTATAAAAATTAATATCTGCCAACTGTGTCATTGGTTATTATCTCCTTACAGCTTAGATTTGAATTGACAATGGGGAATAGACTATGGGAATAAAAATGTGAGTGCATTGATATCAAAGAGTAAGCATTATAATAACTGTATGATTGTTCAGAAAAAGGTATTTCTCTCCTTGCGGTGATTAACCCTATCGTAATTATCAGTCTTACTAATGATACAAAAGCAAAATCAAATGTATAATTCTTCATATTTGCGTATGATGTTATATAAACCTTAGTCAGTGTTGAAAACTCGCTTTTCTCGCAAAATTTTCTTGTGTGGAAGGTGTGTCCTCCAACGTCATAAGGTCAAGGATTGTTGTCTTGAGTTGACGCTGGAGTTAAGAAAACTAGTGATAACAGTAGGTATACGTGGTTCACAAGGAAGTTTGTTGATTTTACGTTAAATGAAAATCAAACTCAGTGAAAGCATTGGTTCTCAAAGTTAACCATACGTATACCCCGTATTGTCAAGAGTTTCCACACTATATTGTACACGGGTGGTCACGAAGATAAACGGTCATACAGTAGCACTAGAGATAAACGGTCTTCAGATTTCTTCAAATATAAGTAGTCGAAAGAGCAACATACCACAAACCAAATACCAGATGTCTTGACAAGCTTTCTTTGATTGTATTTTCTTATTTAGTTTGTGTGATTATGTTCTTTATACCACTTAGATTTGAACAATTCTGAAGACCGTTTATCTCTGTGACCGTTTATCTTCATGACCACCCGTGTAGGAATCATCGACAACTCGGACCCATTTTGATACAAACTCAGCCTCTTCTACATATGCGTCATGTTTACCTCCGCCAAGCAGGTTATGTTTTCACCTGGGTTTGTTTGTGAGTTTGTGAACAAGATAACTCAAAAACTTATGGACAGATTTTGATGAAATTTTCAGGATATCTCTGAAAAGGTAAAGGAAGAAATGATTCAATTTTGGGAGTGATCCAGATCGGTTTCTGAATAATACACAATATAATATCACTAAGAATAATTAACAATTCCGGATGTAAAAATATTCACCTAAATCCGGTCCCTCTAAATACCGTTCGGGTCTCCACACGGTAATTTCCGCACGGTAAACATGTGGAGTTTGTTGAGAGTAATTTGTATAAAGATCGAGTTATAAAAACCCCAGAATCCAGTTTTTGGAGAGTAATTTGTATAAAGATGGAGTTATATGAACCCCAGAATCGAATTTTTAGAGAGTTTGTGTTTCAGAAATACAATTCTATGCAAACAAGTATTTCTAATTATATTCTCTGTTTTCCTTTAAAATATGATCAAAGGGTTACCTCATTTCACACCTCCAAAATTGTGACATATGGCTTCTCAATCTAATTGCATCTCATTGCAATCAAGGTTAAACTGTGGTATCTCACTCCACACCTCCAAAAATGTGACATGACTTCTCAATCTAATTGCACTTCATTGCAATCTAGGCTAATCTGTTTATGTCCACAGGTAGTGTATGCATCCAAATCCCAGTTGAATGATGACAATAATGTTATGTTTTCCATTCTATTCACAATATTATCAAAAGATTCTATAATAATATTCAAATTGCAATAAGTCCTCTGGCATGTGTATAAATATAGCCAGTAATGGTATATGATGGGCCATATGTGTGGTTATTTTTAGGCTATGGATTATATATGGACTTTATAATCTTTTTTGTATTATTATGTTAGTATGTGTATTATATTAGTATGTGTATTATGTGTTGACCTTGTTAATTAATAAAGTTTGGATAAAATACCTCATATTTTTTCTCTGATAAATAAACATAAGCTATTTTAATATGAAAAAAAAAGGTGTAAAAATTTCGGACCTCAGAGCAAGACCCTCAGAATTATCTAAGAATTTTTCAATTCTTGGTATGATATATCCATTTTTATAACAATTTTGTACATATTACACATTTTCAATACCTTTGCCACACAATTTATTTCTTTGACAGCAAATAAATGTCCATACACATCACTTTTAAGGCTGTTTAAAACTCCGCACGTTTACCGTGCGGAGGCTCCGCACGGTGTTTAGTGGGCCTAAATCTGGTACACTTCAATCCAGCAAAACACCTGGTAAAACACTTCAAATAAAATCAAACTCTAAATACAGATTATTAACAACCTGGTAAAACACTTCTTGTAACCTCTAGATTTGAACCCAAACTCAGCCTGTTAAAAATACTTTCTATCACTTGAGGATTCAAACCCAGAGCTAGCATGCTAAAATACTTCCTATCACTTCAAGATTCAAACACAGACTCATTTTAAAATCAAATCACCCTATGACTTAATCATGGTTGTTAAGCCTACAGCTGACAACAACTTGACAACTGGTAAACTGTATTATGAGTGACATCACTAATTTCAAACAATACAACTTATAAAAGTCCTCTAATTCCCATAACTGGTGCCTGATAATAAACAGCAACATTAGGAATGACATATGTAATACGTGAAACTAAATGAATACCTATAAACCCAATTATAAAGCATGAAATTTTACCCTTTTAAGATTCAGAATTACCGTTAAAATCACATCATCACGACAGGATGTGTACATAAATGGTTATTGCTAAATCTCAAACACTTGTGACTGAAATGTCACTCCCGAAATTCCCCGAGAATCTCATCGAAACGGTACCGCTTCACACCTAAATGGGACAGGGAACATTTTGATTAGATTTTGACTGTCTGGATCCATGAAAAATATATTGGGAGTGATCCGGATTGAGCTCCCTTGATGGAGGTCTGCGCTCTCCGATTGCTCTTGTTATAAATGTATAAGCCTGATTCAAGTTATGTCAAACCATTACATCCACAATCAAAAACTGTAAACAATGATACTTTGATTATTAAAATCCATTCATAAATAAAAATTTTGTGTCAAGTTGGATTTCTAAAATAATGGGGCTGAGTTTGCATAGGTGGCTCCGAGTTGGTGGGGGCAGAGTTGACATAAGGCCAAGTTAACCAGTTTCCTGTTGTAGTTTACCTATGTGGATGTGAATGGTTCTACACTAGTATGCACTAGTACCTACTGCTTGCCACTGTAACTTGACACAACTTGGACACATATACCTTATTGTATCCCCGGACGAAAGTCGGGGACACTTAGAATTCAGTATAGTCACAGAGATTTCCTTTTGGACGCGATAACTTAAAAAATATTTTAGTTAGACCTTTCAAATTTGGTATGTGGGTATATATGGGCAATGCCACGGACGCTATTTTTTGTGACCTTGACCTTCAATTTCAAGGTCACTGGTGGCCTCTTAAAGGTCAGATTTTGGTAATTTTTTCACATTTTGGCCCAGTTCTCATATACAGAAAGTTAGATCATCCTATGGCTGGTATATATAATACATATATATGTCCTCTATAAGCATGCAGAAATTTGACCTTGAAGCTCTTCATTGAAGGTCATCCACAGGTCATCCAAAGTACTTGACCGAGGACATTTTTGGCCTTTTTGGAGATATTTTCACACTTATTGCTGGCTATATTGCATGGAGACTATTGAAAATGGCTTTGGAGGTAGAGTACATGATGGAGTACCAGACTTACTGGTTACAGAAAAAAATCTGCTGCTTCCACAGTTATGGACAGGAAGAAGGCAGTTGTTTCATATAAGCCTACCCCTGCTGAGATGTAGTCTAATTTGCCAAGTTCTGCCAGCTCCTATGAGTTTTCGCAGAACTGTGGGGCCAACAGTAACTGGTTACAGAGCATTGCGTCACTTGTAGCCATTTAGGCCCTGGTACTGGGCAGGTCTACAGGACTGGCTAACAGACCAGCAGTAGCCTTTTAAAGGTCCAAGTGGCCATCTCAGATCAACCAGTTACTGCCCGAGGGAATTGGTTACAGAGAAATTCTTGTACGTCATTGGTCTCAGTGAGATGACTTGTCTGAACCTACCACACCAGTCAGCCAGCCTACTGTCAGGATCGCCTAGCTGGTCAAAAGTGTTGGACCAATCAGTTATTGCCCGAAGAAAATTGGTCACAGAGAAATTCTTATACCAGTCATTGGTCTCGGTGACATGACTGTCTCAACCTACCGGACCAGTCAGCCAGTCTACTGTCAGGACATCCCAGCTGGTCGAAAGTGACTATAGATAAGAAGACTTTCCCAACATGATTTGCCCAACTACCTGTCAGCCTTATCTTATCAGACCCCACACCAGCCAGTTACTGGTCCCAGTGAGATGCCGAACTCAACCGGACTGGTCAGCCTACTGCCGGCAAGAAGTCTGCTGTATCAGTTACTGTGGATGTTCATCAAGTTTTTCTTACAGGTTCCAGTGAGATACAGTGATCCACCCTCCTAGACTGGCCACCGAGCTTGCCTTTTATCCAGCCTGTGAGTTTCCAAACTCAGCCTTCCCCTCAAGATTATAACCCATTTGCCGGTTTTCACAACTCAAGCAATGGTAAATTTATCTGTTAATCAGACCAGGGGTCACAGTTCTCATAAATGGCTATAAGTATATTCCACAGTGGGGTTGTGTGGGTTACTGACACCCATACAGGAGCAAGTCCACCGAGGTCACCTCCACATGGGGCTGGTACAGTGGCACTTGAAGAACAGCTGAAGGGTACCAGACTCGCTAGAAAAGGTGATCCCAGTTCACTCCATCCCATCTAAAATGGTGGTTGTAGGATGACAATGTGCTTCAAGGTCAACCATTACACCTACTTAAATATGCTTCAGCCATGTCCCATCCTGGGATACACTGTGTCGAGACGCAATGTCTAGTTTTTGATTGTTTTGAGTGTAGTTTCATGATTTTTTTAAATTAAAATATGTATTGACACAGGCACAAGCTATAAAAGCATTTTACTCACATAAAAATGGTAAAATCAAAATAACCTTTTACACTCATTTTAATGAGCGATAGTATAATTTCTACATGAAATTAGCGCCCCAACTTGGCACACTTTACATATTACATAATTGCCAAAGATATTTAAATTATTTCTGTCATCATTTTAACTTATTTTTTTTAAGCGGAAATGCGTGAGTGTGGGCGATATAGTACAACTGTTATTCAATGTTGTAGCTTCCGTTTTGTGCCAAGTTAAGGTTTATGCCATTATATGGCTCCAAGCAGTAGTGTTTTGAATGAAACTGTTTTTAAAATTCATTTCAAGGTAAAAACAATTATTAATGAAAATATTTTTTAATTTTGTAAGTACGGGTGTATCTTTTTAAAATTTCAAATACTAGAGTCATTCTCGTGGGAAAATTTGCGGCAAGTAAAATAAGCTCCGCCCACATGTGCAGTAACAACCAGTACTTACTGGAAACTCTACCACAAAAATGAAAAAAGTAAGTTCTTCCCCATGATGTCATTTCTTTTAAATCTGATTGGCAGTTATTTTTATAAATGAGATTGATTCCATGTGGGTACTTGGATGCATTAGAAATATGTTCTAAAGTTTTCATTTTTTTTTCTTGGTCCACTTTTATTCAATAATTTTACATGTAAAACTCACAATTGTTATGAAAATCGTATGATTGTTGCATAAACCATTCAATATTAGGGTTGTGCACATAATATATTTTCTGTGGTAAATTTTATAAAATTGATTTTGAAGTCTGTTACTTTTGTTTTTTATCAAAGGAAACAAGTTATTTAATCTCAATAAGCGTGAGAAAGGTGTAAATGCTTTATCTATTTTATATCTGTCCACTGATATTGTTATAATAAAAAATAAACAATTATTGTGATTTTCAATAACAATTCTAAAATAAAATATGTGATGACTTCCATTTTCCTTTGTTTTATCACGTGACTTACTTACTATAAAATCAGAGGAGATATGTTGATCACTTCAGTACTTACTTGTTTACCCGGAAGCTACCACACAAATAGAAAAAAGTATCTTCCAGTAACTTCTGGCAAGTA
The DNA here is from genome assembly GCA_964017235.1 of Sabellastarte sp. h YS-2021. NCBI lineage: Eukaryota > Metazoa > Annelida > Polychaeta > Sabellida > Sabellidae > Sabellastarte > Sabellastarte sp. h YS-2021. The sequence goes on from OZ024932.1 coordinate 38,974,972, forward strand.
TAGTAAGTACTGAAATGACCAGTCGAACGTGGGAACTGTCATCCTTCATTTGTATAGTTTAAAATTGAAGTTGATTTATATCATTGTCAAAAATTATTGGGAATGTTTGCTACTTTTACTCCCATAAAATCCTTTGGGTCACGATACATACCTTAGTATACATGGTTCAATACAAGGTTTGTTATATAGATGTCTGGAAATCATTAACTTTTGGAAGGGATCCAATACAAAATGGCCGACTTATTAACGATTAACTAGATGCCACAATTTTTCTTAACACTGAGAATAAAAAATCTTTAATATCCCAGATATAGCAATTTTGGCAAAATTTTTGGTCGGCAGGTTGTACAAAGAGTGATGCCACTTTTCCCCCAAAATCGTTTTTTCCGCCATTTTCATGGTGGTCATCTTGAATTGCTGCATAAAACACCTTTATCTTGGAAACAGTGTAAGATACAGCGATTTTGGTGAAATCTTTGACTCGCAGGGTATCCATAGAGTCAACTGGCGACTTTTCCCAAAAATCATTTTCCTACTATTTTTGGCAGCCAACTTGAATTTCTGCGCAAAACACCAAAACGCATTTATCTCCGAAATAGTGTGAGATAGAGCGATTTGGGAAAAAAAATTTGAACCAAAGGGTATCCGCAAAGTCCTGTTTCGACTTTTCCCAAAAATCATTTTCCTGCTGTTTTTAGCAGCCATCTTGAATTTCTTCGTAAAACACAAAAACACACTTATCTCGGATACGGTGCAAGATAGAGCGATTTTGACAAAGCTTTTGACCCCCAGGGTATCTGTAGAGTCATCTGGAAAGGGTTTTCCCAAAAACCTTTTTCCCGCCATTTTTGGCGGCCATCTTGAATTGTTGTGTTAAATGCACAAACGTATTTATCTCGGAAACAGTGCGACATAGAGCAATATAGGCGAAATTTTTTACCCCAAGGGTATGTCTGCAGAGTCAACTAGTGACCTTTCCAAAATATTGTATTCCTGCCATTTTTGGTGGCCATCTTGAATTTCTGCTTTAAATGCAAAAAACGCATTTATCTCAGAAACGTTCTAAGAAAGAGAGATTTTTGGCGAAATTTTTTACCCCCAGAGTATATGCAGAGTCATCTGATGCTTTTCCCAAAAATTCTTTTCCTGCCATTTTTGGCGGCCATCTTGAATTTCTGTGTAAAATGCAAATATGCATTTATCACCAGAAATGGTGCGAGATGGAGCGATTCCGGCAAAATTTTTGGCCCCCCAGGGTATCCGTAAACTCATCTGGCGATTTTCCCAAAAAATCGTTTTTGTGCCGTTTTTGTTGGCCATCTTGAATTTCACATATTTCACAAACACAGATTCAAACGTGACATAGTTTATGTTGACAAATACAGTTTTGATTCATGCTTACATTTTTAAATGGTGGACACAAATTAATAATATGTGATAACAAAATTAATTATTGTACAAGCAAGAAACAAGTCTTATGCATAATTAACTTATTTTTCATGTATATAATTTATTTCGCTACAACAGAATCATTATCAGTTTAGGGGTCTCACTGATGAATTTTTTAATAAAAACCCACAGGACTATGCAGTACTATGTCTATTTGTAAAATTAACACCTTAAATAATTGGTGTGCTATCCCTTTGTCATTGTATTTTACATATTGCTTACTCTAACATAAAAATATTACTATTGTTTGTTTCTTCAGAGAAAACCTAGTAATCATTTCATGAGTTTATTATGTTAAGAAAATTGAGTATAATTGACAGATTGACAGAAAATCTCAACATTTCAGCTGCAAAAACTTCTTCTCGGAAGTATCACAGTTGAATTTTTGGTTGTTAAGCGTTTTTAACTGTTCATAAATAGTTTGTTAAGTTTGATGGAAGGGGTGTAGCTCATAGACGATAAACACATTCAATGTTGATGATAAAGTTTAAACAGTTATTTATTTTCACATATAATCTTTTAGTTGTATACACCAAATGTAATAAGTTTGCCATAACAATATATAAAACTTTCACTTCACTTCTTTTCACTTTTCACACAACTATAACACAATCACATATAATATAATCCTGTTTATTCACAAATGGTCTGGTTTTCTCACAAATACTCTATGTCTCTATCTTTTATCTCACTAACTAACTGATCATGCTCTTCTCTATCTAATTAACTATCTCACTTATCAATCCTGCTCTTCTCTGACTAACCATCTCTCTATCTCTTTCTAACCCTTTTCTTATTCTGTCCCTATATTTTATATTCAACCCTGGACATTAAAATTAGTAAAGTTATCTAAAATATGATTTGGTGCCATAACTATTGGCCAGAAAGCAGGTCACATGTTGTGACCTGTAAGGTCATTGGCTGGGTCACTGACCACTCAGGGGACAGTGCAGGTTCACTGCTTACTGTGGTTATTTTACAAGAGCTCTGACTGATCCCAGAACATGAAGCCTCTAATTAAGCAATAAGACAATTTACATAAGGTACAGCCAGGTGGTGTTTCTACAATTGACAATGGGGTATTTGTTCTAAGTTTACTTCTGAGGAGCAATCACCTTTCTTCTTGTAATAGCAGTGTGCTATTTGTACATCATACACAAATTAATAGTGATGCCACCAATAAAAGTTTTACAGTACATAGCTTTGATTCCAGGTGTTTCACCCTAAATACATTTTAATGACAGTACTGGCTTATTTCTTGTGATTTACTTCTAGGGACAATAAATACATTTTATGCACTAGTCTTTATATCTTTATATCAAAGATTTGATTAAACATGGACATAGATTCTACTTACAGAGAAGACACATTTATTGGAGTGGAAACATAGATATGGTTGTTTTCAAAAGTCAAGAGTAATATGTGTTTTATGAAATTAAGATGAAAAGGGGCATTTTTCTTACAGATATACATTCTTCATTTATGAAACTGACTTGGTGTGTTTTTATGGCAACATTAGAAAATGCCCACTTAGAACTTAATGTGCTAAAATTTACATTGTAACCTTAACATATAAGGACTCTGCCTAATATACAGAAAAATACAAAGTAGCTGAAGTACATATATGAATAGTAAATGAAAATATGAATGACACATGCTCAATATACAGAATTTATGAATATTTACAGCTAAGGGTATTTTTCCTAATTTTTCACAGTATAATATGAGCAAAAATTGAATGACCATAAGTGACACTGAAAGCATGTTTATTTCTGTGAATGTTGTACAGTCTGTAGATCCAGAAAGTTTTCTTGTGTTAAACACTTAGAGCTGACATATGAAGGAAATTAATACTTAAACAACTAACTGACATTATGTGACATGTAACATCCTTACACTGTATGTCCCAATGGCTGGCGATATTCAGAATGCTGCAGTAATCATAAATGACGGTCATACTACCTCTCAAACTTCAGTGGTTTCTTATTACACTGATTTTATTTTGAAGTATTATGTATCTATACATCACAAATTAATAAACAACTAACTAAAGCTGACATACTTGTTAATGTAACATCGGTGTTATACATGCAGCTATGACAGTTGACAGAATGCTGCTAAAATCATACCTGATACCCCCTCTGATATTTCAGAATAGGATCAACATCTGTCACACTTGTTGTAAATTGTAATTACAGTTAATACAGTGGTTTCATATGTCACTAATTTTATTTGCAGTAATATTCAACTATACATAAAAAATGCTGTCTGCACTGAAGAGATCAGTCTCTGTGGGAATGAATCTTGTGTGGGGTAAGGCAAGCATGGCTGCCTCAGTATCAACCAAGCTTGGGCCCCTGTCTCAGAATGTGTTTGACAAGGAGGAGAAGTATGGGGCTCACAACTACCATCCCCTCCCAGTGGCTCTGGCAAAAGGAAAAGGTAAGTTACATTTTGTGATGATTCAACATTCTTTTGGACACTACACTGCATAAATCCCGCCCTCTAGTCTGTTATCCTGAGTGCATGTACAGTGGAATCAATATAATTAAAACATCCCAACATCCAAATTATATGGTTCATGTGATATCAGTACAGTGTTTTGGTTATATCAGTTTGAATCATTTTATAGGAAGATGAAAGCTGTTAGCTACTTTCTAAGGTTGAGTTTGAATCATTCTTACATTATGATCAACAAACAGATTTAAAAAAAAATGTATCTAGAAAAAGCTGGTAGAAATTTCAATATTTTGTGTCTGTGTTGATTATACCTCAGGAATAAAAGTAGAGAAACGTTTGAATTTATCAAATTGTTACTTCTGATGGGACTGATGTAACAGGCAATCCCTAAATATATTCAGTTCCAAAGTCTCCACACCTGAAAAAATTCATATATTTTTTTAAAGGCTGCAAAACTCTTTTTTAAAATAACAAAAGTATTGTGTTACAAATAAAGCAGTATTTAGTCCAGTAAATCACTCACTTTTGACTAGACACAGCCTCTCCATGTTTTAATTAGTCTGTGATAGGTTCGATCACATCAGAACACTATTGATCCACAGAGACTGTTAAAAAGTTTTCTACTAGAACTTTGCAAAGTAGACATGGGGTAAAATAGCCCACTCCACATGTAATCTAATGTGCACTTTTATAGCACTTAATCTCCATCAATTGACAGACTCTAAGGCACAGCTGGACATAAACAAGGTGAATGATCGTGAGTCCAAATCACATAGCCAGGTTATGCCAAAGAAGACACATTGGTGACAGGAAGGCTATGGTAGATAAGTAACTCTACAGGGGCCGATTTCACAAAGGGACTTAAGCCTGGTTTTGGGCTTAAGTTTAAGACTTTGGTCTTAAATTCTGTCAAAAATGTGCTAAGTCAGCGGGCTTAGACTCAGTGGATTTCACAAAGGGGCTAAGTCCTTAGATTTGCTAAGTCAGTGGACTTAGATTTAAGTCTGGGAGGTAGTGGGCTTAAATTTTGTAAAGAGGACTTAAATATGGCCGCCAGAAACTTTCTTCCACTTCAAAATTTGAAAGGGCTGTAATAAAAGTATAATTACACAAAACACCTTACTGAAGTAGTCTTTGGGAAGTTTATGTGTGGCAACAAGGTTTTCCATTTCAAAACAGCACTTATCCTTAGATAAAATGCATTAAATGAAGGATATAAAAGGTCACATGACACAGAAAACCACTGTGGTTATATGATGAGCTTGGACTTAGCTAAGTCACCTTTGTGAAATCCATTTTAAGTCCCAGACCTAGTTAAGACCAAAGTCTTAGATTTAAGTCCCTGACTTAGCCAAAAAAGGGACTTAGTTTAAGTCCTTTAGTGAAATCGGCCCCAGGTGTCTACACACTGATGAGAGTACAAGCCAAGGTCCTCGGTGGCCTAGTGGTTAGCAAGTTTGGCATCTAATCATAGGCTGTCACCTCTGTGGGTTCGAGTCCCACAAGTGGCAATTCTGAGGACCTGTCCCAATATGACCCTGGCTGTTGAACGGGACGTAAAACCCCAACTTTGACCTTGGAGAGTACAAGCCAGTAAAAGAAGAAAATAAAGTTGAAAGTCATGTGACCTACCTTGTCTGTACACACTGATGGTGATGCAAGCAAACATAAAATCATTTTCTTTTTCACCATATTTTTTTTTTCATTTTAAAGAGGGCTTTGTATCTGATCATATTACATCAGATCATATAGGATTGATTTTGTGAGTACAGCCTTTAAACTGGGAATATTGAGAGTGGGTACATGTGTAGTACACATCAAGAGTTAATAATTAAACAGAAATTAACTGAATCATTTTCCGTGCAAAAATAGGAACATTAATTAATTAATTTCTTGCAGGGTAAAGTGTATTTGAAATGTTTTTGAGAATTGTTTGGATATTTTTTTTCAAATGTAATACTTATCAGTTGACATTTTTATATGCAAACACTTTCAGAAAGTATTTATGACAAATTCAAATGCATTGACATTGGACCTCATATCTGATATCGAGCACAAACATGGTAAATTATTCATTCAGACAGACAAGTGTAAATGGACAAGTGTTTTCATAGATTTAAGATGGTAAGTTGATACGCAGAAAGAATTTGTATACATTACTTTGTTGAGTATAATTTCTCATTAGAGTAACTGTGGCAAGTATTTAGTTTCTGAATGACTGAGTATCAAAATTTATATGCCATATTTTATTCCCAAGGTTTGTTTCCACTTTCAACTGTGTGGAATATTTGAACTAATTCAATACCATGGTTGTATATATGTAGTTGTTCAGTTGGCTATGAAATTCAGATGATCATTCTTTCCAATTCAAAGACCTGAAATTACCTCAAAATAGAATAATACTGTAGTTCATGTTTATATTGATTGATTTATTTGTTTATAGTTTACTGATTTATTTGTTTGTAGTTCACTGATTTCATCCCAGTGTGTGAAAAAAATAGTTCCTTACTCTTCTTTTAGCAAAGGAGAGAATGTTTCCCCAAAGTTAATTGAGTTGAAACATGAGCTCAAGAACATAGTATTTGCAAACAATGTCACTATTTGATATTTTTGTAAACAATGAGTGTACACTTTTGAATTTTGAATTGCCATGGTATAATGAAAAATTACAATTTTACACAGAGTAATGATATACACAAACTGTGCCCTGGATTTGTGCCATATTTTTTGTCGTAACTAAGTTAATAACCTTGATCAGCAATATATTTTTAATAAAAATTGAGGTTATATGAAATTACAATTAGTGCAGAAAAGGAAAGAGTACCCATGTGTATTGTTCAGTGAGAATTAATCACCCTTTAAACCTAAAAATTGCCTTAAAGTAAAATTGAAGGCATCTATCAGATTAGATTTAAGCAACTATTCTTCATTTTTTTGTGTTGTGTATGAGTTTATTTAAAAAAGACCAGTCTATTAACCTACTTAAGTTGCTCAGAGTTGATATTTCTGGCAGATTTCCAGAGTATTTGTGGCTACATAGCATGTTATGTGGCCATGTTGGCGGAGTTGTGTGAAAAGATATAACATATAATTGAAAATGTTATATATTGTAATAGAAATATTATTCTTGTTTATTTATCTTTGATTTACAATGAACACAACACCTTTGTAATAACTTTACCACAGAATTTTTTCCTCATATTTGAAATACTGAACACAATACCAGAGAACACTCATATTTATGATACCTTAGATCCAATTATTTTAGTGTTTTGGGACATTCGAGATTCTGTCATATATATTTGAAATGACTTTGATTCTGTTCATGGACAGTACAACTTGAAAACAATTTCTAATTTACTCTCAGGGATGATTTGAGTTTCTGTCAAATATATCTAGCAAGATTTTGAATTCTGTTAACTTAAAGTCGATTATTAGAGAACATGTAAGTTCCTGTCGACACAGACTCCAGTTGGAATTTCTGTAAAATATTTCCAACATATTTTAAATTCTGTTGACAGAAACTCCCAAATGGGATTTCCTTTGGTTGTTGACAGAATATTGAATGTTGTCAGATTTGAGTTTCTATCAGATTATTTTTAAATTCTAATATCAGAAACTCCAATGGGAAATTGAGATTTCACAAATTTCAATCGAAAATTTTGTCACAATTAGAAATTTAGACATATATTGGTATGCTCAACCTATTTTCAGTCTATTATTTTGTGTCCCATTCTATTGCTTCTAAATCACCACTAAATTTTGTTGGGTGTATGTGGTGATATAGCTGGTATAGTGTGCTCATCTCCATCTCCCAGATCCAGGGTTCATTTCTGGGCCAGTTCTGAAGTGGGAAAATTGCTAATCACTTGCTGCTGGCCAGTGGTTTTCAATGGAGAATCTCGACCAGCTATTATGCATTGATTTCCTTCATCTCTTCAACTCAATGCTGTGATGGAGTGATGGAGACTTCACCTTTTTTGAATTGTTCTCAAGACTTGTGAAGCCTGTTGCCTGCAAATGTGTGAACTTTGCCATGATGTGGCTTTCCTTGGTACAAATGCCTTGGGTAGTAGTTGGCTGGACTACTGTAGTTTACTGTTCAGAAGTTTGCCAAGTTTTAACTTTCTAGCTACAATGTATTCAGAACACTCTTACATGTCTTGTCACTGATCAATCAAAGTTTCTGCATGCAACATATATAAGAAAAAACCCACTGGTTGCCTGTTGAGAACTGTTGTGTTTTCAAAATTGCTATGTTGCTCTATATATTTCTTTATAGGGGCTCCCCAAACTGTTTAGGGCCTTTCTTGTTTCTGTCTGTTGCTCCGACCACAACAGACATTTTCACTTGACCAGAAGAATTTTGCAGTTCTTCTGTTCACTCTTCATTTTATAAATCAGTCAAACATTTTGACCATAACTTTTGCCTTTGACATACCTAAAATCTGTAATGACCAACCTGATAACATACACAATAAACCTATCTGTCAAAGCCACCCCACCCTCTGTGTCTTTTCTGGTATGATCTGGCTACATTAATAGGCTAACTCTCATTTCATGTGTTTGTATATGTTACGACCCAGGTATGAAATTGTCCATTTCATGAAATGCACAAGGAAATTGTCCATTTCATGAAATGGACAACCCAACTGTCCATTTCGTGAAATGGACAAATCCATATATATTTTGCTGTCCATTTCATGAAATGCAAAAAGTCATGCATGAAAGTTAAACTTTCATTCATGGCCATTTTTTTTGTTTAAGTTATCCACTTTATTCACCCATAATAATGATAGGTACATGAAATATCTTATAATAAGTTAGTTAACAGTTAAATACTTATAAATATTTGAAATAAATTTGAAATAAAAATGTCAATTGTGTAAATCATACTTTTTAATAGGAATAACTATATAAAATTACACTTAAACTTTTAAAACGCATATTAGTACCTGGTATATTTATGTCAACCCCACTGGGGGGGTGGGGGGGGTGGACATATTATTTTTGCTTTTTCCGGCGTCTGCCATCCTGCGTCCACCTTCCGTCGTCATACTTTGTTTCCAGTCATTTCAAGGAAAAGTATTTATCCCAACTTTACCAAATTTGGTATAGGTGTTTATTGGATTAATAGCTTGCATGGGATTGCTTTTGGTGGAGATAGCTCTATAGCTGAGTAATAGCTACTTAGCTACTTTGTGTACTTCTTTTGTTTCCGGGCATTTTAAGGAAAAATATTTGACATATCTTTTCCAAATTTGGTATGAGCAATAGTTAGCAGGGTTCGCGATTACGCCGTCCGAGTATATTAAACACGTGGTATTTCAGATTTGGACGCAAATTTCGGTTGTCAGTGCGTCCATCGGGACGCGATTTTTATGAAGGAAATATTTCTGCTTTAGAAGCGAATTTCGGTGGCACCAAGCGTAGATATGCAAGCAATATATATAACACTGAAAATAAGCTTTATATTTTAAAATTAAATGGTTTCAAGCGATTTCCTGGCAAGTTGTTTACGTCCACCATTGTAAAGCGAGATATTTCGTACACTACACCTGTGTTGTTAACTCAGGACGGTTTTAACTCAGGACACCCAAACGTAAAAGGGATAAAAACTTCATCAAAATAATCATACCACCAATGTATTAATAATACACATGTGTATTTGTCATAACCCCACCAAAATAATATATTTTTGAATAATATTTACCATATTATTCCTGAGATGATAGAGTGACACATTTAAAATGCCAGCCAGTGCAGATATACAGTGATGTTGCTGAACTCAATGTCCCTTAGGCACAACGTATATCCTTGTTAATTTGTGTAATGTTTTGTTTTATATGACATAGTATAATGTAAAAATACATCAATAAACACAAGATATAATAAAAATCACTTTAACTTTTGATTTAAGGAAATAGTATATCTTTTAAAAGTGTCCTGAGTTAAAAACAGAATGAAAATCCCAGAAATACATATTTGTTGTTGTTTAATTGACAAGGAGGCATTTTATATAGTATAATTTTCTGTGACTGCTAGACTGTCACTCTTCTTCTCATATGATAAGGATAAGCAGATATTCCATTATTTTCTGTTGTGTATTTACACTGTTTGTTCAAAAAGTGTCCAGAGTTTGCAACACGGGTGTAGCATATCTACTCAAAACGTTATATATCGAAAGAAAGGCTGATCTCTGCACGGAAACAGTCGAAACGACAAGCCAGAACGGTGAATTTTGTGGGAGACAAACTATTTTACCAAATCTCGGAAACTCCTGATATTTAACCCCGGAAAGTTGCCCGGAAAATAAAAGCTGTAACATTCGAAAATATTTACAGGGGATGTAACAAAAAAACTATATCTCTGGGACTACCCAATGAATTTTTGTCAAACAAAAAGCAATGAAACCTACACATTTTTATATTTCAAACAGTATCAATGCCATATTTGTAGCTTAAATACAAAATAAATTTCAATCTAATTGCACTAAAATGAAGTTTGTTGACTGGGGTTCAGCTTTTAAAAATATTTTTAGCATTTATTTATGTACAGATGCATATTATTTATCAGTATAAAGGAAATTGGATAGTGCTTATACATATTTAAATGTACCTGAATTACGGGAGAAAAATTATTACTTGCACCCAATTTTCATACAGTGGTACCCCTTTTTGATGAGCTATAAAGTACAAGGTACCCGACGTTTCATAACACTAACGCAAACACTGGACTCAGGAAAAAATGATTGGGACTCCATTTTTCGGAGGACATGTAGTCCATTGGACTCCATATTTTAGAGGTACTTCGCTAACCCTGGTTAGGGCAATAGCTTGCTCGGGATTGCTTTTAGTGATAATAGCTGTATAACTGACTGAGTAATAGCTACTTAGCTACTTTGAGTAGCTTTTTTATTTTAAGCATTTTAAAGGAAAAGTATTTCACCTATGTTCACAAAATTGTATCAGTAGCTTGCTTGGGATTGCTTTTTAGGCGGGTGGCATGTAGTGATAAAGACGGCAAACCGGATAGTTGGTTTCTATTCGATTTATAAAAGAGCAAACGAAATCCGGTGATAAATTCCAATAACCGGTTCCCGAAATGTCACATATTTCACATCAAAACGTATAAAATATTGCACAGAAACGTTTAAAAATATTAACTTCTGTAATATTTTGCCAATATACACTGAAATAATATCCAAAACGTCTGTTTTATCACCAAATAAACCACATTTTAGTTGAAATTATTGTTCATGTACACGCAGAGAAAGTTTTACAACTTGACTACAGCTTGGTGTATACTAATTCGAACGAATCCGGTTTCCGCCGAATTTTTGTTTTCGGGACCCGGTTTCCATATTTACATTCGATCGTAACACTAGTGGCATGTAACCAACCCGCCTATTAGATTGATGTGTCAGACATCTGTCTGTCTGTCCGTCCACATTTTCGTTTCCGGACTCTAACTTGAAAACGCTTGGTCAAATCGAATTCAAATTTGACAGGGAGATAGATCACCATCATAGCTAGGTTCCTTTTGAAATTGGTGTAATTCTGTCTGTTCGTTTGTCTGTCCGTCAACATTTCCGTTTCTGGACTCTAACTTGAAAACGCTTTGTCCAATCAAATTCTAACTTGACAGGGAAATAGATCACCATCATAGCTAGGTCTCTTTCAAAATTGGTGTAATTCCGTCCGTTTGTCTTTCCATCAACATTTCCGTTTCCGGACTCTAACTCGAAAACGCTGTGTCCAATAGAATTCAATCTTGACAGGGAGATAGATCACTATCATAGCAAGATTCCTTTCTAAATTGGTGTAATTCCGTCCGTTCGTTTGTCCGATTGTCTGTCCGTCAACAATTCTGTTTCTGGACTGTAACTCGAAAACGCTTTGTCCAATCTAATTCAAGCTTGACAGGGAGATAGATCACCATCATAGCTAGGTTCCTTTTTCCAAAGTGGTGTAATTCCATCCGTTCGTTTGTCCGTTTTTTTGTCCGTTTGTGTGTCCGTCAACATTTCCGTTTCTAGACTCTAACTCAAAAACACTTTGTCCAATAGAATTCAAACTTGACAGGGAGACAGATCACCATCATAGCTAAGTTGCTTTCGAAATTGGTGTAATTCCATCTTTTCGTGTATCCGTTTATAGCATAGATACAATTATGTAACCGAGATTACAAGTTTTACATTACTTAGCACGTCTAACACATTCACCTTAACTGGGTGACCTAACATTTCTTTCATTGTTAAGCGTCCCTGAAAGGGCGCTTATTTGTTTTCGCCTCAGTTTCCTCGCCGCCGCCGCATTATGGTCTCCCTTGAATATCTCCCTTGTTATTAGAAGGTTTCAAACCATATTTGGCAGTTATATACCTTAGGCGTGGGAAAATTTTTCTGCATGCTTAAATTTGACCTTTGACCTTTATGAAGGTCACATGATCGAAAACTATTTTTTGAAGTACACCCCCCCCCGTCATCACAGTTCAGGAAAAACTACTTGCTACAGAGCCTTATAATTTGACACACCTGTTCATACTATCGAAAACGCGAGCTGATTAGATTTTGGGAGCAATCCCTTGAAAAATGTCTCATTTATGAGTGATTTTCTGACACCTTCCAATGTGAAAGCTTTAAATTTAGGCCAACCCCCCTATTATCTTCTTAAGTATTGCATTTAGAGCTATAAAATGTACTGGGAGGTAATAGGAAACCATATGTGGAGAGTCTAAATAGCCGGTCAGTTTTACCCCACGGTCCCCCCTTATGGGTCAAACTGGGGTCATAAAATAGCTGATTTTGAGTTTTTGCCTTATATCTCCTTTATTGTTGCTTTTATAGCTTCAGAATGTATTAAGAGGTATTGGGAAAGCATATATGGAGAGTCTAAATAGCTGGTCAGTTTTACCCCCCGACCCCCCCTTATGGGTCAAACTGAGGTCATAAAATAGCTGATTTTGAGTTTTTGCCTTATATCTCCTTTATTGTTGCTTTTATAGCTTCAGAATGTATTAAGAGGTATTGGGAAAGCATATATGGAGAGTCTAAATAGCCGGTCAGTTTTCCCCCCCGACCCCCCCTTATGGGTCAAACTGGGGTCATAAAATAGCCGATTTTGAGTTTTTGCCTTATATCTCCTTTATTGTCGCTTTTATAGCTTCAGAACATATTAAGAGGTATTGGGAAAGCATATGTGGAGAGTCTAAATAGCCGGTCAGTTTTACCCCCTGGCCCCCCCCTTATGGGTCAAACTGGGCTCATAAAATAGCTGATTTTGAGTTTTTGCCTTATATCTCCTTTATTGTTGCTTTTATAGCTTCAGAATGTATTAAGAGTTATTGGGAAAGTATATATGGAGAGTCTAAATAGCCGGTCAGTTTTACCCCCCGACCCCCCCTTATGGGTCAAACTGAGGTCATAAAATAGCCAATTTTGAGTTTTTGCCTTTATCTCCTTTATTGTTGCTTTTATAGCTTCAGAATATATTAAGAGGTATTGGGAAAGCATATGTGGAGAGTCTAAATAGCCGGTCAGTTTTACCCCCTGACCCCCCCCCCCCTATGGGCCAAACTGGGGTCATAAATAACTGCTATGGAGTTTTTGCCTTATATCTCCTTTATTGTTGCTTTTATAGCTTCAGAATGTATTAAGAGGTATTGGAAAACCATATGTGGAGAATCTAAATAGCTGGTCAGTTTTATCCCCCAACCCCCCCTTATGGGTCAAACTGGGGTTGTAAAATAGTTGCTTTGGAGTTTTGCCTTATATCTCCTTTATTGTTGCTTTTATAGCTTCAGAATATATTAAGAGGTATTGGGAAAGCATATGTGGAGAGTCTAAATAGCTGGTCAGTTTTACCCCCCGACCCCCCCCCCCCCCCCCCTTATGGGCCAAACTGGGGTCATAAATAACTGCTTTGGAGTTTTTGCCTTATATCTCCTTTATTGTTGCTTTTATACCTTCAAAATGTATTAAGAGGTATTGGGAAAGCATATGTGGAGAGTCTAAATAACCGGTCAGTTTTACCCCACGGCCCCTCCTTATGGGTCAAACTGGGGTCATAAAATAGCTGATTTTGAGTTTTTCCCTTATATCTCCTTTATTGTTGCTTTTATAGCTTCAGAATGTATTAAGAGGTATTGGGAAAGCATATATGGAGAGTCTAAATAGCCGGTCAGTTTTACCCCCGTTCCCCCCTTATGGGTCAAACTGAGGTCATAAAATAGCTGATTTTGAGTTTTTGCCTTATATCTCCTTTATTGTTGCTTTTATAGCTTCAGAATGTATTTAGAGGTATTGGGAAAGCATATATGGAGAGTCTAAATAGCTGGTCAGTTTTACCCCCCGACCCCCTCTTATGGGTCAAACTGAGGTCATAAAATAGCCGATTTTGAGTTTTTGCCTTATATCTCCTTTATTGTTGCTTTTATAGCTTCAGAATGTATTAAGAGGTATTGGGAAAGCATATATGGAGAGTCTAAATAGCCGGTCAGTTTTCCCCCCCGACCTCCCCTTATGGGTCAAACTGGGGTCATAAAATAGCCGATTTTGAGTTTTTGCCTTATATCTCCTTTATTGTTGCTTTTATAGCTTCAGAATATATTAAGAGGTATTGGGAAAGCATATGTGGAGAGTCTAAATAGCCGGTCAGTTTTACCCCCTGGCCCCCGCTTATGGGTCAAACTGGGGTCATAAAATAGCTGATTTTGAGTTTTTGCCTTATATCTCCTTTATTGTTGCTTTTATAGCTTCAGAATGTATTATGAGTTATTGGGAAAGCATATATGGAGAGTCTAAATAGCCGGTCAGTTTTACCCCCCGACCCCCCCTTATGGGTCAAACTGAGGTCATAAAATAGCCAATTTTGAGTTTATGCCTTTATCTCCTTTATTGTTGCTTTTATAGCTTCAGAATATATTAAGAGGTATTGGGAAAGCATATGTGGAGAGTCTAAATAGCCGGTCAGTTTTACCCCCTGACCCCCCCCCCCCCCCTATGGGCCAAACTGGGGTCATAAATAACTGCTATGGAGTTTTTGCCTTATATCTCCTTTATTGTTGCTTTTATAGCTTCAGAATGTATTAAGAGGTATTGGAAAACCATATGTGGAGAATCTAAATAGCTGGTCAGTTTTATCCCCCAACCCCCCCTTATGGGTCAAACTGGGGTTGTAAAATAGTTGCTTTGGAGTTTTGCCTTATATCTCCTTTATTGTTGCTTTTATAGCTTCAGAATATATTAAGAGGTATTGGGAAAGCATATGTGGAGAGTCTAAATAGCTGGTCAGTTTTACCCCCCGACCCCCCCCCCCCCTTATGGGCCAAACTGGGGTCATAAATAACTGCTTTGGAGTTTTTGCCTTATATCTCCTTTATTGTTGCTTTTATACCTTCAAAATGTATTAAGAGGTATTGGGAAAGCATATGTGGAGAGTCTAAATAACCGGTCAGTTTTACCCCACGGCCCCTCCTTATGGGTCAAACTGGGGTCATAAAATAGCTGATTTTGAGTTTTTCCCTTATATCTCCTTTATTGTTGCTTTTATAGCTTCAGAATGTATTAAGAGGTATTGGGAAAGCATATATGGAGAGTCTAAATAGCCGGTCAGTTTTACCCCCGGTCCCCCCTTATGGGTCAAACTGAGGTAATAAAATAGCTGATTTTGAGTTTTTGCCTTATATCTCCTTTATTGTTACTTTTATAGCTTCAGAATGTATTTAGAGGTATTGGGAAAGCATATATGGAGAGTCTAAATAGCTGGTCAGTTTTACCCCCCGACCCCCTCTTATGGGTCAAACTGAGGTCATAAAATAGCCGATTTTGAGTTTTTGCCTTATATCTCCTTTATTGTTGCTTTTATAGCTTCAGAATGTATTAAGAGGTATTGGGAAAGCATATATGGAGAGTCTAAATAGCCGGTCAGTTTTCCCCCCCGACCTCCCCTTATGGGTCAAACTGGGGTCATAAAATAGCCGATTTTGAGTTTTTGCCTTATATCTCCTTTATTGTTGCTTTTATAGCTTCAGAATGTATTAAGAGTTATTGGGAAAGTATATATGGAGAGTCTAAATAGCCGGTCAGTTTTACCCCCCGACCCCCCCTTATGGGTCAAACTGAGGTCATAAAATAGCCAATTTTGAGTTTTTGCCTTTATCTCCTTTATTGTTGCTTTTATAGCTTCAGAATATATTAAGAGGTATTGGGAAAGCATATGTGGAGAGTCTAAATAGCCGGTCAGTTTTACCCCCTGACCCCCCCCCCCTATGGGCCAAACTGGGGTCATAAATAACTGCTATGGAGTTTTTGCCTTATATCTCCTTTATTGTTGCTTTTATAGCTTCAGAATGTATTAAGAGGTATTGGAAAACCATATGTGGAGAATCTAAATAGCTGGTCAGTTTTATCCCCCATGGGTCAAACTGGGGTTGTAAAATAGTTGCTTTGGAGTTTTGCCTTATATCTCCTTTATTGTTGCTTTTATAGCTTCAGAATATATTAAGAGGTATTGGGAAAGCATATGTGGAGAGTCTAAATAGCTGGTCAGTTTTACCCCCCGACCCCCCCCCCCCCTTATGGGCCAAACTGGGGTCATAAATAACTGCTTTGGAGTTTTTGCCTTATATCTCCTTTATTGTTGCTTTTATACCTTCAAAATGTATTAAGAGGTATTGGGAAAGCATATGTGGAGAGTCTAAATAACCGGTCAGTTTTACCCCCGGTCCCCCCTTATGGGTCAAACTGAGGTAATAAAATAGCCGATTTTGAGTTTTTGCCTTATATCTCCTTTATTGTTACTTTTATAGCTTCAGAATGTATTTAGAGGTATTGGGAAAGCATATATGGAGAGTCTAAATAGCCGGTCAGTTTTACCCCCCGACCCCCTCTTATGGGTCAAACTGAGGTCATAAAATAGCCGATTTTGAGTTTTTGCCTTATATCTCCTTTATTGTTGCTTTTATAGCTTCAGAATGTATTAAGAGGTATTGGGAAAGCATATATGGAGAGTCTAAATAGCCGGTCAGTTTTCCCCCCCGACCTCCCCTTATGGGTCAAACTGGGGTCATAAAATAGCCGATTTTGAGTTTTTGCCTTATATCTCCTTTATTGTTACTTTTATAGCTTCAGAATATATTAAGAGGTATTGGGAAAGCATATGTGGAGAGTCTAAATAGCCGGTGAGTTTTACCCCCCGACCCCCCCTTATGGGTCAAACTGAGGTCATAAAATAGCCGATTTTGAGTTTTTGCCTTTATCTCCTTTATTGTTGCTTTTATAGCTTCAGAATGTATTAAGAGGTATTGGAAAACCATATGTGGAGAATCTAAATAGCCGGTCAGTTTTATCCCCCAACCCCCCCTTATGGGTCAAACTGGGGTTGTAAAATAGTTGCTTTGGAGTTTTGCCTTATATCTCCTTTATTGTTCCTTTTATACCTTCAAAATGTATAAAGAGGTATTGGGAAAGCATATGTGGAGAGTCAAAATAGCCGGTCAGTTTTATCCCCCAACCCCCCCTTATGGGTCAAACTGGGGTTGTAAAATAGTTGCTTTGGAGGTTTTGCCTTTATCTCCTTTATTGTTGCTTTTATAGCTTCAGAATATATTAAGAGGTATTGGGAAAGCATATGTGGAGAGTCTAAATAGCCGGTCAGTTTTGCCCCCCGACCCCCCCCCCCCCCCTTATGGGCCAAACTGGGGTCATAAATAACTGCTTTGGAGTTTTTGCCTTATATCTCCTTTATTGTTGCTTTTATACCTTCAAAATGTATTAAGAGGTATTGGGAAAGCATATGTGGAGAGTCTAAATAGCCGGTCAGATTTACCCCACGGCCCCCCCTTATGGGTCAAACTGGGGTCATAAAATAGCTGATTTTGAGTTTTTGCCTTATATCTCCTTTATTGTTGCTTTTATAGCTTCAGAATGTATTAAGAGGTATTGGGAAAGCATATATGGAGAGTCTAAATAGCCGGTCAGTTTTACCCCCGGTCCCCCCTTATGGGTCAAACTGAGGTCATAAAATAGCTGATTTTGAGTTTTTGCCTTATATCTCCTTTATTGTTGCTTTTATAGCTTCAGAATGTATTTAGAGGTATTGGGAAAGCATATATGGAGAGTCTAAATAGCTGGTCAGTTTTACCCCCCGACCCCCTCTTATGGGTCAAACTGAGGTCATAAAATAGCCAATTTTGAGTTTTTGCCTTATATCTCCTTTATTGTTGCTTTTATAGCTTCAGAATGTATTAAGAGGTATTGGGAAAGCATATATGGAGAGTCTAAATAGCCGGTCAGTTTTCCCCCCCGACCTCCCCTTATGGGTCAAACTGGGGTCATAAAATAGCCGATTTTGAGTTTTTGCCTTATATCTCCTTTATTGTTGCTTTTATAGCTTCAGAATATATTAAGAGGTATTGGGAAAGCATATGTGGAGAGTCTAAATAGCCGGTCAGTTTTACCCCCTGGCCCCCGCTTATGGGTCAAACTGGGGTCATAAAATAGCTGATTTTGAGTTTTTGCCTTATATCTCCTTTATTGTTGCTTTTATAGCTTCAGAATGTATTATGAGTTATTGGGAAAGCATATATGGAGAGTCTAAATAGCCGGTCAGTTTTACCCCCCGACCCCCCCTTATGGGTCAAACTGAGGTCATAAAATAGCCAATTTTGAGTTTATGCCTTTATCTCCTTTATTGTTGCTTTTATAGCTTCAGAATATATTAAGAGGTATTGGGAAAGCATATGTGGAGAGTCTAAATAGCCGGTCAGTTTTACCCCCTGACCCCCCCCCCCCCTATGGGCCAAACTGGGGTCATAAATAACTGCTATGGAGTTTTTGCCTTATATCTCCTTTATTGTTGCTTTTATAGCTTCAGAATGTATTAAGAGGTATTGGAAAACCATATGTGGAGAATCTAAATAGCTGGTCAGTTTTATCCCCCAACCCCCCCTTATGGGTCAAACTGGGGTTGTAAAATAGTTGCTTTGGAGTTTTGCCTTATATCTCCTTTATTGTTGCTTTTATAGCTTCAGAATATATTAAGAGGTATTGGGAAAGCATATGTGGAGAGTCTAAATAGCTGGTCAGTTTTACCCCCCGACCCCCCCCCCCCCCCTTATGGGCCAAACTGGGGTCATAAATAACTGCTTTGGAGTTTTTGCCTTATATCTCCTTTATTGTTGCTTTTATACCTTCAAAATGTATTAAGAGGTATTGGGAAAGCATATGTGGAGAGTCTAAATAACCGGTCAGTTTTACCCCACGGCCCCTCCTTATGGGTCAAACTGGGGTCATAAAATAGCTGATTTTGAGTTTTTCCCTTATATCTCCTTTATTGTTGCTTTTATAGCTTCAGAATGTATTAAGAGGTATTGGGAAAGCATATATGGAGAGTCTAAATAGCCGGTCAGTTTTACCCCCGGTCCCCCCTTATGGGTCAAACTGAGGTAATAAAATAGCCGATTTTGAGTTTTTGCCTTATATCTCCTTTATTGTTACTTTTATAGCTTCAGAATGTATTTAGAGGTATTGGGAAAGCATATATGGAGAGTCTAAATAGCCGGTCAGTTTTACCCCCCGACCCCCTCTTATGGGTCAAACTGAGGTCATAAAATAGCCGATTTTGAGTTTTTGCCTTATATCTCCTTTATTGTTGCTTTTATAGCTTCAGAATGTATTAAGAGGTATTGGGAAAGCATATATGGAGAGTCTAAATAGCCGGTCAGTTTTCCCCCCCGACCTCCCCTTATGGGTCAAACTGGGGTCATAAAATAGCCGATTTTGAGTTTTTGCCTTATATCTCCTTTATTGTTACTTTTATAGCTTCAGAATATATTAAGAGGTATTGGGAAAGCATATGTGGAGAGTCTAAATAGCCGGTGAGTTTTACCCCCCGACCCCCCCTTATGGGTCAAACTGAGGTCATAAAATAGCCGATTTTGAGTTTTTGCCTTTATCTCCTTTATTGTTGCTTTTATAGCTTCAGAATGTATTAAGAGGTATTGGAAAACCATATGTGGAGAATCTAAATAGCCGGTCAGTTTTATCCCCCAACCCCCCCTTATGGGTCAAACTGGGGTTGTAAAATAGTTGCTTTGGAGTTTTGCCTTATATCTCCTTTATTGTTCCTTTTATACCTTCAAAATGTATAAAGAGGTATTGGGAAAGCATATGTGGAGAGTCAAAATAGCCGGTCAGTTTTATCCCCCAACCCCCCCTTATGGGTCAAACTGGGGTTGTAAAATAGTTGCTTTGGAGGTTTTGCCTTTATCTCCTTTATTGTTGCTTTTATAGCTTCAGAATATATTAAGAGGTATTGGGAAAGCATATGTGGAGAGTCTAAATAGCCGGTCAGTTTTGCCCCCCGACCCCCCCCCCCCCCTTATGGGCCAAACTGGGGTCATAAATAACTGCTTTGGAGTTTTTGCCTTATATCTCCTTTATTGTTGCTTTTATACCTTCAAAATGTATTAAGAGGTATTGGGAAAGCATATGTGGAGAGTCTAAATAGCCGGTCAGATTTACCCCACGGCCCCCCCTTATGGGTCAAACTGGGGTCATAAAATAGCTGATTTTGAGTTTTTGCCTTATATCTCCTTTATTGTTGCTTTTATAGCTTCAGAATGTATTAAGAGGTATTGGGAAAGCATATATGGAGAGTCTAAATAGCTGGTCAGTTTTACCCCCGGTCCCCCCTTATGGGTCAAACTGAGGTCATAAAATAGCTGATTTTGAGTTTTTGCCTTATATCTCCTTTATTGTTGCTTTTATAGCTTCAGAATGTATTAAGAGGTATTGGGAAAGCATATATGGAGAGTCTAAATAGCCGGTCAGTTTTCCCCCCCGACCTCCCCTTATGGGTCAAACTGGGGTCATAAAATAGCCGATTTTGAGTTTTTGCCTTATATCTCCTTTATTGTTGCTTTTATAGCTTCAGAATATATTAAGAGGTATTGGGAAAGCATATGTGGAGAGTCTAAATAGCCGGTCAGTTTTACCCCCTGGCCCCCGCTTATGGGTCAAACTGGGGTCATAAAATAGCTGATTTTGAGTTTTTGCCTTATATCTCCTTTATTGTTGCTTTTATAGCTTCAGAATGTATTATGAGTTATTGGGAAAGCATATATGGAGAGTCTAAATAGCCGGTCAGTTTTACCCCCCGACCCCCCCTTATGGGTCAAACTGAGGTCATAAAATAGCCAATTTTGAGTTTATGCCTTTATCTCCTTTATTGTTGCTTTTATAGCTTCAGAATATATTAAGAGGTATTGGGAAAGCATATGTGGAGAGTCTAAATAGCCGGTCAGTTTTACCCCCTGACCCCCCCCCCCCCCCTATGGGCCAAACTGGGGTCATAAATAACTGCTATGGAGTTTTTGCCTTATATCTCCTTTATTGTTGCTTTTATAGCTTCAGAATGTATTAAGAGGTATTGGAAAACCATATGTGGAGAATCTAAATAGCTGGTCAGTTTTATCCCCCAACCCCCCCTTATGGGTCAAACTGGGGTTGTAAAATAGTTGCTTTGGAGTTTTGCCTTATATCTCCTTTATTGTTGCTTTTATAGCTTCAGAATATATTAAGAGGTATTGGGAAAGCATATGTGGAGAGTCTAAATAGCTGGTCAGTTTTACCCCCCGACCCCCCCCCCCCCTTATGGGCCAAACTGGGGTCATAAATAACTGCTTTGGAGTTTTTGCCTTATATCTCCTTTATTGTTGCTTTTATACCTTCAAAATGTATTAAGAGGTATTGGGAAAGCGTATGTGGAGAGTCTAAATAACCGGTCAGTTTTACCCCACGGCCCCTCCTTATGGGTCAAACTGGGGTCATAAAATAGCTGATTTTGAGTTTTTGCCTTATATCTCCTTTATTGTTGCTTTTATAGCTTCAGAATGTATTAAGAGGTATTGGGAAAGCATATATGGAGAGTCTAAATAGCCGGTCAGTTTTACCCCCGGTCCCCCCTTATGGGTCAAACTGAGGTAATAAAATAGCTGATTTTGAGTTTTTGCCTTATATCTCCTTTATTGTTACTTTTATAGCTTCAGAATGTATTTAGAGGTATTGGGAAAGCATATATGGAGAGTCTAAATAGCTGGTCAGTTTTACCCCCCGACCCCCTCTTATGGGTCAAACTGAGGTCATAAAATAGCCGATTTTGAGTTTTTGCCTTATATCTCCTTTATTGTTGCTTTTATAGCTTCAGAATGTATTAAGAGGTATTGGGAAAGCATATATGGAGAGTCTAAATAGCCGGTCAGTTTTCCCCCCCGACCTCCCCTTATGGGTCAAACTGGGGTCATAAAATAGCCGATTTTGAGTTTTTGCCTTATATCTCCTTTATTGTTACTTTTATAGCTTCAGAATATATTAAGAGGTATTGGGAAAGCATATGTGGAGAGTCTAAATAGCTGGTGAGTTTTACCCCCCGACCCCCCCTTATGGGTCAAACTGAGGTCATAAAATAGCCGATTTTGAGTTTTTGCCTTTATCTCCTTTATTGTTGCTTTTATAGCTTCAGAATGTATTAAGAGGTATTGGAAAACCATATGTGGAGAATCTAAATAGCCGGTCAGTTTTATCCCCCAACCCCCCCTTATGGGTCAAACTGGGGTTGTAAAATAGTTGCTTTGGAGTTTTGCCTTATATCTCCTTTATTGTTCCTTTTATACCTTCAAAATGTATAAAGAGGTATTGGGAAAGCATATGTGGAGAGTCAAAATAGCCGGTCAGTTTTATCCCCCAACCCCCCCCTTATGGGTCAAACTGGGGTTGTAAAATAGTTGCTTTGGAGGTTTTGCCTTTATCTCCTTTATTGTTGCTTTTATAGCTTCAGAATATATTAAGAGGTATTGGGAAAGCATATGTGGAGAGTCTAAATAGCCGGTCAGTTTTACCCCCCGACCCCCCCCCCCCCCCCTTATGGGCCAAACTGGGGTCATAAATAACTGCTTTGGAGTTTTTGCCTTATATCTCCTTTATTGTTGCTTTTATAGCTTCAGAATGTATTAAGAGGTATTGGAAAACCATATGTGGAGAATCTAAATAGCTGGTCAGTTTTATCCCCCAACCCCCCCTTATGGGTCAAACTGGGGTTGTAAAATAGTTGCTTTGGAATTTTGCCTTATATCTCCTTTATTGTTGCTTTTATAGCTTCAGAATATATTAAGAGGTATTGGGAAAGCATATGTGGAGAGTCTAAATAGCTGGTCAGTTTTACCCCCCGACCCCCCCCCCCCCTTATGGGCCAAACTGGGGTCATAAATAACTGCTTTGGAGTTTTTGCCTTATATCTCCTTTATTGTTGCTTTTATACCTTCAAAATGTATTAAGAGGTATTGGGAAAGCGTATGTGGAGAGTCTAAATAACCGGTCAGTTTTACCCCACGGCCCCTCCTTATGGGTCAAACTGGGGTCATAAAATAGCTGATTTTGAGTTTTTGCCTTATATCTCCTTTATTGTTGCTTTTATAGCTTCAGAATGTATTAAGAGGTATTGGGAAAGCATATATGGAGAGTCTAAATAGCCGGTCAGTTTTACCCCCGGTCCCCCCTTATGGGTCAAACTGAGGTAATAAAATAGCTGATTTTGAGTTTTTGCCTTATATCTCCTTTATTGTTACTTTTATAGCTTCAGAATGTATTTAGAGGTATTGGGAAAGCATATATGGAGAGTCTAAATAGCTGGTCAGTTTTACCCCCCGACCCCCTCTTATGGGTCAAACTGAGGTCATAAAATAGCCGATTTTGAGTTTTTGCCTTATATCTCCTTTATTGTTGCTTTTATAGCTTCAGAATGTATTAAGAGGTATTGGGAAAGCATATATGGAGAGTCTAAATAGCCGGTCAGTTTTCCCCCCCGACCTCCCCTTATGGGTCAAACTGGGGTCATAAAATAGCCGATTTTGAGTTTTTGCCTTATATCTCCTTTATTGTTACTTTTATAGCTTCAGAATATATTAAGAGGTATTGGGAAAGCATATGTGGAGAGTCTAAATAGCTGGTGAGTTTTACCCCCCGACCCCCCCTTATGGGTCAAACTGAGGTCATAAAATAGCCGATTTTGAGTTTTTGCCTTTATCTCCTTTATTGTTGCTTTTATAGCTTCAGAATGTATTAAGAGGTATTGGAAAACCATATGTGGAGAATCTAAATAGCCGGTCAGTTTTATCCCCCAACCCCCCCTTATGGGTCAAACTGGGGTTGTAAAATAGTTGCTTTGGAGTTTTGCCTTATATCTCCTTTATTGTTCCTTTTATACCTTCAAAATGTATAAAGAGGTATTGGGAAAGCATATGTGGAGAGTCAAAATAGCCGGTCAGTTTTATCCCCCAACCCCCCCCTTATGGGTCAAACTGGGGTTGTAAAATAGTTGCTTTGGAGGTTTTGCCTTTATCTCCTTTATTGTTGCTTTTATAGCTTCAGAATATATTAAGAGGTATTGGGAAAGCATATGTGGAGAGTCTAAATAGCCGGTCAGTTTTACCCCCCGACCCCCCCCCCCCCCCCCCTTATGGGCCAAACTGGGGTCATAAATAACTGCTTTGGAGTTTTTGCCTTATATCTCCTTTATTGTTGCTTTTATAGCTTCAGAATGTATTAAGAGGTATTGGGAAAGCATATATGGAGAGTCTAAATAGCCGGTCAGTTTTCCCCCCCGACCTCCCCTTATGGGTCAAACTGGGGTCATAAAATAGCCGATTTTGAGTTTTTGCCTTATATCTCCTTTATTGTTGCTTTTATAGCTTCAGAATATATTAAGAGGTATTGGGAAAGCATATGTGGAGAGTCTAAATAGCCGGTCAGTTTTACCCCCGGTCCCCCCTTATGGGTCAAACTGAGGTCATAAAATAGCCGATTTTGAGTTTTTGCCTTATATCTCCTTTATTGTTGCTTTTATAGCTTCAGAATGTATTAAGAGGTATTGAGAAAGAATATGTGGCGAGTCTAAATAGCCAGGTCAGTTTTACCCCCCCTCCCCCCCGTATGGGCCAAACTGGGGTCATAAATAGCTGCTTTGGAGTTTTTGCCTTATATCTCCTTTATCGTTGCTTTTATAGCTTCAGAATGTATTAAGAGGTATTGGGAAAGCATATGTGGAGAATCTAAATAGCGGGTCAGTTTTATCCCCCGACCCCCCTTTATGGGTCAAACTGGGGTCATAAAATAGTTGCTTTGGAGTTTTGCCTTATATCTCCTTTATTGTTGCTTTTAGACCTTCAGAATGTATTAAGAGGTATTGGGAAAGCATATCTGGAGAGTCTAAATAGCCGGTTAGTTTTACCCCCCCGACCCTCCTTTATGGGCCAAACTGGGGTCATAAATAGCTGCTTTGGAGTTTTTGCCTTATATCTCCTTTATTGTTGCTTTTATAGCTTTAGAATGTATAAGAGGTATTGGAGGTATTGGGAAAGCATACGGTGCAGCTGTGTACATTCTTAGCTTTACAGCATGATTATTATAACCACAAAGCATTTTAAACTTTAAGGGACACTTCGCTTTTGTTAGCAAAAGCATTCCTCTAGTTTCTAAATTTAATTACAGCAGTTGCTAACCTTATTCGTGCCTGCGTAACCCGCCTTTTGGGGCATCTTTAACCCTCTTGTTGTGATAATACCTTTATAGCTAACTGAGTAATAGCTACTGTGCTATATAGCTATTATGCTATTTGAGTTGTCTTTTTTTCAGGACATTTTAATGAAACAATGTTTTTTATCTTCACTAAAATTTATATGAAGGATAATTGGGTCAATAGTTTGGCCAGGATAGCTTTTGGTCGATGATAGCTTTGTAGCAATCTGAGTAATAGCTGCTTTGCTACTTTGAGCCTACTCTGAATTGCATTTCTGTTTTCACTCTTTTAAAGGAAACATATTTAACTCATCTTTGTAAAATTTGGTGTGAAGGTTTATAGGGTCAATTGCTTGTTTGGTATTGTTGTTGATGGTAATGACTTTAACCTCCTGAGTAATAGCTACATAGCAAAAAACATAAATATGTCTATCTCCTAAACTGTGCGAGATAGAGAGATTTCGTCGAAATTTTCGACCCACAGGGTATCTAAGCAATTTACTCTTGGCAATTTTCAAAAAAAAAATTCCTCTCCCCAAAGAATGGTGGCCATTTTGAATTTTTGAATTGTTGCGAAAAATGCAAAAACACAAATTTGCTTCCATCTCCTTAACCGTGCGAGATAGAGTGATTTCATCGAAATATTCGACCTACAGGGTATCAATGTACTCTTGGCAATTTTCAAAAAAAAATTTCCTCTCCCCAAAAATGGCGGCCATTTTGAATTTTCGAATTTTTGCCACAAATGGAAAAACACAAATTTGCTTCTATCTCCTTAACTGTGCGAAATAGAGTGATTTCGTCAACGTTTTCTACCCAACGAGAATCTTAACAAACTACTCTTTACAATTTTCAAAAAATTTTACTCTCTTCAAAAATGGCGGCCATTTTGAATTTTTGAATTATTGCGAAAAATGCAGAAACACAAATTTGCTTCTATCTCCTTAACCGTGTGAGATAGAGCGATTTTGTCGAAACGGGCACTGTGTCAGCTGCATGAGTGTTTTTGATTTGTGAAGGTGATAATGAGAGGAATGCATAATTATGAGGGAAAGTGCAGTACAGAAATATTGTAACAGTAAATGGTAATTGAACAGCATGTTCGAAAGAAATTCCGAAGCTGACAGAAGAAAAGGACAAAAAAGTTGTGCCCTGCAAATGGTATTATGAAAGAAAGTAACAAAGTAATTGTTTAAGTGTAAAAAGTAGGTTAAAACATAATTAAAGAAATACTGCAAATACAATATCCTCGCTCGATCTTGAAGAAGGGGTCCAATAAAAAACTCTAACCACACCAAAAAATTCACATCCCATGATTTCCTATAGGATGGTTTACCATCCCTAACCTCTAGGACCAATAATAAGCAAGTTATAGACACTTTTAAGTTTCGCTATCCTTGTTTGACCTTGAAGGAGGGGTCGAAGGTCAAATCCGACAACACTAAAAGATTCCCAGCCCATGATTTCCTGTAGGTTGGTTACCATCCCAAACCTCTAGGACCAATAATAAGCGAGTTATAATCAATTTTAAGTTTGGCTATCTTCGTTTGACCTCAAAGGAGGGGTCCAAGGTCAAATTTGACCACACCAATAGATTTCCAGCCAATGATTTCCTATAGGTTGGTTTACCATCCCAAACTTCTAGGACCATTAATAAGCGAGTTATAAGCACTTTTAAGTGTGGCTATCTTCATTTGACCTTGAAGGCAGGGTCCAAGGTCAAATCCGACCTCACCAAAAGATTCCCAGCCAATGATTTTCTATAGGTTGGTTTCCATTCCAAACCTCTAGGACCAATAATAAGCGAGTTATAAGCACTTTTAAGTTTGGCTATCCTCATTTGACCTTGAAGGAGGGGGTCTAAGGTCAAATCGGACTACATCAACAGATTCCCAGCCCATGATTTCCCACAGGTTGGTTTACCATCCCAAACCTCTAGGATCAATAATAAGGGAGATATAAGCACTTTTCATGATTGACAAAGAAACGCCTGTGGCGGCCATCTTGTTTTTCAAAATGAGGCCAAAAATATTCCCAGTCAAGATTTTTTAATGAGGAACATATCCTGCGAATTTGAGATCTCCACCTTTTATACCCTTTGCTCTAGGGGGCCAACAAAAGTCATTGTTTAAAGTCAAATAAACGTCCCTGGCGGCCATCTTGTTTTTCAAAATGAGGCCAAAAATATTCCCAGGCAACATTTCATGGTTATTAATATATCCTGCAAACTTAAGAAGGCTAGCTATAATATTTTTTTCGTTAGAGCGGTAATGGTGAAATCTCTCTACACACTGCGGCTATCCAGTGGATACAATGATTTACTCAACAGTGAGAACCTGAAAGTAGCTATTGCTCAGCTAAGCCATGACATAGAGGTCTGCAATTTCACTATGTTATAGATGACCAAAAATTATGTGAATAACATATTTAAACAAAATACTCTAAATGCAATAGTTTTCCAATTACAACTGCTTTACTCAATAGTGAGAACTTCAAAGTAGCTATTACTCAGCTATGCAAGGCGCCACAGGTCTGGAACTTCACTATGTTATAGCTGACCCCAAAATAGGTGAATAACATATTTAAACAAAATACTCTAAATGCAATAGTTTTCAAGTTATAAGTGATTTACTCAACAGTGATAACCTAAAAGTAGCTATTACTCAGCTATGCCATGAGCTACAGGTCTGAAATTTTACTATGTTATAGCTGACCCAAAAGTAGCTGAATAACATATTGATACAAAATTCTCTAAATGCAATAGTTTTCAAGTTACAACTGATTTACTCAACAGTGACAACCTCAAAGTAGCTATCACTCAGCTATGCAATGAGCTACATGTCTGAATTTTTACTATGTTATAGCTAGTGGTGGGATCGCCAGCTTAAATGACAGATCGAGCATCACTTGTTAGAAGCGAGTTGAACTCGAGTCAAACTCGAGTAATTTTCGGGATAAAGTATTTCGTTTATTAGCGAAAATATTTTACATAACCGTACATGAGGCAAAACTTTGAACTGGAAATAGGCTTTCGTGATATAATTTAAGTTAAATCTTCATTGATTTAAGCCAAAATAAAGTAAAAATGCAACATATTTTTGAAAATTTCAGATATTTCGGTTGTTTTGGTGAAGTGTCAGCCTTAGATGGTGAAAATATATACGTTTTCAAAAACTCGAGTTTCACTTGCGCCGATCGATGTGACCCCCAATTATCGCCCATCGAGTTGTAACTCGAGTTTGCGTCAACTCGTCCCAGCACTAGTTATAGCTGACCAATATATAGGTGAACAACATATTTAAGCAAATTACTGTAAATGCAATAGTTTTCAAGTTACAACTGATTTACTCAATAGTGAGAACCTGAAAATAGCTATTGCTCAGCTATGCAATGAGCTATAGGTCTGTAATTTCACTATGTTATGGCTGATCCAAAAGTAGGTGAACAACATATTTTAACAAAATACTCCAAATGCAATATTTATCAAGTTACAGCTAATTTACTCAACAGTCAGTACCTGAAAATAGCTATTGCTCAGTTGTGCCATGAGCTACAGGTCTGTAATTTTACTATGTTATAGCCGACCCCAAAGTAGCTGAATAACATATTTACACAAATTTCACAAATTACACAAAGGTCTGGAATTTCACTATGTTATAGCTGACCCCAAAATACCTGAATAACATAATGAAACAAAATACTCTAAATGCAATAGTTTTCAAGTTATAAGTGATTTACTCAACAGTGATAACCTAAAAGTAGCTATTACTCAGCTATGCAATGAGCTACAGGTTTGAAATTTAACTATGTTATAGCTGACCCAAAAGTAGCTGAATAACATATTTATATGAAATTCTCTAAATGCAATAGTTTTCCAATTACAACTGATTTACTCAACAGTGAGAACTTCAAAGTAGCTATTACTCAGCTATGCAAGGAGCCACAGGTCTGGAACTTCACTATGTTATAGCTGACCCCAAAATAGGTGAATAACATATTTAAACAAAATACTCTAAATGCAATAGATTTCAAGTTATAAGTGATTTACTCAACAGCGATAACCTAAAAGTAGTTATAACTCAGCTATGCCATGAGCTACAGGTCTGCAATTTTACTATGTTATAGCTGACCCAAAAGTAGCTGAATAACATATTTACACAAATTTCTGTAAATGCAATAGTTTTCAAATTACAACGGATTTACTCAACAGTGAGAACTTCAAAGTAGCTGTTGCTCAGCTATGCAATGAGCCACAGGTCTGGAATTTTACTATGTTGTAGCTGACCCCAAAATAGGTGAATAACATATTTATATGAAATTCTCTAAATGCAATAGTTTTCAAGTTATCAGTGGTTTACTCAACAGTGATAACCTAAAAGAAGCTATTACTCAGCTATGCCATGAGCTACAGCTCTGAAATTTTACTATGTTATAGCTGACCCAAAAGTAGCTGAATAACATATCTATATGAAATTCTCTAAATGCAATAGTTTTCCAATTACAACTGATTTACTCAATAGTGAGAACTTCAAAGTAGCTATTACTCAGCTATGCAAGGAGCCACAGGTCTGGAACTTCACTATGTTATAGCTGACCCCAAAATACGTGAAAAACATATTTAAACAAAATACTCTAAATGCAATAGTTTTCAAGTTATAAGTGATTTACTCAATAGTGATAACCTAAAAGTAGCTATTACTCAGCTATGCCATGAGCTACAGGTCTGAAATTTTACTATGTTATAGCTGACCCAAAAGTAGCTGAATAACATATTTACACAAATTTCTGTAAATGCAATAGTTTTCAAATTACAACGGATTTACTCAACAGTGAGAACTTCAAAGTAGCTGTTACTCAGCTATGCAATGAGCCACAGGTCTGGAATTTTACTATGTTGTAGCTGACCCCAAAATAGGTGAATAACATATTTAAACAAAATACTCTAAATGCAATAGTTTTCAAGTTATCAGTGATTTACTCAACAGTGATAACCTAAAAGTAGCTATTACTCAGCTATGCCATGAGCTACAGGTCTGAAATTTTACTATGTTATAGCTGACCCAAAAGTAGCTGAATAACATATTTATATGAAATTCTCTAAATGCAATAGTTTTCCAATTACAACGGATTTACACAATAGTGAGAACTTCAAAGAAGCTATTACTCAGCTATGCAAGGAGCTAGTGCTGTAACGAGTTGACCGAAACTCGAGTCGTAACTCGGTGGGCGATATTTGGGACCACATCGATTTACGTAATTTAAACTCGAGTTTTTAAGAAATAAATTATGATATACTAGTCTTGTTATAAAACCAGCACTTTTACAATTTATCTAGCCATAAAGACAAAAAATTCAATGAGCAATGGCCGTTTTTTTATTTCCTTATTTACGTGGATGTTCCATAATGTGCTCATACATATCTGTACAATTTAACCGGCAACAGAATATATTTCCTTGCAATAAAATGGTACTAAATACGTCAATGGCGGATCCCTTGATGACAATATTTGGACATTGTTATTTTATTTATATTTGTGTCATTTACTCGAGTTCAACTCGAGTTCAACTCGCAGCTAACAAGCGAGCGTCGATCTACAGAAATCACTGTTGATTACAGCTCTACAAGGAGCCACAGGTCTGGAACTTCACTATGTTATAGCTGACCCCAAAATAGGTGAATAACATATTTAAACAAAATACTCTAAATGCAATAGTTTTCAAGTTATCAGTGGTTTACTCAACAGTGATAACCTAAAAGAAGCTATTACTCAGCTATGCCATAAGCTACAGGTCTGAAATTTTACTATGTTATAGCTGACCCAAAAGTAGCTGAATAACATATCTATATGAAATTCTCTAAATGCAATAGTTTTCCAATTACAACTGATTTACTCAATAGTGAGAACTTCAAAGTAGCTATTACTCAGCTATGCAAGGAGCCACAGGTCTGGAACTTCACTATGTTATAGCTGACCCCAAAATAGGTGAATAACATATTTAAACAAAATACTCTAAATGCAATAGTTTTCAAGTTATAAGTGATTTACTCAACATTGATAACCTAAAAGTAGCTATTACTCAGCTATGCCATGAGCTACAGGTCTGAAATTTTACTATGTTATAGCTGACCCAAAAGTAGCTGAACAACATATTTACACAAATTTCTGTAAATGCAATAGTTTTCAAATTACAACGGATTTACTCAACAGTGAGAACTTCAAAGTAGCTGTTACTCAGCTATGCAATGAGCCACAGGTCTGGAATTTTACTATGTTGTAGCTGACCCCAAAATAGGTGAATAACATATTTAAACAAAATACTCTAAATGCAATAGTTTTCAAGTTATCAGTGATTTACTCAACAGTGATAACCTAAAAGTAGCTATTACTCAGCTATGCCATGAGCTACAGGTCTGAAATTTTACTATGTTATAGCTGACCCTAAAGTAGCCGAATAACATATTTATATGAAATTCTCTAAATGCAATAGTTTTCCAATTACAACTGATTTACTCAATAGTGAGAACTTCAAAGTAGCTATTACTCAGCTATGCAAGGAGCCACAGGTCTGGAACTTCACTATGTTATAGCTGACCCCAAAATAGGTGAATAACATATTTAAACAAAATACTCTAAATGCAATAGTTTTCAAGTTATCAGTGATTTACTCAACAGTGATAACCTAAAAGTAGCTATTACTCAGCTATGCCATGAGCTACAGGTCTGAAATTTTACTATGTTATAGCTGACCCAAAAGTAGCCGAATAACATATTTATATGAAATTCTCTAAATGCAATAGTTTTCAAATTACAACGGATTTACTCAACAGTGAGAACTTCAAAGTAGCTGTTACTCAGCTATGCAATGAGCCACGGGTCTGGAACTTCACTATGTTATAGCTGACCCCAAAATAGGTGAATAACATATTTAAACAAAATACTCTAAATGCAATAGTTTTCAAGTTATCAGTGATTTACTCAACAGTGATTACCTAAAAGTAGCTATTACTCAGCTATGCCATGAGCTACAGGTCTGAAATTTTACTATGTTATAGCTGACCCAAAAGTAGCTGAATAACATATTTATATGAAATTCTCTAAATGTAATAGTTTTCCAATTACAACTGATTTACTCAATAGTGAGAACTTCAAAGTAGCTATTACTCAGCTATGCAAGGAGCCACAGGTCTGGAACTTCACTATGTTATAGCTGACCCCAAAATAGGTGAATAACATATTTAAACAAAATACTCTAAATGCAATAGTTTTCAAGTTATAAGTGATTTACTCAACAGTGATAACCTAAAAGTAGCTATTACTCAGCTATGCCATGAGCTACAGGTCTGAAATTTTACTATGTTATAGCTGACCCAAAAGTAGCTGAATAACATATTTACACAAATTTCTGTAAATGCAATAGTTTTCAAATTACAACGGATTTACTCAACAGTGAGAACTTCAAAGTAGCTGTTGCTCAGCTATGCAATGAGCCACAGGTCTGGAATTTTACTATGTTGTAGCTGACCCCAAAATAGGTGAATAACATATTTATATGAAATTCTCTAAATGCAATAGTTTTCAAGTTATCAGTGGTTTACTCAACAGTGATAACCTAAAAGAAGCTATTACTCAGCTATGCCATGAGCTACAGCTCTGAAATTTTACTATGTTATAGCTGACCCAAAAGTAGCTGAATAACATATTTATATGAAATTCTCTAAATGCAATAGTTTTCCAATTACAACTGATTTACTCAATAGTGAGAACTTCAAAGTAGCTATTACTCAGCTATGCAAGGAGCCACAGGTCTGGAACTTCACTATGTTATAGCTGACCCCAAAATACGTGAAAAACATATTTAAACAAAATACTCTAAATGCAATAGTTTTCAAGTTATAAGTGATTTACTCAACAGTGATAACCTAAAAGTAGCTATT
Organism: Sabellastarte sp. h YS-2021; assembly: GCA_964017235.1. Lineage (NCBI taxonomy): Eukaryota > Metazoa > Annelida > Polychaeta > Sabellida > Sabellidae > Sabellastarte > Sabellastarte sp. h YS-2021. The sequence continues at coordinate 39,008,391 of OZ024932.1, forward strand.
ACTCAGCTATGCCATGAGCTACAGGTCTGAAATTTTACTATGTTATAGCTGACCCAAAAGTAGCTGAATAACATATTTACACAAATTTCTGTAAATGCAATAGTTTTCAAATTACAACGGATTTACTCAACAGTGAGAACTTCAAAGTAGCTGTTACTCAGCTATGCAATGAGCCACAGGTCTGGAATTTTACTATGTTGTAGCTGACCCCAAAATAGGTGAATAACATATTTAAACAAAATACTCTAAATGCAATAGTTTTCAAGTTATCAGTGATTTACTCAACAGTGATAACCTAAAAGTAGCTATTACTCAGCTATGCCATGAGCTACAGGTCTGAAATTTTACTATGTTATAGCTGACCCAAAAGTAGCTGAATAACATATTTATATGAAATTCTCTAAATGCAATAGTTTTCCAATTACAACGGATTTACACAATAGTGAGAACTTCAAAGAAGCTATTACTCAGCTATGCAAGGAGCTAGTGCTGTAACGAGTTGACCGAAACTCGAGTCGTAACTCGGTGGGCGATATTTGGGACCACATCGATTTACGTAATTTAAACTCGAGTTTTTAAGAAATAAATTATGATATACTAGTCTTGTTATAAAACCAGCACTTTTACAATTTATCTAGCCATAAAGACAAAAAATTCAATGAGCAATGGCCGTTTTTTTATTTCCTTATTTACGTGGATGTTCCATAATGTGCTCATACATATCTGTACAATTTAACCGGCAACAGAATATATTTCCTTGCAATAAAATGGTACTAAATACGTCAATGGCGGATCCCTTGATGACAATATTTGGACATTGTTATTTTATTTATATTTGTGTCATTTACTCGAGTTCAACTCGAGTTCAACTCGCAGCTAACAAGCGAGCGTCGATCTACAGAAATCACTGTTGATTACAGCTCTACAAGGAGCCACAGGTCTGGAACTTCACTATGTTATAGCTGACCCCAAAATAGGTGAATAACATATTTAAACAAAATACTCTAAATGCAATAGTTTTCAAGTTATCAGTGGTTTACTCAACAGTGATAACCTAAAAGAAGCTATTACTCAGCTATGCCATAAGCTACAGGTCTGAAATTTTACTATGTTATAGCTGACCCAAAAGTAGCTGAATAACATATCTATATGAAATTCTCTAAATGCAATAGTTTTCCAATTACAACTGATTTACTCAATAGTGAGAACTTCAAAGTAGCTATTACTCAGCTATGCAAGGAGCCACAGGTCTGGAACTTCACTATGTTATAGCTGACCCCAAAATAGGTGAATAACATATTTAAACAAAATACTCTAAATGCAATAGTTTTCAAGTTATAAGTGATTTACTCAACATTGATAACCTAAAAGTAGCTATTACTCAGCTATGCCATGAGCTACAGGTCTGAAATTTTACTATGTTATAGCTGACCCAAAAGTAGCTGAACAACATATTTACACAAATTTCTGTAAATGCAATAGTTTTCAAATTACAACGGATTTACTCAACAGTGAGAACTTCAAAGTAGCTGTTACTCAGCTATGCAATGAGCCACAGGTCTGGAATTTTACTATGTTGTAGCTGACCCCAAAATAGGTGAATAACATATTTAAACAAAATACTCTAAATGCAATAGTTTTCAAGTTATCAGTGATTTACTCAACAGTGATAACCTAAAAGTAGCTATTACTCAGCTATGCCATGAGCTACAGGTCTGAAATTTTACTATGTTATAGCTGACCCTAAAGTAGCCGAATAACATATTTATATGAAATTCTCTAAATGCAATAGTTTTCCAATTACAACTGATTTACTCAATAGTGAGAACTTCAAAGTAGCTATTACTCAGCTATGCAAGGAGCCACAGGTCTGGAACTTCACTATGTTATAGCTGACCCCAAAATAGGTGAATAACATATTTAAACAAAATACTCTAAATGCAATAGTTTTCAAGTTATCAGTGATTTACTCAACAGTGATAACCTAAAAGTAGCTATTACTCAGCTATGCCATGAGCTACAGGTCTGAAATTTTACTATGTTATAGCTGACCCAAAAGTAGCCGAATAACATATTTATATGAAATTCTCTAAATGCAATAGTTTTCAAATTACAACGGATTTACTCAACAGTGAGAACTTCAAAGTAGCTGTTACTCAGCTATGCAATGAGCCACGGGTCTGGAACTTCACTATGTTATAGCTGACCCCAAAATAGGTGAATAACATATTTAAACAAAATACTCTAAATGCAATAGTTTTCAAGTTATCAGTGATTTACTCAACAGTGATTACCTAAAAGTAGCTATTACTCAGCTATGCCATGAGCTACAGGTCTGAAATTTTACTATGTTATAGCTGACCCAAAAGTAGCTGAATAACATATTTATATGAAATTCTCTAAATGTAATAGTTTTCCAATTACAACTGATTTACTCAATAGTGAGAACTTCAAAGTAGCTATTACTCAGCTATGCAAGGAGCCACAGGTCTGGAACTTCACTATGTTATAGCTGACCCCAAAATAGGTGAATAACATATTTAAACAAAATACTCTAAATGCAATAGTTTTCAAGTTATAAGTGATTTACTCAACAGTGATAACCTAAAAGTAGCTATTACTCAGCTATGCCATGAGCTACAGGTCTGAAATTTTACTATGTTATAGCTGACCCAAAAGTAGCTGAATAACATATTTATATGAAATTCTCTAAATGTAATAGTTTTCCAATTACAACTGATTTACTCAATAGTGAGAACTTCAAAGTAGCTATTACTCAGCTATGCAAGGAGCCACAGGTCTGGAACTTCACTATGTTATAGCTGACCCCAAAATAGGCGAATAACATATTTAAACAAAATACTCTAAATGCAATAGTTTTCAAGTTATAAGTGATTTACTCAACAGTGATAACCTAAAAGTAGCTATTACTCAGCTATGCCATGAGCTACAGGTCTGAAATTTTACTATGTTATAGCTGACCCAAAAGTAGCTGAATAACATATTGATACAAAATTCTCTAAATGCAATAGTTTTCAAGTTATTTGTGATTTACTCAACAGTGATAACCTAAAAGTAGCTATTACTCAGCTATGCAATGAGCTACAGGTCTGAAATTTTACTATGTTATAGCTGACCCAAAAGTAGCTGAATAACATATTTATATGAAATTCTCTAAATGCAATAGTTTTCCAATTACAACTGATTTACTCAATAGTGAGAACTTCAAAGTAGCTATTACTCAGCTATGCAAGGAGCCACAGGTCTGGAACTTCACTATGTTATAGCTGACCCCAAAATAGGTGAATAACATATTTAAACAAAATACTCTAAATGCAATAGTTTTCAAGTTATCAGTGATTTACTCAACAGTGATAACCTAAAAGTAGCTATTACTCAGCTATGCCATGAGCTACAGGTCTGAAATTTTACTATGTTATAGCTGACCCAAAAGTAGCTGAACAACATATCGATACAAAATTCTCTAAATGCAATAGTTTTCAAGTTATAAGTGATTTTACTCATGATGGAAGTTACTGAAAAGCCCAAAAGTAGCTATTACTCACTTAGCTATTGAGACAGACCCCCAAGTTACTCACCATGTTGTAGCTATGAAAAAAGTAGCTGAATAACATATTTTAACAAAATGCTCTAAATGCAATACTTTTCAAGTTATAAGTGATTTAGTGCATGATTTCATGAATTTTAATGCATTAAAAATAATTTAAAAAAATTATTAAAAAAAAATTAAGACAGATCCAGGTCTCATACTCACACAAGAGAATCTACCTCTGGCCTAGTACATATATGCAAGATATGAGAGAAATCCCTTCAATAGTCACTGAGAAAATTGTGATACAGTGTTGAAATTTTCACACTTTTGGTGGGGGTACCCCCCTTGTAATGTCTCTAGGAAACAGACGAACAGACAGATTTGCATGCCTTGAACAATTTTTCATCCTCGATAGATAAGGTATCTTTTAAAAAAAAACAGCATGTCTCTAGGCCTTGTAGTTTTGGAGGAGAAGTTGTTCACGCGGACGCGTACGCCCACGCCGCAGAGTGACGACATAAAAAATATATTCCTCTCCCAAAAAAGTGGGCATTTTGAATTTTCGAATTTTTGCCAAAAATGCAAATTTAAACACAAATTTTCTTATATCTCCTTAACCGTGCGAGATAGAGCAATTTTGTCGAAATTTTCGACCCACAGGGTATCTTAGCAAACTACTCTTTGTACTTTTCAAAAAAAATTTTTCCCCTTAAAAATGGCGACCATTTTTAATTTTTGCATTTTTTAGCAAAAATGCAAAAACACAAACTTGCTTCTATCTCCTTAATCGTGTGAGATAGAGCGATTTTGTCGAAATTTTCAACCCCCAGGGTATCAATTAAAAAAAATATATGTACATTCCTCTCCCCAAAAATGGCGGCCATTTTGAATTTTTGCCAAATTTGGTATCAGTGCATTTTAAGGAAAGGAAATTAAGATATTTGAACAAAATTAGGTATGGAAGATTATTGGGTCAATAGCTTGCTTGGTATTGCTTTTGGGAGTCATTTAGCTAGGTAGTTAGCTATTGCAAGTGCTATTTAGTTTTCTCTTCAATTAAAGGAGATATCTTAGCCAAATTTTGGTATGGAGGATTACAGGATTCATAACTTGCCTGGTATAGCTTTGGGGTGTTATAGCTCCATAACTTTGCTCTTAATAGCTAAATAGCTATTTTATTTATTGTTTGTATTTAGGGGACGGGAAGAGAGAGTGGATCTGCCGGCTCCCACATTTTCTATTGCTTATAGCTCGGCAACCACTTTGTGGATTCTCTTCAAATTTTGCATATGTATGCAGTGGCCCTGGGAAAATTTTTTGAATATGTGTCATGACATTTCAACCAATCAGAGAAGTCACATGACCAAAAACATGTTTTTGAAAGGGATGTGCTTGTCCGGATGATATCTTAAAAAGCGCTTCACTTATTGACATGAAATTTGGCAAGTGGGTTTGATATATGGATGTCTGGAAATCATTAACTTTTCGAAGTGATCCAATACAAAATGGCCAACTTATTAACAATTAACTAAACGTCATGATTTTTCTTAATGCTGAAAATGAAGTCTTTAATATCTCGGAAACGGTGCGAGATAGAACTATTTCGACAAAAATTTTCTACCCCAGGGTATCTCAGAGTGTACTGGCAACTTTTCCCAAAAATCACTTTCCCGCCACTTTTGGCGCCCATCTTGAATTTCTGCGTAAAACGCAAAAACACTTATCTCGGAAACGGTGCGAGATACAGTGATTTCGACTACATTTTTTACCCACAGGGTATCTGCAGAGTCTACTGGTGACTTTTCTCAAAAATAACTTTCCCGCCACTTTTGGTGGCCAAGTTGAATTTTTGCGTAAAACACAAAAGCGCATTTATCTTGAAAATGATGCGAGATAGATCGATTTTGACGAAATTTTTGACCCGCTCTGTATATACAGAGTCTACTGGCGACTTTTCCCAAAAATCACTTTTCCGCCATTTTTAGTGGCCAAGTTGAATTTTTGCGTAAAACGCAAAAGCGCATTTATCTTGAAAATGGTGCGAGATAGATCGATTTTGACGAAATTTTTTACCTGCACTGTACATACAGAGTCTACTGGTGACTTTTCCCAAAAAATTACTTTTTCGCCATTTTTGGCAGCCATCTTGAATTTTTGCGTAAAACACAAAAATGCATTTATCTTGGAAACGGTGCGAGATAGAGCGATTTCGATGAAAATTTTGACCCACAGGGTATCTGCAGAGTGTAGTGGCGACATTACACAAAATCGCTTTCCCGCCATTTATGGCGGCCATCTTGAATTTCTGCGTAAAATGCAAAAAGGCATTTATCTCTGGAACGGTGAATCGGGAATCTTGAAATTCTGTGTAAAATTGAAAAAAAAAATGCATATTCATCTACTGGTGACTTTTCCCAAAAATCGTTTTCCCGCCACAAGCAAATTTTTTGAACCCTGTGGCTACTAGAGAAGTTACATGTAGTGCCTCTGAAAAATGTTGAATCTCCCGAATTTTGGCAGCCATCTTGAATTTTGGCGGAAATTGAAAATGTTGTTTATTTCGAAAACCGTAAATAGAGCAATTTCAAGCTAATTTTCGACCATTTGGATATTAGAGATCCTTGGTATATTGCCTCTGAAAAATGTCAAATTTCTCAAATTTCGCCCACCATCTTCAATTTTGTCGGAAATTGAAAATCTTGGTTATCTCAAAAACCTTTAGAGACAGTGATTTTGTGCAAATTTTGAACCAATGCAAAAAGGCATGAAGCTGAAATAATTTACATGTATACTAATAAATATTTAAGCATCATTGATATATTTTACAAACGAAACAGGGTCTTGTAAGACTACTGTACAATTGTTACAAAACATTCGTGGGGTGGACAATTACACATGATAATGTGCGTTCTTCTATGCTATCCTGTTTCTTTTCATATGTTGCAGCTACACTTAACGGGGTGTCCTATTTCTATTTTTTTTTAATTTTTGCTTAAAAGAAATATAATAGACCTTTGTCTCTTTTGTGCACTAATCTTGTTTAAAAGGCTTTCCTTTAATGATTAGATCTGAGGAAGTGTAGCCTACCCTTTGAAGATTAGATCTAAGGGGTATTAAAGTAACTGTCAATTTAAAAAGGTTGAAGCCATCCCAAAGGTTACAAAAAGAAGTGAGCTAATTACAATTAAATCCAACTTACCAGTGGTGAGGCTTTCTTTTAATGACATCTGAGGATTGTAGCCAACCATTTGAGGATTAGATCTAAGGGTTATTTCAATGCCTGTCATAGTCATAAATCTTATGATAATGCGAACAAGTAAATAACAACAGTGATATCAACATTTGCAATTACCAATGTAAATAAACTACCAATGTGGTTTAGTGTTAGAAGCTCTTAATGTTATAAAATATATGTTGTAATTTAGTCTCACCAAGATGCTATCTCAAATTTTTAATATATGTAAATACAAATATTAACAAATACTAAACTAATATTGTAGCTTAACCATAGTATGATCATGTTAGATTTTATAAGAAAATGTTACAAGAATTATAATAACCTGCACATCACCAGCAGACTTTAGGTTAAAGTACAACCATTGAGGAATTTTAATACAATGTTTCAATAAAAATGAAAAAAAAAATTTTTTTTTCACTGTAAATGAGAATAAACATTTCGTACATTTAGTTGTCCATTTCATGAAATGGTCAGTAGATTTCTTATCCATTTCACGAAATGGACAAATATTTTATCCATTTTGCCAATTTCACGAAATTTCATATTTTTAAATGTAAAATGCATTTTTATGAATAAAAATGTATATACTTACCATGTGAAAACACTTGGGTAAGCTTTGCTTGGCATTCGGTGACCGCCACGTACACCATACATAGAATTTAAAGTATGAGGGGAGACCCTCTTTAAACCTATATACTTGCTACCCTTTGACCCCTGGTGACCTAGTTCACTCTGCCATGCGCATTAATACAGAAATAGTTCATTCTTTTTGTGAATAAACATAAATGCTGGAAAAAGGTCTAAAGAAGCGGGGCATGCGGGAGGGTGATTTGCTGTTTTCATATGGTAAGTATATACATTTTTATTCATAAAAATGCATTTTACATTTAAAAATATGAAATTTTATTTCATAAAAATGTAAATATACTATACCATATGAAAACACTTGGGTTGAATGCCCACATGGAAGGATGGTGGGAAAAAAGACAGACTAAGGAGGAAACCACCCATGGTTAAAGTGCACTAAAATAGGAAAATTCCTGGTGCATAACCAAAACCCCTGTGATGAAGGTGCAACTTGACTAAGTGTGAAGTAGAGAACTACTTATTACCTTCAGCACTGCTGTCTACACCCAAGAGGTCAGCTCTAGGAGGATAAGCACAAAAGTGTCAAAACCCAGAAGATGTGCCAAAAGTACACTACCAAACACGGTCCCCAAAAAAGGAAGTCCCCAAAAAGGGAATACCCCCCCCCTTTTCTGAGGCTAAGAAGCCTCAGAAAGGATCAAGAAAAAGGAAGATCAAGTAGAAAGGGAGACTACACGTTGTGCAGCCACAATATCCCCCAATCTATAGGAATCCTCGAGATTCTTGAGAGCAACATTCCTAAAGTAGAAGGATGTAAAAGTGGAATGACTCTTCCACGTGCAAGATCTCATGATGTCCAGGAGTGGGATTCCACCCCTAAAGGACCAGGAAGCAGCCTGTGCCCTGACATCATGAGCCTTAACACCATGAAGAGATGCATTCTCTGTGGAACAGTTCTTAAGGGTGAAATGGATTAAGTCTTTAATCCAATTGGAAATCGTCTGGGCAGCGATGTCACCCTGTTTTGACTTCAAGAGTGAAACAAAGAGAAGAGATCTACCATGCCTAAGGTCAGAAGTCCTAGACAGATAATGTCTAAGGGCCCTGACAGGACATAGAGACCTGTCCTCTGTATCCTGTTGACCAAGGCACTTAGTCAAAGCAGGAATTTCAATTTCCGAAAAAATTGAAGCACCCTCTGAAGCTAACTGGTTCTTAGCCAGAAAAGCAGGATCGGTTTTAAGGATGACCTTTGACCATCCTTTAGAGTGAGAACAACCCTTAAAAGTAAAGGCATGAACCTCACTCCTTCTCCTTCCAGATGCAAGGGCAATAAGAAAGACCGTCTTCCAAGTGAGGAACTTTGGCTCAGCAAGAGACAAAGGTTCAAAAGGAGCCTTGGTAAGAGCCTGCAAAACCAAGGTCAAGTCCCAGGAAGGAATGTGACGAGAAGTCTTAGGCCTGGACTTGTAAAAGCTTTGAATGAGTCTTTTGAGCTCCTTATTAGAACCCAACTCCAAATCTGCATCAAGCTTCACGGAGAGAGCTGACCTATATCCCTCTATAGTCTGAGGAAGTAATTTCTTTTCAGACAAAAAAAAAACAAAAAAACTCAGCTATGATGGGGACAGTAGGGTGCATGGCAGAGAAGCCATGTTCCTCACACCAAGTACAGAAGCCGTTCCACTTTGCTTCATACACTGATTTAGAAGACTTTCTAATAGGACTCAAAATCCTATTAGTCACTTCCTGAGAAAACCCTTTTTCTCTAAGGAGACTTCAGCCAAAAGGCATGAAGGTTTAGACTCCTTAGATTTTGATGAAACACCTCGAGATGAGGTTGCTTTAAGAGATTTTCTTTTAGAGAAAGAGCGATTGGTCTTCTTATTGACAGTGCCAATAGATCTTGAAGCCACTCTTTGGTTTCCCAGAGAGGGGCCACAAGAAGCATCCTGCAGCTCTGAGAGTTGATTAACTTCTTGACCACAAGTGGACAAAGAGCTGTAGGAGGGAAGGAGTAGAGATGAAATTCGGACCAATTCATCTCCAGGGCATCTACTGCCAGAGCCTTGGGATCTGGCACTGGAGAAACGTACTGGGGAAGCTTGTGATTGAATCTTGTTGCAAAAAGATCTATCTGAGGTTGGAAGTCTATTTGTGACAGCCACCTGAAGATCTTGGGATTGAGAGACCACTCTGTATGAAGGGTCTGTTGAGACCTGGAGAGTTGGTCTGCCACAAGATTCATGACCCCTGGAACGTCTCTTGCTGTAAGAACAACCTTGTTCTTGTGACAGAAGGCAAACAGGTGCCAAGTCAGGGCAAACATGTCCCAGGAGCGAGTGCCCCCTAGTTTGTTTATGTAAGCACAGACAGTTGTGTTGTCTGAGGCTACCTGAATAATCCTTTGATGAAGGGATAACTGAGGGACAAAGGTCTTGAGAGCCAGGAGCACAGCTTTGAGCTCCAGAACATTGATGTGCAGGTTGGACTGCTGAGTCGACCAATGACCTTGGGCAATCATGTGAGCACAATGAGCTCCCCAACCCTGAGCTGAGGCATCCGTGTAAATGGATGTTACATATTTGGGTGGGTGCAGTGGAGCTTGCGCCATGACATTGTTCCTCAGTAACCACCACCTTAGATGAACCTTCACTGAAGGGTCCAAGGAGAATGGAGAATCCAGGGCACTTTTCAGGTGGCAATTGTAATTCCTCCTGAGATGAAATTGAAGGTGTCACATATGAAGGCGACCCTGAGGTACTAACTTCTCTGTAGAGGCTAGTAGACCCAAAAGGTGCATAACCTGGCGTGAAGTAGTATGGGGGTTGAAAAGCAGAGGATGAATAGCCTCCTGAATGGACAGGAACCTGGCCTCTGTTGGATAACAAACCCCCTTGGACAGGTCGAAAACCTGGCCCAGGAAGGTGAAAACTTGCTTTGGAAGCAAATCTGACTTCTCCCTGTTTACAATCCACCCCAGTTTGTGAGTCAACTCCAACAAAGTTAGAGTTGCAGAATGAGCCTCCTGACAACTGTTGGCTTTGATAAGCCAATCGTCTAGGTACATGTGAACTGAGATGTCCAACCTCAAGGCCATCCTTTTCACTTCCTTGACTAAGGTAGTGAATTCCCTGGGAGCTGTGGCTAGGCCAAAAGGCATAGCCACAAACTGGTACACTTTGCCCAAGACTTGAAATCTGAGCAGTTTGTGAACCGAAGGAGCCATGGGAATGTGGAAGTATGCATCCTTGAGGTCCAGAGATGTTGTCCACTGGCCAACTTGAAGGGAGTTTCTGATGGACTGAGTAGTTTCCATCCTGAAAGTGGGGAAGTCCAGATAAAGATTTAAATGACTCAAATCTATTACTGGCCTCCATCCTCCAGTCTTCTTTGCCACAAGGAAAAGTCTGCTGTAGAAAGCCAGAGATGAAGAATCCCTGGCCTCCTGGATTGCTCCTTTGAGCAGCATATCCACAACAGCTAGGCAAAGAACTACATTCTTCTCTAGGGAAGAATACTGGCTGTTTATCAAAGGAACCCTGGATAAAGGAATTCGAACTGAACCTATTGGAAGTTGAAGTCCAAATTCCAGGGTCTTGATAACAGAAGGATGGGCCCCTAGAAACTTCCAATTGAGATGGAAATAACCCAGTCGACCTCCCACTGGCAAAGTGGTGGGGTCTGGAGGTATGAGTGGGACCTTGGAGAGTTCCAAGGGCACTCTTACCTCCTGTAGGACATCATTGTTGAGATTGAGGTTGGGGCTTTTTGCCCCTACCCCTGGAAGACTTTCCACCACGTGGTTTATTGGAACCTCGAAAGGAACCAGAACCAGAAGTAGAACCCTTCTGAACTTTCCTATCCTGAGAATCCCTATGTTGGGATTGATGTCTTTTGAAAGACTTGCCCCTGGATGCAGAAGCAGAAAGTTGTTTGGACACTCCTTTAGTCAGGACAGACTGGAACTGTTCCTGTTTATACTCTTTAGTGTGGGAATAAAGAGCCTTCAAGGCAGATTCACCAAAGAGAGAAGGACCATAGATAGGATGAGACCTAAGCTCCCTAACAATATGATCTGGCACATGTTTAGGGACTGTGGAAAGAAAGGAATCCCTCCTTGCCAAGGTCACAGTAGAGATAGAATGGGTGATGGAAGCCAACAAATCAATTAAGTGAAACTTCACCTGATTGATCAGCAAAGAATTGACGTCCAAGGCCTGCTGAATGTCCAGAGAAAGGTTAGACTCACTTTGGTCAACCAACTTCACTAAGTTGGTATGATTGACCGACAAAGCCTCTCGGAAGAAGTCCAGGGAATTCAGAATCATTAAATCTGACCTGAGACTCTTCTCCAAGGCATGAGCTATATTCCTGGACAAGTAAATCTCCTTTTTAGGAGATGGCAAACCTGACCCCTGATCCGGATCTTTCAAAAGATCAGACCAAACATCAGAAGCCATGGGTTTGTACCTGGCAAAACTAAGCTTTGAGGGTTTGTTTGGGAAAATTCTCAACTTCCTCAACTTAGTTTGGGAAGCTCCAACATTAGAAGAGTGTGAATGCAAATCGGATAGATAAGCATCAGCCATCTTGAAGGAACTCTTGAGTCTAGAACTGATGGGGAGACTCATGGGTGAGGACTTTGATTGGTCGGGGTAGAGCTCCGAGCAATCCTCAGGATCGTGATTTTGAACCGAAGGCCTGGAGATCTTATCTGATAAGACCTCAAAGACAGAGTCTAAGGCCTCCCTGTAGTCCCTATTGACCGACTGGACATAAGGGATGTTTGGCATTGAATCTACGACCTGCAGCTCAGCCTCAAGATTAACCTGAGTCTGAAGTGAGTCCTGAGAGTCATTCATACTCGCACCCGAAGGTTGCGACAGATCCTGACTAGCCAGTGGCTGTTGAGTAACAGCAGGGTTGGCAATACCCTGAACCCTATCTAACATGGATGACATGAAAGATGAGAAAGTATTGAAGAAATCAGCCTGAGGCTGATAAGGGGGCCTGTGGAATGATTGGTCATAAACAGGATAGCCTGCCGGCACCGGGACAGCCTAAATAGGCTGAGCTGAGGGAAAAAAGTTACCCACAGAAACCGGTTGCTGGGAAATCGGTCTACCCAAAGAATTCGAGGAATTCACAGACCAAGATGACATTACACAGGGTTGTGGGGGTAAAGGCACACCAGTCACTGCACGTGACTCCACCGGTGGGGATTGACTAACCCCCAAAAGCCAAGAAGTGCATGCTTCTAAAGAAGTCATACCAGGCTGTAAGCCAGAAGGCAAGGTGGAGAAACACGAACCAGAGGAAACTGAAATACTGGTATTTAAAAGGGGAGGATCCATAAGGAACCAAGTGTGGTAGGTAGTTGTGAAAAAACACAAATATTTGAATTTTGTGACACTTGAGAAAAATAATTGCTCTGAAAACAAAGTACACATAATGAACATAATAATGAAGCAAAAGAATAAGGAAATATGCTGTACTCACTGAAAGAATGACTATTCTTCAGAAAGTTCACGGTTAACCTCCATTTTGAATGTGACGTCACAGTCACGTGATCTGGTGAAAATTTTCGTACAACAGCTAAAGTTTAATGTCAAAAGTGCGGTGATTCGAAGAATTTCAAAGAATGAATGAAGGAATACCCTGAATAGGTGAAAATAAATATTTAGAACTAAAAATCTAATGAAAACCACCAGGGAAATGACTATTTCCGAAGGGAAACCTACATCCACACCTCGTGACAACATGAGCTAAGTTACGAAAAGGACAAGAAATATTGCAAAAAACAAGCAATAAAAACACCAGAAATCGATAAAATCGAATAAAAATGAAGGAAAAGTGATTAAGAACAGCATAAACGTACTTACAGAGCACCACAACACCTAGCAGGTCTTAAAATTTGAGCAGCAAAAATGCCGAGTTGAGAGTTCAACCGCCACAAAAAGAATGAACTATTTCTGTATTAATGCGCATGGCAGAGTGAACTAGGTCACCAGGGGTCAAAGGGTAGCAAGTATATAGGTTTAAAGAGGGTCTCCCCTCATACTTTAAATTCTATGTATGGTGTACGTGGCGGTCACCGAATGCCAAGCAAAGCTTACCCAAGTGTTTACATATGGTATAGTATATTTACATTTTTATGAAATAAAATGGACAATTTCATACCTGGGTCATAACATATATACCGGTAGTTGCACCTTAGAGTCTGTAAGATGACGACACTATCAAAGTTATTATTAGATTAAATTAGTGATGTGACTTACACAATGTTTTGAAGGCAACATTAAACCACAGATTAATCAAAAATCAATCTTTAGTCTTGAAATATAATATTTACATGAGAGGCTTCAAGAGCACACCATGATGTATAAAATTTTAGCCCAACCATAGCAACCATAGCCCAGTTTAGTTGAAGTCTTTTTAATTCCCTTTTTAATTCAAATTTTTCTTTCCCTCTTATCTTTCTTTAAAACTATAGGGGCGGGACAAATTTTTGGGATACTTTGCGGAGACCTTAAGCTTTACTTCAGGTAACCTTAAGCATTTTTCAAAAGCACCCCGTTATCGCGTTTCGGAAAAAAACACACACACCTGTGCTATAAAATTTATTAGGTACATTCTGGACCTATATCCGCAGGTTGGAAAGGATTTTCTGATCAATCAGACCATAGTTGCTTAATGGGAGGCATTTTATTTTCATAAATTTGTTTAAAATGGGTACTTGGTCTGTATCTCAAAAATGGTCAGGATTTCGGCATTTTCTTGGAATAACTTATTCAGCGACTTTTTGATAATCTTTCACATGCTGAAGTTTTAGCTCTGTATCTGCAATCTTAAGTTTACCTTAATTTCAAAAACGGGAGTTTTAGTCCTCCAGTTCACTTAGTTTTTCACTTTTTTCTTAGCATATATATTAAGATTTACCAAAGGATTATCCTGACTTTATGGTGACCCTAAACTGTTAATATAATTGGAGCTATGGCCCCCCTAAAGTCATAAAATTTGGAATAAAGCCATCTGGTTCCTTTCTTTTTCCATATTTAATGTATATTGAAGTAGATCAAAAGAAGACTTACTACCTTACGATTTAAATAATAATGATGTTATGGCCATCTTAAACTTAAAATGTAGGGTTTTTCAGCCCTAAGCTCAGTTAATGTTTAAATTTTTAAAATAAAACTTGGCACATTTATAAAGGTTGGCAGAAAGGTACATTCTCATGTTATGGTCACCTTAAAGTCACAATATAAATGAAGTTATGGCCACCTTACAGTGAAAAAAGGAAGTTTTCAGCCTCCATCTATCTTATTGTTCAACTGACCTCAGCTAGACTTTATGCACTTAAACGGGTGACAAAAGGGACATTCTTATTTTATGGTCACCTTAAAATCCCAATATGAATGAAGTTATGGCCACCTTGCAGTGAAATTATGGAGTAATTACTCTCCAGCTATCGTATTGTTTAGCTGACCTCAGTTAAATTTTGCAAACTTATTAAAGATGAAAATAGGGACATTCTTATTTTCTTTCCACCTTGGAGTTGCAATACAAGTACAGTCATGGCTACCTTGAAGTAAAAATGAGGGTTTTCAGCTCCCAACCTACTTAATGTTCAATGACATCAGTTCAACTTGACACATTGATTAAGTTTAAGGAAGACTTTTAATGACCTTTTTCCTTAAAAGTTTTTATGTCGGCTGACTTATCAGTTAGCTGACATTATGGCATCACTCTGCGGCATCCGTGTGAACAACTTCTCTTCCAAAAATACAAGACCCAGAGACCTGCTGTTTTTTTTTAAAAGATACCCTATCTATCGAGGATGATAAATCGTAAAATCCATGCAGATCGGTCTCTTTGTTTGTTCCCCAGAGCCATTAGAAAAGAGGTATCCCCACCCAAAGTCTGAAAATTTCAACACTTTATCACAATTTTCTCATTGACTATTGCAGGAATTTCTCTCATATCTTGCATATATGTACTAGGCCACCAGTAGATTCCCTTGTGTGAGTATCAGGCCTGGATCTTTCTTAGTTATTTTTTATGAATTTTTGATGCATTAAAATTTGTGTATTCATGCACTAAATCACTTATAACTTGAAAAGTATTATATTTAGATCATTTTGTTAAATGTGTTTTTGATGTGGTTTTGTGTCAGTTATAGTAAAATTTCATAACTGTAGCCCCTTACATAATTAGGTAATTGCTGTAAAACCTAAACATTCTACTGCAGTAAATAATCTTTTTCTCACCTGCATTTTATTTCAGTGAGGGGAGTGAGGAAGAGGCAGTCTTTTTCTGCATAGATCTGCCCCCTCCCCACTCCCCCTCACTCAAATAAAAATGCACGTGAGAAAAGAATTGCCTCTGTGTATTGGGGATGGTGGGGGAGTGAGATGGGGAAGTGAGATTATGTGTGTGTGTGTGTTGTAAGTCTCACTTCCCCCCATTCAAACAAAGAGGAGAATATGTGTGCAATGTGTGCATCTTTTCTGTCTTGCAAAAGAAAAAGAAACTGTAAGAAAATGGAAAGGTTCACTCTCACTGAGCTTTATCAAGCCTAGCTATGCATGCTGTTATTCTGCTTACAGTCTAATACTGCAACTGATACAGTTTTTAGATAATCCACTTTCTCATCAGATACAAAACACAGTAAAGCTTACCTTCTCCTTACAGTCTCATACCACAACTACTACAGCTTTATTAACTCAAGTCTCCATCCAGGCCGCTCGTTTTTGTTAGCAAAAACCTTTTTCTAGTTTTATATATGAACAAAGCAAGGTAGTTTTTGAGGCAGGTCAAGAATTTTTAAAGAAATCAGGGTGGTTTTCGCATTTTATAAAAGACACAAGGCCATACCTTAATTATTATCTCTTCATATTTTTTTGTAAATAGTTCTTCCTGTGAGAAGGCTGATTTTAATCTTTGTTGATTTTGCATTTTCGCTCCAGCAAACTATTGTTTCTGAACAATATAATATTGTAAATAAACTACTAAATTTATATATGCTGGTTAGTCATTCACAATAATAAGCTAGACCTACTCATCGGAGAACCGATGCAAATTTGTATCCACTGGAAAGACAACTCACCAAAGCCAGTGAACCATCGCTTGACCTTGAAGGAGGGGCCCACGGTCAAATCTGACCACACCACAAGATTCCCAGTCTATGATTTGCTATAGGTTGGTTTACCATCCCAAACCTCTAGGACCAATAATAAGCCCGTTATAAGCACTTTCAAGTTTGGCTATCCTCGTTTGACCTTGAAGGAGGGACCCAAGGTCAAATCCGACCACACCACAAGATTCCCAGCCCATGATTTGCTATAGGTTGGTTTACATTCCCAAACCTCTAGGACCAATAATAAGCAAGATATAAGCACTTTTAAGTTTGGCTATCCTCGTTTGACCTTGAAGGAGGGGCCCAAAGTCAAATCTGAACACACCACAAGATTCCCAGTCCATGATTTCCTATAGGTTGATTTGCCATCCCAAACCTCTAGGACCAATAATAAGCAAGTTATAAGCACTTTTAAGTAGGGCTGTGACGGGTGCTGAAAAACGGCATCGAGTACTTGCCCTCTGACAACCGGCCCGAATTCAAGTAACCGCGAGATTTAGTACCTGCCATTAGAAATCTTCTGTAAACAAATAGTCGGTTCCGGAAACAAAACTTTTGAAGAAAAACGTCTTCTATTTGACCATATATTATAGGATATGGAGTAAATTGTATGTTTTCAAGCGAAAATAACAACTTTAATTGATATTATGTGACGGAAATACTGAAATGTAGCATATTTTACACAAGCATTTGATTACGTGGGCAATAATACAATACCTCGCGAGTAACCGAGCTTTTAAAATGGACTCGAGTACAAGCCAAGACCGCCTCGTACACCGAGGCTCAAGTACTCGTTCGCAGCTTGGCTATCCTCGTTTAACCTTGAACGAGGGGCCCAAGGTAAAATCTGAACACACCAGAAGATTCCCAGCCCATGATTTTCTATAGGTTGGTTTACCATCCCAAAACTCTAGGGCCTATAATAAGCAAGTTATAAGCACTTTCAAGTTTGGATATCCTCGTTTGACCTTGAAGGAGGGGCCCAAGGTCAAATCCGACCACACCACAAGATTCCCAGCCCATGATTTGCTATAGGTTGGTTTACCATCCCAAACCTGTACAACGAATAATAAGCAAGATATAAGCACTTTTAAGTTTGGCTATCCTCGTTTGACCTTGAAGGAGGGGTCCAAAGTCAAATCTGAACACACCACAAGATTCCCAGTCCATGATTTCCCATAGGTTGGTTTACCATCCAAAACCTCTAGGACCAATAATAAGCAAGTTAGAAGCACTTTCAAGTTTGGCTATCCTCGTTTAACCTTGAACAAGGGGCCCAAGTTCAAATCTGAACATACCAGAAGATTCCCAGCCCATGATTTCCTATAGGTTGGTTTACCATCCCAAACCTCTAGGACCAATAATAAGTGAGTTATAAGCACTTTTAAGTTTGGCTATCCTCGCTTGACCTTGAAGGAGGGGCCCAAGGTCAAATCCGACCACACCACAAGATTCCCAGCCCATGATTTGCTATAGGTTGGTTTACCATCCCAAACCTCTACGACCAATAATAACCAAGTTACAAGCACTCTTAAGTTTGGCTATCCTCGTTTGACCTTCAAGGAGGGGTCCAAGGTCAAATCTGACCACATCAGAAGATTCGCAGCACATGATTTGCTATAGGTTGGTTTCACATTGCAAACCTCTAGGCCCAATAATAAGGGAGATATAAGCACTTTTAAAGTCCTCTATGTGGGTTACTTCGGCACTCCGTGGATGACCTTGAATTAAGAGCTTCAAGGTCAAATGTCTGCAAGGTTGTAGAGGACATATATATCTGTCATACATATCACCTATGAAGAGATTCAACTTTCTACCTCTGACAAACAGCCAGTAGAAAAATGTAGATAATTTTCAAAGAAATGCCCATGGCGGCCATCTTGTTTTTCAGAATGAGGCTAATTTCAGTCCCAGAGAAGCTAACCCCCCAATGAAGATATCCTGCAAATTTGGTGAACTTAGCTGGTGTACTTTTCCTCTGAGAGCGTTAACGCTGAAAATCTCTCTACACGCGGTGGCGGCGACGTAGCGAACGCTGAAACCAAAGTATCCACCATATGCCTCCGGTGGATACAATAATAAAAAATAACAGTAGCCCAGTGGTCATTATTAGCCATCATTTCTCAGATAATAGTTAGATTTCAATCCTTTATGTTCAAATCAGGGAATTGATGAGAATTTTGGAGAAGCCTGTCTGCATATAACAGTCTTTGCAAAATTTGAAATATAACTAGTCTCCAGTATGAGCAATGTATATGTCATTTTAGCAAATGGAAAATATGTTATTTATTAAATATGATTTTTTTTCTTTATCACCATCCCTGATAAATTGATAATAGCAGTAATAGTAATAATAGCAGTGGTTTCTATTGCCTGGTATTTATTAAATACAAAAACAATTCACTTAGCTCTCACAATTGCAGGCATCAGTTTGATTCTGCCTGTCAGTAATAACACCAAATTGTAAGGGAATTGTAATAACAATAATACCAGAAAAGTACTTTATTCAAGCTATGAATTTAAGATAACTGCAAATTTCAGTTGAAATGACCTGGTATTCATTTGTGCTTTAAAGGTAGGTCTTCTTAAAGAGTGAAACTGCAATGACAATGAAGTATATTGATAAGAATACTCAGATATGGTCACTTTGCTCTCACCTGTGTGGTATGATCATTTGGTTCTCACCTGTGTGATATGATCACTTGGCTCTCACCTGTGTGATATGATCACTTGGCTCTCACCTGTGTGATATGATCACTTGGCTCTCACCTGTGTGATATGATCACTTGGCTGTCACACTGTGTGATATGATCACTTGGCTGTCACACTGTGTGATATGATCACTTGGCTCTCACCTGTGTGATATGATCACTTGGCTGTCACACTGTGTGATATGATCACTTGGCTGTCACACTGTGTGATATGATCACTTGGCTCTCACCTGTGTGATATGATCACTTGGCTCTCACCTGTGTGATATGATCACTTGGCTCTCACCTGTGTGATATGATCACTTGGCTGTCACACTGTGTGATATGATCACTTGGCTCTCACCTGTGTGATATGATCACTTGGCTCTCACCTGTGTGATATGATCACTTGGCTGTCACACTGTGTGATATGATCACTTGGCTCTCACCTGTGTGATATGATCACTTGGCTCTCACCTGTGTGATATGATCACTTGGCTGTCACACTGTGTGATATGATCACTTGGCTGTCACACTGTGTGATATGATCACTTGGCTCCCACCTGTGTGATATGATCACTTGGCTCTCACCTGTGTGATATGATCACTTGGTTCTTACCTGTTTGATTTGATCACTTGGCTCTCACCTGTGATAGGATCACTTGGCTCTCACCTGCGTGATATTTCCTTTGAATATGCCTCCCTGTGATAACAGTAACACTACTAATGCTGGCTGTCTTACTGTTGTAGGTGTTTTTGTGTGGGATGTGGAGGGAAACCGTTACTTTGACTTCCTTAGTGCATACAGTGCAGTCAACCAGGGTCACTGTCATCCCCGTATTGTGGAAGCACTCACCTCTCAGGCACAGGTAATAAAGAATAAGAAAATGTGATATTTCTCACAGCTTATGAAATGTGCCAGTCAGGACAATCTTAGATACAAACCTACAGAAAGGAAAACTCTTAAGAATTTCTTATAATTAAGTGTCCCACGAGGGACGCTTGTTTGTATATAGGAGAAGTGACTCCGCCGGATCCGCATTTTTTTTTTTCGCAATAGCTTTGCAGCCATAAGGCGGATTCTTTTCATATTTGGCAGGTGTATGCAGTAGCCCTGGAAAATTTTTCTGAATATGCTGCGATGACATTTTCACAAATTGTCACAATTGACCTTTTCCTTTTTTTTGGAAGGGCGTCCTTGTCCAGATGATAACTTACAAAGCATTTTATCTATCCACCTGAAATTTAGCAAATACCTTCCTCATATAAAGATCTGGGCAACATTAAATTTTGACAGGGATAGGTTAAGAAATGACTGAGTTATTGATGATTAATTAAGCATTAACAATTTTCTTAACGAGTAAAACACAAAACTGCTTGTATCTCTTTAACCGTGTGAAATAGAGTGATTTCGTCGAAATTTTCGACCCACAGGGTATCTAAGCAAACTACTCTCTCCAATTTTCCGAAAATTTTCTCCTCCCCAAAAGTGGGGGTTATATTCAATTTTTCAATTTTTGACAAAAAATGCAAAACACAAAATTGGAAATATAGGCTCATAAGGTACACGTATAGAACAATACTGATATATGAGTACTTTTTGAAACCATTTTCTTCATAAAATAAAAATTTACTAGTGGGATTTCAGCAAAATTTTTGACCCACAGGATATCTGTGAAGACTAGCCTTTCCAAGTTTCAACAAATATTTCACTTGCCAAAAATGGCGGCCATTTTGAATTTTCGAATTTTTTTTCAAAAATGCTAAACACAAAAATCCTTGTATCTCAAAAACCGTGCTAGATAGAGCGATTTCAACGAAATTTTTTACCCATAGGGCACCTCTTCTGAGTACCTGGCCCAGTTTTGTCCTGCCAAAAATGGCCGCCATTTTGAATTTTCAGATTTTTCGCAAAAATCACAAAACACAAAAATGCTTGTATCTCGAAAACCGTGCCAGATAGAGCGATTTCGGCAAAATTTTTTACCCACAGGGTATCTATGAAGACTAGCCTTTCCAAGTTTTAACGAATATTTCACTTGCCAAAAAATGGCGGCCACTTTAAATTTTCGAATTTTTTTCAAAAATCGCAAAACACAAAAATGTTTGTATCTCGAAAACCGTGCCAGATAGAGCGATTTCGGCAAAATTTTTGACCCACAGGGTAACCATGAAGTCTAGCCTTTCCAAACTTCAATGAATATTTCACTTGCCAAAAACATTTTGACCCATAGGGTAACTCTGCTGAGTAGCTGACCCAATTTTCAAAAAAATTTTGGTCCCACCAAAATTGGCAGCCATTTTGAATTTTTTGCAAAAATTGCAAAACACAAAAATGCTTGCATCTTGAAAACCGTGCTAGATAGAGCAATTTCAACAAAAAAACCCTATTTTCAAAAACATTTTGTCCAACCAAATGAATTTTCGAATTTTTCGCAAAAATTGCAAAACACAAAAATGCTTGTATCTCGAAAACCGTGCCAGATAGAGCGAATTCGGCAAACTTTTTGACCCACATGTTATCCGTGAAGACTAGCCATTCCAAGTTTCAACGAATATTTCACTTGCCAAAACTGGTGGCCATTTCTTTGGGTATGTAAGCAAACTACTCTACCCAATTTTCAAAAAAAATTACCCTTCCCAAAAATGGGGGTCATTGTCAATTTTCAAATTTGTGACAAAAAGTGCAAAACACCAAATTGCCGCTGTCTCCTTAACCGTGCAAGATAGAGCAATTTCATCAAAATTTTTGAAACACACTGTATCCAAGATAACTACCCTGCCCACGAACCACTTTTCCTATATTCTGGCTTTGTTGAGCTATAAGCAAAACTTTCTTACATGATTAAGCTGCCATTGTTTCTCCTTTTCGGGACGCTTTCTTTGTGCCATGCAAAAACAATCGCTTTGTTTTGCAAGTGATCCTCTAGTTAATTATTCTGTTAAAATGATTAATGGCATATATCTTTTTTGGCTAGGGGAGAAATAGTCATATGCATTAACATTGACTTTCTAACAATCATATGAACCAAAAAAATACTATTTAATTTTATTATGTGTGTTTGTGTCCCATATATATATATTTTAATAAATTTTTAATTTGAATGAATTGCATTAATATGTGAAAATTAATAATTTAATATCCCAGTCTAATTCAAGATCGGGTCATAAATAATTGTTGAGTGATAAATTATCTCATTATTTGTGAAATATTTCCTATTTTTATCTTCCGCTGACCGAAGGTGGGGACTGGGAGGTTATGAAACACCTTTCATGTGGGTGTGCATGCATGTGTCCGGTCATCAACTTTTTACATAAACCTTTATGTCTCATTTATGAAGATATCTTGACAAAATTTGCAGAGAATGATTGTGGCTATGAAAACATTTCTGTAAAAAGTTTTGGCCTTGTGGTTACTATAGTCAAATAATTTTTTTTTATAAAGATGTTCTAAAATTTAAAATATTTCAGCTAGCTTAATCAGATTTGCAAAAAAAAATGTATATGTCAAGGAAAGCTTGACTTATAGTAATTTGGCCTTGTTGTGAAAACAAAATGGCTGCCGTATCACATCTTTAACACCAAATGGAGGTCATCATTCGAAAAAGGTCTGATATCCCCCTTATTATTGGAACTAGGGCTTTAGAATGTGAAAACAGCTTGTAAGAAATCATGGCCTTCAAAACAATGCAAGTGTTGAACTTGACCTTTGACTCCAGCTTCAAGGTCGATTTGGGTTATCACATTAAAATAGCTTTATATCTCCCTTATTACTGGTCCTGGGCCTTTAAACTCTGTTTTAAGGTCACATTACTATCATTTTTGCTGGCGGGAGATTACCACTGTGGCAGTGATCTTGTTTATTTTCTCTTGCTCATAATCTAGGAAATAATAGGAAGTGGGGTTTTTGCTTTTCAAAATCAGCCCCAACTATGTAGGTGAAGTACATACTACTTAATAAGTACTGGGATACTTAAACCAGTACCTGTACAACAGGAAAACACATTCTCCTGCAATATTTGTTTCAGTATCAACAGTGGTTTTTGTCTGTTGAAGCATTTGTGCACATGGTACCACTTAGTCTCATTTTATAGGGAAAGAAAAATGACATGATCACTGGGTGACCATCTGTTACCAATCTGTGGTAAAAAAATAGCAATTTTTGGGTCCATCTGTTACTGGTGGTTGTGTACAGAAAATCATGATTCATCGATGTAGTCAGAAAATATTATTTAGTGCCGCAAATTTATTACTGTTGTGTTATCGGTCAACCAAAGGGTTCTTGATTAGCTTGTGAATTCATAATCCTATTTATTCTATTGGTTATCCCATTTAAAGCTAGAATTGTTGAGAAAAACAACAAAAAATGCCACCAACTATTTATTTCAGTGACAGATCTGTAGTTATAAAATCTATCTTTTTGAGGATAGAGATGTTTGTAAAGCAGTTACATAATTTAGGGATATATTTCCTCCATTAACAAACTTCCCAAGATCTACATATAACTAAACTGAAGTAATTTAAGGTGGAACCAGTTTACGAAATTAACGCCTTCCCACCCCCCACTCCCCCCCACCCGCAACCCTGGTCTGGGACTGGTAACTATTCACACAGACCTACATCTTTCTAGACTACAAGTTGTGTAACTGAAACTTAAGAAAACCATTCATATATTTTTGAATCACCAAAATTAATTTTAAGATTTTTATTTCTGCCATCTTGATTTTACATACAAGTTTTCTAGCCACTATATGATTGGCTAATGTATAACTAATCATCCAGCCAGAGACAGGTACTTAAATTGCATGCCATAAAGAGGAAACACTTGAGGCAGAATTATACTGTATTATAATGGATGCATTGTAATGAATGTAATCTTTGAATTTTGAAGATGATAATTGATTTAATCTAGATTGAAATGTGGTCCAGCAATGTTTTCTACAGAACTGTGACAGTTGTGACTTGCAGGTCCATTGTACCTGGAAAGTTTCCTGGTAACTTTTGTACACTGGGAGGAAGATTTTCAATCTTGTCGGAGATGTTCCTTATGGGATGTAGTTTTACAGCATCATGGTTTGATCTTGGTTTTATCTTGACTGTGACCCTGTGACCTTAGGCTTAAAAGTCTTGTTTGGGCTCTATATCTTAGCAACTGTAAGGTGGGATGTGTTAAAATTTTGCTGGAATATGCCTTAGGGGTGTATGGATTTCTAAGATTTCAGTCCAATACCTTTGCATAACCTTAACTCTGTATCCTGTACACGACATATTACCTATTGACCTCTTCTCTTCCTCCAGGTGTACCTTGGCATTTCTCCAATGCTATTTTCCTTACAACCTTAACTTGAAAAATACAAAGTTTTCTTATGTATTTGCTGTTGACCTTTGTTTCAGGTGTTGACCTTGACATCCAGGGCATTCTATTCCAACATACTGGGAGAGTATGAGGAATATATCACAGAGCTCTTCGGATATGACAAAGTGCTGCCCATGAATACAGGTATGCACTTATTGCTTCACAGTCATCTGTTCCTATGGATACATGATGCAGGTATAAGTTGGACTGAGTAGACACTTTATGAAATAGATTGTGACGTCACAACAAAAACAAATTGTATGAGGATCTAAGTACAAGTATATCTATCCCATGAGAGAAAACATCATTACTGGGTTTGTCAACAGGAAACTGGTGGTCTGTTTTCTGCTTGGTTGTGGTATAAAACCCTTTGCATTGTGGAGAATGGGGTCTTAAATATATATAAAATATACTCCAATATTTCATTGGCATGAATATAATTTCAATTTTGTACAGATTTGAAGGTTATTTCACATTTTGTCTTTGTTAACCTTTTTAAAAACTTTTTACAGTTAAACAGACATTGGACAGTCTACAGTTAAACAGACACTGGACAGTCTATTTCAACATAACGCAAAATAGTAACCTTACAGTTCAATTTTAAAGCAAACAATAAATAAGTAGGTATAATACTTTTTGGATTAATTCAAAATATAACAAATCAGGAGTGAAAAACTTTGATTTTGGGGGTTATAAGATCTACATAGCCTAAATATTACGAGATTTTGGATTGTGACAAAAATTGGTCCATTAACACATGGTAAACAAAGACTACACTGGTGCACAATAATAAGAAGTGCACGATAATAGGAAGTGTGACGATAGATAAACGCAACAAAACAATGTGACATTTGTTGAAATTAGTCAAGGGGAAGAGATCACCTGTAAGCATGCCAAGTAGTGAGGTGACCATGTGTAGCAAATCCCTGACCGCCAGCATCTGCTTAGTCATAGATACCATCTTTTGTTTCTTCTTGGAGGTAACAATGGAGAGGAGATGACTTGTAAACTTGCCAGGAAGTAGGATATCAAGTGCAGCAAATCCCTTACAGAAGTGTCATCTTTTCATAGTCTGTGTCTTGTTGTTTCTTCCTGTAGGTGTTGAGGGGGGAGAGACTGCCTGTAAACTTGCCAGGAAGTGGGGGTACCAAGTGAAGGGTATCCCTCAGAACCAGGCCAAGCATGTGTTTGCGAGTGGGAACTTCTGGGGCCGTACACTGAGCGCCATTTCCAGCTCCACAGACCCTGACAGTTATGGGGGCTTTGGTCCCTTCATGCCAGGCTACAAGATTGTCCCGTATAATGACCTGGCTGCTCTAGATGTAAGTCTTACAATTTCTACTGCAGTCACAGTGTGGGGAATAATGGTGAAAAAGCTTAGGGTGAAAGTTCATATATTTTTATGTCCATTGCCACTGTTGCAGTTTTTTAAAAGACTGAGCCATTTTTAATGTAGTGGGTCTAATGCATCAGATCTTGGTAGATTTACCTTTGGAAAATACAAGCGTTGGTCAGATGTATTCTACCGAATTCCTTAACATAAATTTGATTACGGTGAATGTGCAACTGAATTTCATATTCATATAAAAAGAGTAATAAACTAGAATAATTTCCTTTAAAATAGTACAAGTAACTAATACAACCAAGTTGAATGATTTTCACCAATCAACTTTTTCATTCTTTCTCATCCTTGCAAGATAGAAACTATCAACAAATGCTCATTTTTTTCACAAATATTTGAAAAACTTTTTAGGCAGTACCTAACTATTCTTATTTTTGCATATTTTAATTAATTTATAACATGTCCATTTTAAGAGGTGATAAAATTAAACTTTTTGGTTTGATATTAGACACAGACCTATTCACCTGGCCAAAGTCAGGGATATGTAAATTGTCTTTATTTTCGAAACCCATTGCTGTTTTCCAAAACAGGTGATAACTGAATATTAACCAGTTTTGAAATTGTATGAAATATTTCCACAAAAGTTATGTATGAAGCATACAGCTTCGTCATTTTCGTCAACTTATGTTAAAATTTTAAATTTAAATTTCAATAAAAGCTAAGAAGGTTAAAATAATATGATAATCCACCAGACAAATAATCTCTGTTAATATTTTATTAATTTTAAGAAAAAATACACAAAAATTTATGTTTAAATATCACTAGCAACAACTGCTGTAGAGTAGTGTATAAGTGGTTGTTGGTTTTTATGACCAAACCAACCAATTACCAAATAACTTGGTTTTCCACTTACAACCTTACAGTCTGAAAAGTTAGCCACACTAGCCTGCACACTTACTTCCTGTGATCCGGATTTTGCAGCACCAATGGGTCTTTCTATTACAGGAAGCCACTCAGGACCCAGATGTTTGTTCCTTCATGGTTGAACCAATCCAAGGTGAAGCAGGGGTGGTTGTCCCTGATGACGGATACTTGCAGGGTGTGCGGGACATCTGCACCCGCAACAATGTTCTGTTTATTGCGGATGAAGTTCAGACTGGGCTGGCAAGAACTGGCAGGTAAACAAGTTACTGATGCAGTGAACCCTGCGTGACTCAAAACTCCATTATCCACAGGGTTTTTGTTTAGGTTAACTACAAAACTACAATATTTTCTTATGTCGTGAGTGCTGGTTTAGTGCAGACCTGCAGACTTAGTGTAATATTGATGCAGTAAAGTTGATATAGCTACAGCTTAAAATGTCCACAGGATTTGATTAAAGTTATTGTTAAGTTACATAAAAGCAGTATTTTATAGCATCTCCTGATGTTGGCATTTTTCTAGTCAGTTGAAAGACAACCATTTTCTTCATACCTGCAACACAAATAGAATTTATTGAACAAGGTAAGCTGTGCCACAAAAGTGTTTCCAGTTATGAAAAGTGTATTGTACATTGTCTAATTTCTGTGGTTTCAGACGTTTATGCGTTGACCATGAGAATGTGCGACCTGACATTGTGATACTTGGGAAGGCCTTATCTGGTGGTCTCTATCCTGTAAGTGAAACATTTCGGTACTTCCAGGTAGGGACGTCATCGTGTACCGTGATATCATCATATCGCCGATGTTTCAAGTCCGCACACGATATCGAGCTTTGTTTTCATAGCCCGATTTCCGGGGTTTAGTTACTACATTAATGAAAAGAATATACATGGGTGTACATGAGCCAGAACTCGTAACTGGAAATGGCTTTCAGCTTATTCTAAAACAAAGATTCTTGGATTTTACCCTTAATAAAGTAAAAATCTTTATTATTTCGGAGAATTTACAGGGTTCATAGTGTTTTGAATTAAAAATATGAAGTTGAAATGTAGATATTAACTTAGTGATAAATACCGCGATATCGCCCACTGTTTTGTTCACGGTATCGAGACAGCAAACTTCCCAACGATGACGTCTCTACTTCCAGGGTATATGGACACGGCCATTTACAATGTCATCATGCACTTTTCCACTGAAATGTGGCTACATTTCAGAAATGTGGCTACAAATATGTCCTATAAGGTTTGTAGCCACATTTCTGAAATGAAGCCACATTTCAGTTGGAAGGTACATCACAACGTCGTAAACAGCCGTGTACATATACCCTGGAAGTACTAACATTTCTCTACATGGTATCCTTGTGTCAACATTATCAAAGCTGCTGTGTTTTGAGTCAGCCTTATAGTTTGCTTTTCTTTGTTAGGTCCCTTGCTGGAGACATAGTATCTGTTAGTCTGTTATTAAGAGCAATAGCAGGTTGAATGAAATTAAGGAGTTGACATCATTTTGTACTGACTCAAAGTAGAAATCTAGATTACTTATGGAAAATAAAGAAAAAAGGCTCATTTTGTTGCGTCAATACATCCTATCCAATGGACAATTTGCTAAACCGGTTGGCGCAGATCAGCCCGCCAAACGTCAGAAAAAGACGTCCTGTGTTTCCACCGGCTGGCCGGTCCGTAGTACTGTGCATTCCCCAGATGGTGCCTCATACTTCCTTCCTGTCTAGACAACCTGACGTCATAGCATCTTTTTCGTTTGGCGCGTGTACTGTGCAGACGTGTTTTCAACAATCTCTAGATATTTTAAGGAAAGTGTGGATTATGACGGATTTTCAACCTTATTTTCCAATATTTTACTTTAGAAGTGTTTTCTACATGTCAAGCACAGATATACATTATAAAATCTGCTGGAAACGCTCCCTAGTTGACTCAATTTAGTGTTGATGATAGGGCAGTAATCGACGAGACATATGAAGGCAGCCATTTTCTAGTTTCCTCCCATTCAGCAATTGTGTTGTTAGGGGCAGATCGACAATATTTAGAAAGAAATGGATATACTACTTACAGGTTTTTTGGTTTTTATTATCCGTGTCTTTTGTTTGAATGTACCTTCTATGACCTTCCAGCTAAAATCACGGGGAACCTCAGTCTACGTATTTTTGAACACTGTAAATAGAAGGAATTCCCCAAGCAAGAGATGCATTCTTCAGATTTCTTCAGAGCACACTGGTACCGACTTCTCTGCTGTATAGTATCAGTCACACCAGCCTAGCTCGAGTATTTGGTGTTTTTTCATCAGAAGCAAGAGATGAATTCTTCAGATTTCTTCAGAGCGCACTGGTCCAGACATCTTTGCTGTAAAGCATTAGTCGACCGGCAAGCTGAGATTCAGCCGACCTCACCTAGTATTTACATAGAAGGAACTTCATCTTTAATCACTCTCAGTCCCACCCTTGTGGACCCGGCACTTGTGTCGGTAATAAGGGTAGTGGATGGCCAGGACACTGGTTTGAGTGCACAGCCGGCTGAGCAACTTCAGACCGGCACCGACCAGGACTTCATCTTCAGAGCACACTGGTCCAGGCTTCGGTGTTTTTAAAGCTTCAGCCGACCGGCCAGCTCAAAAGAGCGCGACCTCTGACGTCATATCCAGTCAGCCAATCGCGTGTCCTCCCGACCAAATCACGAAGCTGGTCACGTGTTTTCACCGACCAGGAAGGTCGGAAGTGTGTTCTTCAGCATTCACGTCTACTGTGATTCCAGTCCCTGGTTTGCAGACCCGGCATTGTTGTCGGTAGTGGGGTTTGGTGGACTGTAAAGTTGCCGGTAAAGCATCACACAAAGAATGTGAATACTGACGTCATCTCCAGTTAGCCAATCGCGTGTCCTTCCGACCAAATCACGAAGCTGGTCACGTGTTTTCATCGACCAGGAAGGTCAGAACTGCGTTCTTCACAACTTACGTCTACTTTGACACAAGTCCCTCTCATGGACCGGCCTTCGTTGTCGGTAGTGGGGTTTGTGGATTAGCACAATACTGCGCATTTGCATGTTTAAGTATCACAAAAGAACGCGACAACTGACGAGCTCCAATCAGCCAATCGCGTGTCTTTCCGACCAGCAATCTGGTCACGTGACACACCGAACAACAAGTGCTTCTAAATATAGCTCACAAGGGCTTTCCCAGCAACTGTCAAATATACAAGTAAGACGTGCGATTAAAGGAAATACTTTAATTAATGGACGAAACATACAGCAAGCTGAATTCAACACAAAAGATAGTTGTAAAATTGCTTTAGCAATTGGTTACAGAGTGTACCGACCAGTACCAGCTACACAGCCTTGCACACTTGCTTCAACAACTGGTTACAGAGTGTACCGACTGGTACTGGCTACACAACCTTGTACACTTACTTCAACAACTGGTTACAGAGTGTACCGACTGGTACTGGCTACACAGCCTTGTACACTTGCTTCATCAACTGGTTACAGAGTGTACCGACTGGTACTGGCTACACAGTCTTGTACACTTGCTTCAACCTACCGGTTACAAAGTCTACTGACAGGGGGCTGGCCACACAGTCCTTACTGTACAGTGCTTCACCCCAACTGGTTACATAAAAAAAGCTGGCTAAATATAGACCAGTAGCTGTCTAAATTCATTGGTGACCCCAGCCTGCCAGCTTTGTGCCAGTTACAGAGACTTACTGTTTACAGTTAATTACCGGTTATGGAGTCCTGGTACCGGACAGAGTTGCCTAAGGTAGATTTGGTTACAGAAAATTCTTAGACCAATCAGTGGCCTTGGTGATATGACAGTGTCCCCAGCTACTGCCAGGCAACCTTCCCTTATCACACCTTTCAACAGTCTGTTATCAGTGCTGGACTTGAATGGTAGATAATAGATTTCACCTTTACAAACACAGACCTAAATAACCAGCATGAAAAGAAATAGGTCTTATCAACAAAAAAAAACAAAAAAATGTGGTCGATAGTCAGACAAGTTCTTCATCATGTCCGGCCACGGGTCAGCCATCTCAATTACTGTGTAAATGCTGCACCTTGCAGGATGCTGGCCTGGGGCAAGAGTCTTTTAAATGTGAAAAGTTGTGTCAGCCCCACCGGACCGGACCACAGCAAGAACAGAGAGACTGTTTTCTCAGATCATTGTCACCAGACCGGACCAGTGTCTGGAGGCCGGAGGGACAGAAATGTTTGTCAGACTAGCAAATGTCCCAAATGTGGCACACATCTGCCTGTAGGGTCCAGACTAACCCCGTTTCGGAACTTAGGAAGCCTTGGGGGGGCTGGACCCTAGGTAGTATAAATGTTGAAGGAGGGCTACACTCTCCCTTTCCAGTCAAGACCAGCTTGACAAGGTCACCCAAATTATCAACGGCTATGCACATCTTCACAGGAACCTATATTGGTTAGAAGCATTACATCAGCTTATGGACAAAGAATGGTGCAGTCGAGCCAGTTCAAAATCTCTGGGCTTCTTCAACCTTTCTTGGTTCCAAAACCACACAACCTTTCGGAGACCATCAGGACCTCCCTCCAACAAGTGGAGTGGGTTACCTCAATAGATTTCAAGGATGCCTACTTCCATATACCTAAACAGGAACAATCCAGGAAATACCTGAGATTTCACATACAAGGCTCTTCCATTCGGTTTGCCCACAGCACCCATGGAGTTCACTGTGATACCAAAGGAGGTGAAACTGATGGCTATACACAAGGGTTTAAGAATCCACCAGTACTTAGGCTGGTTGGTGAGAGCCAGATCCCACCAGGCTTGTCTCCAACATACACAGGAACTAGTAAAAATGTGTCAGCAATTGGGTTGGCTGGTGAACTTAGAGAAATCAGAGCTGGAGCCCAAACAAGACTTTGATTTGTAGGCTACCAGTTCGACCTCAGGTCTGGTCGGGTCCAACTGACTCCGGACCAGTGGCAGAACCTTCAACAGAAAATACTGAAACTGCTATCCCTACCGTCTTGCCCGGTCCGGGAATTCATGCCCTTGATAGGTTTGCTATCAGCTACAGAAAAGCAAGTTCATCTAGGCCGACTTCACATAAGACCCGGTCAGTGGCATCACTGGAAGGTACCAGAATCACTAGAAAAGGTGGTCCCAATCACCAGGTCCCTGCATCCCCATTTACAATGGTGGCTGAAGGAAGACAATGTCCTTACAGGCCAACCATTACACCCAATATAACATGCTCTGCAAATATTTACAGACGCATCAAAGGAAGGGTGGGGCGCTCACTTAGACGAGCGCACTGCAAGAGGAGCCTGCTCACTTCCGGGAAGCAAGCTGCATATAAACTATCCAGAACTAAAAGCAGTCTTTCTGGCCTTAAAAGAGTTCCAGCAACCGACAACACCACAGTAGTGTCATACATAAACAAGGAAGGGGGCATTAGGTCGGGCCCACTTTGTACCCTACTATGGAGGATCTTGACCTGGTGTACCAGGAAACAAGTGACTCTAAAGCCCGACACATTCCAGGCCCGCTGAACGTGGTAGCAGACAAGCTACCTAGGCTAGGCCAGACCATCCACAGGCCAAGAGTGGTTTTTCCTTCCAGAGGTCTTCCACTCCATATGCAGCAGGTGGCACCAGCCCAAAATAGACTCATTTGCCACGAGGTTCAACAAGTTGCCTTTGTTTGTGTAACCGGTACCGGATCGACTGGCCACAGCAGTGGATGCGCTCAGTCGGCCATGGTAGGATCTGAAAGCATACACCTTCCCACCATCAGCCATATTGGGCAAAGTGGTGGAGAAGTTGCAAGAGAATCATTCTGATTGCTCCGGGGTGGCCCAACATGCCTTGGTTTGGGATCTAGTGGCCATATCCGGCCAAATCCCACTAAGCCTGCCAATCTGCCCAACCTGTTGACAGCCATTCAATCAGATCCCTCACAGAAATCTGACAAACCTTAATATCCGTGCAGGGCTCCTAGAGCCTCAGCAATCGAGGAGCAGGGCTTGTCTGAGGCAGTGGCAGCAAGAGTTCTGATTGATCCTCAAAGGGGATCAATCAGATCAGTCTATGAGGCAAGTGGGCCATTTTTACAAGTGATGTATCATTCATCAGGTGGACTGTGGGGCACCCCCTGTAAAGTTAGTTGCTGACTTCCTTATATATAAATGTACCTATTTCAGGACAGGAAGTTGCAGCCCAGCACCATTGATGGTTACAGGTCAGGCATTGCTGATAGACTGGGAAATTTGCCCATCAATATCAGTAAGGATGAAAATCTCCTGGATACTTTCCACTGAGACAGACCCAAAGGCCGGAATCTGGAACCTCTCCCTGGTTTTTGCACCAGCTGATAAGGGTCATTTTTAACCAATTAAATAGGCTTCCTTGAAGCATTTGACCTTCAAGACAGTTTTCCTCTTGGCCCTGGGGTCGGGCAAGCATAGAAGTGAGATACATGCTTGGCAAAACAGAAATATCAGACACCAATCCGACTGGTCAAGGTGTCCCTGTACCCGTCACCCAGCTTTCTCTCCAAGAATCAGCTAGCCAAAGAGGGTCCAGACAGTGTGGCCCCAGGGGTATAACAGCCCTGGCCCCAACTCTGGATAGATCCCTCAAGTCTGACAGGTCCCTCTGTCCAGTCAGAGCATTGCACTACTATTTGGACAGGACCTCAGGCAGAATAAGGTGGTTTTTGTCTCCTTTAAGAAAGGTTTTAACAAGGACATCTCACCTGCCACTATCTATCTCCTCTTGGATCAAGCAGACTGTGATCCTATGTTATGAGCTCTCTGACCAGGAGGCCCACACTTTACATCAGGTTAAAGCCCATGATGTCTGCCTTTGATGCTTCTAAGGTCTTCCAGTCGGGAGTTTCCTTAGATACAGTCTTGTCAGCCTGCCACTGAAGTCACAGTTCTATCTGAAGGGCGGGGCTTGGGCTGATTCAGAGCTTTACCTATTGGGCTCGGTAGTGGCTGCTCAGCAGATCCACAAGTGGCCCTTAGATTGAGGAGATTTGTATATATGTATAAACAGTTCTTCATGTACATAAGAACTAAGTGTGGCATTCTTCCTTCGGGTGGTTTATTTGCATTCTGGGACTGAACTCATCCCTCTCTTCCCCTACCTCAGAGCAGGTCTGAAAAAGGGGGAGGGGGGGGCGACGGCGGTATAGCCCCGGGTAACCGGCTGCTGGCAACCGACCATGGCCTTACAGGGTTTCCTGACCTTAAGGTCAACCCAGGCCTGGGCCTATAGGTCTCCTGACGAAGTCAGCCTAGACCGTAGGTTAAAATTTGCTATTACTTGTGAGTTCACATAAGTCCCTAGTAACTTACCGCCGACCAAGCGGTAGTTATTCAGCAAATTGTCCATTGGATAGGATGTATTAACGCAATAAAATTGCAAATTTAATAAGTCAGCTATCAGCTTACTAGGGGTTTAAGAGGTTTAGACAACGAAAAAGATGCTATGACGTCAGGTTGTCTAGACAGGAAGGAAGTACGAGGCGCCATCTGGGGAGTGCACAGTACTACGGACCGGCCAGCCGGTGGAAACACAGGACATCTTTTTCTGATGTTTGGCGGGCCGGTCTGCGCCGACCGGTTTAGCAAATTGTCCATTGGATAGGGTATTAACTTATAAAAATTTAATTTACTTATTAAATTTGCAATTTTCAAAGAATAAAAAGAAATTTATGTTGACTTGGGTTTTATGGTTTAGACTAGACAGCGTATAGAAGGAACTTATGGTTGGTGATTACAATAGTCAAAACTCAAAAGTGGGTTCCAATTCACAGCCATATATAAAGGCTTATGTTGAGGAAAATTGGAATCACATAATTATCAGGAAGGAAGAAGGACAGGACCTTCTGATTTGCTTGTAATACATGTGAACAAAGAACAAATAAAAAACTAAAACTTTTACTTGAATCCCCTGTGGAAGTACCATAGTCAGTAGACATTATTTGTTAATTTGGTAGAATGAAAAATCAGTTTAATATTGTTTCTTTCTATTTTATTAGCTAGGTCTTATGTCAATATTTGCAGCAACTGGTCTGTTTATCATGTTTTTTAAACGTTGTAAAATAGCAAGTGACATGCAGCTAGTTGCACTTTTGTTGTGGAATTTTACCCACAGGTGTCAGCAGTGTTGGCAGATGATGATGTGATGTTGCAAATCAAGCCTGGTGAACATGGCTCTACATATGGAGGAAATCCACTTGGCTGTAGAGTAGCTATAGAGGCTCTTAAGGTTACTGCCTTCTCATACTAACCTTCCATTGATTTTGTTACATGCAATATATATAATTAGAATACAGATTAAGAAAAACATTATTAGAAAACAAAACAGTTTTTGTTATAATGCATAACTATGTAATTGACCACAGATAATCAACTAATGCAAAAATTTATTTTAAGTTAATATCAACAGATGTGATTTATTAAGAAAATGACAATAATAAGTTCCATTTCACACAATATCAGTTACTTATTTAAATTTCTGAAGTTCATAATTATACACATTCAATGACTTTGGTTGTGGATTATACACATTCCACAGTTAAACTATTGAATGTACACATTCAATGGCTGCTTGCTATTGAATGTGTAGATTCAATGGCCAAGCCGTTGAATGTACACATTCAATAACTAACCCATTGAATCTATACATTCAATGGTTATCTACATTCAATACAACATATATATAAATATATATTTTAAAAAAAGAAAAAGAAACTAAAGAATTATCAGAGGCAATAATTTTGTTAATTTGAAAAATCTTACTGTTGTTGTTTCAGCTTTGATGTGTAGATCTCTATCAGAAAAATGTTTGAATCAATCTTTTATTGTAGTTTTTTGTAGTAGTTCAACAAAATATGGGTGCTAGTATGTCAATTTAAAATGCTTTGAAGTGCCCTGCTCACTAGAAATAGCCTTTGCAGTCCTGTTCAACTTGAAATCTACATTGGTAGGATAGGTCCTCTGTGACCCAGTTGTTTATCTAATTTCATTTATGATAACTGCGCCTGTGTGGTCAAATGTTCATATGTCCAGTATAACCACAGATGTTGAAGGGACAATCAAATTGTCATATACCATATACTGGTTACCATGACTTTTCTTTTCAATTTCAAAAATTATTTGTAAAAGGGATCATATTTGTTTTTAAGACAAAAGTGAATTTCACAGGTGTCCTCATATTCCTGTGGTCATATTTCACTGGACAGAGTGTCGGTGAGTATGTCTTCAGTGGTCATATATTACAGGACAGAGGTTTTAGAGTTCAGTGGTCCTATTTAACTGGACAGAGTCGGTATGTGTTCTGTGATCACATTTAACTGGACAGAGTGTCTATGGGTGTGTGTTCAGTGGTCTTTACGTTCCTATTTCACTGGACAGACTGTGTGGTTGTGTGTGTTCTGCAGGTTATTGAGGAGGAGAAGCTTGCAGAGAATGCAGAGCGACTGGGTCAGGTGTTACGTAGCGAGCTCAGGCAGATGCCCGCCAATGTAGTGACTGAGGTCAGAGGCAAGGGTCTGCTCAATGCTATCATAATCAACCCAGGTAAGGGGGCTCCATATTAAGCCTGAAACAGTCCGTCTAATTCTGTCATGTACACGTATATATGTTACAGTGAATTTGTGTAATCAGGGAATTCGTGAATTCCCTGGACTGTTTTAGGGAATTCGCGAATTCACTAAAATTTCCAGGGAATTAGCGAAATCCCTAAAATTTTAGTCAGTGATTTCACGAAATCCCAGAACTTCTTTTACTTTGACAGAACATTCCATCTGATAATATTTATTGAACATACAAAAGTTAATGCATACAATATTTATGTCCACCCCACTGGTGTCACGCTTGGTTTCCGGTCAGTTCAAGGAAAAGTATTTATCATATCTTTAACAAATTTGGTATGGGTGTTTATTGGGTTAATAGCTTGCATGGGATTGCTTTTGGTGAAGATAGCTCTATAGCTAACTGAGTAATAGCTACTTAGCTACTTTTGTGTACTTCTTTCATTTCTGGCCATTTTAAGGAAAAATATTTGACATATCTATACAATATTTGGTATGAGCAATAGTTAGGTCAATAGCTTGCTTGGGATTGCTTTTAGTGATAATAGCTATATAGCTGACTGAGTAATAGCTACTTTGAGTATTTTTTTTATTTTAAGCATTTTGAAGGAAAAGTATTTCACCTATGTTCACAAAATTTGGGATGCAGGATTATTGGATCAGTAGCTTGCTTGGGATTGCTTTTGGTGATAATACCTGTATAGCTAACTGAGTAATAGCTACTGTGCTATATACCTATTATGCTATTTTGAATTGACTTTTTCTGGACATTTTAATAAAACAATGTTTTCTATCTTCACAAAAATTTATGTGAAGGATAATTGGGTAAATAGTTTGGCCAGGATAGCTTTTCGTCGATGATAGCTCTGGAGCTATCTAGGTAATAGCTGCTTTGCTACTTTGAGCCTACTCTGAATTGCATTTCTGTTTTCACTCTTTTAAAGGAAACATATTTAACTCATCTTTTTAAAGTTTGGTGTGAAGGTTTATAGCGTCAATTGCTTGCTTGGTATTGTTGTTGGTGGTAATAGCTTTAACCTGAGTAATAGCTACATAGCAAAAAACATAAATATGTCTATTTCCTAAACCGTGCGAGATAGAGTGATTTCATCGAAATTTTCGACCCACAGGGTATCCAAGCAATGTACTCTTGGCAATTTTCAAAAAATTTTCCTCTCCCCAAAAATGACGGCCATTTTGAATTTTTGCCAAAAATGGAAAAACGTAAATTTGCTTCTATCTTTTTAAGCGTGCGAGATAGAGCAATTTCGTTGAAATTTTCGGCCCACAGGGTATTTAAGCAATGTACTATAGACAATTTTCAAAAAATTTTCCCCTCCCCAAAAATGGCAGCCATTTTGAATTTTTGCCAAAAATGGAAAAACACAAATTTGCTTCTATCTCCTTAACCGTGCGAGATAGAGCGATTTCGTCGAAATTTTCGACCCACAGGGTACCTAACACATGTACTATTGGCAATTTTCAAAAAATTTTCCTCTCCACAAAAATGGCGGCCATTTTGAATTTTCGAATTTTTGCCCAAAATGGAAAAACACAAATTTCCTTCTATCTCCTTAACCGTGCGAGATAGAGCGATTTCGTCGTAATTTTCAACCCACAGGGCATCGAAGAAATGTACTCTTGGCAATTTTCAAAAAATTTTCATCTCACCAAAAATGGCGGCCATTTTAAATTTTTGCCAAAAATGGAAAAACAGAAATTTGCTTCTATCTCCTTAACCGTGCGAGCTAGAGCGATTTTGTCGAAATTTTTGACCCACAGGGTAGCTAAGAAATGTACTATTGGCAATTTTCAAAAAATTTTCATCTCCCCAAAAATGGCGGCCATTTTGAATTTTCGAATTTTTGCCAAAAATGTGAAAACACAAATTTCCTTCTATCTCCTTAACCGTGCGAGATAGAGCGATTTCGTCGAAATTTTTGACCCACAGGGTATCTAAGAAATGTACTCTTGGCAATTTTCCAAAAATTTTCATCTCCCCAAAAATGGCGGCCATTTTGAATTTGCGAATTTTTGCCAAAAATCAAAAAACACAAATTTCCTACTATCTCCTTAACCATGCTAGATAGAGCGATTTCGTTGAAATTTTCGACCCACAGGGTATCCCAAGAAACGTATTTTTTATTGCGAAAAATACACTTATCATTTCCTGACCATAGCTATTTGTTGGTGCCATCCAACTCACTGGCCAACGTTGAGAAACGTTTTATACTACCTTAAGAAGCCAGTGAGTGAGTGTGGAAGTAGGAAGCCCCCCAATGGTCATGTGACCACGCCAATAGGCGCCATTCATTGTTTTTGTTGGCCATCCTTGAGTGTGGATGTGTTTTGGAAATATTCGTTTTTTGTGGAAGTTTTGTGGATTTATTGTGGATTGTGTTTGTTCTGAGGTAAGGCATCTGTTTTAACAATGTCTACTCAGGATAAAGTTAAGAAAGGACAAAGGAAAAGTTCTTTTTGTGGCCATTTTATGGCAGATTGGGACGACCACCATTATTGTCCTAAATGCAGAGATGACTATAAGGGTGACGACCCCTGTGCTAATTCTTCAGATTGCCTTGTTTGTTCCTCGTTTTCTGAAGAACAGAAGAAGAAAATTAAGAATAGGAACAGATATAAAAGCAAGAAGGATCAGAATTCTTCTGTTTTTGTGGATAACAATAAAGAGGTGAACATTGATGATTCTTTGTTGGATGAGGACGAATCTGCGGCTTCTGTGTCTTCTCAAGCTATTTCTTCTCAAAAGAATAAGTCTTTAGAAGACAAGTTGGACAGGTTTTTTACTGAATTTGCTTCTTTTTCTCAAAGATTGCAGAATTTAGAGCAGAAAGGGACTGAAACTGTCAGCAGTCGTAACTCTGGCAGGGACAGTTTACAGGTTGCTAAGCAACCGGTGGAGATTTCTAAAGCTTCGGCTTCTGCCAGTTCGTCTGTGCTTCCCGGTCGACTGGAGAGAAGGTCAGCCACTCTGACTAGGACAGAGTTTGAACAGCAAGCTTCGGCTTCTCACACTCATCAGGAAACCGGTTTGGTTTCTTCTAGGAAGAGGACTTTGTCTCAATCTTCTGAGGAACCGGATGTGGAACAAGGTGAAATTACCTCTTTGGAGGATGATTCTCCAGCTTATTCTGAGACTTTAGAAACCATTAAAAAGTGGTTGGATCTGGAAGTCAAGGATGTGGAATGTTTTGTACCTCCCTCAGTGTTTTCTGGAAGGGATCAGGTTAAAAAGTCTGCACAACAGTCAATGGCTTTGCCTCCGGCTCAACCTTTGGTAGAACTTTGGAAATTTAAAGAGTTTTCAGCATTAGGAAGTAGTAATGTGGATGACAATGATCCCCATCACCCTCCTTTGTCTAAAGGACAGTTTTTGTCTTTTCCAAAGCCTCAAATGCGCTTTTATCAAGTATCTCCTCAATCTTTTTCTCTAGCTGCTCCTAGGATTCAGGATGCTTTCAAGAATATTGCAGCTTCTCCCTATCAAGCTCCTACCTCAGTTGTCACTCCAATGAAACAGTACTTGGCTTGGGAATCAGTTTCTAGGGAGACTATTCAGATTTTGAATCATGTGTTTTGGTTTAAGTCTGCAATTGAAAAGTCTACAAATGAAATGTTTTCGGAGGTGTCTAAGATGAAGGAGTCAGTGGATCAAGAAGACATTCAACAAAGTATGAATTTTTTTGCAAAATTGTCTTCATCTCCAGTCTACCACTATGGGGTGTTTGGGTAAGGCCCTGGATGATGTTTTAGATACTTCAATGTCTTTGGCTTCTAATATGTTGCTGAATAGAAGGGACAATTTTCTCAAACTGTGTCATAGAGATGTGACAGATAAGGATATTGCTAGACTCAGAAATGCTTCTTTGACCAAGAAAGAATTATTTAATTCTAAAGTGTTGTCTGAGGTTGAACAGAACTTCATCCAATGGAGTCAAATCAACCGGGAGCCGGCTTTCAAGAAACACAGAAGTGAATCTTATGGTTCCCGAAATTTCGCAGATTCCAAGAAAGATCAGTCACAAAACAGGTACCAGAATGCTGCGTTTCAGAATTTTCGTCAGCAAAACAAGCAAGGTGATCAGAACAAAAGACAGTCTGGTTCCTACAATTCTAACAGAGGCTCTGCCCGAGGGGGTAGGGGCAGGAGGAAGTGACTGCATGGAGGTAAGCACAAAGTTTCCTGGTTCCTGTTTACAAAGTTATTGGAAAGTGTGGGAAAGTTTCAAGGTGCATCCGAGGGTAGTTCTTGTTCTGAAACAGGGCTATTGTCTTCCATTCAAAGAAAAACCACCTCTGACCCGGTTTCCGACCATCAAAAGCAGTTATTCGGCTCCAGTGAAGCAAAAAGCTTTGCTGGAGGCGGTTCAACAAATGGTTCAAAAAAGGGCAGTGGTTCCGGTTCAAAACAAGAACTCTCTCGGATTCTACAGTCGTTTGTTTCTGGTTCCAAAACCAGAAAACAAATGGCGACCAGTAATAGATCTCAGTGTGGTAAATACATTCTTACATGTTCCCACTTTCAAAATGGAAACTGCAGAAGTCATTCGGGCTTCTCTTCAAGCAGGCGAGTGGGTGGCTTCACCGATGCTTATTTTCATGTACCCATACACCAAAAGTTTCAAAAGTATCTGCGCTTTCATGTACAGGGTCAGGCGTACCAGTTCAGAGCCCTACCCTTCGGGATTGCGACAGCTCCATTGGAGTTCACTCGAGTGGTGAAGGAGGTCAAGTTCATAGCTCTTTCACAAGGGGTTCGAATCCATCAGTATTTGGACGATTGGCTGGTGAGGGCCAAAGATCCGGATTCTTGTGCTCGGGATGTTCAAAAATTGATCAGTCTAGTCGGAAAGTTGGGTTGGATTGTCAATTTGAAAAAATCAGAACTCAATCCAACTCAGGATCTCGAGTTTCTGGGTTATCGGTTCAACCTTCGAGAAGGTTTGGTCTACCCAAATCAAAAGAAATTGGACAAGCTCAAAATTTTGGCAGTTTCCATTTTGCAAGGTCACAACACTACTCCAAGGAAGCTCATGTCACTAATTGGGGTCATGGCTTCCATGGAGAAAACAGTTCCTTTGGGTCGGATCCATATGAGACCGTTTCAGTGGTTTCTGAAGACCAACTGGCAGTTTCCCCAGTCATTGGACAAGGTGGTCCCAATTTCTCAGTTGATAAAGGACCATCTGGCTTGGTGGATGGATCCTCAAAACTTACTCAAGGGTTCGAATCTGCATCAGAAAGAACACAACATTCTGATGTTCACAGATGCATCAGAGAAGGGTTGGGGGGCTCACTTGAACAATTGTACTGTAAGTGGGTTCTGGCAGCCATCAGAAAAAGACTTCCATATCAATATTTTGGAACTGAAAGCTGTTTTTTCTAGCTCTGAAACATTTTCAAGGACAATTAAGGCAAAAAATAGTATTGGTTTCTTCAGACAACTCAACTGTGGTCTCCTATATCAACAAGGAAGGAGGCACTCACTCCTTCGAAATGTGTGCTTTGATGTGGAGAATTCTGGCTTGGTCCAATGCCAGGGAGATCCAGATCAGGGCCAGACATATTCCAGGGAATCTCAATGTGATAGCAGATTCCCTGTCCAGGAGGGACAAGGCCATTCAGACAGAGTGGTCTTTGCATCCTCAGGTCTTTCAAGAAATTTGCCAAGTTTGGCACAAGCCAATGGTGGATCTGTTTGCCACCAGCTTGAATGCCAAGCTTCCAACCTACGTATCTCCTGTCCCAGACGACAAGGCCTGGCAGATAGATGCATTGAACATCTCTTGGGAGGCTCTGGACGCCTATGCTTTTTGTCCAGTAGCCATCCTTCCTCAGTTAGTTCAGAAAATGATCACCTACAGGTGCAGGGTCATTGTGATAGCACCAGGGTGGCCAGGGATGCCTTGGTTTTGGGATCTGGTGGAATTGTCAGTCAAGATTCCACTGAGGCTTCCTCAAATGCACAATCTCCTGAAGCAACCCTTCAGTCTCTGAACCTCCATGCTTGGTATCTGGACTCTTACAAGAAGGTCAAGGAGGATTCTCTGTTGAGGTGGCAGATAGAATTAAGGCACCTCAGAGACAATCCTCAAGGCGAGTATATGATTCAAGGTGGGCCATATTTCAAAAGTGGGCCCGGGAGAATCAGGTGGATGTCACAAAACCAACTATTCCTCAGATAGCTGATTTTCTGAATCATCTTTTCACTGATAGGAACTTGAAACCTAGAACTATTGCTGGTTATAGAACCTCAGTAGCAGATGGGTTAGGCTCTGCAGGTCAAATGGTTTCTCAAAGTTTGGATTTGAATCGTTTGATTGCTAGTTTTCATAGGGACAGACCTTCAGCAAATAGGTCTATTCCTAACTGGGACTTGTCCTTGGTCCTACTTGCCCTCACTCGGGCTCCTTTTGAACCTTTAGGTAAAGCTGATCTTAAGATTTTGACTTTTAAGACAGTTTTTCTGTTGGCTCTAGCATCTGGTAAAAGGCGTAGTGAGATTCATGCTTGGACTTTTGACTCCTTCAGTAGGAAAAGGGACTGGTCTGAGGTGACTTTTTCGCCTTCAACTGCTTTCATAGCTAAAAATCAGTTGGCTTCTGAGGGTCCTTTGGCTATTCAACCGGTAGTGATCCCTGCTTTGAAACCTACATTGGATCCTTCCTTGATTCAGGATAAGTCTCTTTGTCCAGTGAGAGCTTTGAGATATTATCTTGACAAAACAAAAGATCTTAGGAAAGGCAAGAAACTTCTTTTTGTAGCTATTAAGGAGGGCTACTCAAAAGATATCTCTAAGGCTACTATATCTTCTTGGATCAAACAGTCTATCATTTTGGCCTACCAAAAGTCTGATCAGGAGGTTCAAAATGTTTCCCAGGTCAAGGCACATGAGGTTAGAGCTTTGGCTGCCTCTTTGGCTTTTAAGGGAGGAGTTGCTCTAGATGAGATAATGGCTTCTTGCTTTTGGAGAAGCCATTCAACATTCACAAATTTTTATCTGAAAGATTTGTGCTGGCATAATGGTGATGTAATGAAAATTGGGCCTGTGGTGGCGGCTCAACATGTTGTAAATTGTTAATAGGTAATGCCATTATTAGTATTATGTTATTATAATGTCATTATATTTGGACTATGTTATTGTATTTTGAAGCCAGTGTTTGTATTGGGTTCTTATATTTGGCTTCTTGTTTTTCATATGAGTTCTGAGATGGGTGTACAGCTGTAAATATTCCAGTTTCCCATTAGTTGCTGTTTTCTTGATGTTAGTGGTGGTGGTATGAACAGTATCAATAGATGGATTATGGCT
The DNA here is from genome assembly GCA_964017235.1 of Sabellastarte sp. h YS-2021. NCBI lineage: Eukaryota > Metazoa > Annelida > Polychaeta > Sabellida > Sabellidae > Sabellastarte > Sabellastarte sp. h YS-2021. The sequence continues at coordinate 39,052,123 of OZ024932.1, forward strand.
TCCACAATAATACTCAACAAGTCGGCTTCCTCGTGTTTGAGGTGAGTCTGGGTATGAATGCTTGTATGCTTGTGGTGTGCTTTATTACTGTTCATTTGGTTTGTAACTAGGGTCTTTATATTCTAGTACTACCCGCCATCCATGAAGGCTGTATTCAGCTATGGTCAGGAAATGGTAAGTGTATTTTTCGCAATAAAATTGAAAAATTTTGTTGTAATTTTAATTTTTATTAGATAAATACTTACCATTTCCTGACCAGGATAGTCCCCCCCAGCCTCCCCGCGGATTCAGTACTAGGTTACTAGGGGTGAGCTTTGCAACAAAAACAATGAATGGCGCCTATTGGCGTGGTCACATGACCATTGGGGGGCTTCCTACTTCCACACTCACTCACTGGCTTCTTAAGGTAGTATAAAACGTTTCTCAACGTTGGCCAGTGAGTTGGATGGCACCAACAAATAGCTATGGTCAGGAAATGGTAAGTATTTATCTAATAAAAATTAAAATTACAACAAAATTTTTCAAATTGGCAATTTTCAAAAAAAATTTCCTCTCCCCAAAAATGGCGGCCATTTTGAATTTTTGCCAAAAATGTAAAAACACAAATTTCCTTCTATCTCCTTAACCGTGCGAGATAGAGCGATTTTGCCGAAATTTTCGACCCATAGGGTATCTAAGACATGTATTATTGGCAATTTTCAAAAAAAAATTCCTCTCCCCAAAAATGGCGGCCATTTTGAATTTTTGCCCAAAATGGAAAAACACAAATTTCCTTCTATCTCCTTAACCGTGCGAGATAGAGCGATTTCGTCGAAATTTTTGACCCATAGGTTATCGAAGACATGTACTATTGGCAATTTTCAAAAAATTTTCCTCTCCCCAAAAATGGCAGCCATTTTGAATTTTCGAATTTTTGCCAAAAATGTAAAAACACAAATTTCCTTCTATCTCCTTAACCGTGCGCGATAGAGCGATTTCGTCGAAATTTTCGACCCACAGGGTATCAAAAAAATGCACTGTTGGCAATTTTCAAAAAATTTTCATCTCACCAAAAATGGCGGCCATTTTAAATTTTTGCCAAAAATGGAAAAACAGAAATTTGCTTCTATCTCCTTAACCGTGTGAGCTAGAGCGATTTCGTCGAAATTTTTGACCCGCAGGGTATCTAAAAAATGTCCTCTTGGCAATTTTCCAAAAATTTTCATCTCCCCAAAAATGGCGGCCATTTTGAATTTTCGAATTTTTGCCAAAAATCGAAAAACACAAATTTCCTTCTATCTCCTTAACCGTGCTAGATAGAGCAATTTCGTTGAAATTTTCGACCCACAGTGTATCCCAAGAAATGTATTATTGGCAATTTTCAAAAAAAATTTCCTCTCCCCAAAAATGGCGGCCATTTTGAATTTTTGCCAAAAATGTAAAAACACAAATTTCCTTCTATCTCCTTAACCGTGCGAGATAGAGCGATTTCGTCGAAATTTTCGACCCGTAGGTTATCGAAGACATGTACTATTGGCAATTTTCAAAAAAATTTCCTCTCCCCAAAAATGGCGGCCATTTTGAATTTTTGCCCAAAATGGAAAAACACAAATTTCCTTCTATCTCCTTAACCGTGTGAGATAGAGCGATTTTGACGAAATTTCCGACCCACAGGGTTTCTAAGACATGTACTATTGGCAATTTTCAAAAAAAAATTCCTCTCCCCCAAAATGGCGGCCATTTTGAATTTTTGCCAAAAATGGAAAAACACAGATTTCCTTCTATCTCCTTAACTGTGAGAGATAGAGCGATTTCGTCGAAATTTTCCACCCACATAATATCTCGGCAATCTACTCTTGCCAATTTTGCCCAAGTTTTAGAGCAAAGCTCATGCTTCCCTTTGGGTGGACATTACGCATGCCAATGCGTCCTATTTCTAGTTTTATTATTTATTTGTGCCATAAATAATTATATTGTGATATTATAATATAATAATAGTAGGATTTATAGAGCGCAAAATTGATACTAATCCTCTAATGCGCTTAAGTCCAAAAAGGGAAAGTCCAGGGACAGGCATGGGTCGACATCCAAAAGCGCCCGCCAGAGTATAACTAAGGTGGGGGGTATGCCAGCCTAAACAAGTGAGTTTTTAGCTGGCTTTTGAAATCATCTATTGTTTGCTGAGATCTGACAGTCTGTGGCAGCTTGTTCCATTCAGCTGGTGCGGCTACTGCGAAGCCACGTCGGCCTATGAGTTTCTTAGGGCGGGTTGAGGAGACAGATAACCTGTTGCCGCGAGTGAGACTGCTTGATCTTATTAAAGCTGAGAGATACGGGGGCTGTGAAAGATTGATAGCCTTAAATACCAGAAGATTGTACTTAAAGAGGATACGATTTTGAATTGGAAGCCAGTGAAGTTTTTCCAAAAAGGGTGTAACATGACTCATTTTGTCAAGTCTGAAGATGATGCGGCAGAGAGCATTCTGAACTCTCTGTAGTTTAGCTATGTTAGACTTGCTTACCCCATAAAGTAAGGCATTACAGTAATCCAGTCGACTACTGACCATAGCATTTGCCAGAAGTATTGCAGTGTCAACACTAAGGAATTTGCGAATTCGTCGCAAATCACGAAGATGATAGTAACATGCTTGGCAAACCTTCGCAACATGTTTGTCAAAGGAGTTATCTGAGTCGAAAATAACACCCAGATTCTTTACTTCCACCGACGGAGAGATATTGTTTTGGAGGAGTGGAACAGGGAAATTTGGTGCCAGCGACTCTCTGGTGGCTTTTTGACCTATAATGATAAATTCGGTTTTTTCTGGGTTAAGTTTTAGTTTAACGCCATCCATCCACTCCTGTACTGACTTGAGACACTCTGTCAGCTCTTCCATGCTAGAATCAAAGTTCCTGGAGTCAACTGCTAAATAGATCTGGGTGTCATCGGCATATAGGTGATGAGTGACATTGAATTTTGAAATAGCTTGACTGAGGGACTAGTGTAAAGAGTGAAAAGGAGAGGACCCAGTACGGAGCCTTGGGGGACTCCGAAAGGGAGAATTACCGCCTCAGAGAAACTATCACCTATTTTAATTTTTTGTTTACGGTTTGAAAGATACGATTTGATCCACAACAAAACAGTACCATCTAGACCAAACCAGTCATGCAGGCAGTCATGTAAAAGAGAATGATCAATCGTATCAAACGCAGCAGATAGGTCTAATAATGTTAGGGCCACTGCCTTTCCTGAGTCCACTGAGAGAGCTATATCGTTTTGAATCTTTAACAATGTGGTTTCAGTGGAGTGGGAACTCTTGTAAGCTGACTGGTTGACATTTAGAAGCCCCTCGTGCGAGATAAATTCGTTTAGCTGCTTTGCCACCACCTTCTCAATGAGTTTTGATATAAAACTGAGGTTCGACACTGGCCTGTAGTTTTTGAGGATATTCCTATCAAGGCTCGGCTTCTTTTGAAGGGGGGTAACATATGCCATCTTAAAACAGTTGGGGAAGCTACCTTCTTTGATTGAATAATTAACAATTTTAGTGATGGGGGTGATGAGAATATCAGCACACTCCTTGACCAGTGACGTCGGAATTGGGTCCAGGTCACAAGATTTGGATGGTGCGGACTTCAGAATTTTGAGTAGGTCTTCCTCGGACACAGGTGTGAAAGAGGACAGAGTATTTTTAGTGGGGTTGGGTCTAATGTCCTTTAAACAATTCTTTAAAACTCCTAAGCAAGGTAGAAGTAAGTTACTTTGCCAGCTTGTAGTAGTGCTTTTAAACTACAACGAAAATGACTAGAATAGTTAAAATAATCACATATAATTACACATCTAATACCCCACAGTTCATTTCCACACCAATCCTACCCTTTCCTAATACTGGTGATTTCACCCCTTTCAATTAATTAACTTCTGGCTGCTTTATGTCTACAAGCCCTTGCCCAGTATGTCCCTTTTAGAATTACTAGTAATTGTAATCCTCATTCAGTTAAACTATTTTATGTGTCTATTTGGACACACACCATATTTTGTCCTCTATCTCTTACTTTAAACTAAGAAAATAGTCTTTATCAATTCAAAAGTTTCATAAAACATTTAAACTAACATAGGTTACATATCTGTCACTATTATGCTTTATTATTACATGTGTACCACAAACAAAATTAACAAAATTATTTCAAAAGATTACCAGTATCAGCTATAAAATCCCATCGGCCATTATAAAGGCTAGAGTAACTGAAATTTACGATTAGGTAAAAAAATGTCATCCCACAATTCTCTAAAACAAATTCAGTGAAGACTTGGATAAAAAAAAATAATCACAATTATTACATATAAACCACACAAAATTATTTTCATAGACTGAAAATAGTTAAAAAATCAAACTGGTTTATACAAAACCTAAAGTAACTGAAAAAATGGTAATATACAGTAAATAGTATTTCACAAATTCCTTAAAATAAATTCAGTGAATTTGTGAAAAAAATCCTAAAATTTTAGGGATTTCGCGAATTCCCTGGAAATTTTAGGGAATTCACGAATTGCCTGGTTCATTCAAGGAATTCGCAAATTCCCTAAAACAGTTCAGGGATTTCACGAATTCCCTGATTACACAAATTCACTGTAACATATACATGTAGTTTTATGTCCACAAAGCTATATATCACTGATTTTCTTTAAATATTTGTATCCCCGGACGAAGTCGGGGATACTTAGGATGCAGTACGGTCATGCCGCCACCGCCGCTGCCGCAGAGATTTCCTTTTGGACGCGATAACTTAAAAAATATTTTAGTTAGAACTTTCAAATTTGGTATGTGGGTATATATGGGCAATGCCACGAACGCTATTGTTTTGTGACCTTGACCTTCATTCTCAAGGTCACTGGTGGCCTCTTAAAGGTCAGATTTTGGCCATTTTTTCACTTTTTGGCCCAGTTCTCCTATACAGAAAGTCAGATCATCCTATGGCTGGTATATATAATACATATATATGTCCTCTGTAAGCATGCAGAAATTTGACCTTGAAGCTCTTCATTGAAGGTCATCCACTGACCGCCAAAGTACCTGACCGAGGGTCATTTTTGGCCTTTTTGGAGATATTTTCACACTTAATGCTGACTATATTGCATGGAAACTATTGAAAATGGCTTTGGAGGTTGAGTACATGATGGACTTCTATCATCCAGGCTTACTGGTTACAGATCTTCATTTAAGGTCATCCACTGACCGCCAAAGTACCTGACCAAGGGTCATTTTGGCAAATTTGGAGATATTTTCACACTTAATGCTGACTACATTGCATGGAAACTATTGAAAATGGCTTTGGAGGTTGAGTACATGATGGAGTACCAGCATCCAGGCTTACCGGTTACAGATCTTCATTAAAGGTCATCCACTGACCGCCAAAGTACCTGACCGAGGGTCATTTTTGGCCCTCTATTTGTTTGTTTGTGAACAAGATAGCTCAAAAACTGACAGATGGATTTTGATAAAATTTTCAGGATATGTCCAAAATGGTAACAGGAAGATATGATTAAATTTTGGGAGTGATCCGGATCACTGTCTGGATCTTCTGGATCCATGAAATTTAATTTTTAAAGACAGATAACTCAAAAACTTATGGGTGCATTTTGATGAAATTTTCAGGAAATGTCCTTAATGGGACAAGGAACAAGTGATTAGATTTTGGGAGTGATCTGGATCACTGCCTGGATCATCCGGATCCAGGCTGCCAGATGTGTTTGTGTACAATATAGCTCAAAAACTTATGGATGGATTTTGATGAAATTTTCAGGATATGTCTGAAAAGGTAAAAGGATAAAGTGATTGAATTTTGGAAGTGATCCGGATCACTATATAGATCTTCTGGATCCATGAAATGTGATTTTTAAAGACAGATACCTCAACAAGTTATGGATGGATTGTGATGACATTTTCAACAAATGACCTAAATGGTACAAGGAACAAGTGATTACATTTTTGGAGTGATCTGGATCATCTGGATCCAGGCTGCAACAGAATTTTAGGATGAATTTTGATGATATTTTTAGGATATGTTAGAAATGGTAAAAGGAAGAAGTGGTAAAAGGAAGAAATGATTTAATTTTGCGAGTGATCTGGACCACTATCTGAATCTTCTGGATCCATGAAATATAATTTTAAAGACAAATAGCTCAAAAAGTCATGGGTGGATTTTGATGAAATTTTCAGGAAATGTCCTAAATGGGACAAGGAAGAAGTGATTAGATTTTGGGAGTGATCTGGATCATCTGGATCCAGGCTGCCAGATGTGTTTATGTACAAGATAAATCAAAAACTTATGGACGGGTTTTGATGAAATTTTCAGGATATGTCTGAAAAGGATGAAATGATTGAATTTTGGAAGTGGTCCGGATCACTATATGGATCTTCTGGATCCATGAAATGTAATTTTTAAAGACAGATACCGCAAAAAGTTATGGATTGTTTCAGCAAATGGCCTAAATGGTACAAGGAACAAGTGATTAAATTTTTGGAGTGATCTGGATTAGTGGTCCTACGATTTGACGGAAACTCGATTCGCCGTCTATTTAAAAGTTTCGATGTAGAAAATCAATTCTCATTTTAAGAATCGATTGTGAATCGAAAGTAAGATTTATAAACCACCTAATTTTCCCTTTTTCTACAGATATTTAACATTTTATTTTCGTAACATTTGTTTATATTATCTGCCATGTTTCTTTGACTGGTATCTACTTCCTGTTGGTTACAACTAAAACTCAAAATTTCTTTACGTATTTAGAAGATCTTTTAATACAATAAACTAAGTTCAACCTAAATTAAATTTAACTTTCACTGCTTCATACACAACATGCATATTCTTTATAAATGGGGAATAACAACCTTGGCCATAAATCCAGTGGAGAGAGATCACACTACTGTAATACTTCAGCAGTCTGCCATGAATATTTTTGACAAATTTTGTTGAACAAGAAAACTGAAATGTTTACTACATTGCCATACTTAGAATTTTACAGTATCTAAGAAATTATAATTATATGAAATGAATAGATCATGAAGATCTGCTTAGAAAGGGAAATTCATGGAATATTGTTTTCAGGATGAGAGAAATTTAACAGAATAATAGACAAATGCTTTACAGTAAGAGAAAGAGTGAGGGATATCTGACTTCATTGAAGCTGGTGGGAGATACTTAGCCTTGCCACAGGCATTTATATGTATAAAGAAGGCACAACTGTTTGACTGCATTATGAGTATTTTTCATAATGTTCTCATACACTTACTTAGGCTAGCTTGCTGAGGAGACTCCCAGATGAGAAAGGCCTTTGATACAGTGTGCATTATGGCAAAAATATTTCACGTTTGCATTATGGTTCAGACAGCCTGGAAGGCCAGGCTAGGAGATATTTTCAGTTTGAATGAAAATTAGGAAAGAAAAAAGATATGTGTTATAAAAACAGTACACCTGTGTTGCTAACTTGGGAAGGTTTTAACTCAGGACACCCATGTACCAAAACATATACAAGTGCTAAATACATAAAATAACCACCATCCATGTATCAATGATATGCAACTATTTATGTCATATATATGCTCCTTTGAGAAATTTTTATCATATTATTCCTGAGATAAGAGTCCCATTTTCCAGACCCCATCTAACACGCATATACTTGAGTGACAATGCTGAAATACATGTTCACTTGTGCCAGACTGTTTCATATAATCTAGCATATATTACAAAATATCAGTATTGACCAGAAAAAATAAAAGTCACTCTTCCATTTGATTAATGAAAATAGCATGTCTTTGAAAAGTGTCCCGAGTTAAAAATAGAAGGAAAATTCCATGAATACATGTCTAGCTGTTTAGTTCCCAAAGAAGCATTTTATGCAGGATAATTTTCAGAAGCTGCTTGGCAGTCACTGTTCTTGACATATGATAAGGATAAGCTGATATTTTATTCTTCTTTGTTGTATATGTATATATACACTGTTAAAAACAGTGTCCTGAGTTCACAACACGGGTGTACCACAAAGTGATGTTGAACAAAAGGGGTTGAAATATTGTTTATTTTAAGCATGATTGGTTGCTAATCTGCTGAAGTTACATTCAAACACTGTAAATGATTTAGCTGATGAAAAGGGAGAATGAAAATTGCTAAGGTCACCTTAGTAGATAATTATATTATTGCTAACACACATATTTGTTGACACTTCAACCTATTGGTTTCCTAACATAGCCCCTTCCCTACCCCAAACTGTAAACAAATAACCTGGATTTTTTCGCCACTGACCTATTGGAAGACTATTGTTATTATATTTGGTTAAAAAGAATATTCTGTCTTTCTTACAAAGCAAGCAGAAAAACGATTATAATCGATAATCGATCGCTTAGAATTACCGATTAATCGATTCTGATTTTTTAGACTGATTCCTAACACTAATCTGGATCCAGGCTGCCACATAATCGTGGGATGGACTTTGATATTTTTAGGATACGTTACAAATGGTAAAAGGAAGAAGTGGTAAAAGGAAGAAATGATTCAATTTTGCGAGTGATCTGGACCACTATCTGGATCTTCTGGATCCAAGAAATGTAATTTTTAAAGACAAATAGCTCAAAAAGTCATGGATGGATTTTTATGAAATTTTCAGGAAATGCCTTAAATGGGACAAAGAACAAGTGATTAGTTTTTGGGAGTAATCTGGATCACTGTCTGGATCATATGGATCCAGGCTGCCAGATGTGTTTGTGTACAAGATAACTAAAAAACTTATGGACGGATTTTGATGAAATTTTTAGAATATGTCTGAAAAGGTAAAAGGATGAAATGATTGAATTTTGGAAGTGATCCGGATCACTATATGGATCTTCTGGATCCATGAAATGTAATTTTTAAAGACAGATATAAGTGAAAGAACTAGTGATTACCTTTTGGGAGTAATCTGGTACTATGGAGAATCCTGACCTGGTGCTCCAGGAAACAGGCTCAAGACCGACATATTCACGCCTTAACTATGTCCCGTCCGGGGATACACTGCGTCGAGACGCAATCTCTAGTTATATTTATTGTCAGATACATGTTACATGCAAAGAGGAAAGTATATGTGTAGTGCTTCTTTAATTGTTGTTGCATAACAATCAGCAATGGGTAAACTGAAAAAAGAAGGTAACTTAATTTGAAACACAAACTTCTTATGTTTTTTGCAGAAGATATATGTGTTACATTAACTCTTAATCTTTAATTCATGATTTGCCCCTAATTTCTGGGTGGATTTTTATACAATGAATATGTGAGAAAGTGTTATAAAAGTATCTTTTTAATGATATGCAACATATTTGTCGGGACAGTAGTTTTAAAAACATAGTTTACTTAGGATCTGTGCTTGTTTATACAAAATTGTCACTTGTTTACACTAAGTATCCATAGTAAGTGGCCCTGCTTTATATGGTCTGCTGTCTCACTATTTTGGGCACAATTCTGGTCCCGTATTCACAAAGATTCTTATTCTTAGAATCATACTTATTCTTAGAATTTTTCTAAGAATGGCTTGTATTCTTAGAATTTTTCTAAGAATATGAAATTGCTATATGCACAAATCTCTTATTCTTGACACCAGAATTGCATCCAAATACAGAAATCACTTCTGGGCCTGTATTCACAAAGATTCTTAGAATTTTTCTTTGAATTACACTTAGTCTAACCTGTGCACACATTTATTTTTACTTCCATTCTTAGAATTATTCTTAGCTATGAATTGTTTTGTGAATATGATTTTATTCTAAGAATAAGAAAATTTTTAGCAAAGAATTTTTCTTAGACTTAAGTGTAATTCTAAGAAAAATTCGAAGAATCTTTGTGAATACAGGTCCTGAGACATAGTGGATTATGAAATCACTACCAACCTGTGTAAGCAAAGTCATTGTGTCTGCTCACTGCTCAGTACAGTAAATATCACATAAAAAGTTTAACAGATTGAAATCTTTGTGTTACTTTTCTGTATTACTTTCCAGACATCAATGCGTGGGATGTGTGTCTGCGTCTCCGTGACAATGGGCTGATTGCAAAACCGACCCACGGTGACAAGATTCGGTTTGCTCCGCCCCTGGTGATCACAGAGGAACAATTGGGGGAGTGTTTGGACATCATCAAATCAACAGTCATGTCTTTTGTTTGATGGGTGTGGAAAACTCCTGAAATAAGACAGAGGTCATTTTCAATATGTACTGATATAAATTAAGCCCTTGTCCTGACTTGTGCTACTAAGTTGTAAAAGTTTGAATTTTTTAAATGCCTAAATAATGTACAAGTTATAACTTGTTCATCTTTCATTAAATGAATTTTATAAAACGGACATCTGCGCAGTCGACAAATATGCGTCTCTGCGCATTTCATGAGAGTACTTAATAGAGAAACTAATGTACGCTGTTCCAATCTACGAACATGGTTGCGCAACTCGAAAATAAAATTGAAAACAAACAAAATCAGTGAACATTGGATAAAACATCAATAATCATTTTATAATAGAAATAAACTACTTTTGCTTGGACTTTATTGACGATTCAATCACAAAAATACCCTCTAAATAAAGGACTCTGGCTTTCGGCCCTCGTCCTTTATTTGAGGTTATTTTTGTTATTGAATCGCCAATAAAGTCTGCGCATACGTAATTTATTTTTACAATAACCAGTGTGGTATAAGTGCAACTTTTGTCATGTTTTTTTTTTACCATTGTAAGACAGTTTAGTAATCAGACATTAAAAAGAAAATTACAGTGAAACAAAATGGTGTGGTAATGAGCTACCTCAACCCCATGAGACTGTATATATGTTGTGTGGGTATGATATTAATCTAATATAGGTCAGGTTTTGACGCATATTGTAAACATCGAGGCCATATTTTCTTAGAGAAAATATTGCTGGTAAGAACAGGTTATGCATATATTTTTATTAATCAGAACCTTCTTGGTCTCAAGTCTGTATTTTTTAAGGCAGCTGATGAAGTCACTGAGATATATATATTTCATTTGTTTTTGATCTTTTGATCTGTTTTAGAATAAAAAAAAAAAGTAATAAAGTAATACCGAAAAATACAACCATAAGTAAATGTGGAAAAAACCTATATTTTCTGTTGAAGATAGTTTTGTGTAGAAATAAGACTAATACGTACGATTTGTGCTTTTGCTACATGTCTAATATTGTAATGGTTATTGTTGCAACGATGTTTCTAGAAGTTCAAACAACTGAATTTCGGACTCTGCATAACAGAAATTGCCAATATTACAAGGATCCTATTCTCACCCATCTATAACCTTGAGTTTTATTGAGAATCTGGCACAATTTATCAATCTATGGATATCATTTTTTTCCATATTTGCAACAAAGTTACAAGGTTTTATATTAGATTTCTGAAGTTTTAATGGTTTGGAAAATATCTGTTCAGTGATTGATCTACATTGAAGTGTGCCAGCTTGTACAGATACCAAACACTGAACAAAAAATTCTAAATTATTTCACAGCACTAGTAATCTTGTCAGGTTCTTGCCCCTCAACATGTCCCTATCATTAATTATAGAATGTTGTATAGTTCTGTTATGCATATACTCCATGTACAGATATAGTTTTATATTGAAATAACTTCACCATTTCATGACAGTAGCAATTCTTTGGAGCCATCCCCTCCAAGAAAATTAAATGAATAACCAAAAATACCTCTTCAGTGTTGATTGCTGAAAGAAATAATATAGTCAACAAGTATGATCATGTGACCTGTTAGAAGGAAGGCTATTGTATCTCATTGATGTGACAAAGGTTGTTCTAAGACCTTAGCTATTGTTAGGAAAGTGTTTCTAACAAAAGTTAAAGTGTTTATTCTCACTTTATACATGGCCGTGATAGAAATTTGTTGTTGCTGTCTAATATGTGTACTCATTTATATAAAAATAAATACACAAACGTCTGTATTCTAGAAAGTATAAAAACTATGTATAGCATTGCAGTAAGTTTAAATTCTCATTCTGTGTGAAGGAGAAACAAGGTATTTTTACCTCAAAAAACAAGACCATAATGTGTGCCTGCTCCACAGGAATTGGCTTAGGCAATGGGAAATGGCAGATTTGTTACTTGAAACATTGGTATTAAAATTATCTGGCCACATGAAAGGTTTTATATAGACTTTACATTGAATTATTTAATGTAGTGATCTGTGCGATTTTGTATCTAAGTTTGTGTGTAATGAACACAGAATGGGCTAACATAGCATAAAATTTTTATAGTATTTTATCAATTAATTGGACTGATTTCTGGATGTGTTTGACAGTGTATACATGTACTGAAAATTGCAGTTATTTGTTGAATCTCAAACTTTCTTACACATTTGTAAATAAGTTTTGTGCACAACTAAGTTTTATTTGTGAAGTTGGGGCTAATTATGTCATATTTGTGAGGTCTTACATTGCCATTTAGAATCTCTCTTTTTACCTTTTTTGTTTGTGTATTTTCCTTTATTGAATGCTTTACATGAAACTTGAAACCCAAGTGTTAGAGAGATGCCAGAAGAAGTTTCACTTACTGAATAGCTGAATGTGTTGAATTTAAGATAGCCTTTTTTAAATATGATTTTCATCTTTTGTTTTATGGTGGTGTAGGACTATCAGTGGTTTAAATATTAAATTCATTTATCTGAGTTTTAGAGTCAGACTGTTGTGTATTAAGTTGTTTGGCTAATATTTTATTGCAGATTTTAAGTTTCTTTACTAGTAATATTGTTTTACACATCACTTTCCATTTTAATGTTGGTAAGACCTGTAAATAAAGTTTCATTATTTATGGATAGTGTTTCTTTTTAAGTGTTGTAAATCAAGGGATAAAATATATTACAGGATGCATTGGGGAGATGAAATCCTCATGTAAGGAGCTCCAAAGGTTGAAGTTTTAAATCTCTCTCACCAGTGATGGTTTTCTTAGGACAGGTGGTCAGTCCATTGCACAGAGTAATCCATGTTCTCGGGGCTTATGCTGTTTTATTATGACAATTTAACTACATTCATCACTCCATTGAGAAAAATACAATGTCGGAAGAATTTAACATATCTCCACACTAATGGATCAATAAATACCTAGATCATGTGATTACTGTACTTCCAGGGGATTTATGAACTCTGAACCGATGTGCAATTTCATTTTATTGTGCTACAATGGCTTACCCATTGGAACTCAGTGCTATTTCGGGAGGTTGACTTAGGGGTGGTTAAATGTCTAGAAAAAAGAACGCGTACACTCGATGTCACCCTATGTCCATGTAAGCTCGTTTGTGATTGGTTCCCTTCCTCTTTTTCGTTTTGCAGCCATTATATCAGAAATCTACATAAATCGACGAATATTTCAATTGAATAACTGGGGAAGTATAATATATTTTAAGATTTCAATGGTCATGAATACAGTGACACAAAAACGGGCAACGTGTATCCACATTCTCCCCATCTGTGATCAACACAAGTACTGCCCCACATGTAGGGAAGAGGGCAAGGGTGACGACCCTTGTGGCCAAGGTCACCCTTGGGACCTTAGCCCTTTGACTTCCCCTTCCAAAGACACCAAAGCCTCTTGAGGGGGATCTGTTGGGGGATTCAGATGAAGAAAATCAAACTAAATTGTTGGAAATCCTCAATTTCACTCAACCCCCTCCTATACAAAACTCATAAATTATCCCCCTCCCAAGCCCCTCAACTTGTTTATCCTGAAATTCTAGCTACTAGGTTAACCAACCTTAAACAAAAATTTGCTAAGATGGAGAAAATGAGATTTGATCTGCAGTCCCTCCAGTCATTTACTCAAGGGCTTTCCGGCTTCTGCCCTCCTCATATGCAGCCTTCTACCACAGTTTCCTGGCCCCCACAAAACATGGAATCTATGGATGTTTTGGCTTTTCCCGGTCCCTCCAAAACCTCTGAAGCAGTTGTGACAGGCCCTGTCCTGCCACCCGGATTTCAAAAGTTATCATCAGTTGTAGCTGGTGTAACAGGCTCTGTCCTGTCACCCAGCCTTCCCCAAACATGGGTCATGATCCGGGAGTAGTAGGCCATGCCCTGCCTCCAAGTCATCAAAGAAGTCTGGATTATCAATGGTTACATAATCCATTTCAGGAAGAAACCTCCATTGACAAGACAGCTAGTAGTAATAAGTGGTTATCAGAACCAGCTAAAAGATCAGGCCCTCCACTCCTCAGTAAAAGACTTCCTCCTGAAACAGGCAATAGAGATAGTACACCACAGACAGTCCCTGGGGTACAACAGTTGCCTCTTCCTGGTCCCAAACCAGAAAACAAGTGGAGGCCGGTCATAGACCTCAGCCATCTGAACACTTTCCTGCAAGTGCAGAAATTCAAAATGGAGACCCCAGAGATAATGGGGTCTCATAAGGGTCTCATTAAACACATGAGAGTGGGTGTTCTCAATATACCTCTCTGATGCCTACCTCACTGTACCCCTTCACCAAATGTTCAGGAAATATCTGAGGTTCCACTACATTCTTGTCTCCTACTAATTAAGATCTCTCCCTTTTGGGCTAGAAACCACCACTCAACTCTACCATGATAGTAAAGGAAGTCAGAATAATGACACTGTCTTGAGTAATCAGGTTACACCAATACCTGGATGATTGATTCATAAAGGCTCATTCCCAACAGGAAGCCTACCATCATACCCACACCATGGTGAACCTTATTACCAGTTTGGGATCGATCATAAACCTAAAGAAGTCAGAACTTACTCCTACGCAGGTGTTTTGCTTCATGGGATACCAGTACCACCTGGATACCGGTCTGGTGAAACTCACCCAAGACAGATTTCTCAAAATACATCAGGTAATCCAGATGCTAAGCTAAAAATCTGTCCTAAGTGCAAGATTTTTGATGTCCTTAATTGGATTGCTGGCCTCCACAGAGATGATCGTTCCAGAGGGGCACCTCCACAGGAGGCCCTTTCAATGGCAACAACTCAAATCAGACTGGAAGTTTCTTCACTCGCTGGACAAGCTGATGGTTTGGTCAGAATCGATGTCATCTCATCTGAAATGGTGGCTCAATCATCAACTCCTAAAAGGATCAGAGCTCCACCTAAGAGACCACTACATCTTGCTCATTACAGATGCCTCAAAAGAAGGCTAGGGTTCTTACTTAGGGCAAGACAATACCAGCTCCTTGTGGATTGCTCAAGAATCCAAATTCCACATTAACGTACTGGAACTGAATGCAGTGTTCTTAGCACTGAAACGTTCCAACTATATTGCCAACATCAGTCAATTCTTATAGCCACAGACAACACTATTGACATGGCCAACATAAAAAACAAGGAGTAACCCACTCAGTAGAGATGTGTGTCCTTTGGCGAATAATGAGCTGGTGTCACCACCTCCATATATCAATCAGGACTAGACACTTTCCAGGGTGACTCAATGTGATCGCAGATTCCCAGTCGAGGGCCACCCAGGTCAAATCCAAATAGTTGTCACTACACCCACAGGTGATCAAAAGACTGTCAAAGGTGGTTCACACCACATCCGGACTTGTTTGTGACATTACTCAAAATCAAACCCATCCTATATGTCTCCCTGATCAGGAGGCTGGTGGTAGTAGACGCCTTAAACCTGAGCTGGTCAGGTCTGGTAGCCTATGTGTTGCCCCCCCCCCCCCCCCCCCCCGGCTTTCATTCACAAGTTGTTAAAAAATAAGTCATTACAACTGTGGTAATCCTGATCACCCCACGCTGGCCAGGAATCTCCTGGTTCTGGGACCTGGTAGAACTCTTGCTGGAAATTCCACTCAAGTTGCCAGCCTTTCCAACATTCCTCAAACAATCAGAGAGTCGGGCGTTTCACAACAATCCACAATACCAAAACCACCATGCTTGGCATCTAGGTGTGATAAATTGCAAGAACAAGGCTTCACTTCTGAGGTGGCAAAGAGAATTGCTGAACCTCGGAGCCAACTACCAGGCAAAATGGTTAGTTTAAAAAAAAACACTAATGGAACCCACTAAGGTACTCCAGAAATAAATCTCTTACCTTCAAGACTGCCTTCTTACTGGGTTTGGCTTCAGGCAAACGCCTTAGCGAAATCCATTCATGGGTGGCCAACAAGGTTTCTAACTTGGGTCAGTGAGAGAAAGTAGTACTCTTTCCCTCCTTTTGACATTATTGCAAAAAAATCAACTAGCCTACTTGTGGCCCCAGTGGAAGGAGAAGCTTATATCCACTTTGTGCTCTCAGGTACTATCTGGATAAAACTAAGGATGTAAGGGGAGATGGATTCCTTTGTTCCTTTCCCTGAAATCAAGCCAAAA
Organism: Sabellastarte sp. h YS-2021; assembly: GCA_964017235.1. NCBI lineage: Eukaryota > Metazoa > Annelida > Polychaeta > Sabellida > Sabellidae > Sabellastarte > Sabellastarte sp. h YS-2021. The sequence goes on from OZ024932.1 coordinate 39,068,450, forward strand.
GACAGACATCAAACCATCAACTGTTTCTTTCTGGCTCAAACAGACAATTATAATATGTTGCCAACAAGCGGATCAACAATCCCTGTACATGGCCCAAGTAAAGGCCAACAACATTAGGGCATTCGCAGCCTCAAAAGCCTTCTATGGCGGGATCTCAGTTAATCAAATAATGCCTGTGTGTCACTGGAGGGCACAATTCCTTCACAATTTTTCCTTGAAGGACTTAACCTGGACAGAAAATGGTAATCTTATGAATTTGGGTCCAGTGGTTGTCACCCAACAAATTGTTCAGCCATCATCTTCTGGGAAACCCAAACCCAGGGAGAAAGACTGTAAAAAGGGGCCCACTTCCTCCCTTAGACATTGACAGGCCCTGATCAATGTCAGCCTGCTCCTACCACTCCTATGCTACATTTGCAGTCTGACCCTTTCCATGTCTATGGTCACCTGTCTCTAGTCCAGGAGCTAGGTAAGATTTATTTTTGTTGGAAGCCCCAAAAGGTCTGAGGGTTGTTTCTTATGTGAAATTAACTCAAGAATCTGAAAATCCATTTCTTATGATCATAATTTTACTTCAAAGTGAGGTACCCCCATAGCCCAAAGGGTCAATTCCAGGGGCCAAAAGTGTGCATGGGTACCAAGCGTTATTTGCTCCTGTACCAATCTTAAATATCAAACAGAGAAATACTATACATACCACCAGAAAGTACAGGCACTGAGCTTTACTTTCATATGAAATATCACTGAGTAGCATATAAGCTGAACAAACTATACTTCTATACCAGTTTTGATACCAAAATCATTAATATTTCAGACAGAAATTTTGATTTCTCATTCAAAACTACATTTATATCTGAAGGAGTAACATCTTCATGAATGGATATAAAACTTGCCTTTAAAATGAGGGAGCTGTGTGCCTTAATTTGATATATTTGCTATGTTTTACCTATAACAGAAAACAGTTTAAATATTTCTCTTTTTTTGAGGACACCCTCATCAGCTTGGCTCTGTGAGACCAACATTTTTCATACTTCAAGAATATATTTAACATAGTACTCTTAGATAGCCTAACAATTAGAGATTACAAATAACTAGAAAATGTAGGTATAGATAAATTAAATTTTTATTAGTTAACCTACCTAACAGACTACATTTGTACTACCATTGGTCCTGTAATAAGGAACTGGTCTGGCCAAACATCAGAAAAAGATGTCCTGAGTCTCCTCTGGCAATACTGGCAATGCCCTCATCATTTGCCGGAGGGCTGATGCTTCCTGAACTAGTTAGGTGGCTATGATATCAAGCTCAACAACCCTTGACCAACTGTATGTACTGGTTTCCTCTTCCGTTCCAACTACCTGTTATAGTATAACCAATAAGGTACTAGGCGTCACTTAAAATGCTTAATAAATCAACAAATTTTATAGAAGAAAGGAGGTTGTGGGCACATAATGGCGAGTTTTGATACTCCTATAAAATTGTGCCCATTGTCATAATAAGGGGTCCAGAAACAACCCTTGTGTGTTGGGAAGAGAAGACTGCCTTGCATGACTGCTTCTTACACTTGACCAACACCAGTAATTGCTTGACAGATGAACAGTAGTTTGAGTGTTCCTTTTGTTCTCAGGACTCTAAATATGCTTCTTGCCTTAAATGTTCATGTTTTGACAAACACAAATTTCATTGTTGTGACTCCTGCACTTTTTGTGTTTATAACAGGGCACCCTGGAGAAAATCCAAATAAAGCCTGTGAAAGATGCTTCTTCTGTAGATCTGTCTCCTTCTGCTCCTCTTGTGACAAAGAAGGTATTCCTGTAAGGCCTGAGTGCAAAAAATTTGGCAGGTCTTGGCAGCAAAGAATTCTAGTCCAAGAGCTGTTTTGATATTGAAGGAGGGACACATCCTAAAATTCAATATCAAACCCTCTTTCACTACGGACATCTAATAAGGAGTGGAAATGCCAATCCCCCCAGGAACAGCTACCTGAACGATGCATTACATTTCCTCCTCCATAAACAAACCGTGGAAAAGGTCAAAGTACAGTCCTCTCTGGTGTTCTACAACTGACTGTTTCTTGTTCCCAAACCCAACCTTAAGTGATGACCCATCTTGGATCTCAGCTCCTTAAATCGGTTCTTAAAGATCAAAACTTTCAAAATGGAAACCCCAGAACCAGCTGTCCCTTCAAATCGGGGAGATTCCATTATAATAACCATAGCCTCCACTTTCAGGCTCTTCCCTTTGGCCTATCCATAGCTCCAGTAGAATTCACCATATTGGTCAGGGAGGTTAAGCTCATGGCTCAGGCAATTATTATAAGGATCCACCAGTACCTAGATGACTGGTTGAGCATGGTGCAAGACAGAGTTACTTGGAAACCCAGACCCCCGGGCCTTGTGTCAGGACTTAGAACAAGTTTTCAACTTTGAAGGATACCAATATGGTTATCCTCAGGGAATGGTCAGACCTACCACAGAGAAGTGACAGCCCTGGGTCCTAATATTAACTCCCTTTTGGTAAAACCCAGTTGCTCAGTCAGGCATTTCATGTCCCTGAAAGGTCTGCTGACTGCAATGGATAACCAGGTGCCATCAGGTCACCTTCACATGAGGCCCATACAATGGCATCTAAAGAACAATTGGCATATTCCAGAGTCCCTAAAAAAGCATAGTCCCATTCCAAAATTCCTTGATCCACATCTTCTTTGGCAGTGGTAGGATAAAAATTGTCCTCTGGGGCTGTTCAGTTCTCTTCAGATGCATCAAACAAAGGTTAGGGCACATATTAAGGAGATGGTACAAAACTGGTCATTTTGGCCTTAAAGGAGTTTGAGCCTTTGTGCAAAGGACAAGTTGTTCTTGTGGCCATGGACAACACTACAGTGGTGGCTTACATGAACAAAGAAAGGGTATGAAATCATTTTCTCTCTGTATCCTCCTTATGAGACTTTTTTGCCTGATGCAACCTCAGACAGATTTCCCTGAAGGCTTGCCACATATCAGGCTGTTTAAACATGATAACTGACAAGTCCTCTCATCACCAGCAGTCTCGGCTAAAAAGGGGACAGGACGTCTCTCACCAGAGAATTGAAGCTCCACATAGATGCTCAACCAGAGATTTCTATAAAGCAAAATTGACATTTTTGCTAAGTGGTGGCAATCAAGTAAGATGGACTTCAATTCACCATGCAGAGGGATAGACCCAAAGGGTGATGAGGCAATGCCTCCTGAAAGCTGTCCTTAGTGTTTCATCAACTGATTAAGGTTCCTTTTGGACCTCTTAGGAAGGCTTACTTGAAGAATTTTACTTCAAGATCTTTTTCCTGCAGGCTTTATGCTATTTCCTCGACACAATTGAGGATCTCAGGGCTAACATGTAGCTGGTATTTCTTCTTCAAAAACATTTTCAACAGGAATATCTTTCAGCCCGTATTTCCTCTTATATCGAGCAAAAACTGATTCTGTTTTCCCAGCTGTCTGACCAAGAAGCACTTGGTCTAAGCCCATGATGATAGAACCTTTGCCGCTTCAAAGATTGTTCAAGGAGGAGTTTCCTTGGATCAGATTCTTTCAGCTTGTGCCCGGAATTTGCATGACACCTTCACTCAGATTTTTTAAGGATATGGCTTCGGCTGATTATGAGCTCTATCATTTTGAACCAAGAGTGGCAGCTCAGCAGCTTTCCCACTAAGTCCCATTTACTTGTAATCTGGTATTTTTGGGTAATTGGATGTTTCCAACTTCTTTTTGACCTGGACCCAAGCTGATGTTCCCTTCTAAGGAGGGACTTAAGCTTGATTGAATCCCTTATCCTGGTATATGGACAGTTGGACAATGGGTTCTTTAGACCTCCTGGTTCCTTCCTCGTGGAATCCTTAGGGACGTAACTCTTTCTTCCCCACTCTCATATTACGGGAGAAAAAGAAGGGATGGGGTATCCATTTCAGTAACTAGTATAACCTGAAAGACCTTGGGACCCTATAATTTGATTTCTTTTCAGTCCCAGAGTCACCTACCCACCTTCCACTGGGTAGTTATTCTCACAGTAGTCTGCAATAAAATAGAAAATTTAAGAGGTAAGTTAAATTTTTATTAGTTAATATCTTACATAGGAGACGGGTGATTCCCACTCTAACACCTTCACTTTCTTACTTTACTTGGAACCTTAGGGTAGGGCTTTTAAAAATGAAAAACAGGATATGATAACATAGCTACCTAGTGAGTAGAGGAGGCATTAGTCCTCTAGAAGTGATGAGACCACTGCCAGTCCTGCTGGAGGAGACTGAGGACATCTTTTCTAACATTTGATGGAACTGGCGTCGGACCAATGGCAGTAGTCTGTTAGGAAATATATTAACTAATAAAAGTTTAATTTATCTATACCTAAATTTTCTAATCTCTAATTGTTAGGCTCTCTAAGAGTATTATGCTTAATATATTCTTGTCGGGAATCAAAGTTTTGAATGAGAAATTAAAATATCAATCTGAAATATTAATGATTCTGGTATCAAAACTGGTATAGAATTAAAGTTTATTCAGCTTATATGCTACTCAGACAGTGATTTTTCATATGAAAGTAAAGCTCAAGTGCTCATGTACTTTCTGGTGGTATGTATAGTATGTCTATGTTTTATATTTAAAATTGGTACAGAAGCAGATAATGCTTGGTACCCATGCACATTTTTGGTCCCAGAAATTGACCCTTTTGGCTATGGGGTACCTCACTTTGAAGTAATATTTAATGTCTTAGGTCTACCTGTATGATCATAAGAAATAGATTTTCAGATTCCTGAGTTAATTTCACATAAGAAACAACCCTCAGACCTTTTGGCGCTTCCAACAAAAATAAATCTTCCCTAGCTCCTGGACTACACATATTAGTAGCTCTTACAAACTTGTGTAGATCCCAACAATACAAGTTCTACTATCTAGACCTATACTCAACACTTTTATGTATAATGGGTATGCAATGTATATTGTATACAGATAATGCATAATTAAAAGCAAAGAAATATTATAAAATAAATACAGAGCTCAAATATTATTAGGCTTGCAACTTACAAGACCAATTCTGTTACACAAGCCCTATCCATTCTGTCCAATCTAGTCTCTTAGCCAAGCTAATCTAGAATAATGCTCTAGTTGGTCCCTCTCTATTACCAGTTAATCTACCCTGTAATTTTGGCTAGGTAACTAACTCCCCATTCTGTGAGATTGGCAGCATCATGTCATTTCGAGGATGAGACCCACTGTTTGACACGGCAGGGTGTAAAACTACACCACAATGTATTTTAATATGTTTTGTGGATCTTTTCATGTGTACTTCTGGTTAGTCAAAAGAATGTACATGTAGATAATGTAGCTAGGATGCTTCCCCCATCCAGCTGGTCCCTCTGCCAAGCCATTGGATTCTGCATCGAGTTCCAATGGATAAACCATTGCAGCACAATAAAATTGCAAATTTTATCTTACATGTAGCTTTTGTAGGTTACAAGCTTACCCATAGGAACTCAATTTCAAACTCAAAAGAGGAAGGGAACCAATAACAAACAAGCTTGCAAAGATGTAGGGCAACTTCAAGTGAACCCGGGTGGAACTACCCAAAACACATATTTTTCTCTAGACTTTTGGCCATCTGGAAGATGACCTCTGGAAATTGCATTGAGTTCCAATGGGTAAGCTTAATTTTAGCTTACAAAAGCTATATTTAAGATAAAATTTGCAGTTTTAGTGCAAAGCATAGGAATATGTATCGGAATACCTGATCACCTTAATATGGTATTCCGAAAAAGTAGAGAATTCTACATAGTGTAAACAATTTGTATAAAAAGCATCATTTTAAGGTTTGCAAATTCCCCAATGGCTGTTTTGATGTGAGTGGTTTGGTCGCAAATTGTCACATTGCTTTTGACAACTTGATTGAATATTTAAATCCAACTCCTGGATGTTATGGTATTCAAATATTCCCTAGCTGCTAGAACATATTTGTAAACCCAGTTTTTGGCAACTTTGTCAAATTCTTTATTTACCTCTAGTGGTGGTGGACCAGTTCACGCCCGGGTACCAATTCACGCCCACCCTCAATTTTCTTGAAGATTTATAATTTTTCATAGAGAAGATGTTTATCACATTATAGATAACCATCAAATTGATCATATACATTTGTAATTTATTGTTTAACTGTGATTGTTTTGGATAAATTTAGGGGTGGGCGTGAATTGGTACCCGGGCGTGAACTGGTCTACAGGTCTGTCATTTTACTATGTTATAGCTGACTAAAAAGTACGCTAACAACACATTTAAACAAAATACTGTAACTGCAATAGTTTTCAGTGATAAGCTCAATATAGCTGTTACTCAGCTATGTAATGACCTACAGGCCTGCAATTTCACTATTGTTATAGCTGACCCATAAGTAGGTGAATAATATATTTAAACAAAATTCTCTAAATGCAATAGTTTTCAAGTTATAAGCAATTTACTTAACAGTGAGAACTTAAAAGTAGCTTTTGCTCAGCTATGCAATCAGATACAGGTCTGCAAATTCACTATGCTATGGCTGACTGAAAAGTAGGTGAATAACATATTCAAACAAAAACTCTAAATGCAATGGTTTTCAAGATACAACTGATTTACTCAACAGTGAGAACCTGAAAGTACCTTTTACTCAACTATGCAATGAGCTACAGACCTTCAATTATACTATGTTATAGCTGACCCAAAAGTAGCTGAATAACATATTCAAACAAAATACTCTAAATGCAATAGTTTTCAAGTTACAACTGATTTACTCAACAGTGAGAACCTCAAAGTAGCTATTGCTCAGCCTTGCAATGAGCTGCGCCTCTGCAATTTTACTATGTTCTAGCTAACCCCAAAGTAAATGAATAACATATTGTAAATGCAATAGTTTTCAAGTTCCAACTGATTTACTCATCAGAGATAACCTCAATGTAGCTATTACTCAGCTACGCATTGAGGTATGGGTCTACAATATTACTATGTTATAGCTAACTCTTCAGCAATCTTTAGAGGATTTCCCACTTGAGCTACAATTTGTTAAATCTACAAGTCTAACTAATATAGGAAAAAGTGAAAGAAAACAAGATAGATTCTACATTTGATAGAACAGCATACACAGCTAGACTTGATAAAGCTCAGTGAAATGGAACCTTTCCATTTACCTTTATTTTCTTGTATTAACCCAAGAAATATGCAAGACTGCAGAGAGAGGTTTACATGCAATGTAAATCTTCCCCATCCCACCCACCCCACCCCACCCCATCCCTCTCCACTTCTATTGAAACACTGAGGGGAGCAACACACAGACATAGTGCTCTGCTAGCACATATAGCAAGCAAGGTCAGTCCCAGGATACATTGTTTGTTTATGTTTACCATGCATGTGTGATACCTCTTAGGAAGTCATGTGACTTCCCCTTATATAATGGCTTTCCCTCCAGTTTTTGTTCAGTTTACAATTTGAATTCAGCAAGTTAAAGTGATTTCGGCAATCATTTTAAAGTTTATGAATCTTTAGACCGAGTTTCTGTCCCATCGCCAATTGCTATTGATATACTGATGGACACAGTGGTGAGGGACAGAGTTCACATGTACTTGTTTTATGTGTAAATATTGAACGGCATATTTGTACACATAATTTCTCAAGTATAAAGTGTTATTTACATTCTTTGTGCTATGTATATGTGCCATTCACTAATATTTAATGCCTATCCTACTGGTATGTGTATACTTTAACCTATTTTTAAAATGTAAACAAACCTTTAACAGTGCACTGCTATCTGCAAAAAAAGAAATTTCTGGCTTGTAAAAGCAGTTTAGTGTAACAACATTATATGTATTGTAACCTAGATACAGCTATGTAGATGTATCAAAGAATTTTTAAGGTTAATGCAATAATTTTCCACAGTTCATTCTTTGAGCTATGTATATGTGCCATTTACTAATATTTAATGCCTATCCTACTGGTATGTGTATAGTTGAACCTATTTTTAAAATGTAAACAAACCTTTAACAGTGCACTGCTATCTGCAAAAAAAGAAATTTCTGGCTTGTAAAAGCAGTTTAGTGTAACAACATTATATGTATTGTAACCTAGATACAGCTATGTAGATGTATCAAAGAATTTTTAAGGTTAATGCAATAATTTCACACAGTTCAAATTTACACAGAAAACAAGTACATGTGAACTCTGTCCCTCGCCATTGTGTCCATCAGTATATCAATAGCAATTGGCAATGGGACAGAAACTCGGTCTAATGAAACTTGTGTTTCTTTTTTGGATTGCTTTGCTTTTATGATTTTAACTTGTGTGATTGTGTATAAATAATTTTAGCTTAGATCTTGGGACAGTTTTAAATATTATGTATTATTATACAACCATGAGTAAGGATGGCAGGCAATACAGAGTGCACTAAATGTAGATCAATTCATCAAGGACCAACTGGGAGAAGGTGTCTTGTAGAGATGGCAGAAAGTGGAGCATCAGCTTCTCAGCAGCGGAATATACAGTTTCAATCTCCCCAGATGATGCTTTGGTTACTGCCAGGAATATGGCTGTTGACAGCAGAATTACCCCTACAGAGGCTAGTAGTAAAGCTCCTGTTAGTCCTGTAAGTCCTTTGCCAAGAAGTAAAATAAACAATAGTGCAGATTCCATCATATTACAAACCTTGCAAGGTATTTCAAATCAAATGAGTGTATTTGAACAGGATGCACAGAGTGCTAGACAATTAATAGTAAGTGTTGTGGAGAAATTGGAATCTCATGATAAAGTTTTGGTAAAAATTGCTACTGATGGAAAACAACGTCACAAGTCCACTGGTAGTGCAAAAGGTGGAAAGAGTGCAAAGAACAATTTCAGTAACATGAACTCTGGTGAAATGCAAATAAGTAACAGTCAGCAAGTACTAATAACAGTATATTTCCACAGTCTTTGAATAATTTACAAGTTGCAGGTCAAAGTGTCGCAGAGAATGCAGTGCCATATCTGTCTGCAGCCATCAGCACAGCTTCCAATACAGCTAGTCCACTACTTTGTAGCACTAGTACCTTTGCCTGTATGGATTCCAATCCTCTCAGCAGTTCTGTTCCAGGTTATCAGATGACAGCAACATATGGAATCGCAGCTGGTCAGACAGGGGTAGTCTTTCAGCAGGCTCCTGTTCAGTATGTTTCTAACTGTAAATGCTCAGGGTCTAAAACTGTACGTATTTCAGAAACTGGTCCAAGACTGGATGGCAAGACAAGAGGCTAACAATCAGACTAAGCAACCGATGTGGCAGCACGGTGCAGGAAGAGCACAGCAACATTCTGGCTCCACATCACAGATTGAGGGCTTGAAAGAAGACCACATAATACCTACCATGCAGGCTTTGCAGCAGACAGCAGCCATTCAACAAGTCCACAGGCGTTTTCAAGAACTGGAGACTGCTAATGTTACTTGCCGTTTCAAAACCTTTGGCCGTTTCGAAATGGCCACGGCCATTTTGATACCTTTGCAAGGTTTAGAAATGGCTTGGCCATTTTGAAACGGCCAACTATTCCTCTTGGCCATTTTGATACCTCACCAGTTTGACATTAGTGGGCAGGTTTGTTCTGTTGCTTTTAAGTGTAACAGTTGTAATACAATAAAAACTTATATATTTATTAGAACTGCATTTGGCTTATTGTGAAACATATATCGAACAGAACATACAGCAACATTTATTAGTGCATACAAAAACTTTTTTGTAAAAAGCATAGTTATTAATATACATCAATATTAAGAAATAAAAAAAGAAGGATGCATAAAATGAAATAGAATTAAATAATATTTTATCACTAATCCCTTTTATGCACCCCACCCAATGGAAATGAAACAAATCAACATCAAGAGATATCTTTTAAAGTAATAATAATAGCAAATCATTACAATTGTATGTCAGTATTAACTGAGTAACATTAAGTAAAGAAGGTACCAAAAAGCAAATGTATTCTAGCTCATCTACCTGTTATGTGAATTTGTTTAACCTTTCATATTTACCTTTTAAACAGCCCACTAATATTTAAGTGAAACAAATCAACATTAAAAGAAAGTTGTGACAATAGAAATAAATCCAATTAAGCACTTTTGACAATCAATGGCAAACAAATCACCAACACAGAGTTAATATTTATCATGGCTTCTTTATGGCTTATTAATTAATCTGGCAAGTCAAACAAACAGGTTTAAATGTACAGCATGTTCCTGCAGATAGATTGATGAGATAGATAATTTTATGATAACTTTGTGTTATACAACAGCAAAATACAATTTGTTTAAAGAAATCTTTTCAAGTAAAAGATCACAGGTTAACTGTAGCTACCCCCATACCTGAGTACCTACTCCACAAGTTATGATTATAGAAAGCCCCTGCTCAGGAAATTATTTGGCCATTTTGAAACCAGGTTTTGAACCAGCCAGGCCGTTTCAAAACCAAGGAAGGTTTCAAAAAGGCCAAGTAAATAATTTGGCCATTTCAAAACGGCCGGGAACACTAATAAAAGTGATCAAGGTAATCTTGAGTCTTTTATTGAGGCCTTACACAAGAAAGTGAACATTCCCAGTAAAAGTAAAATAAAGTGGCCCCAAGATCATGAGTTTGTAGGTAGATCAAGGTACTTGGTTCCTAGGTTTCCGTAGAATTAGGCTAGGTAAAGAAGACCCTATCATTCGAGAAAATATGATTGACCATTTGACTGAACTTATCCAAGATTCTTGTGATTTTTCATGGGAAGGAGCTAAGGGGGGCCCCACTATGTTCTTTTACAGAGGATGATGGACAACAGGCCGGATTGGACACAATTAGATCAGGTTCACAAGGTGCGAGAAAGGTATGCCACTCAGCTTTCGCCATCAGTAGAGGCAACAACAGCAGTGAGAGAAGCAAGAATCTAAAAAGTGTGGCTTGTTTCAAGTACAATAAACACAACTGTAACAAAACAGGTGATCACGAGTTCCAAACATGTTACTAAGACACATTTGTCACTTCTGTTTCTCTAGACTCAATAGAGTAGAATCTCACACAAAGAAGGAGTGTCCAAAGGCTGCAAAAGATTTTTTCAAAAAAACGAGATTCAGCTGCTTACATTAGAGTAGCTACCAGATATTTTTACAATAGCAAGATTCCTAATATAAAGTATTTACATAAAAAATGGTCAAAACAACAGGTGATAGACAGTAAATGTAAGTTTTATCATCAAAGTAAAATGTGTAGTAAAAGTAATCGGTTAAAAAATGTGGTGTCTCCTAAAGGTCACTGTAATAAAGTTAAAGTAACTGCTTCAAAGGACTTGGTAAATGCTATTGAATGCAAAAACAGATTTGCACCTTGGCTGATATAAATGACGACTTGGCTGTTTTTATTGATAAGAACATATCAATTGTTCCTAAAAATAGTGTTCCCTTAGTTTCTCGGCCCACTGGGCCCATAAAAGTTGCTAAAACCAATCAAAATTGTAATGAAATTTTGGAAGATAGGGATACAAAATGGTCCAATACCAGAACCAGTGACAAGGACACACAGGTATCTGATTTGTGTAATACTGAAAGTGTAATTGATGCAACAAAGGCTGGTAAAGACTATGTGACACGTGTTGATGTAAACAAATTAGATTATAAATGTCAAGATTTGCAGAAGTGTTTAATATAATGCCTTTGGTTTTTGCCTTTGAACAACCTTAAGAAAGTCGGTGTGGCAAGGTCTTTGAAGCCTAACAAGGTTATTTGTAAAAGTGATTTTTCACCTGTGGAGGTGCACAGAGAAGTCAGAGCCACTGGTAAATACAACTATCAAAAAGCAAAAATTCTATTACCTTCTGCCATAAACTTTCAGTTTTTTGAACACTTAGCAAAGGATTATTGGGATTGGGAATTACCTCTTATGCTTAAATATGGCTTCCCATTATGCTTTCCACATAATAATGAGAAAGATCTCGAAACCGGTGAAATCAATCATAGTTCAGCTATGAAGTATCCGGCCCATGTTGGAACATATTTAACAACTGAAATTTCTCATAAAGCAATTTATGGTCCTTTTCAGGACCCCCCATATGAGACAATATATAGGGCTTTTCATCAGATTAGAATAGACCCTTTTGATTACAATTTACTGTGTTTAAATGGGGTGATCATTATTTCTCTGATGGATATTGCCCATTTGGGCGTAGTTTGATCTGTACTAGGTTAACCTTTTTTTTCATACCTTATGTATCAGTGTGGATCTCAGCTATTTTTTATGTTGATGATTTAATTGGATGTGGACTGCCACACAGGGCCATTGCTGATTTTAACTACCTGTTAACAATGCTAGAAGATTTACATTTTCCTGTCAGTGCCAAAAAGTTGGTAGAACCTTGTGAAGAGTGTAACTGTCTTGGTGTCTTTGTAAATGCAAGAAAAGCTACCATAAGTATACCAGAAGGTAAAGCCAAGGAAATTTTAGAAAGGTGTACAAATGTTCTAAATAGCAAAAAAATCACAAAGTGTAATCTGCAGTCTCTCATAGGTTCACTGATGTATGTACACAAGTGTGTAAAACCAACTAGATTTTTCACTAACAGACTTCTAAATGGTCTCAGACAGGCTAAAAGTAGTTTCATTCCTGTTACTGAAAATATAAAAAGGGATGTTAGGTGGTTTATTAACTTCATCCCCCAGTTCAATGGGACTGCCACATATAGAAACAGCCCTGTCACAAAAATGTACTCTATTGAAATTGATGCCTCACTCCAGGCTGTAGGTGGTGTTTGGAATAATAATGTATACTCAGCAGAAATACCAACTTTTCTTCAGGGTAACGGTGGTTGCTGCATTGTACATTATGAAATGCTGAACATCTTGGTCATGTTGAGACTGTGGGCAAAATACTGGACTCATAAAAAAATAGTTCTCTATGTGGACAATATAGCAGTAGTCAATGTATGTAACAGTGGCTACACTACAGATAATTTTCTGGGTGCTCGTGTTAGAAATGTATGGTTAATAACCTCAGAGTATGATATAGATATGACTGTTAGACACATTGCTGGTAAAAGAAATGTAGTGGCGGACCTACTATCCAGGTGGTCAGGTAGTATTTCCGATAGGAAAAAAGCTGGAAAACCTTGTTAATCAACCTATTTGGCATAATATACACAAAAATATATTCCAATTGGATTACAGTGTGTAATTCTTACTTCATGTAATTACAGATTCTTCACCAGTGTCAAGATTGTTACAGGATAGAGTAAAAGAGAGGTTAATGTTTGGTTACTCCCACAAGACCTGGCTAGCTTATCAGAGGATTTTCAAACTTTTTATGGCCTTTTGTTTCTTCATTGGCAAGAATTTTAGTGACCATGAATATAAAACTGTGCTACTCTCTATTGAGTTCCTAGTGTACAATGGTTTAAAATATGCTTCAATTGTAAATCATATCTCAGCTTTATGTTCTTATGGCAAATGGTTAGATTTAGACATGTCACATTTTAATCATTTTAAAGTAACTCTTATGTTAAAGGCTGTGGCCAATTCTGTCAAACATCCACCCAAATTCAAGGGTATTTTTGATGTAAACATGTTAGAATGTATCATTTCAACCTGTAATGTATTTCCAGATGCAAAGGTCTACAAAAGTATCTATCTGTTGGCTTTCTTTGGATTTCTGCGAATTTCAAATTTGGTCCCAAACTCTGTTAAGAAATTTGATTGGACCAAACAGAAGTAGAGAAGATGTGTTAATACAATCACAATAGGCAGTGGTCATTTTGAAGTGAAGCCAAACCATGCAGGCAACAAATCAAGGGTCTTTTATTATCATTCCAAGATTAGACAATGTGTTATGTCCCATGCTGGCTTTAAAACAGATGTATGTTGCTTATAAATCTTGGTCTAATAGACATTTATAGACAGAAAATACAGAGACATGGCATGTGGAGCTCTGACACTGTAAATATATACATTGTAAATGATCCCCAGATGGCATCTGGGGTAGCTGCTTGTTTTAAAATGTTTTTTTACTCAGTAAATGAGTGTCTTTTAAGTCACTTCCTTCAACACTTTAGCTGTGAGCACAAGTTCACTCGGTCTTTGGTGTTTGGTGCTTGACCTCATGTAATGTATCTGGTTTGTATTGCATACACATGGAATACATTAGCGACTTTATGTAAGCAGCAATTTTGAAAATGTAAACATGTAACACCTTGTATGTCTTGTAAGGAACCATTGTGGATGTATGGTCATCCTCAAGCAATTATATGCTGGTGTTGTATTGTTAATTCATGTAATGTAATACCAGTTAGCAAACTTTTAATTATTATTTTTAGCAGCAACCTTATATCTTATCTCTCTTTTTAGTTTAGTTTTAGTACACTACTGTCAGTCATCAATTCTTATGTGGTGCCTCATCATGCATATGCGTTGAATACTTATCCTCAGTTTCTCCCTCATTCCTAATTTGTGGTGATGTTAATATTCATGTGGATACTTCTTCAAATGATAGTATTAAATTCCAGAACTGTTTAGAATCATGCAATATTACACAAAATGTTCAGACGGCTACCCATCTTCATGGTCATATTCTAGACCTTGTTCTCACTCCTACTGATGCCAGTAGCTTTTCCAATGTACGAGTTGCTGACTTTGTCTCCGATCATGCTCTTGTCCTTGATCAGCTTGATTCAGTTAATCCTCCTTCAAATAAGGAAAAAGTGGTCACCTACAGGAGGTATCATAAAATTGACTTGGACAGTGTAAGGATTTGGGAAATTGCACATTCGTAAGATGCCCGGGTGATACAGTCAGTGTTCTGTGTGAACAATACTTAGGTGACTTGAGCAGATTGCTTGATAAGCATGCACCATTGGTTACTCAAACTTCTACTAAACAAGCTACTGGTTGGCTATCTGATTCCTACCGACTGGCAAAAAACATCAGACGACAACTGGAAAGAATCTGGCGTAAAGATAAATCTGCCTACAATCGATATAGACTTCGAAAACAGATTGCTCGGTGCAATTCACTGGTCAACAAAGATAAGGCAAGTTACTTCAGAAACCTGGTCAGAGAAAATGCTAACAACTCCAAGAAGCTATGGCAGGCCTTGCGTTCTGCACTACACTCTGGTCCTGAAGCAGTACTCCCTTCTCATGAATCTAAGAAAGGTCTTGCTGACAGGTTTGACACTTTCTTCAGTGACAAAATAGCTAAAATCAGAAACTCATTTTCCTCTAGTGACTCATTCTCCCTTCCTCCTCCACCCGATGTGCCTAATTTCAGCTGCTTTAAACAAGTTTCTCAGGAGGAAATTAGAAAAATTATCATGATGTCACCCTCGAAATCTTGTCTATTAGACCCATGGCCCACATTTCTTGTTAAGGAGTGTATAGATATTTTACTGCCCTCTATTACCAGGCTTGTTAACTGCTCATTGTCAGAAGGTGTTGTACCTGATAAGTTTAAGAAGGCTATTGTAACCCCATTGATTAAAAAGTCTTCACTACCACCAAATGACTTAAAAAACTACAGGCCTGTTTTAGGGCTGGGCTTCATATCAAAACTTGTTGAACGTGTTGTTGCTTCTCAATTGAATGACCATGTTAGTGTGAACGGACTGGAGAATGTCAGGCAGTCTGCCTATAAACTAGGTCACTCAACTGAATCTGCATTGCTTTCAATTAAGAACGATGTTCATCTGGCTTTTGCTAAAGGTGAGGCTACTGCTATTGTTCTCTTGGATCAATCAGCAGCGTTTGATACTATTGATCATGATACGCTTCTTGATTCTCTCAGCTCCTGGTTTGGTGTCAGCGGGGTTGTCCTCAACTGGTTCAAGTCTTATCTCTCAGACCGTGTACAGTGCATTAAGAATCTTAATTTAAGATAGGGTCAATTTTATCTGATGCCAAAAAGTTATTGTATGGTGTGCCTCAAGGCTCTGTTCTGGGGCCAATCCTTTTTTCACTCTATACTACTCCGCTGAGTAAAGTCATACAGAATCATCCTGGTATTAGTTTCCAGTTCTATGCTGATGACACACAATTGTACGTGCATCTCACACATAAAAATGCTTCCTCAGCCCTTGATAAACTGTCACGTTAAGAGATGGCTCTCTACAAATAAGCTTAAGCTAAATCCATTCATTGTGTTTGGCTCTAAGTCTCAGCATGAAAAACTTAATCACTCCTTCCCAGTCAATATACTCAGTCATCTTATATCACCAGTAGATGCAGTTAGGAACCTTGGTGTCTGGTTTGATTTAGATTTCTCATTCTCTTGCCATGTTATGAAAGTCTGCAAGGCTTGTTTTGTTAGTGTCCGTGATCTTAAGTGACTCTGAGGACATCTGACACATGAAGCTGCCCTCATGGCTGCCAATGCTCTGGTCGGAAGTCGTCTTGATTACTGTAACTCTCTGTTCAGAGGTCTCTCAGCTCTGGATCTGCGCAAACTTCAATGTGTTCAGAACAGTCTTGCCAGAATTTTTGCCAACACCACCAAGTATTCACACATCACTCCAGTTAGAAAAGCACTACATTGGCTGCCGATTAAGTACCGTTCTGTCTTTAAGATTGCCGTGCTTGTTTATAAGTTCCTACACAGTGGTAACTCCAAATACTTTGAACCCTTCCTCATACCCAGACATAGTGCATATAACACTTGTTGAAGTCAATCATGATGGCATGTTTCTTGAGGTTCCCCACTTTGCTTCAGTTTTCAAGTCTCGAAAGCATTTTTGACTCAGTTTTGCGTATGACGTATGATTTGGAATGACCTTCCTGACGAGGTCCGTTCTGCAAACTCACTTGCCTCCTTCAGGTCAAAGCTGAAGTCATACCTCTTTGGAAAAGCATATCCACCCTAAATTTCCAATCTCCTCCTGCTTTCTCTGCGGTGCTGACCCCTGTAATGTCTCTGGTTTATGAATATTGAACAATGTTTTTTGTGTGATGTGCCTTAGGGTCTGTCTTTATGACAGAGATTAAGCGCTATAAAAGTCCAATTAGAATTAGAATTAGACACTGTAAGAGTCATAAACTAGTGCATAATGTAATCAGAAATGTACTTTTATATAATTTACCACATAATGTTCAGTACAATATACTTTGGAATGTACATGAAACTCTTGTGTATAATCCTTATTTTGTGTTCTTAATCCAGATGAACTGTAATTAATATCAGCATGTGTGGTTAATTACCTTTTATGTTAATTGTCATTAATTGTAAAAGTGTGGTTAATCTTAATTGCAATTCAATGGCTATCCATTTGCTGTCAGTTTGGAAAACAGCTATAGCAAGCTTGACAGTAGTTTTGTTATGTAGGTGTAAACAAATGTAATATACTAACAAACTTTTAATAAATAATAATTTTTCTGCAGATGCGGTTGTGTTATTCAAATCTCCTACAAGTATTATACTTGGCACCCTGGGACTGATAACACACACAAACACACACAAAGGCAATTCTTTTCTCTGATGCAGATTCTGCGCAGATCAGAAAATGTTTAGTTTTTTTTGCAGCTATTATATAATTATGCAATCAGCTACAAGTCTGAAACTTTGCTGTTATAGCTAAAAGAAAAATAGGTGAAAAACATATTTAACAAAATGTTCTAAATGCAACACTTTTCAAGTTATTAGTGATTTACTGAATGAACTCATGAATTTTAATGCATGAAAAATTTATTTAAAAACTTCATAAAAAATAGGAAAGATCCAGGCCTGATACTCAAACAAGGGAATTTACTTATGGCCTAGTACATATATGAAAGATAAGACAAGATAAGAGAGAAATCCCTCCAATAGGCAATGAGAAAATTGTGATAAAGTGTTGAAATTTTCACACTTTTTTGGGGGGGTACCTCTCTTCTAATGGCTCTAGCAAACAGACGAAGAGACAGATCTGCATAGATTTTACGATTTATCATCCTAGATAGATAAGGTACCTTTTAAAAGTAACAGTATGTCTCTGGCCCTTGTACTTTTGGAGGAGAAGTTGTTCATGCGGACACGGATGAGTATGCCAACACTGCATATGATGCCATAATGTCAACTGACTGATAAGTTTTCAGTTTCATCACTTTCTCCAAGTTTTATACTTGCATTAATCATTCTCACCAATGATCTTTATATGTCACTTTGAATCTGAAATTTACAGCAGTTCTAGAGAAAGGGAATTGTTTGCTAACATTTCTAAGAAAGTCATATCTAAAATAGTCATACAGAACTCCTATATATCACACAAAAGACAAAATTACTTTGAATCAAAATGAATGTTTATGAATATGTACAACACTCACTGGACTCCTATTTTAAGAAGCTTTAACTGACACCCTCATTGTTCAAGATTAATGTTAAAACCAGTTTATTTTATAAACATCTAAACTCTATATTCTGACAGTATTGTAGCCCTTAACAATGGTGTTCCACTGGAACCGACCCTTCCCTATTCTAAGGTTGGTTTACAATGTTTATATAGTGTCAGTTAGGGGTTTCTGGCTTTACTTGGTGGGTTGGCTAAATATCAAACAGGTTTGATATTTCACCAACTCTCCACAGCTTTCCTTCCCGAGCCTGCTGTGCCCACCATGAAATGGGCTTTTCCCAGTTTCTTTACTTCTTATTCTGTCAATTCAAGTCCAACCCTATGGTGTTGCCATCTTATCACAAAACACTTGCCCTCCCATCCTACTCAAGCACCCCGGCCTCACTTCATGATAAGCTTGGAAGGAAACCAGTCTGTCCTAATCAGCCATGCGCAAACTTGGTGGGTTCATATAAAGACGGAAAGTCTCCCAGTCTTTGGGAGGAAGATAGAAGTCCCCACAGACACACCTACAGAGTTTGATTTGAAGGATACAGTTGCTGACATCCGGAGAAGGAGGGTGGAGAGTGAGCAGACAGAGAGGGAGGAAGCTGAAAGGCTACAGAGGGAGAGGGAGGAGAGAGGGGGAAGAAAGGGAGAGGCCACAGACAAAGGAGACAGGAGGAAACTGAGAGGCCACAGAGGGAAGAGGCACTACAGGAGAAGAGATAGAGAAAGGAAAAGGTAAGAGATGGTGCTTGAGGCTGCAGGGGAAACAAGTCAGTCCTCTCAATTATGTAGGAAGAAGGGCAAGATGACCAACACTTTCCTGATTGATTCAGATGAGGCGATAGTTGATTTTGTGAAGGATCATGAGGAACTGTATGACAAGACCAATGAACCCTTCAAGAAAAGGCAAGGAAGGATAGTCTCTGGGAAAGCTTTGCCAGGAAACACAAACTGTCCAGACCTGCAAGACATGCATGGTTTGAGTCCCAAAGGAGACTCTATGACAAGCTTACAGAGTCCAAATTTGGCCAGGTCCCAGAGGAGCTGACTGAAAAACAGCACTGGATACACAACAAGTTTCAGTTTCTCAAGAAAAAGAAGGGCTTCTTGGAAAGAAGGGCATCAGCAAGTACTCAGGGTTCAAATCACCAGACAGAGAACTCAGTGCCAAAGCAAGTTCTGGCCACAACATATCCAGAGGCTCAGACAGCATAGAGACCAGCATTCACACAGACACACACCAGCGATCCATTGCCAGAACTCCCAGTACAAGTTTAGTGTAAAGTTGTTGTTTTTTTTGTTTTTTTTTTTGGGGGGGGAGCCAAGACAGGAGACCACCAGAACAGTGTTTTGTAATTACCTGGCCAAAGAGGTGGAGCCCTTGGCAGAAAGAGACTTTCAGACTTTTAGAAATGAGATTATTAAACTTCTAAGTGGGATAGAGAGCAAGGCAAAGGAGAGGACCCACCAGCCCAAACAGAATACATTCTCAAGCCCAATCAGTGCCAATTCAACATATGTGCCATAGACTCTTCTTACCCAGCCACAACACTGAGCAGCCACTCCAAGGGAGTACATCCTGACCGTCCCTGAAACACAGATGTTTCATACATCACAAGAAATGCAGGTTATCCAATCAGCACGAGTCTCACGAGTAACACAAAAGCCCGGGGGTCAGTCAGGGATACAGCAGGCTTCACATCTTGTTGTTGATGAGTAAGTGCCAGGGACATCAAGAAAGGTTTTGTGATCAGCCAGACAAAAAATTTCAACCTGCAGTCGATTTATTTATTTGGGGTTTTACGTCACTTTCAACACTGTACAGGTCATATCACGATGGGTAGTTGGAAGGGCAGAGGAAACCAGTACATACAGTTCGTAAGGGTTCTGTACTGTAAACTGCCGACCATCGGCAAGCAACTACCAGCTTTCCCACTTGAGGCCATGCCGGGAACCGAACCCCGGCCTCAGAGGTGGGAGGAAAGAGTGTTACCACTCTGCCACCGTGGCTACCCAACCTGCAGTCGAAAATCACATGGGACATCCTCACAAAATTCTGGTAAACTGGAACATCAGTCTGTATTAACTCAGCCAAGAGGTTGTTGTAACAGCCTTTAGCATTCCTTTGGCGGATCCATGTTTTCTTCACCTGGGTCATGATGGGGGCTGTGGTGAAGGTGCTGACTATGTGGCAAGTGCTAGTCCTAGGTTTAGATATGCATCAGATAGTTATCTAATTCTGGGGTAATTCTACCATTAAGTGTGTACAATTACATAATTTTTAAGAGGTCAATAAACACACCGCAGTATACATTTGCAGCTTTATCAATGCTGACAGGTATAGTGTCTATATGAGTAATAAAATCATCTTGAGAACCGATTCTAGCATTGAAATCCCCTGTCAATACAAACATATCAACATGGGAATTTATGTAAATTTTGCTAATCAAATGACCAAAGAAATTAGCAGTGACTGAGTAGGGCAAGTCAGTTTGAGACAGGTAACAACAATATACCTGAGCAGTATCATAAATTTCATTATTTTTCAATTTTTCAACACCTGGAATGCCTTTACAATCATTATCAACTAACTTTACTCCATAGAAATTCAACTAGAGATTGCGTCTCGACGCAGTGTATCCCCGGACGGGACATAGTTAAGGCGTGAATATGTCGGTCTTGAGCCTATTTCCTGGAGTACCAGGTCAGGATTCTCCATAGTACCAGATTACTCCCAAAAGCTAATCACTAGTTCTTTCACTTATATCTGTCTTTAAAAATTACATTTCATGGATCCAGAAGATCCATATAGTGATCCGGATCACTTCCAAAATTCAATCATTTCATCCTTTTACCTTTTCAGACATATTCTAAAAATTTCATCAAACTCCGTCCATAAGTTTTTTAGTTATCTTGTACACAAACACATCTGGCAGCCTGGATCCACATGATAGAGACAGTGATCCACATTACTCCCAAAAACTAACCACTTGTTCTTTGTCCCATTTAAGACATTTCCTGAAAATTTCATAAAAATCCATCCATGACTTTTTGAGCTATTTGTCTTTAAAAATTACATTTCTTGGATCCAGAAGATCCAGATAGTGGTCCAGATCACTCGCAAAATTGAATCATTTCTTCCTTTTACCACATTTTCCTTTTACCATTTGTAACATATCCTAAAAATATCAAAGTCCATCCCAAGATTATGTGGCAGCCTGGATCCAGATGATCCAGACAGTGATCCAGATCACTCCAAAAATTTAATCACTATTTAGGCCATTTGCTGAAACAATCCATCCATAACTTTTTGCGGTATCTCTCTTTAAAAATTACATTTCATGGATCCAGAAGATCCATATAGTGATCTGGATCACTTCCAAAATTCAATCATTTCATCCTTTTACCTTTTCAGACATATCCTGAAAATTTCATCAAAATCCATCCATAAGTTTTTTAGTTATCTTGTACATAAACACATCTGGCAGCCTGGATCCACATGATCCAGACAGTGATCCAGATTACTCCCAAAACCTAATCACTTGTTCTTTGTCCCATTTAAGACATTTCCTGAAAATTTCATAAAAATCCATCCATGACTTTTTGAGCTATTTGTCTTTAAAAAAATTACATTTCTTGGATCCAGAAGATCCAGATAGTGGTCCAGATCACTCGCAAAATTGAATCATTTCTTCCTTTTACCACTTCTTCCTTTTACCATTTGTAACATATCCTAAAAATATCAAAGTCCATCCCAAGATTATGTGGCAGCCTGGATCCAGATGATCCAGACAGTGATCCAGATCACTCCAAAAATTTAATCAATATTTAGGCAATTCGCTGAAACAATCCATCCATAACTTTTTGTGGTATCTGTCTTTAAAAATTACATTTCATGGATCCAGAAGATCCATATAGTGATCCGGATCACTTCCAAAATTCAATCATTTCATCCTTTTACCTTTTCAGAAATATCCTGAAAATTTCATCAAAATCCGTCCATAAGTTTTTGATTTATCTTGTACATAAACACATCTGGCAGCCTGGATCCACATGATCCAGACAGTGATCCCGATTACTCCCAAAAACTAATCACTTGTTCTTTGTCCCATTTAAGACATTTCCTGAAAATTTCATAAAAATCCATCCATGACTTTTTGAGCTATTTGTCTTTAAAAATTACATTTCTTGGATCCAGAAGATCCAGATAGTGGTCCAGATCACTCGCAAAATTGAATCATTTCTTCCTTTTACCACTTCTTCCTTTTACCATTTGTAACATATCCTAAAAATATCAAAGTCCATCCCAAGATTATGTGGCAGCCTGGATCCAGATGATCCAGACAGTGATCCAGATCACTCCAAAAATTTAATCACTATTTAGGCCATTTGCTGAAACAATCCATCCATAACTTTTTGCGGTATCTGTCTTTAAAAATTACATTTCATGGATCCAGAAGATCCATATAGTGATCCGGATCACTTCCAAAATTCAATCATTTCATCCTTTTACCTTTCAGACATATCCTGAAAATTTCATCAAAATCCGTCCATAAGTTTTTGATTTATCTTGTACATAAACACATCTGGCAGCCTGGATCCACATGATCCAGATCACTCCCAAAATCTAATCACTTGTTCCTTGTCCCATTTAGGACATTTCCTGAAAATTTCATCAAAATCCACTCATGACGTTTTGAGCTATTTGTCTTTAAAATTATATTTCATGGATCCAGAAGATCCAGATAGTGGTCCAGATCACTCGCAAAATTGAATCATTTCTTCCTTTTACCACTTCTTCCTTTTACCATTTCTAACATATCCTAAAAATATCATCAAAATTCATCCTAAAATTCTGTTGCAGCCTGGATCCAGATGATCCAGATCACTCCAAAAATATAATCACTTGTTCCTTGTACCATTTAGGTCATTTGTTGAAAATGTCATCACAATCCATCAATAACTTTTTGAGGTATCTGTCTTTAAAAATGAAATGTTAACATCTGTTGATCAAGAGTTCCATAAAGATATGATTGTAACCACTGAAGAAATGGAGCATGCCATAAAAGCCCTAAAATCTGGAAAATCTCCTGGTCATGATAATCTAAGCAGTAAACATTTTAAGTATGCCTCATATACGCTTATTGTCATTCTGTCAATATGTATCACATGTATGTTCATTCATAATTATATACCAGATGAAGCATAACGACAGTGATGTTACCTTTAGTGAAAGACAGTGCGGGGAATATAGCTGATGCAAACAACTATAGACCTATCTCACTAACTAGTGTTGTATCAAAGCTAATTGAGCTTACAATACATAATAGATATGAAAGTATCCTGATCAGCTGTGATAACCAATTTGGCTTCAAAAAGAATCTATCTACAGATATGCGTATCTTCTCCTTTAAACAAATTGTCCATTACTATGTCAGTAAATCAAGTCCAGTATATGTATGTTTCATAGATGCATCTAAAGCATTTGACAGGGTGAATCATTACAAATTGTTTGGGGAAAATGTTAAAATGTGGTGTTCCTGTTTTTGTTGTCAAATTCATTATGTACTGGTATTCTCAACAAACTTTTCATGTTAAATGGGATAACTTTTTTTTTTCTGCTAGCTTTCATGTGAGCAATGATGTAAGACAAGGTGGAATTCTGTCACCCTATCTTTTTAATCTGTACATAAATGAACTATGTTATAAACTGGGTAGTTGCAATGCTGGCTGTAATTTCAATGGTGAAATCATTAATAATATTGCATATGCTGATGTCTCTGCTGTCCCCCTCTCCTAAAGGCTTACAAAAGCTTATTGACCTATGTGCAGAGTATGGAAAGAAGTATGACATCATATATAATCCTAAAAAGAGTATGTGCATGTGCACAGTTATGGTACAACTCAAACAAGGCAGCGGTTGCCAAAATGCGTACTGCTTATGATAAAGGCCTTCGTAGATTCATATTGTATAAATTAGACAGTTTTCCGTATAGTGCTAGTGAAATGTTTGTAGCAAACAATGTAGATTCCCTTGATGTCCTAATCAGGAAATCCCTTCACGGATTTTATACACATCTTTTAACATGCGATAACCATATAAGTAAATGTCGATCAGACTGCATTCTCTTCTATGCAAGTCCTTATATGAAAAGGTACACAGACACTGTATATAACTTTTCATAAATCAAATACCTCATAAAAACCTTTACTACTATTTCAGTTTTTACATAGCTGTATTACTACATATTACTACAAGTATTATTGCAGTTCAGTTTTTTTTCTATATGAATTATTTGGTATTTTGCTACAAGTGCTTTCTGCCATTTGACATGTGATCAATTGAAACTGATTTTTTTATGCATTTTTATGTGTGCTTATTTGTTTTTCTCTGAAAACCTACCTACCTATTCTAGCCCAGTAAACATTAGGAACATTTTTAAATGGTTTAAACGTTTACAAAACATTTTTAAAACCTAATTAAACCTTATCTTATGGTTTTTTAAATGTTTCCAAGTAAACTTTTACGCTGTGACATTTAAAAAACATTTTATAAACATTCTATATACAAATATTTTTACTGAAAACGTTTTTAAAACATTTATAAAATAGCTGGAGAAATGACTGTTTTGCTGGAAATGTTTTTCAAACATTCATCGTGAAATGTTTGATAAACAGTACACAAAAAATGTTTAAACAACATTGCTTGTCAAATATTTTAAAAACATTCTATCAAAAACGTTTTTTAAACCTATATTTTTAAACCTTCACCTTCAAACATGTCCAAACAAAGATGGCGGTGAGCAATAATAGGGGATTTTAGAGGACTTGTCAAAAATTGCCCCATATGCAATCCCTAAAAGTAGGAATTGAATGCGGGTACAATTTCTAAGCCACTATCTGACAATTTTAGATATGAAAATAATATTTTCAATAGTGAGCAACAATATAAAGATATTGAAATTGACCTCTGACCCCATTATTATTCAGACATTATTATTCATTTATAACGTTTTTCTAACATTTATCATTAAACGTTTAATAAACGGTATCCATAAAATGTTTTAAAAACATTCTATTACAAATGGTTTTCGTACCCATCATTTTTTAACCTTTGCCAAACGTTTCCTTTCAAACAATGTTCCAAAAATGTTTACTTGGTGTTGCATTACAAACCGTATCACTGTAGTTGGTGATTGGTGATACCTGGCCATTAAGCACCGCAGATGTAACTGCATGGTGCCCTGTTCACTGTTGTAGCTACTGCTGGCAAGCCTTTTCTGTATTGTTCTCCTCACTAGACTTGCGTATGCGTATGCATGCATAGCCTTGCGTATGCGTGCAGTAAAAACTCACCTGTTTTGAATCTGTACTACGGAAGAGTAGAAGGGCCAACCTAACAAATTTTTTATCTCGATTTATCGACTTAGTAAGTCGATAAATCAAGATAGCTATCTCGATTTATCGACTTATTAACTCGATAAATCGAGATAACTATCTCTATTTATCGAGATACTAACTCGATAAATCAACTTAGCTATCTCGATTTATCGACTTACTAACTCGATAAATCGACTTAGCTATCTCGATTTATCGACTTACTAACTCAATAAATCGACTTAGGTATTTCAGTGTTACATACATGACTTTGACCTGAAATGTAATCTAATCAAACCTTTATAGTACGTAATTGCCTTTTTAAATGTAATCTACCCTGTTGCTACTTATCACCTATGAAGTAAGCTAATATGAATAAGTGTCTAAACAACTGTCTTTATGACATGGGTTAAAGGAATTCATAACGACATACAAATTTCTTTGATGTGTGTCAGTCACACTTTGTCACACTTTTGAAACAAACAAAACATAATCATATAAATCATTCACTATTATTTCCAGATCAGGGGAACAAGGTTACAGTTAAAGTATGCTAACCTGATACAGGCATACCCAATGTACTTTTCATAAATAAATGCTAGCCCTAGAGTCTGTCATCGGGTGGAGATTAATCACTATAAAGTATTCTTATTGCATCACTTTTTCTTGTTTTTTTTTACTTTCGAGAGAGTTTGCAGTTGCCAAGTTTTATGTTAGCCATCTTGCTGAGAGCTGATTTGACAAAGGGCCAGTTTGTCCAGCCCCCTGTTTATGCGTTCTTATAATGCCCTGTATCTCCTTTGGGATCTGTAAACTTATTGGTAGTCATGTGGCCTGAATATTTTGGTAGGTTCACATTTGACCTTGGTCCCCTCCTTCAAGCCCTATAATGGTCCTTGATGTATAATGCCTATGGCACCTTATAATTGGTTTTAGAGGTTTCTGATGCGAAAACATATATCAAACCACATTGCATAAATGTCTTAATGAGGTAATATTTGGCCTTGGAGACTACTTTCAAGGTCTAATGTGGTCCATCATACCTTGAATGCCCTATACCTGCTTTTTAATTGGTCCTTGAGTTAAGTCGATTTATCGAGTTAGTATCTCGATAAATCGAGATAGCTAAGTCGATTTATTGAGTTAGTAAGTCGATAAATCGAGATAGCTAAGTCGACTTATCGAGTTAGTAAGTCGATAAATCGAGATAGCTATCTCAATTTATCGAGTTAGTATCTCGATAAATCGAGATAGCTAAGTCGATTTATTGAGTTAGCAAGTCGATAAATCGAGATAGTTATCTTGATTTATCGAGTTAGTATCTCGATAAATCGAGATAGCTAAGTCGATTTATCGAGTTAGTAAGTCGATAAATCGAGATACAAAAATTTGTTAGGTTGGCCCTTCTACTCTTCCGTAGCGTAGATTTATATGCGTAATTTAAGTTTTGATATTGATTTCCAGTACAGACTTTGTTTATCCAGACGGAAAAATACATCATTCACTTACGCATTTAACACCACCTCCAGCCCCCTAAACAAAAGCACTGAAGGAACCATATACACAGCCACCCAACCAGTATACTGGTTTATGTTTTTTTTCCCTCTCCAGCAAGGCACATAAAGACGTAACCACTATTTCTGTCTATCATAAAATAGTTTCTCCATAGCTTATTCAAACCATAAAACTTTGGGTGGCTGTATCAGTATATCATATATATGTTACAGGAAATCTGTGTAACCAGGCATTGCGCGTAATGACTGAACATTTCAGTCATTTCGCGAAATGCCTAAACAGTTTAGCCATTTCGCGAAATGCCTAGGCATTTCATGTAATGACTGAAAAAGGGCTCTAGGCATTACACGTAATGCCTGAACATAGTTTTACAATCATGTTTGATGATTATCATGAATTATTTTGATAATATATAATTTTATCCTTGCTTATTGTATACTTAGAGAATATATTTTATGTCCATTCATGAACAACAATAATGAAAATGGTATTTTGATTAAAAATATCTATTTTCAAATTTATTGAAATGGTTTTGTTAACATTTACCAAACAAAGTATACAGAAAACATAATAATACATACAAATACAAAATAATGTTAAAAGTAATGTTTCAAAAAAGTGGCACAATTGACCAAGACATGTATAGTATATTCTGTTACCATCAAGAGAGTTAATATCATTACATGTACATTGTTGTGTGACTAAACTCAGCAGTAAAACCTTACACAACTGTGCTAAATATGAAAACATGAAATCTGCCTTCACATTTACACATTATACTTCTTTAAAACTAATTTCAGCTCCTCAATCATTGTAATATGCTGCTGTTTGGTATCAGAACTTTCTTATCAGCTTCATATTTCTTCAATAGGTCAGTTTTAAAATTATCTTCAAAAGTTTTGCTGAGTAATGTATCAGTAATCTATCTTATCAAGAAATTATATCAGTTGTTTAAAGCTAAAATACTGCTCTCAAGTGAGTTGTAACTAATTAAAATCATTCTTCAGGTTCTTGCACTGTTGATGTTTTGACATAAAATATTAGTATGTCATTGTCATATATCAAAGCTGCTAGTACCTTACATTGGGGGGGGGGGGGGGGGGCATTTGTGTAGAATACTCACTAAAGTCAAACAAGCGCAGTGTTTAGGTGCTAAAAAGGTTGGGGAGTCCTAATTGTTTCATCTAACAGGATTAACATAAAAGTATTTGTCTCATATAATTAAAGAAGCCCCTCACATAACAAGACAAGAAAACTTACTCTTTTGAAAAAAAATTAAAAACAATTGGATGCCTTCTTACAACTGAATGAAAAGAGGTATGAAAGATATGATTATTATTGATAACATTGCAAAACTGCTCATTTATTTATTGATATAATTAAAGAAGCCACACCCCATATAATAACATCAGAGGATGTACTTAGAACTGAAAAATGATGGGAACATGGTACTATGCTTACAAGTAAATGAAAAGTATGAACTGTATCATCATTAATGGTTATATAGTAAAATTATTTATTTACTCACTTTTGCAAAAATGCATGAGATATGTCAAAATATAGCTTCATTAATTGTCATACAGTTAAAACTACATCTTGAATTGCTTATAGCAAGAAATACTCACATTCCTTCAAAAATATACTTTAAAAAGATGATTACACAGATTGCCTGAAATTTCAAATACTTGTTTAGGCAATCTGTGTTACACTGAACCTTATATTTCAGTCATTACATGAAATGCCTAGGCATTTCGCGAAATGGTTAAACTGTTTAGGCATTTCACGAAATGACTGAAATGTTCAGTCATTACGTGCAATGCCTGGTTACACAGATTGCCTTAACATCTATATACTGTAGCATATCAGGTCTGAAAGTCACTTCTACGCATTGCGTATGCGTAAAAAAGCCCCCCCCCCCCCCTGTAGCTTTGATACGCAACGCAATGCGTTGGGAATTCACGCAACGCAAGGCAATATACGCAACGCAGATAGTGAGTTTATGTATAATTTACACTGAAAGCTTTTATTGCGTATACGCAAACGCATACGCGTACGCATACGCAGGTCTAGTGAGTTTTAAGCTTTACTCCCAGTCAATTTCATGTCCATTGTCACTATTTTTTCAAATAATACAAATTATAAACAAAACTTTTATGTGTACTTGTATTTGTATGTTTTTTTCCTGTATGGGTTTCCAATTTATAAAAGATGCAAGAAATGCTATCTTTGAGTAATTATCAGTCATTAACTAAAGTAGAATAACTTTTTTATGAAAATAAAAACAATATGTATGCACCAGACAACAATTTTACTGTACAGTTTATAGCGCAATATTAGTGGCCCTGAGAAAGTAATCCATTCTCATATGTCACAGCATTCTGCTAACATGGCTCTTATGTTTGAAAGCTTTGGGGAGGGAGCTGCACAAATAGGGAAGTATCCGATCCCTCTTAACATGGCATTTTTCTAAATGTTGTATGTAGGTGCTTTGTTTATGTGGTTTTAACTGGGTGTGTTAAGTTGTGTTGAGGGTGTTACAGGCTATTTTAGAAGAAAAAATGCCCCAAAATTATTATTTAATACAGATATTGACATATACATTTCATAGAGTAAAAAACTTGACATTTATTTTTTATTATTATTACAAACACTTCTATATTGATTTGAACAGTATAATGCATCCATATTTTGTTTCATATTTCTTCCTGACGTTTCATCAGTACAAACTGCCAGTATTTTTGGTCTATACCCCGCCTTTAAATTTCGTTACTTCTCACGTAAATATAACGAAAAAAAAACTAGCAAAGTCATTGCGTCCTCATGTATGTTACAGACTGAAACGTTCAGGTAATTCAAGGCGTTACTGCGAAGTGCATTTAGAAATGGATCTGGAAAAATTCAAAGGAGAAAGAACTTGTAATAGGTTTGTAATCGCAAGTAAAATAAATATATTTATCAAAGGGTGTTTGTTAGTTTGTCTTAGTCTTCTGTCATGTATAAAAATTGATGTAAGTAATTAAAGTTAGTGGAGGAATACCAATTTCATAGGAGCGTTAAAACGCCAAAAGTTATTAGAGGTTTTTTGGGTTCCCAAAACTGAAACACCAAGTATAAGCTTTCAAGTTACATGATGAGTACTTCTAAATTAAAACACGATAAATAAGCAATAACTCAGTAAAGCCAATTGGAGTTGTTGATTGTTCTAGAAATCATCTTTTAATTCACGGAATGTGATTTTTTCATTTCTATTTTCAGAAACTTTTTTACATGAAACTTTCCTCTTCTCAAATTTTGCCAAGCACTTCGCTGGAATATGCTTATTGAAATGACTTGTTGTCTGAAGATGAATTTCTTGCCTTTGCTATTTTAGATCAAGAAATTTTTTTTAAAAAGTTTTTTTTTTTCCAATTTTAATACAAGGCAAGGAAATTAATTGAAAGTTCCGGGGAAAATTACTTTGTTTAGAAGTATTTCTTTGGGAGAAGTAAATGCCAGGTCCTCAGAATTAACTAGTGAAGATTAATTACCACTAACATATGCTAACATATGTTAACTTGAAGTTTCACTTAAGTTATACATTTTTCTATTTTGGTACTTTCTGATATTTATATTCACAAAAAACGTTCAGATAAATTGTTAGAATAACAAATTAAGTTGTGAGGAGAGGCTTTCAACAATCCATGCATGTTATTGGTCATCTGATAAGTTTGACACCAATTTTGATGAACCAGTCTTTTCTAAGGTTTGCAACTGTGACTTTTGGTCTGATGCTTCAGTTATAGAACTCTATTTACATGTTCTTACAAAAGCCTCACTGGTTGCTTGTGTGTACCAGATCATGTTTGCCTTGAATGACCCTATACTCTCAGGTCTGACAGTTGACTATGTCAGCCATCTACCCAGACAGCCTAAAAGTTACCCAGTTCTTGCATCATGCCACAGAATGACTTGTCAGCAGAGATTAGATCCCTTGTAAGCTTTCTCCTGCTTTTAAAAAAAAAATCTCAAAATCTGTTCAAATTTAGCTTTCAACTACCTTGGCCACTCTACAATACAGGTACCAATCATCCATTTGGACAAATACCATAAAGGTTGTACATCAACTTGGTGTTCTGTGTATTCTTCTATTATCATAATAAATTTAATGTTAGTTCATGAAAAGGCAGGAAAGATTTTACTGTCATAAATTTAGAGAAACTATAGAAACTGTTCAACTAAACTGTTAAGCAGCTGTTAAAGCAGGAAGAGATTTGCTTTTATGTAAGCAGATTTAATGTGTGGAGATTTGCCCAAGCCTTTGAATGTTTGAATTTATTTTTTTGAGCTTGCATCAGATTCTAGGGCACCTTCTTTTGCAAGTTATCCAAAATACACTGTCTTCTTAAAGTTAAGTTTTTTAGATGTTGATGCTGATAGCCATTGGCCATTGCCAAAGCAATTTTCTACCCCTGAATCATTTTTCACTATTTCATGGTGTCAAAATATGTGGACTTTATTGAGAACCAAGTAATATTAACTGTTGGAGCTGATATCTGAAGGCTGAGATTATGAACACCTCAAACAAGTTAAAATGAAAAGAAAAATATATCATCAGGTATCATAAATTTTGATTGGACACCTTTTGTGAGAAACAAATAAAAATGCAAGTGTATGTTACAGAGTTTTATTTTCAATATATACAGATATACACCATTATATGACCAAATTAAAATACTGATGAACAATAAAAATAAAATAAGTTAAAAGCAACATGTACACATAATATTTTTTAAGCACATACAACTGGAAATATTTTCAGCCACTATTGCAACCTATAGACACAAAATTTGCCATTCCAGTCTAAAATTTTAGTTAATTTTATTTACCATTTAACTCCCACTGTGTTTTTTTTTTTTTTTTTTGGTTAGAAAAACCCATAAAATCCAACATAAAGGCAGAAACAATATTTAAAGAAAGAAGCCACTTAGGACTCAGTCAACACAATATTTCTGCCCTACTGAAATGCTTAAGTGGCTTAAGTTTTGTAAACAAATACTTAAATATGGGTGCTATAAATATGACTCCACATGAAAATTTGAAATGTCTAGAATAATGTACAATAAAATATATTACAACAATGGACATCAGTCACCAGAAGTATATTTTTGAGTAGAAAAAGTAACAGGACACAGAGAAACCACTGTAGTTATTTCATAGATCAGTCTAAGCTAAGTTAAGCTCCATTTTGTGAAAGCCACAAAAAATGAGCCAAATCAGAAGTTTTAGATACAAGTCTCAGACTTTGCATAACATTTGGGTCAGTTTAAGAAATGGCAGATTAATGCCTGATCTACTGGGTGTTGGATAATAATTGATGCCTTGGCAATATTTTGGGAAAATATGGTGTGTGTGTAATACTTTCATGAAGTTTATCCCAGAGGTACTCGGTGGCCTAGTGGTCAGGAACTTTGACATCTAATCACAGGCTGTCACCTCTGTGTGGGTTCAACTCCCAAGAGTGGTAATGCTGAGGGCCTGTCCCAATATGACCCTGGCTGTTGATTGGGACGTAAAACTCCAACTTTGTCCAACTTAAGTTTGTCCCAGCATCATATATAGTCCAGTATTTTAAGAGTTTCATTGAGATGAAAGGATCCATAACTTACTTAAAACTAGTTTGATGTGCTTATCTATATGCACCACAAATAATACAAAACAATTTTTATGGAACAATTCTTCAACTTTTATAGGAAGGTATTGCCAGCTTGTAAGACCAGTCCCCATTCATCACTGCTTCCTCTACTTACAAATAGATGTAGATTTTTTTTCCAGCTTTATGAGAGTGTACATCTAAGTTTATCGTATCGGTTATTGTAATCATGGCTCCAGAGGATACTTGTTATCTCTGCCAGATGGTTATGTTCTTGGGTGCATTTGTTTGTGTTCACGATTACTACAAAATTAATGAACAAATCTTTATAAATTTTCTTTTTGAATGTGGGCAGGGCCTGGCCAAAGGAAGTAGCATTTAAATTTTCATGGTAGAGGTCTGCTCTTTATGTTGATTTAGGGGGCTCGGTGGTGTACCGGTTAGAGTTCTCGCCTCCAACCTCTGAGGCCGCCAGTTTGAATCTCGGGCCGGGCGCTTCATGTTGGAAAGTTGGTAGTTACTTGCCGATGCCCGGTGGTTTACAGTGCAGTATGCACTGGTTTCCTCCACCTGTAAACTACCCGTCGCAATGTGACCCTGGATGTTGAACGCGACGTAAAACAACAAATAAATCTAAATCTAAATTTTTATGTTGATTTACACTGGAACGAGAGTTTGAAATATGGCTTCGGTTGACAAATTAAGTAAAAGTTATAACATAGTAAAATTTATGAATTGATCTGTACATTAATTGAAGTATAGCTGTCAATGGAGAAAGAAAAAAAAAAGTACATATCTTAATCAGTTGCAGCAATCCATACAGCAATGTAATGGGATAAATCCATCTCAAACATGACAGTAGAAAAATTTTGACACAGCCAAGGTCAAATGTTAAACCATGATGATGCAAACCTACATCCAACCAAAATCCCTGCAAACTATTGACTTGCTACACCTTACAGTTTCTTAGATATAGCCCAGACAAGATTTTAAAGGTTGGATAAAGTACGGCAAGGCCAAATGAAGGTCACACTATCATGTGACATACCTACACTCACCCAACCAATGTCCCTGCCAAAAATCAACTTCCTACACCTAGCAGACTTATTTTTTGTTTTACCTCGTGTTCAACACCCAGGGTTATATTGCGATGGGTAGTTTACAGATTGAGGAACCAGTGCATACTATTTGTTCAAGATTCTACACTGTAAACCACCGGGAATCAGCAAGTAACTACCAACTTCCCAACATGAAGCCCCCAGGCCGAGATTTGAACCAGCAACCTCAGAGGTTGAAGGCGAGCACTCTAACCGCTACACCACCGAGCCCCCTAGCTCCTACACCTTACAACTTTTGAGGTATGGCCCAAACAACATGTTAAAGGTTGGGTTAAACTACGGCACACCCAAATGTAGGTCACACCATGACATTGAAAACCTAACCCCCCAACCAAGGATCAACATCTTGCACCTTGTGGTTTCCAAGATATAGTCCGGACAATATTTTATAGGTCAAGGTCACTATGGTAAGGTCAAAGGGCAAATAAAGGTCACACCATTAAATTGCACACCTATACTCTCCTAACCAATGTCCCCACCTAAAATAAACTTCCTATAACTTTTGGCTTCCAAATATTTTGGCCCAGAAAAAATTTAAAGGTCAAGGGCATTATGGCAAAGTCTAAGGTCAAATCAAGGTCACATCAGGTCTCTATTCTAACACACCTACACCTACCAACCAATGTCCCTGCCAAGAATCAACTTCCTACACCTTAAAGCTATCAAGGTATTGTTTGGAAGAGATTTTAAAGGTCAAGGACATTATGTATGGCAAAGTCTAAGGTTGAATCACGGTCACACCTTAATGTTGCACACCTACACCACCCAACCAAAGTCCCCACCAAGTATGAACTTTCAACACCTCACAGCTTCTGAGATACAGCCAAGACAAAGTTTGTAAACCACACAGATGGTTCTGACCCAAAATGTCAAAATACATCTATTGAAAATAAAAGTTTTTGAAAAATCAAGTTTAACATATGACCAATGACTGCTTTTGAAATTCAAAAATTGGAACAATATCAAGTTGGAGAAATAAGAGTATTCTGAAATCTTGACTGCACAAAAACCTAATAAAACTTAAACATGCCTAAATTGGATATACTATTGTAGAGACCGTAGTATCTACATTCTCACAGACTAAAAGTCAACCCTAATTCTCAGCAAATCATATGCAAAATATTTGCTACAATAAGAAAACAAGTAAAATAGCAATGAAGATGACCATACCCCACAGCCTGGGGAAATGTGTTGGACACCACTAGATACAAAAGAGGTGAAAAAGTAAAAGGAGTCTTTCAGAACAGAAAATGTATATTATGTAAAAGTGCAGGAGAAATACCTCCAAAAAGACAAAATGTATGTAAAGACAAAGTATGAAAACAATTAACTTAATAAGATTACAGTATAACTTTGAAAATAGCATCGGAGATGCCCGTACCCCACAGCCTGGCGAAATAGTTTTCAACACCATGAGATATAGAAGTAGTGAAACAGTACAAAGATTGGGATGCTTTCAGAGCAGGTTCAGTTATATAAAGGTCCAAATAATCTTTAAGTAGATAAAATAACTTCTAAAAGAAAGAAAATGTATATAAAAATAAAGTATTAAAACAAGACAATTCAAAAGCAAGATGACAGCATTAACCAGTATACTAATAATTATGAAACTGTAAAATTTATTACCTGGAGAATGGTTTTCAATGGAAATAGCATAATTATGTAAAAGTACATATAATAATCAGTTGCAGCAATCCATATATCTTTGTCATAAGAGAAACCTGTCTCAAATATGGCAGGTGAACATACTTTATAACCTTCCTATAAAGTTAAAGTGTCAACCTTCTACACCTTATGCAATCCAAGAAATAGCCTGGACAAGATTTTAAAACTAATGGTCAATTGGTCACTACAACATAGCCAAAGGTCAAATTAAGATCACACCATGATGTTGCACACCTACAAACCACTAAGAAATGTCCCTACCAAGTATCAATTTTTACACTTTACAGTTTCAGAGTTATTGCCTTGATAAAAAACTTTATAGGTCAAGGTCACTACGTCAAGATCAAATGTCAAATCAAGGTCACACCATGACATTGCACACCTACATCCCCCAACCATGTCCCTATCAAGTACCAACTTCCTACACCTTACAGTTTCTGAGATATAGCCCGGGCAATATTTTAAAGGTCAAGGTCACTACAACAAGGTCAGAGGTCAAATCAAGGTCACACCATAATGTTGCACACCTACACCCACTATCCAGTGTCCCTACCAAGTATCAACTTCCTACACTGTACGCTTGTCGAGATATAGCAAGGACAAGATTTTATAGGTCAAGGTCACTACGGTATGGTCAAAGGTCAAATCAAGATCACACTAGATCCTTGCACACCTACCACCCCCAACCAATTTCCCTACCAAGTATCAACTTCCTACACCTTAAGGTTTCGGAGATATAGCCCGGACAAGATTTATAGGTCAAGGTCACTGTGGCAAGGTCAAATCAAGGTCACACCATGATGTTGTACGCCTACACCCCCTAACCAATGTCCCTTCCAAGTATCAACTTCCTACGCCTGACGGTTTCTGAGATACAGTCCGGACAAACTTTTTCCTGCCGCCTGCCCGCCCACCTATCCGGTCACCATGGGTGAAAACAATACCCCGACAGCCCTTAGGGGCTGTGGGGTAAAAACTAAAAGTTAATGAAGCTGTAAAAGGAGATAGTAGAATTAGGTAAATACAGAGATAGCCTGTATCCAACAGCCCACAAAAATAGATTTCAACACCATGAGATACAGAAGTGACACAGTACATAGATCAGGCACGGTCAGTTATATAAAGGTCCAAATAATGTTTAAGTAGACAAAAAATAAAGTTCAAGAGAGAGAAAATATATATAACGATAAAGCATTAACACAAGACAATTCAAGATGACAGAATTAATCAGTAACCTAAAAATTATGAAGTTGTAAAATTTATTAATTGAAATATAGCTGCCAATTGAACTAACACAATTAAGTAAAAGTGTATATGGTGATCAGTTATAGCAATCCATACATCTTTTGTCATAAGAGAAATATGTCTCAAATATGACAGATGCACACATTTTGGGAGAGCCAAGGCTAAAGGACAAACCATGATTTAGCATACCTACACTCCCAAACAAATGACCCATCCAAGAATTAACTTCAAGATCACTACAGTAAGGTCAAATCAATGTTACACCCTCTAAACAATGTCCTAATTATCATCTTCCCACACCTTACAGTTTCGAGATATAGCCCGGACAAGGTTTTTTAAGGTCAAAGGTCAAATCAAGGTCACACCTTGATGCTGCATACCTACACCTCCTAACCAATGTCCATACCAAATATCAACCTTCTACACATTACAGATTCTGAGCGAGATATAGTCTAGGTCACTACAGATTAAAGATTTTAATAGTCTAGGCCATAAGAGCAAGGTCAAAGACCAAATCAAGGTCACAACATAATGTTGCACAGCTACATCCCCCAACAAATGTCCATACCAGGTATCAACTTCTTACACATTATAGTTTCTTAGATATAGCCTGGAACAGATTTTCAAACACAAGGTCACTACAGCAAGGTTAAGGGTCAAATCAAGGTCACACCATGACGTTGCACACCTACACCCCAATCAAAGTCCCTAAAATTATCAACTTCCTACACCTAACAGTTTCTGAGATAAAGCCAAAGAAAAAAAAACCCACTCATTTAATCATTTTTCTTACTGTTAAAAACAGCCGTAACTCACTTAGAAAGACCTCTAAAACAGGTTCTACCTTGTATGCACATAAGAAAGTAGCCGAACAACATATTTTAGTGAAATGGTGTAAAAGCAGACAATATCTGGTTATAAGCCGCTATGGACCAAGATCTGAACTGGAATAAGGACGCATCTGTGGCCAGATGCAAGATGTATCCACTGGAAGAGTACAAGAAATACAAGATCTTATAATAATTCAATGTTATGAGTCCTTATTACACAAATGGCTTGAAACTGCTGTATCTCGTACAGTTTGAGATAAATGACATTTTCAATTTTCGCAAAAAATTCAAGACTGCGGCCAAAATTCAGATAATTCAACTTATAATTTTTCCTAGAGAGGGCTAACAAGAAAATCTCTACACACACTGCAGCAGTGTAGCTATGCAAAATTCATCCTATACGGTGCATACAATTAGCACACTACTTCTTGTGTCGCATATATTGTAATCTGCACATGTATCAATGAATATCCTTACTAATGGAAATTCAAATATCAATATTATAGGAAGCGTAACAGCTCAGAAAATTTGGGTAAAAGAGCCTTACAATTGTATCTACATTTACAAAACACAAAAAGGCAAAATTCCGCTTGATCATTATTTTCTGCCATTTCTCTGTTAATGTAACTCTGGCTGAATTGAATTTCCACAATGAATTACAAATAGCATCAGAGATACCCACAGCCCCCAGGAAATATTTTTCAACACCATGAGATATTAAATTAGAGAAATAGTATAAAGATCAGGATACTTTCAGATCAGTGTCAGTTATATGAAGGTCCAAATAATGTTTAAGAGAAAGAAAATGTATGTAAGGATGAAGTATTAAAACAAGACAATTCATCAGCAAGATGACAGCATTAATCAGTAAACTAAAAATTATGACACTGTAAAATTTATTAACTGGATATAAATGTCAATGGAAATAGCACAATTATGTAAACGTTCATATAATAATCAGTTCCAGCAACCCATATATCTATGTCATAAGAGAAATACGTCTCAATTATGGCAGGTGAACACACTTTGGCAAAGCCAAAGCTAAAGCTCACACCATGATGCACACCTACACCCTCTAACCAATGTCCCTACCAAGTGTTAACCTTCTGCACCTTACAGAATTCAAGAGCCTGGACAAGATTTTCAAACTAAAGGTCACTATAGCAACGTCAAAAGTCAAATCAAGGTCACACCATGACGTTGCACACCTACACCCCCAACCAATGTCCTTACCAAGTATCAACTTCCATACCTTTCTGTTTTTTTTTCTGATTTTACAAGATTTTACAGGTCAAGGTCACTATGGCAAGGTCAAATCAAGGTCACACCCCGTCATTGCACACCTACAACCCCTAACCAATGTCCCAACCAAGTATCAGCTTCCTACATCTTACCATGTCCGAGATATAGCCTAGACAAGATTTTATAGGTCAAGGTCACACCATGATGTTGAATACCTACAACTCCCAACAAATGTCCTTACCAAGTATCAACTTCCTGCACCTTACAGTTCCAAGACAAGATTTTCTAGGTTAAGGTCACTATGGCAAGGTCAAAGGTCAAATCAAGGTTACACTATGATGTTGCACACCTACAACCCCTAATCAATGTCCCGACCAAGTATCAACTTGCTACACCTTACAGTTCCAAGATAAAGCCGACAAAATTTTATAAGTCAAGGTCACTACGGCAAGGTCAAAGGTCAAATCAAGGTCACACAATGACGTTGCATACCTATAACCCCAAACCAATGTCACTACCAAGTGTCAACTTCTTACACTTTACGGTTTCTGAGATACAACCCGCCCATCCGGACACCATGGGTGAAAACAATACCCCAACAGCCCTGAAGGGCTGTGGGGTTAAAAGGACTGAAAATGGCCAAAGTTTTACAAAGAAAAACAAAGAACAATAATAAGTTTTTGGCCCTTTAAAGATGGCTGACCCTCGTTGGGCCTTTGACAAGGGGTCAAATCTGACAGCATCAAAGGGTCTGTAGCACAAAATTTCCTATAGGTTTAACATCCCAAACCTCTATGAGCAATAATAAAGCACTTTAAAGATGGTTGACCCCGTTGAACTTGAAGGAGGGCTTCAAAGAACAAACTTGACCTCATGAAAAGATCTGCAGCACATTATTTCCTACAGGTTAGTTTACATACCAAACCTCTAGGAGAATAAAAAGGGAACTTTAGGCCCTTTAAAGATGGCCGATCTCCATTTGACCTTGAAGAAGGGGTCAAAGGTCAAATCTAACATCAAAAGATTTGCAGCACATGATTTTCCAAAGGTTAGTTTAATATCCCAAACCACTTACCAATAATAAAAGAGTTTTAGGCCTTTTAAAGATGGTGGACCCCCAGTTTGACGTTAAAGGAGGGGGTCAAAGGTCAAAACTGAACTCATGAAAAGATATGCAGCACATGATTTCCTACAGGTTGGTTTAACATCCCAAACCTCTAGGACCAATAATAAGTGAGATAACACATCCTAAGGTTGGCAGAATAGCCGATGTGGGACACTTTTACACTCCATGAATGACCTTGAATAGATGTTCACATACACAAAGGGGACATGTATATCTGTTCAACATATCAACCATAAGGAGATAGAACTTTCTAGAGGATAACAAGCCACAGATTGTATAAAAAGAGCATTTTTCAACAAAGAAAGGCTATGGCGGCCATCTTGTGTTTTGAAATGAGCCCAAAAATATTCCCACAGAAGCTTTTCTGGTGATGAATATATTTTGCAAATTTGAGAAGTCTAGCTGTAAACTTTTTTGTTAGAATGGTAACAGTGAAATCTGCGGTATCAAAGGCATAAGAAAGCGAAATCCATAGTATCCAGTGGATGCTTGGGATACAATAAGCAACAAAAGAGGATCTTGAAGTTAGGGTCAAAGGTCAAATCTGATGTATAGCACACAATTTTGTACAGGCTCTTACATATTGAACCCTTAAGACCAATAATAGCCAATAATGAGATATCAGGCCTGTTTAGTTCACAAACACAGTTTGGCCTTCAAGCAGGGTTCAAAAGCCAAATCTGATTCTCAACCAATGATTGCCTATACATAAAATATTTTGAAACACAACGACCAATAATAAAGAAGTTACAAATAAAAATGTCCAAAAATATAGGAAAAAAAGACTGACATGCCCATGTTCGGAGGCCAGCCAATCACCCCGAAGAATTAGGTTGAAGGCCAAATTTCTGGATTTTTATAGGATACATATACGTGTGCTATATACATTAGTAGATCTCTCCTCAATCTAAGAACCATGCCAACAAATAAAGAAATGCCCAAAATCTGACCTCCATTGGTCTCACAGTGGAAGGCCAAGGCCACAAAACAATAGGTTCTGAGGCCTTACCCATATATCCACACACACCAAATGTAAAGGTCTATGTAAAATATTTTTAAAAGCTATTGTATCTGCAAAGAAATTTCTGGGGAAGATAGAAAATGTTTTGAGTAAGCAAACCCAGTTTGACCTTGAAGCAAGGGTGTTAGGGGAAATGTGACCCTTACATAAGATTCCCAGTCCATGATTTCACAGTAGATAGAACATTCCCAACAACCAATAATAAAGGAGTTATCATGAAAATATTCAACAAGATGGTCACAGAAGCCCCAAAAGGCGGGTTATGCAGGCAGCAATAAGGTTAGCGACTGCTGTAATTAAATTTAAAATTAAGGAAGAAATGTTAGGTCAGCCAGTTAAGGTAAATGTGTTAGACCTGCTAAGAAATGTAAAACTTGTAATCTAGGTTACTTATTTATTTATTTGTTGTTTTACGTTGCGTTACACAGCCAGGGTCATATTGCGACGGGTAGTTTACAGGTGCAGGAAACTAGGTAACATAATTGTATCTATGCTATAAACGGACAAACGAACAAACAGAATTGTACCAATTTCGAAAGCAACTTAGCTATGATGTTGATCTATCTCCCTGTCAAGTTTGAATTCGATTGGACAAAGCGTTTGTGTTAGAGACCAGAAGCAGAAATGTTGACGGATAAACAAACGGACGGAATTACACCAATTTTGAAAGGAACCTAGCTATGGTGGTGATCTATGTCCTTGTAAAGTTTGAATTCGATTGGACAAAGCCTTTTTGAGTTTGAGTCCGGAAACGGAAATGTTGATGGACAAAAGGACAAAAAACGGACAAACGAATGGACGGAAATTTGCAAATTTAATAAGTAAATTAAATTTTTATAAGTTAATACCCTATCCAATGGACAATTGCTAATCCGGTCGGCGCGACCACTCCCGCCAAACGCCAGAAAAAAACTTCCTGTATATAATACCGAAAGGACCGGTCATGGAGTGTGGATTCGCTAGGTGGTGCATCGTACTTCCTTCCTGTCTAGACAGCGTGATGTCATAGCATCTTTTTCATTGTCTAAACATAGGAAGACCCCTAGTAAGCTGATAGCGGGGCCAGATGGGTGGGCCTTGCCTGTCCATTGGATAGGGTATTAACTTATAAAAAATTTAATTAACTTATTAAATTTGCAATTTTACTGCGTTAATAAATCCTATCCAATGGACAATTGCTGAATAACTACCGCTTGGAAGGCGGGTAAGCTGCTAGGGAATAAGTGAACTCATAACAGAACAAAAACTGAGAAGGCCCATTTTGACCTAGGGTCAGAGAACCCTGAGGTCAAGGTCGGAGACCAACTAACCGGTTACCCGGAAGTCAACCAACGCTGCCCCCCCTTTTTTCTTTCCCAGATCTGCTCTGAGGAAGAAGAGAGGAGAGGGGCTGAGTTCAGTCCCAAGAAATAAACTTTCCAAAGGAAGCAAGTCACAGCCTTTTTTGCTTTTTTTAAAATTTTATTTACAGGCTATGTACATATATACATATTTACATATCTCCTCAATTTGGGGCTTGGTGGTGGACCTGTTGGGCAGCCACCACTGGCCCTAAATGAAAAAGCTCTGTATCTGCCCAAGCCACATCCTTCAAATAAAATTGTGTGAAGTTGTTATGGGGTTTCCAATGGCAGGCTGAGAGAATCTGCTTTAAGGAGACCCCAGACTAGAAGGCCTTAGCAAAGGCCCTGACATCATGGGCTTTTACCTGATGCAGTGTGAGGGCCTCCTGGTCAGAGAGCTCATAACAAAGGATCACACTCTGTTTGATCCATGAGGAGATGGTGGCAGGTGAGATGTCCTTATCAAAACCTTTCTTGAAGGAGACAAAGACCAACTCCTTGTTCTGTGTAAGATCTGAGGTCCTATCCAAGTAATAGCGAAGGGCTCTAACTGGACAAAAGGACCTGTCACCCTTGAGTGACTTATCCAGAGTGGGGGCCAGGGCTGGTATGACCACTGGAGCCACACTATCTGGACCCTCCTTAGCCAGCTGATCCTTGGATAGAAAGCTGGGTGAGGGGTACAAAGACACCTTAGACCAGTCTGACTGGTGTCTGATGTTCTTATGTAGCCAAGCATGGATCTCGCTCCTGCGTTTACCAGAACCCAGGGCCAGCAGGAAAACAGTCTTGAAGGTCAAGTGTTTTAGTGAGGCCTCTTTTAAAGGTTCAAAGGAGCCTTAGTCAGCTGGTGTAAGACCAGGGACAGGTTCCAAGAGTGTATACCCCTCTTGCCCTTGGGCCTGTCTCTATGGAAACTATCCTGGAGATGGGTAAGATTCTCATCTTTGCTGACATTAATGGTAGAGTTGCCTAATTTGTCAGCAATGGCTGATCTGTACCCATCAATGGTAGCAGGCTGCAACTTACTGTCCTGAAACAGATGCAACAGGAAGTCAGGTATGGCTTTTAGAGGTGGTGCCCTGAAGTCCACCTGATTACTGAGGCACCACTTTGTAAAAATGGTCCACTTTGCCTCATAGACGGATCTGGTTGATCCTCTTTGAGGAGCCTCAATTCGTACTGCCACTGCCTCAGAGAATCCCTGCTCCTTGATTGCTGTGTCTCTAGGAGCCAGGCATGTAAGTTCAGGTTTGACGGGTTCCTGTGCAGGGTCTGGTTGAATGGCTGAGATACCAGATTGGGCAGACACAGAGGGTTCTGACTGGACATTGCCACTAGATCCCAAAACCAGGGCATGTTGGGCCACCCTGGGGCGATCAGAATGATCCTGTTGCATGGGTAGTCCTGTAATTCTCCACCACTTTGCCCACGATGGCTGCTGGTGGGAAGGCATATGGATCCAGATTTTCCCAAGACAGGCTGAGTGCATCCACTGTCCAAGCCTGGGGGTCTGGAACTGGTGACAAAAACTATGGGAGTTTGTTGTTGAATCTGGTGGCAAACAAGTCCACTTGGGGCTGGTGCCACCGGGAGAATATAGCTTGAAACACTTCTGGGTGAAGGTACCACTCTGAATGGTCTGGTCAAGTCTGGATTGCTTGTCTACTATCACGTTCAGCCGGCCGGGGATGTGACGTGCCTTGAGAGTTACCCGTTTCCTGGTGCACCAGGACAGGATCCTCCATAGTAGGGCACACAGGCAACCACTGTTGTGTTGTCTGTGGCTACCAGGACTATGTTGTTTGAACAGAGGTCTTGGAACTCTTTTATGGCCAGAAAGACCGCCTTTAGATCTAAGTGATTTATGTGCAACCTGCTTTCTGGAAGGGACCAGGTTCCCCTTGCAGTGCGTTCGTTTAAGTGAGCGCCCTACCCTTCTTTTGATGCGTCTGTAAATATCTGCAGAGCATGTTTTAGTGGGTGTAATGGTTAACCTGAAAGCACATTGCTTTCCTCCAGCCACCACCTTAAGTGGCGGTGGAGTGACCTGGGGACTGGTATTACTTTTTCCAGTGATTCTGGTACCCTCCAGTTGTTTTTCAAGTGCCACTGTATGGGTCTCATATGAAGTCGACTTAGGTGGACTTGCTTTTCTGTGGCTGTTAGAAGGCCTATGAGGGACATGAACTGCCGGA
Source organism: Sabellastarte sp. h YS-2021 (assembly GCA_964017235.1). Taxonomy (NCBI): domain Eukaryota; kingdom Metazoa; phylum Annelida; class Polychaeta; order Sabellida; family Sabellidae; genus Sabellastarte; species Sabellastarte sp. h YS-2021. The sequence continues at coordinate 39,113,089 of OZ024932.1, forward strand.
CTGGCCACACCAGACCGGACAGGATTGACAATATCTTGTCTGTTAAGGTCTGCCAACGCTCTGGTTTGGGTCTGACCTTGCCCTCCCTGAGGTCGAACTGGTAACCTACGAAGTTGAAAACCTGTTTTGGGTCCAGTTCTAACTTCTCCTTGTTCACCAGCCAACCTAGTTCTCGACAGAGAGCTACCAAAGTCTGTGTATGGTGGAGACAATTTGGTGGGACATGGCTCTCAACAACCAGTCGTCTAGGTACTGGTGGATTGTTATACCCCTCTGTAAAGCCATCAGTTTGATCTCCTTGGCCACCACTGTGAACTCCATGGGTGCTGTGGACAGGCCAAAGGGTAGTGCTTTGAACTGGTAGGACTGACCCTGGATGTGAAAACGCATGTACTTCCTGGACTGACTGTGAATTGGTATATAGAAGTATGCATCCTTGAAGTCTATGGAGGTGACCCAATCCCCTAGCCCTAGGGAGGTCCTTATTGTCTCTGGGGTCTCCATTTGAACGACTCTGTTGTAGGAAGGTGTTCAAGGTGCTCGGGTCCAAGACCGGTCTCCACCGGTGGTTGGGTTTGGGTACCAAAAATAACCGGTTGTAAAACCCCAGTGACTTTTGGCTTGCTACCGGTTCCACTGCATATTTCTTCATCAGCTGATACAGTGCCTCCTAAAGGTTGGACTGTCTTTGTGGATTGACATAGCTGCTTACGACAGTTTCACCTGGTTAGATTGGGTCTGAACTGGAAGGGGAGGGTATAGCCCTCTCTCAGTATTGCGACTACTTTTGGACTGGGACATTTATGACAATATTTGCAGAACTCAAGTGACCTACACAGGAAACATCTTTCACATATTTTATCTCTGTGTGATTGTACCAATAATTGGGATTTACGCCTTTCTTTTGTGGCAACCCGGTGACAGAATGAACATTTGCAACACAAGAGTTTACATGTAAAAATACACTCTTGCTCTTGCTGGTCACTGGTGAAGGGTTCAAATCTTTCTTCTTGCCGGATACATGTAGAGTCCTTCACTCCGGCTACATTTAAAACACAGTAATTGTCATTTATTCTTCTATGAACCCTTGGCCGGCTTCTGTGTGAAGTTTGAGGCTTTGCTGCGACCTTTCTGTCCTATTTGCCAGTCTCTAAATTGCTTCCAGGCCGGTGCAGTGGACTTCCGGTCTGGTAGCTGTGATCTGCCACTTGAGGAAGTGTATGGGTGGAAACGACCGGGCTTCCTGTGTGAACTGCCAGAAGAACGCCTCTCCTCACTACGAGAGATTTCCTCTTCAGCCTTGACCAGTAAACTGTCTGGAAACAGAGAATAGAGATGGGCCAGTGCTGTACATAAAGCAGTTAAGGTATCTGGCTTTACTCCACCACGTATAAACTCTAGGTAGCTGTCTCTACGTGCCAGAGTGAGATTGGCCATGCTGATGAACACTCCCTCTGAGAGATCCTGCATAGTACGCTGCATGGCTTGAGAGATTGACCGGTTGAAGGTCACCAAATCTTCTAGTTCAACTGCCTGCTGCGTTCTTTCTGCTGCCTTGCCTTTAGCTTTTTCCACACGTAGTGTCTTTAAATGTGTAACCAAGGAGTCCTGTACTTTAATCAAACATCTTGACAGACCAGCAGCCTGGTTACACATCATAGACTGTTCCCGGAACGCCCTCTCCCAACACATTAGGGTTTCCTGGCAGATAATACGGGAAACTGGAGCAGAGGGGAAACTACATCTGGCCACTCTACTGAAGGTGCTGTTCAACTTGGCCGGTTCCGGAGACCAGTTACACACAGTAGTTGCGGCAGATTCTTTCTTGTCTGTGTGCATGTCGTACCACTTTGATGACCTGGGTGGCTTGACAAACTGGTCATGCAGCAGTCAACCAGTATTAGAGTTTCTAGAAGGGTAACCTTCAGCAACAGTCAGGTTCAGTCTCTCAAACTTTCGACACTCATCCACCGGCAATTTGACAACATCACTTTCAGTCGTAGATTTCTTCTGCTCTCCGCGTTCTTTCCTGGACTTGTAGGTTGGGGTTGCCAGCTGCTGTACTTGAGAAGGCGTAAACAAATCTGGCATTCAAGTTTCTTGACACAGGGATCGTCTCCCACCCCCTTCTCTCTACATCTGGCACATTTCTTATGACTGTCGAACAGGGCCATAACGTGCCTGCAAGTTCCTCTTTTCTGTCCAGGAGAAGATATAATGATGATATAACTAGTAGAAGTAAATAAACTTAAAAGGTCATAAAATGGTGAAATTCGTTGATCAACTTCAAAAAACGTCTCTCTGTAGAAAATACGTCTGCACACTCCACGCACCAAACGAAAAAGATGCTACGACGTCACACTGTCTAGACAGGAAGGAAGTACAATGTGCCACCTAGCGAATGCACACTCTGTGACTGGAGTTATATACAGGACGTCTTTTTCTGGCGTTTGGCGGGACCAGTCGCGCCGACCAGTAAAGCAATTGTCCATTTGATGGGATGTATTAACGCAATAAAAACACCAATTTCGAAGGAACCTAGCTATGATGGTGATCTATCTCCCTGCCAAGTTTGAATTCAATTGGACAAAGCGTTTTTGAGTTGGAGTCCAGAAACAGAAATGTTGACGGACAAACAAACGGACAAATGAAAGGACGAAATTACACCAATTTCGAAAGGAACCTAACTATGATGATGATCTATCTCCCTGTCAAGTTTGAATTCGATTGGACAAAACGTTTTCAAGTTAAGAGTCCAGAAAAGAAAATGTTGACGCACAGACGGACGGATGTCGGATACATCAATCTAATAGGCGGGTTGGTTACATGCAACACGCCTAAAAATATAGGAAAAAAAAGGCCGATATGCCAATAACTAGAGGCTATCAATAATCTTGAAGGACAAATTTTGCATGCTTATAGGGGATATACGTGTTATATTTATCAGCCATAGGATGAACTGTCATTCTGTATGTGAGAATCAGGCCAAAATGTAAAGGAATGCCTTAAATTTGACTTTAGAAGGCCACAAAACAATAGGCACTGAGATCTTATTAATATACATCCACATAGCAATTTTAAAGGTCCCTTCCTCCTCTGAGATGGAGAAGAGAGAACCAGAGTTCAGTATCAGTGATTTTAAAGCCTATTGTGGTTGGTGATGAGTAAAGTGGGTCCTAAAAATTGACACCTGATGCCAAGGTAAAACGCTGAAAAGGAAGAGTAAGGATCTTAAGAATATTGGACAAGCTGAGGTCTACTGGCATATCTACTGGGCAGCTACTACAGGAGAGAAATGCCCATCTTGTTTGACCTGTACCCAATCTATGATACTGTAGGTTCTTTTCCTGGAAAAAATTTATAGGAGTAAATAAGTGATTTGTTTTGCAGATAGTCCACCTAATTTGCTTCACACCATCTGACAAAAATGGCCCACTTTGTCTCGTAGACTGCCCTGCTTCTCTGAGGTGCTTCAATTATTGCTGTAACTTAGGTTCGAGAGGCCCTGTTCTTTGATAGCCATGGCTCTAGGAGCTAAGAATTAAGTTCAGATTCAAAAGGTCCTTGTGTGGACTCCCACTGAATTTTTGAGATAATCAGCGGGTCTGAATGGGAAGGCACAGTTATCTGGGATGAATGCATCTCTAGGTCCCAGACCCCTGGCATATTGGGCTAACCCAGGGCTATCAGAATTATCTACTTGCCAGTGTGGCTTAAGATTTTGAGGACCATTTTGCCCAGAAGAGACACTGGAGGGAATGCATATTGGGTTCAAACCCTCCAAAGACAGGCTAAGAGCATCAACTGCCCTGGCTTTCTGATCTGGGACTGGGCATACAAAGTGTGGCAGCTTGTAGCCAATGGTAAAGAATCTGAGGATAGTACCATCACTGGCAGATTCGGTCAAACACTTCCTGGAGGAGTGCTCATTCCGTCTGAATAATCAGGGACTTTATTTTTGAACTACCATCTTTTGTGGTGGATCTCATCACTCCCTGTAATAGTTGTATTGATAACCCACAAAGCTAAAGACTTACTTGGAGTCCAACATTAGGAAATTTGCAACCAAACCTAGTCCTCAACAGAGGTCTAGCAGGGTTTGGGTGTCTTTGAAAAGACTCCCTGGCTGAAGCTCTTATTAACTAACCATCTAGGTACAGGTGGATTCTTACACCCATTATCTTTGCTATAAGTTTCACTTTTACTAATATGGTGAACCCCACTGGTGCTGCTGACAAACCTAACGGGGAGAGTTTTAAGCTGGAAAGTTTGAACTTGATAATGAAATCCAAGGTATTTCTTTGACCTCCAATTCATGGGGATATTGAAGTGTTGTAGGTTCAGTTCCAAGATGGGCCTTCATTTGTTGTTTGGTTCTGAGATCAGAAACAGCCTGTTGTTAAAGGCCAGCGAGGATTGAACCTTGACCTACTCTATGGTCTCCCTTTGTAAGAGAGAATACAGTACCTCTTGTAGGTATCTGTTCCTGAGAAGATTGGCACATCTGTTCCTGATGAAGGGCCACCAGGAGTTTGAGTTTCTAAGGTAGGGTGTTGACCTCCTTTAAAATTGAGACCACCCTTCCGACTCAAAAAAAAAAAAAAAGAAAAAAAAGGGAGACCAAGGTCTGCCAAAACACTTGCAGCCCATCTGAAACAGGATGAATTTCCACAACACTGGACATAATTGAAGCCTTAGACCTTTCTTATTCAACACCAACACAAAATGCTACATTCTGATTAAAAGGTGTGTACAACTTTTAAAACCACAGACCTCTGACAGCCTCTATACACAATTGATCTGACAAATATCTCATCTGCAGAATCCTGATCTTTGTCTTCCTGACCAGACAGGCTATCATTCAGTTTACCCAGTTAACAAACCAATTCATAGAGTCTGTCCTTGTTGCCACTCATTTTTAGACTCTTGCCTTGTACTTTTGTTTCCTCAGCTTGTAAGCGGAGATCGACAGCGGTTGGGCTTGTTTGGGTAATTTCACATTCTCGACCCAGTACACATGCATCACTACTCTCTGCAGTTGGTACTGAGACATGGCCATACAAAATGCCCTTATTCGGCCACACAAGCCTTTATCTAGGGGACATAAGGGTGTGGTTTACATATTGGCCATAAGATGATTTGTCTGTACTGGGCATCTAGGCATAAATTTGAAAAAAAAATATCCCAAATTTGACCTTTAGAAGGCTACCACTGGTCTTATAGTGGCTCAGGCCAAAATAGACAATGTCGGCTAACTCATATACAACTACATACCAAATCTGAAATGTGTGCGTAAAATATTTTTAAAATTATACTATTTTCAAAAGTTATTTCAAGGAATCTGTGCGGCAGTGGTGTGACCATGCTAACACAGAAGATTCCCAGACTTTCATGTGGGGATACAATGAGTTGCAGCAGTACATATAGCTTTGTGCTAGCAGAAATGTCTCAAATATGGTAGTAGAGAAGGGCAAAGGTCATACCAAGACACACACACAGTCATCTACACCCTCCAACCAATATATTAACCATGTAACAAGGTCCAACACCTTGCACTTTCTGAGATATAGCAAAGACAATGTTAAAGATCAAGGTCATTAAGGTAAGATCGAAGGTCAACTCAATAATCTTGCAATTTTTTCTAGTGTTTAAGTAGGTCTACAGAGCTGAGCTATCTGTTCTGAAGGCAGCATGTTGCAAAACTTGCAGTCCTGTTTATTATCACAAGGTCCTGTAGTTTTGTCGCTACAACGTGCACACCTACAATGTTGGTCGAAAGTGGCCATAACATGTCCGCATGCATGTTTTTGTCCTGGTCATGCCACAATAAAAGTTCTAAACTTCTACACAAATATTTCCACAAATAAAGTCTTAACAGAAGTATTTCATGAAATTCCTTTAATTTCTGAAAATTTGTCAAAATATGTCTGCACTGCACATGCACCAAATCAAAAAAGATGCTATTACATAGCATTCTCTAGCCAGGAAGTATTGCATAAGCCCTAGTGAATACTGGCAACCTAACTGGTCCCGCCAGTGGAGACACAGGATGTCTTTTTCTCATGTCTATCGGGGCTGACCAGCACCGGTATTATAGCTAATTGTCTATTAGGTAAGGTGCATTACTGAAACAAAATACCAAATTCCTAGACCTTATGGTTTCTGAGATGTAGTGCAGCCAAGACATTAAATATTACCAAGACACACTGCAAGGTCAACCCTACGTAAAACCTGGACACTGCACACTTTCATCCCACCAACCAATATCCCTGCCAAGATTCAACTCCCTACACCTCACAGTTCCATGAAACGGACTAGACAAGAATTGAAGTCAAGGTTACCACAGCAAGATCACGCTAGGGTCACACAATGACATTTCATACATACTCCTCTTAAACAATGTCCATACCAAGGATCAACGTCCTACACATTAGTTTCCGATATATAGCCTGGACAATATTTTAATGTTCAGGATCACTACAATAAGGTCCTAGGTATAATGAAGGTCACACAATCACTCTGCACACCTATACCCCTTAACCAAGGCCACCACCAAAAGAGTTTCTATACCTGGAGGTTTCCGAGAAAAAGCCAAGGCAAGATTTTTCCTGCTGCCAGCCTACTCAGCCACATGCTACAAGTGAAAACAATACCTACAGAGCATGCAGGGTGAATATGAAACATTGTAGGTTTTCTCTGTCTAGGTCTTAAAAATTTTGATGCAGAGGGCATTCAGGATAATGTAGATGACAATATCAGCCGACAAAGATTATGTCATTTAAACCTCAGGATAAAGAAGAGCCTTGGAGAATACTTTTGTGTCTTGATCATAATCGTTTCCACTCTATTGATCAAATCAAACTTGGACTTTTACAAATTTATCTACATACAACAGGTACAAATCATCTTGGGACAGGCCTTCAGCAATTCCCATTTGTTGTAACAACCGCAGTGGCCAGAACACAGTAATTATTTGCCCAAGTTGATAATCCACTGAAACCCCTCCGAGTCTGATGTGAAACACAAACCCTCACATAAAAGGTGCATGGGCAACTCCACACAAGAACTCAGGATTATAAACTTGCCTGCATAACCACAAATGATACTACCTATTTGCTAGCATACCATTACTATCCTGAACAAGTCAAGATAAATTTCTTCTGGAAAGAAAAAATGCTGAGTTTTAGCTACAGTATACTTTGTATACACAGAACCGGTGTAACTCCAATTTGGGTAAAGTAAAATCAGCCCAGAGGTAAATTATTGTAGGCATAATCTAGACAATCTTATGAACCAAATACTGAGCATATTAACCTAGACCCAATAGTGTACTAAAAGCAAGTGGAAGGGTTTGAACTTTTTAAGGTGTACTTACTGTATATCCTTGTGAAATACTTCATTTATACAAATTACATACACAAATATAGTACTATAACAGTGAACAAAATCAACACAAGTGAGTCCAGGTAACAAGCAGAGAAAGCTTTGATGATATATATAACAATTTTATTCATTGGCTAAAAGGGTTTATATAAAACGTGAAATTAGAGCAATGAACACACAGTAGTATATTCTTTTCACAATTTAAATGCAGAGATATGATGCGTTCTGTAGATTCTGTCTCGTTATTCAAAGTACCAATTACTTTGAAGTGTCCTCCCGCAACTACTGCAGTTTTATCTAAAAATGATGAACCAACCACAAAGACATGTGCGGAATTATGTTTCAGGCTAAAGTTATAGCAATTGATGGACAAGTCAGATGAAAGGGCTTCCGTATCCCCCAGTAGAAGACAAATGTGACTACACTTAAAATCCAACAGATTTTTCTTTTGGCATGGGGAGTAAGGATATGTAGTGCTGCATGGAAAAACTACAGAAAAAGTCAATATAATTCTGTGGTAAACATGAACCATGGATCATTTACATTAAAGACAGCCAACTTTTACTGACAATGGGATCCATGCATCCACAGCTGAAAAAATAGCATCAGATAATGCCCGTACCCCACAGCCTAGGGAAATATTTTTAACACCATGAAGTATAGAAGTACTGTATCAGTACAAAGTTCAGGATACTTTCAGAGCACTGTCAGTTATATAAAGGTCCAAATAATGCTTAAATAGAGAAAATAATGTCTAAGAGAAAGATAATGCATGTACTCTTTATCTACATCTGGCATGGCCGAATTATGGTTTAGATGTTTTGAATATTACCATGCATACAGAAGTGGTAATACATTCAATTAATGCTTATGTGTGGTGTTGGAGCAAAATCTGTGGCTCACTTGATGAAATTCCATCTGTTACAATGGGAAGATGTAAAAGTAAAATTCTTAATGAATTCTAATTCTAATATGCCTTTAACAGTGCTTAATCTGCATCAAAAGACAGACCCAAAGGTGCAACAAGATTTTAAAGGTCAAGGTCACTACGTCAAGGTCAAATCAGGTAACACCATGATGCTGCACACCTACAACCCCTAACCAATGTCCCTACCAAGCATCAACTTTCTACACCTTACAGTTTCCGAGATATAGCCCGTACAAGATTTTATAGGTCAAGGTCACTATGGCAAAGGTCAAATCAAGGTCACACCATGACATTGCACACCTACACCCCTTAACCAATGTCCCTGCCAAGTATCAACTTCCTACACCTTACGGTTTCCGAGATATAGCCCAGACAAGATTTTATAGGTTAAGGTCACTATGACAAGGTCAAAAGTCAAATCAAGGTCAGACCATGGCGTTGCACACCTACATTCCCTAACCAAGGTCCCATGACATTGCACACCTACACCCCTTAACCAATGTCCCTACCAAGTATCAACTACCTACACCTTACGGTTTCCGAGATATAGCCCGGACAAGATTTTCAAACTCTAGGTCACTACGGCAAGGTCAAACACACCTACACAACCTAACCACCCACCCATCCGGACACCACAGGTGAAAACAATCCCCCGACAGGCCTCAAGGGATGTGGGGTAAAAAACTCAGTATTGAACCAACAGACATATTTTGTATGCACATCGGAGTGGTCAAAACTCTGACAACCTGCCAGTAATTTACATCTGAGAAATCATACGCTCTTGTGGAAAGTGAAAGGTAGGTGATACCATGTGTAGTTTGAAAAACTCCTGAAATTGGTCAACACAATACTTTAAAAGTGGAGAGGTGAGTTAGTCATTTCAGAGTTCTCAAAGTAGCCATTTCTCATCAAAAGAAATGTTAAATTTGCAACAGTATCTTAACTTCACCAGTCTACAAAACTCCAGTTGCTTTGACTTGGGAAATTCTTTAAAAGATGCGTACATCTGTGACCAAATAAGGCCTTTTATCTTTCCATATGCAAAACTGACTAAATTTGATGATTGTGTCTTACTTTTAAAGGGTACCCCTGTTAGTGCATTTCTAGTAGTGAATTTTTCATTTCTTACTCTGGACAATATGTAAAATACTGACATGCTGTAGGTCCACAAGTTTTTTCTGCAACTTATTTGAAAGAAAATGTACATGATAAATAGCTCTGACCAGCTACAAGCAAATTACCTAGTGCAGCAATGGGTGCCACAACTTGCTAAGACATGCAACTAAACCACTTAAAGTTACAGGAGTTGTATAAAATTATCAAGCAATGCTGAAATGCAACATTTTGTACAAAAAGTAGTGCTGGGAGATCGCTTGGATTTTCCGTGTCGATGTTCGTATCGGACATTTGTAACCAAACTTCGAACATTTCCGATTATGGAGTCGAAGTGTTAAAAAGACAGATAAAATATTAATATTAAATTATATGAAGTGAAATACACACAAATATGACCAAAATATAATCTAAAAGCCATTCACAGATGTCTCCCTCACTAACAGACTATGCTTGATGTATCCTCACTTGTGATTGGCTGATTTTATTATTACCTTGACAACAGTTGGAAAACCCCAAGGTGTTTCTATTTACGTTATTTTTATTGCATTCACGGCTAGTTTTGTGATTTTAACTGATGGATATTTCAGATTTTTACAAAATATTATTAAGGTTAGCATTTTATTGTGACCAAAAGGCTGCAAAGAAATGGATTTAGCAAATATCGGTTTTACTTAAATTTTACCGATCATTGATTGGCAATGAGCCAGCGAGCGATAATACCGAAGTTTGCGAACATCGTCCCAGCACTAACAAAAAGTGTCATGATTTGCACACAAGTGAACATGGTGATCATTTTATTTTTCCTTATGTGTGGCGGTGACTTGATGTCAGTTCAGTAAAGCAAGTCAGATTAGTTTTCATGTGACTGTTTCATTGAAGGAAATCTTATGAAGTATAGCAATGGTATGCAACACAATGAAGCCTAATGCAAGGTATAACTTGTAAGAAGGAATATTTCTTACCTTTTTTCTTATCTGCCTGGCCAGTGTAAAGTCATATTCTTTCTGTTTTAAATTTTATATCTACCCCTTTTGAAACAGGTACATTCACAGTAAAGTTGAAAAATTCAAAGAATTGAGGAGAGAAAAAAAATTCTACAAAACTATGCAGCATTGCCACTTTGGAATGTTTTGAAAATCTTTTCTTCCAACCAGACTCACAGAACACAATATCTTTATGAGAAGTTTTTAAAACACCAACAAAGAGACTAAAATATCACAAAACCCCGAAGTACCTACAAATAAATGTGAGGTAAATATTAAAATGTCCAACATATACATAAACTTTCCTGCAAAATTTGGAATCTCTCATTAACAAAACCTCATATACCTATTTCACTAGGTTTGAAACAAATGTATTTATTAATACAGTAGATCCTCGATTATCTGAACTCTGTAGGGGACATACAATTGGGTCGGATAATCGAGAGGTTCGGATAGATGAAAGAACCCGAAATTCACAGTCTATGGGGATACCAAGTGGGCGATAATTGAAGAATGATTGTTTTTATGCACTAAATATAGAAGTGGGTGGTTAGTGATGAAGTATTTTAATATATTTGTGTAATATGATGTAACCGACTCTCTAATTGTGACTTATTTGCTTCATTTTGGTTTATATTATCTGAAAATATTACAAGGATTTGAGCTGGGTGTGCTTTTTTGGTACAAGCATTGTTGACGTTTCATTTTGGATAAACGTCGTCATGGATTAAGCCAATTGAAAAACTCCTGGAGATTATTTATTGTAAAACCTCAAGCAAACACGTCTTCAGTGACAAGTCTGTTTGGTTGGTAATGAATTGTTGACGTTGTTCTTTCAGTGCACTTTGTCAGTCTGTGAATTGATCTACTCCAGGATATTATGAATTGCAAAACCCAATCAAACACACTTTCAGTGAACGGCGCCTTGTCAAAGAAAATGTGTAGCGGGGTCATGTAAATGAATTAATCCCTCCCCAATTGAAACAATGGCATTAGAGATCAAAGTTAGATTTTTTTTGTAGACAGTATATTTTATAAAGCACAAGAATTAATGGTTTCCAAGAATGTGTAAAATCCTGTATTATCACTCATGCTTGACCGTGAATTATATGTAGGGAGACAAGATTTTGGTTCAGTTAATCTAGGGATTCGGATTATAGAGGGTTGGATAATCGAGGTTCTATTGCACAATTCTACTGATAAGAAGACATTTTACTTAAAGATGAATGTTAATGAAATAATACATTGTGAAAATATGCCATGAAAGGAAACTTTTATTACTGTTATTGTACTAAACAATATCCAAAGAAGCCCAAATACTTGTGTTGAAAATACTACAGTGACATTAACAAGATATGCTGAGAGCCTGAGAAAGTGCTTTCAACCCAATGCTTGTAATATGCAGGCAATACTTAACTCTATATTGTGCAGCATAAACGTAACTCTAACCAGAATCTATACAAAGTGACAAAACTATCATACAACATTATCTGTAAACAGAAGAAAAAAACACACTGGCAGGTTATATTTATATATAGGCAAATTTTGGGATGAGGCGGTTGAAAGAATGTGCCCCCTCCCCCAAAGAGTATATAGTAAATGCATAATGATTTGTCCACATGCACAAAATGCTGTCAAAAGCACACACAGTGTTGTACTTAAATGCAGAGAACTTAATGACAAGAAAACAGGAATAAATTTATACAAAAAAAATCTTAAATAAAAACAACCGCATTCATTTAATTGTCAACAAAATCGCTGAGAAACAAAACATAAAGTATATATAGATGGAAAATGCTTTAAAAACGGTTGATCTGACAAAACCAAGAGAAAGATTGTTTTCTCATAACAATGGATGTTAAATTGTGAATGACGTCTCTTGAAATGGTTGAGCATATGTAACCACTATAGAATATAAACAGACGAATGGGTTCTGAAAAAATACTGTAGAGCCTCTACCATACAAATTTCTAGCATGAAAAGATTTAATTTTAACCACTAAAACTAAACTACCCTCCCAAATACATGACTTTTTGTTTTAATACCACGGATCCGCCACATGCTGCAATTTATTTAAATATAAATTAAAGCATCTGTGCAGGCCATATTTGGAAAATCAAGTTTCTAAGTGGGTGAATTAGTGGGGTGAAACTAAATTCAGAATATTATTCGGACAATTTATATTACAGACAACATAAGGAAAGTGAAAGCATTTTAAATTTTTCTTCTTTTACACAATTTTCTCAATGAATTCAATAGATTTTCCTAAAACAACATCTAAACTAAAAAGTCATAAAAAGCGGCAAATGAACAGCCATTAAAAAAAGCATAGTGTACTAGTTACTTCAGTCCTTAAATTCCTCATGCTGAGAGCAAGCTTTCAATAAAATATTCAGTGAATATTATTCACCAAGTTAACAAACCTGACAGCTAAAACGCATATGCAAAGACACAAAACTCGTTAGAGATGTGTCATCGGGCAAAAAAAGGACATCCATATTGCAGAAAAAAACCCACCTGAACCCCACAATTTGCATTTCAAATTAAAGCAACTGAAAGCATCAGTGGAATAAATCAAACATTATTTGATGAATTGATATTGAAAATAAACTACTAAATATCTTTGAAAATAAGGAAATTTATGTTAAGATCAATCAGACAAATCTTGTTTGCTAGTTTGAACTGACCAGTGCCCATGATTTTTGAGTACTTGGGCACACTGTCACAGCCTTATAACATACATGTGTTTGCTACAGGTTTTTTTTTTTCATTAACATACATTTTTTTTTTTTTTAAATTTTGGGTAAGTTTACACACACATATCAGGTGTTATTTTATATACAGAAATTCCAGACACTTTATACAGATGAAATAAAACTACCAATGGACAAAGAATAGAACAAGATCATCCCAGTAACATATCAGCTCATGAAACAATAATAATAAATATAATAATACCAGAAATCGAGCAGGAACCCTTATTGAGGGATATCGATGACCAAATTTGGAAAGTCTTCATCAGATGTTTCATCATGCGAATGATTTCTGCCCTCCTTCATTTCGTTTCCTCCATTTTTCTTGTTCCGTGAGGCTTTACCCGTTGTTCCCATGGAGTCCTTCCTGCTGTCGGACAGAGATTTCCTCCCTGCTTTCTTGGCAGTGGGCGACTTGACTGTATCTTTTGCCCCTTCCCCATTTTCTGTCACACTGAGATTGGTACCAGTGTCTGCTGACGGTGTACTACTTGGATGGAGGTTATGAGTGGTTGGGATATTGTTCTTATTGGTATCAGTGGTTGGATCTTTCTGTTTTGGACTGAGCATGTCTCTACTTGTACTCTCCAGAATCTCCTCAGCCTTGCTTTCCTGAGCTTTCTTGACGGGACGGCCTCGTTTTCTGGGAATCATACCGTCACTCTCCCCTTCGTCCAGTCCACTTTTCTGCTTCAGCCCGATCTCTGACCCTTCAGTGCCAGATCCATCAGAGTCACTGTGGGAGGGAGATGAGCTACAAGTGGACGTGGCTTCACTGGATGACAAAGCTGACTTACCTCCAGGCTCATTGTCAAGTTTTGAAGCCTGGACTGCTTTAAGAATGTCATCGTGGTCCTCACAGATGAGTTTTCTGTCAGGCACCTGAAAGATGTTGCCCTCGATGTGCATGTTGCAAAAAGAGTTTGGACATTCGGAGCAAAGTTTACTGGCAGCTTTGCCACAGACGTCACAGTGGTGCCAGGGACACAGCCACTTGCCTGTAAATATACCATCATTGTAAGTTACATAAGTAAGTTACAGGGCAATGAAACAAAACAAGTTATGATGATACAACAAACGGGTTTGTCTACAGATAGATAGCAAAACAAAAGTTGAGAACGGACACAATGGCTCAAAATACAAGAACCACTTAAGATGATGTTCCTTAGTTTGACAATAACTGCTTAGAGTATTATTACTATAATCGTAATTATTATCAATTTAAATAAAAACACACAAACTTTATAAATACTAGCTCTTGTAGACTACCCTGTATATTGCCCTAAGACTGAGAAGACTTACTGTGGAATTGCAGGACACTGTGGTACGCACTTTGGATATATACTACACTTACATGTGACATTAACTACTGTAGTATTTAAACTTATAATCCAGCTTATTTATTGCAGTAATTAAACTTACCATGCAGCT